>RCIC01000006.1:6720000-7920000 GCA_018883505.1 Ceratosolen fusciceps | reverse complement strand
CCTCGGCTTGTGTTTTTATAACTGTATTTCTCAACTGACAGCGTCTCCCTCTCTCTCTCTCTCTCTCTCTCTCTCTCTCTCTCTGCACTGTCCACTCCACGACGGGGACTTTTGTACCTTCGCGCGGTAGCGAATAATATCCGGCGAGTAAATCAGGGAATCTTTTTAAATAAACAGTGGCATCGTTAACCGCTCATGGGGCTTCTGTATAATTTTGACAATTTTATGGGAAGCTAAAAAAAACTAAAAAAAAAAAGAAATAAAAAAACAAGAAGAAAGAAATTACTCAAACTGGGGATGAATCAATTACAGGCGCAATTGCGCTCCGGTAAATGTAAAGAAAATATCAAGAGCGTAAACAACGTTTTTCATTCCTTGCGATCTATTACAGCGATATAATCGATTAGACTTCTTTGCAATAATGTCTTGGGAAAATAAAACCCGATAAAACATCTACTGCTCCGTACTCTATACATCGGCTGATTTAATATGAATGAAAATATTTTAAAAAGTAATAACAGCGTTTCAAGTGGAATGCTAGAGATAACGTACTTTCGCTCTACCCTATTTATTATTATTATGATTATTATTATTATTTATTATTTATTATTTTTTATTGTTATTGTTGTTATCATTATTATTATTGTTATTATTGTTATTATTGTTATTATTGATGTTATTGTTGTTGTTATTGTTATTATTGTTATTATTGTTATTATACATTGGATTGGCGGAGCCTCTTGTATTAAAAATATTATAGGTGTTATTATCATTATTAAGACGTTATAATCGAAGTAAATAGTTTGCGAGGTTCGCGACGAAGGCCTAATCGAGACCGTCGATTACGTAAATACGTTAGTCATGAAATAACGTCGAATGAAGTAATGTCGCCGCGAAAGCTAAGCCGGACAATTCCTCGATCGGCATTAATTCTCCAGATCGCGAATGAAAACACGTTCTTCGCACGGGGAAAGTAGAAGTCAGCCGGTCGCGAGTGTCGGGGTGTATCCGCGTAGTCGTGAGTACTCGTTACTGAATCGCAGAAGGTCGTTTTTAAGAGTCTTGGAGGCAGATTCTAGCGACCGCCCTAATGAAGACCGAGCTAATGAAGACATCGGCACCCTGACCGAGGCTGCGTATCACTCTCGGCCGCTCTTCGCCCCGATAATATTTCCATTTCCGCCATAGATTGCGGAGCGCGCGATGCAAAATAAGAAAGAAGAACTAAAAAGATAATAGAAAAGGGAATAGAAAAAAGTAAAAAGAAAGAAAGTAAGTCGCCCGGCCGCCGCCGCGCACGACGAATTTTTCGCCAATACGCTCACGTACGCCACGTTCCTTCCACGAGCGACGCCCATGCAGCTTTTTTAACTCGGAGCGTGTAATTAGGAAAATTACCGAGCTATTTTAAAAGTCATATTTATATCGGTTTTCATGGCTCGCTTTTCTTTCCTCATCCTCCTCCTCCTCCTCCTCCTCCTCTTTTTTCTTCTTTCTTTTCCTTCTTTTTTTTTTACCTCCTCCTTCCCCGCTCCCAACCCCCATGACCCCCCTCTCCCGTCGCACCACCCCTTCCCTCTCCAACGCCGCTTTTTTTCTATATTTTACTATAAACGCAGACGGCAGCCGGAGAAACACATATCGATACTTTTCTATAACGCTACACGTGCTTATTATCAAAGTATTTCCTAATTGCACACGCGCCGGCGCACATTTCGTTTTCATTACGCATCCCAACAATTATGATAAGCCTAAACTATTTTCAATAAGGCATGGATAATTTTTTTAATGAACACTCCCGAGTCGTTAAATAATAATACGACTCGCTCGGGTCATTATTGCCGCTGGTTCTTTTTATTTTTACCCCCCCCTCCCCCCGCCGCCTTCGCCCCCCGCCTGTTTCGAATTATATCGAGTATAAACGATTGTAAGTATAATACGAGCTGCCGATGCGCTCCGCTCCGCCTTTAGTTTGCGTCTCTGTGGAATAGTCGCCGCGGTCCGGCACACTTTATCACGTGTCCGAGGTACGCGCGACTGGGATAATTTACAACCGGGCACGAGAGATTCATTTCGGATGGCAAATGGAGCAAAAGGCCGATGCTCAAACGAGGAGTCAAAAGCACCGACGCTCACCACCGACGAATACATTACGGCCTTTCCGAAATATGCTGCTTTAATTAATCTCATTTGAGGCTGAAATTGCTTCTGTGTATGGAGCCCCGACAGGAGTCAGGCGACACATCGGCGACACATCGGCGACACATCGGCGACACATCGGGGACGGGGCCGGGGGGGGGTGAACGGGGAGAGCAGGAAGGCAAGGCCGATTCGCGAGAGATTAATCGCCTTCGCGCCTGAATTTATTCATTGATATGTAAAGTGGCTTGTCTTCGGGACATAAATCTACGCGTTGTCGCGAGGAACGGGACAGCGGGGACAGGAAGGAGGAAGTACGCAGCCGCGCGATTCCGCGGATAACTCTGTCCGGGCACGTAATTCCCTTAGCCCCCGGGAAGTCGATACGTCTCATCGAGCATCGCCGGCAGCCTTAATATTCATTGGAATATTTAACGCGTCTCTCGCTTGTTGTCGATGGTCGCGGAAGTAAAACGGAGATCATCGAGAGTATCTATCGAGAGATCGAATCCGGGGATCCACGCAAGTGATCCAGCAGATCGCACAATAGAGCTGGAGCGCGGATCTCAACGATCCGACTGTCTTATTGATGACTTAAGGGTTTCATTAATAGGGATAATAATTATTGAAAGCGAGACGCAGGGAGGGTTGGTGGTAGGGCGGAGGGGCAAGGGCACCTGCTACGATGTTATTCTCTATTACGTATTTGCGAGTAAGGCCGAACGAGGAGCGTTTACTCAAACTATTAAATTGACTAATCAACATTTTTCGCAGTACGCATTAACAAAGCATAAAATTTACAAAGGATCGAAAATTAACATGTCAGAGTCGTCTGCGGAATACGTAGTCACGCTACGGAGTCACTAAGAACATATAATTTCACTTATATTTTCGAATTTGAGAAAAGTGCCTATTAAAATACAAGTTATTACGGAAGCACGTTACGAGTAGAAGAGGAAGGGGGGAGGGGCAAGGAGGCAAGAGGCGAGTTCGTCACTCGCGAGTTTCGGGATAGGAATAAAATTTGGAAACTGGTAAAGAGTATCGGAGTACTGAGGTGACAGGGACGTGGGATGAGGAGGAGGAGAAATCGGATACGACCATTCATGGGGTATCGACATGGTCCGAGATGCCGGAAAGACAGGAGAAGGGTGATTATTACGGAGCTTGGCAAATAAAATGTGGAAAGAAGCGGAGCGCTCGTTCTCTCGAGTGCGATATATATAGAGAGAGAGATAGAGAGATAGAGAGAGAGAGAGAGAGAGAGAGAGAGAGAGAGAGAGAGAGAGAGAGAGACCGTAAAAAAGTCTCGGAGTTTTATAATGTCGGCTGCTGGCGTACTCGCGGCGTAGACTGGAAGCCGTTCCTTTCGTAATCACCGCCGGGATCATTTTCTGCACGACTGCCCGGGAAATTAGATCACCTCAACCTCTTATCCCGGTCGCTCCATACTACGCGCTGCTACTCACTAATACGCCCATCTAATATCCCCCCGTTCTAATTCCTCGTTTTCATTTTACTTTTAGCCAAGTCGTCCGCGTCCATTCGGCCATCTCGAGTCGAGAATTTACAAATAAACGCGGATTTATAGAGAATACGGGGCTGCGTACTCGCCTATCGACTAAAGTCTCAAAAAGTCTAATAAATAAATTCTAATGAATTTGAAATAACGTTCATTCTACGTGTCCTCGGAGCAAACAAGTTTTTTCAAAACACACGCACACACGTACACGCGTACACCGAAAGAGATAGAGAGAGAGAGAGAGAGAGAGAGAATGTATGGCTTGGAGTCATTAAGTACTCGTAAAATGACTCGCGGCGGCTCCCTTAATCGTAATTTGGCTCGAATGTTTAATGCACGTCGTATGCGCGATAAAAGCAAAGAAGAAAAGTACCTTCTTTGGGCTTAAAATGTTTCAATAATAAAAGAGGATTCTAATTAAAACATTACACGCGCTATGGACTTGTGTCGTCGTGCGTAATCTCTCTGTAATCTCATTTGTATCGTCATAAACTCATAAATGCCTTATCCATTATCCCGCCGTCGAAATAATTTCAGCGCCACGCACTTAAAAACCTTAAATGCCAATTTTATATAAAATAAAGAAGAAAAAAAATAAGAATAAGAATAAAAATCTTATATCTCTTTACTTTGGTATTCATGTATTCCAGAGAACTTAGGCGTACAAGTTGCTTACAGGGCTTCATTGTTACATTATTACACTTACATGAGTGAATAAATAATAATAACTTGACATTGACTCGACGCTGCTGCGTATAATATGAATTTTGCCCTTATCTCCTCTCTCTCTCTCTCTCTCTTTCTCTCGCATGATCGGCGATTGGTAAAAATCTTCTTCACCATTTCACTTGTCCGCGTATCGATCACTCTCTCTCTCTCTCTCTCTCTCTCTCGTTTCCCTTGCACGCCGAGGTATTCGAGCCACGACGAGATGAGCGCGCGATCGCATGCAAGAAGAAGGACTAGTTGCTCGCGAATCCTCATCTATATACACGCACACGTGCTCGCTGCCCCTTTTACATCACATCCCATCGGCGTATTCTCGCCGGCGTCGCATCTCCGATAATTCAAGTAATTAGCATTTGCGCGGATAGGGCAAAGCCTTCGTTACCCGTGGAATCCCAGGCAAGTAACTCGTGGTGGCGCCGGTTACCTCTCCCGAGAGGCCGATTCCCTCTTTATTTTCAGTTTTTCTTCATTTTTCGCGGCGAGCGATCGAGCGCTTCCGCGGACCGTTACGCGTCTCGTTGTAGGCTTTATTACGAGCTCGGCCTAACCGGTGGATTCCCCGTTATCGGAGCCCGATGTGCGGCCGGGATTCCCCGCTCACCATGGTCCCTTTCTAATAAAATTCCCTAGATCGCGCGACTCTTTAAAGGAATAAGTAGAAGAAGTAGAAAAACAAGAAGAAGAAGAAGAAGAAGAAGAAGAAGAAGAAAAAGAAGAAGAAGAGGAAGAAAAAGAAAGAGAAAAAAAATGAAAGCGCGCTTCCGAGATCTACGGCATTACTTTCGACCGCAAGCAAGCCTTTCTACTCAACGACTCCTCTCTCTCTCTCTCTCTCTCTCTCTCTCTATCTATCTATCTATCTATCTCACTCCATTAATTACGGCCCTCCTTCCATTCCTTCCATCTTATTATTTGCCGGCTTTCGATGCTTTTATTTTTTTAACGATCCCGCGGATACGGCAAACATCAAGGGCAATGTAAATAAAGTTATTTTTCAGCTCTCGATCAAGTTCCATATTTAATTCTCCGCCTCGCTCTACAATTACGCTTAATTCGGCCTCCTCCCCCCTCCCCCCCATCCACTTAACGAACAAGTCTCCCGGCTAAATTATTTCGTTTGGAAATAGTTTTTAACGAATCTTTTTATATCACGAAGACCGTGGAGCGGCGATGCTTGCATAACGCGTATACGTAACGAGCGGCCTCTTCTTACCTACCGATCCCCGTCCTCGTCATCATCCGCCCTGTTATCCTTATCTCAGCTCTTGTTTCGAAGTAAATACAAATGTAGGAACGGGTGGCATTGATAGGCACGGTTTAAGTGGTCCGTTGTTTGTTCAGTCGAGTTGACCGTAATGGTCGGTGGCTCAGTGAGTGCATACGGCGCATGAAAACGTTCCCTAAAGGTCCTCGGACAGTCATCATTACGGTAAATGCGCAGATTTTTAACAGCAGTTTGCAGTCATCAGTGCCGGAACGTTTAGCGACAAAATTATGTCATTCGTGCTTGTTTGTCGTACTGGGCTCGAAAAAGAATAAGCCATTTAAAAATTTAAAAAATAACCCTAATTTACTAATCAGTAAAGGGGGCGCAGCAGTTTTACTTCCATTTAAAGAATTACCGCCGCCGATTCTTATTTAATATTTAAAAGGGAGTATCGATAATTGCCTTTCTCTTGAATACTAAAACCGTACTTGCGAGTCAGCTCGTAAGCTTAATAATTATCTAAAAGGCTAAGCTTACTGATTCCACGTACGCTTTTACATTATGCTTTTATCTATCCAATGCACTGATTTAAATACGTCCTTTGACATTTCCTTCTTGCCCGGCAGTTCGTGTTAAAAACACGAATGAGTCGTCGTTGAATAGGTAACGAACTAACGGACGAACGAACGAAAGAAAAAAAGTAAAGCAATAGCACATTCGTTCGCATATTGTATGCAATCGACGTCGATATCCTTAATTATTTTATCATATAATTTTTTTCCTTTCAACCGGATAATTAACAAACGAATACGGAATAATGTGAAAGTATCCGATGACAGTATATTTATAATATATTCCGAGCAGACTCTAGAATCTCGAGATGAAAATGTAAAAGTAAATGAAACAAAAGTTGAAAAAAATCTCGAAGCCTTTCATCGGCGAGAAAAAGCCTCGGCTCGTCAAGAAAAAATCACGGTCCTGCAGAAAAGACGGAAGGAGAGTGGGAGGGATTGGTAGGAGGAGAGGGCGCCGGGGACGGGGGATGTACTTTTTAAAAAATACGATCCCCCTGATCGATGACCTTCGTTATACAGCACTTGCGGCACATATTATATACATAAGGTAATATCGGCGGCACTTACGATGAAAACACGTACATTGCTTGGCTACATCGTCACGCCAAGTTTCGCTTCTCTCTCTCTCTCTCTCTCTCTCTCTCTCACTCCCTCTCTCGCTTGCTCACTCTGTCGAGCGAGGAGCGCGCGCGTCCTCCTCCTCCCGTCTCGTTTATTTTGCCTTGCCTCGTCCTTGTCGTTATCCTCGTACGCGTCTCGATTATAAGTCGAGCTGTTCGGAAATTAACGCGAGATAAGGGATAACTCGGTTCGTTAAAAATGGCGCTCCCTCTATCTTCCTTCCTTCCTCCCCAGCCGCCCTCCCCCCACCCAGCCCTTATGATTTTTTTCCCGATTTCGTAAACCGATAGCTTCCTAGTACTCTCTCAATTTTTTTTTCTTTTTGGGGCCTCGAAACTCCTTCTGCCGAGGGCTTGGTGGCCACGTCCGGGTCAGCCGCTCTCTAACGTTATGCGTGAAGAGGCGCACGCGGACATTATAAGCAGCCCCCGACGAGTCCTGGATATTATGGACGATCCGACTCGTCGGTCAGATCGTACGGGGTTTTATTAAATGCCTCAGTCAGGCTCGTTTAGGAACGAGGTTTTTAGGGCGCGAGAGTGCCGGTAATTGAGTTCCTCGCTGCGATTGGCAATGAAAATTCCGCCTTGGCTCGTAAAGGAATCAATGGAAGGCAATTGAAGGAGGGGGCAGGGAGATAGAGAGACAGAGAGTGAGTGAGAGAGAGAGTGAGAGAGAGTGGAGGGGGGGTGGGGCTAAGGAAGGGTCGGATCACGCTACACGAGCTCGCTCTCGTGTCGTAAGGTACGATTGGCCGGTGGAGGCGCTTTGGCTCCTCGTAAACAAGGCTCGTCTGGGCCCATAATGCGAGCATTGCGCAACATCGCGTGATTAGAAGGGAAACAATTGGCCGGGAGTAAGCGGGATCGGGCTGCGATTCCGACCTCGAAAATACAAAAGCCGTTAAAACGATAATGGCGCGGAGGTATACGTCCGAGGGACTCTCCGGGGAAGCGTCCCGCGGTCGAGCCTTGTCCATTGCCTCCTCCTCCACCTCCACCTCCTCTTACCCGGTGGGGCGAGAAGCGTGCAAGATACGACCAGCCAGATACAAAGGGCACAGCGTGTGCGTGTGCGTGTGCGCGCGCGCGCGCGTGCGTGTGAGGGCGGGGGAAAGAGAGGATGAAGAGGACGGAGGGCGAAATAAAGATTAGAGCGGGAAGGGCCGGCGGGGCGCAGATACAGGGAGTGAGATAAAAGCGAGAGGGAGGGAGAGCTTCGGTTTTGACTCGGTGCGGTGCGTCTCGCTCGGGCCGGGTGTAATCGGTTCCTCGAAGCCGGGGCTCATTATCGACCCGTCGGCCTAGCAATTACCTGCGCAACCTCGACTCGCGCCGAACCAGGCCGGTGGTGCACAGCAAGGCCCGTTCCACACACGTGTGTGCGGGGCTCTCCCTCGTACCTACACACAACCACCACCGCCAGCATCTACATCGTTGTCGTCGTCGTCGTCATCGTCGTCATCGTCGTCGTCCTCGTCCTCGTCCTCGTCCTCATCCTCGTCATCTCTCGGCACCTCCCTTCTCAACACCTCCACGTGGCCCCCTTCACCGCTACCCCTCGCGCGATCACGATCGCCACCCCGAAAAAGTTGTACCGCGCGCCCAGCATTTTTCTTCTCGCAGTCGCGTGCTTTTTTTATATCCTCGGCCGAGTCGTCATCCTTAAGGATTGCGGTTTCTTTGCTGGGGCGCCTCCTCGTTCTGACGACTCTATTGGCCCAGGCTAATTGCGAGTCCCTTCCTCCTTCCATATTGAAAACTCACCGCTCTCCATTAACGAATACGTTCCGGCTCCTCCATTGCAATCAATAATATTTTTAATAAGACCTGCGATCCCCTCCCTCCCTCCTCGTACCTCCCGCCAATAACTAATTATTTGGAATAGCTGTTGCTCGCCTACTGCCCTCCCCCGGACCCTCTCCATCGCTGCGCCCGATTCTTTAACCAACATACCCAACATTTTTCTTGTACCATGTACACGCATGCGACCATGCCCAGCGTTCCTTCCGTTCCTTATTATTTATCGTCCCCGGCAATGCCCTATGCTTCCTTATTACTCCCTTACGATTCTTTCGTGATTTAATCGTAGCCGCTGCCAGCCGTTCCGACCTTCTCTTAAAACCTGGCTTCTTTACCTCGAAGCCGATATTTCTCTGCTCCGGCTTTGTTTTTACCTGAATTAGCTCACGCCGGCTCACGTTAGCTGGGAATTTATGCCTTCGGTAAAGAAATCCACTCATTAATTGTTAATACAACGCGTTCCCTTCGCCAACGAAACTGTAAAATCCTTCCACCACCACCACCGCCACCACCACCACCAATACCACTGTCCTCCTACCCGCGTACTCTGGTGCCTGTACGCTGTGCTTTTTGGAGGGGTGGGGTGGGGGCGAATGGATAAAGAAAGAAAAGGGAACGAAGGAAGCGCCGGTCGTTCGACCGGCAAAGAGAAGGATTACTAAATATAAATAACAAACGACTGTCCCTTTAAAAAGTTCTTTTTAAATGTGCGAGAGCGATGCATTACGTTGTATGCATAATACGAAAGTGCATTTATAGGAATTTGCATACATAAATATCGCGGACTCTGGCTTAAACACTGCCAATTAGATTTCACATTTTCTCACCAAATTACATTCGTGAAAAGACCATGTAGTTAATGGGGCATCGTATACATATATATATACATACGTGTATATATACATATGTATATATATGTATATATAAATATATGTATATATATATATATCTCGAGAGCATTATCGATACAATATCTCGCTCGTAATAACTTTCCTCGTAATTTCAGTAAAATGTAAAGTTTACTTAATTTCTGAGTAAAATATCTCAAGCCGACACTACAAAACGCTATATAATCTACGAGCGCCGTAAGCACTCGCTTGATTCGTCAAGAAAAAGTCGAGCGAGCCGCACACGTACGTGGATCAGGTGTGTCAGGGCGGGCGGAGTGCACGCACACATGGAGAGAGACTTGGACACGTCCACGCGTATAAATAATTCTCGCATTTGAAACTACATCGTTTCCAAATGAGGCGCACTTACACCTTCGTAAAAAAAAAAAAAAAAAAAAAAAAAAAAAAAAAAAAAAAAAAAAAAAAAAAATAACTGGATCGCCGGGGCATCAATCACGCAACGCTCGCGAATGCCACGAAAATTCCTTGAACGGCCGAGGTAAATGAAGCGCGTCGACGATGGGAAGGGGGGAGGTGGTGGGAGGGGATGCGCGCCGGGGCCGACGATATATGCGAGATAAGAGCGCCGCCGAGGCAGGAAAGAGGAGCGGGATAATTAGCGGGAGCCCTCGCGAGTCGCGAGTACGCGATAATTGCGGGCTTCTGCCCGACGACGACGCGCCCGAGAGTAAATCGAGACTCTCCGGAGATCCGAGCTCTTGCCGAGCAGCTCACCGGGACCCGATTTCTAACCAAGCCCCTCTCCGCCCCCCCCCCTCAATCGACTTTTTACCTCCCCACCTCTTATTAATATCCTGTCCCCAAGCTGCCTCCTTTCGAATCCTCTTATATTTCCAGGGGACCGGGAAGAGGGGCGGGGGATCAGTGGATTAGTTACGCTTTTGACGCATTGAGTAAACAATGTGATTAGAGTTGTAAATGGCCTCTTCCCGTGACACATTTACTTTATACATTCGCCGCGTACGAGCGGTCAGAGGTTTTTAATTGATCATCAATTATTGCCAGTTGCATGACATGCATCTTCGGTAGTGATAAAAAGGTTTTCTGCATTATAAGAGGACGAATCGACATCGGGGATAAAACGGTATTCCGATTTGTGTTCGTTGTCGAGCCAAATGTAAACAGGAGGCTACTTGTTATCTAGACAAAGGTCGTTCATAAATCCAGGCTCAATCTTTAATAAGATCGCCGGAAATCAAAAGATAATGAGGGAATACGAGGGCGGGAGGGAGGGAGGTATGGGTGTGTGGGGGGGGTGGAAGCAGTGATCCTGGCCAAATGGAAAGGCGAAGCCGTGCGTGTCTAGCCATTATCACCTACCCCTCACTGAAGAAACAGGAACGAGGAATGTGTAATCATGGCGGGGGTGTAATTACAATGATAGATAGGCCGGTAGGTGGCGGTAGGGTCGCGGGTGGGTGTAAGGAGGTGGTAATTCGCATGCGCGGCATGGGACAGAAGGAAGAGGCGCGGAAGCCCGATGGAAGAGTCGCGGGACACGACAGGCGGCAGAGAATTTCAGCGGAGCTCTGTCCGAACGACAGTTGCCAGCCAAGTCGCGAGCGGCTCTTGCAAATTATCGCGATCTATGCGTCTGCGAGGATTACTTCAGCCATCGAAGTCTGCATTTCCGAGTCCCGACGCAACGGCACGTGCTTTAAACAACCATCGACCCTCTTCGTTCGTTCGTCAACCGTCGCCCTCGACCTTTCAAATAACCATTCGAACTAACAAATTGCCTATAAACAGCTCTCACGTCGATTCGTCCGTCCGTTGCACCGCCATTTCCTTTAAATTCTTTCCAAACTTAATATCAGGCGCACGCTGCTTTTTTACTCCCACCCGGAGACGTTTAAAAATCTAAAAAAAAAACATACCTACCCGTTTCGCCTGTATATTACGTACGTATACGTTCGTTACGAGAGAGAGAGAGAGAGAGAGAGAGAGAGAGAGAGAGAGAGGGGAGATGATGCTCGATCGTCATTTAATTTATAATAATTTTTCTAGTAATTAACGCGGTGCGTGCGCAGCTTCGGCCGTCGTAGCTGAGGCGAGGAGAGCCTTTGTACGTGTAGTAAGTAGCCCCAGAATCGTAAGCCCGGCATCAACAGATGGCCCAAGATTACCCTCTTCCCGTCCTTAACGTTGTCTCTCCTCACTTTCCAATTTCACTTCTCTCGAAAAACTAAAGTTTCTTTACGGATCAGGAGAAGCAAATCACTTTTTACGGCCCCTTTCAATTCCTCAAACGAATTATCGATTCCTCGAGCTCCGCTGAATCTCATTTGCCACCATTAGCTCGTCTCTTCTTTTTCTTTTTTCTTCCTTCCTTTTCCTTTTTTTCTTTCTTTTTTTATTATTCTTCTTCTTCTTCTTCCTCCTCTTCTTTTTCTTCTTCTTCTTCTTCTACTTCTTCGTCTCTTTGTTCCTTATCTTGTTTTATTCGGAATAGAAATTTCGCACGTATGAGTCCAGTGCAGCGATGTACGTATAATCGATTCCAATTTATCATCTGTCCCCAATGACGACGAGCTTACAAGACGACGCGGTGGCGCTAAAATACGGATGAGCGTCTGCCTGCATAAAAAAATATAAATGTCTTGTTACGTAGGCTAATGCGATAGCTAATGCGTCGGTTGGCATTGGAGGAATAACAGGGAAGAGCTTAGAATTTAGATAAAAGTTAATTGCAGGTATTGAGAGGACGTTAATTCGACATTTTACGGTTTACGTGTACGGCACATCCTGGCCTACGTACCTTATCTACGTATAATTATCACATTCCCTGTATTATTCCGTTTAAAAAGAGTACCGAGTGCAGTGCATGTATGGGGTTGAAGGATATGCACGGGTTATTCCTTGCAAAGTCTTAGTCCTTTTATACTCATATCAAGGACATTCTTAATTTTCAACTTGGAGCACCGAAGCGTAGAATACACTTTAAGCAATTATATCTCGAGTTCGTGTACTGTGTGTCGGTACTTGTCCGCGTTCTAGAAACATTGGCATCATTAAAATCAAATAAAACATAGTATTTCTCGTAGTAATTGAAAATTTCCTTTCTGACTTATGAAATCATAGGGATCGTCGGGTCCGGCTGTTTATTACCCGAGGTGACTCTTTACATATTCATGAGGATCGCGATTTAAGGAAGTCCGCTAACCTTTTTCGGCTTTCGTCATTTATACCTTATGGAAATATTAATATAAATTTAATTGGCCGTGGCTCGAGTCAACTTGTCGATTTTCCTTATTTTAATTATTTATTCCATCCGAGATTCCGCATCCCCCGATTATTTATGTAGCCATTAGCTTTTTGACTGTACTACTACTACTACTACTACTACTACTACTACTACTACTACTACTACTACTACTACTACTACTACTACTACTACTGCTACTACTACTCTACCATGTGAGGTCGAATGGCCTATGAATTTTTATTACCTTCTAAATAAATAAATAAATAAATAAATAAATAAATGAATGAATGAATAAGAGTGAATTGGCGAAAAATTATCCAGAGTCCGGGTCGTATCGCGAACCAGTCGAGCGCCAAATGATTTTACAAAATATTAGCCCGACAAGCGCAAAATAATGCTTTTGTTATGAAACGATGTCCGCACAATTGTCCGTAGTCTAGGAGGGAATCTTTTTTAGCTTGCCCATTCAGTAGAATTAGCACGGAGCTTTGGAATTTTGTGTGAAAAGCTTGGCCGAGGCCAAATGTCTAATGTGCTGCTGGGGATTATTAGTAATCCGCAGCCGCATTGTACACGGAAACTTTAGTTAATAAACAAATCTGAACATTTCACGGGGTGGAGGTGGAGGTGGAGGTGGCGGTGGGGAGGGAGGGGGGAGCGTGGGGGGGGGTGCCTCGACTTCTTAGAGCTCGGTCCCAATGAATGATGGTAGCTTTGCATCCCTAAGCGCTGCAGGGACTTGCAATATTTCCGGGCGTGTCAGGAGCAGGCTCTTCATCATGGTCGTCGCATCCTTCCTTCTGGCCGCCCCGAGCTCTCCTCAAATCGCTACGGGCCACCGCTCATTCTCCAGTCTAATCCCCACGGATAGCCACTCAGTTTCTCAATGACGAGTAGACCTTATGACCCGAGAGAGCCTCTTTTGGCCCCAAGGAGCTCGATTCTAAAAATGCTCGAGAACCTTTTCCAAACATCGGCAATATCTCTGACTTAACTTATTCACCATCTCAGAAGCCTCTCTGGCCTCTAACCCCTCCGTCCCTTCCGCGTCTCACTCGCCACGCGTCACCACGCGTCACCGCAGCGTCCCGTTATCCCGAGGACCCAGTTATCGCGAGGGCCGACGGGATCCGCTTCCGCTGCTCCGAGCTCGCTTATCGCGATAACCCCAATAACCCCAATAACCCGAACGAATCGCCCGGACGTCCTAGTCCGTCTGCACTAACAAGGGGGAGGGGAAGAGAGAGCAATTTTTCAAAAGCCCTGACGCTCGTTTGTGCATTGTCCCGCACGTCCATTTATCAGCTTGCGCGTATAGATGCATATAGATGGATTCCGGGGCTGTTTACTTAAGCGAATGCGCGCCTCTCTAACCGATAATTTATATCGATAATCGTTTGGGCTGACTTTCCTTGAGCTCGTGCGCCCAGATTATGACAACGTTTCAATATATCATTCGCCGGATTACGGAAAGCTCGTGTTTACGTCCTATTACTTCCCCTCCTCTTCTCTAATATTTAAGTAAGCCAACAATACCTTGAAATTTACTGGGTCTCCGATTGTTAATTAAGCATCAATGGAGCATGGGTAAACATTTATTTAACAATTAATCTTGTGCTACGGGCATTCGGACATGTGCCAGGATTATGACTCAAAGCCTTCGTTCTTCTTCGTAAATAGTGTTTACGTTCCTATCACACCTTGGCGCTCCCCCTCCCCGCTCCGCGCCCCCGCCCTACCGCCGCCCGTGCACGTGAGCCAACACGAACGAAGCCCCGGCAAAGGCCGTGAATAATGCATAAGACGAATAAGATTTCAGGAAAGTTATCTCAATCAAGGATACGAGCGTTCATTAATGTAATAAAAGTAATGAATCTCGGGTGAGGGGGGCCGGGTGAGGGGGGGCCGGGGGAGCGGAGGGTAATGCGCAACTAATTCTATGTTAGTTGTCCCCCCACCCCCCGCGCTCGGAATAAGCAATGATTCCCAAGATCATCGGCAGCGGCTCGGTCACCTTAGCTGGCCGACGAACGGACGAGTGATAAGGCTCGTGGTAGGAGGAAAACGGGGTGTAGGTAGGAGCCGGGAGGATTAATTAATTGGGGTTCGGGATGAGCGAGTGGTGGGCGGTGGGACGAGGGTGAAGGGACGAGGGTGGAGGGAGGAGGATGGAGGGAGGAGGATGGAGGGCCAGGCAACTCCGAGGAGAAATTAGCTAGCGCCGCTTCGTACGTAAGAGCGTCGGCGAGCGGTGTACAGTGGCGGGGTGGGGATCCAGAGCGTTTCCGTACGCGGTGCTCTGGAAAGCAATTAGATGTCATTAGGAGGAGCGCATGCGAGGCAAGAGTCCGGATCCGCTTTGTTGAAGTCATTAGTTTTATTGTCCTTTCCGGCCGGGCTTCTCGGAAATCTCAGTAACTCGGCGACGACGACGGCCCTTTGAGATGCGCGAGGTGAGAGTGTTGCTCCTCCGCCTCCATCCATCCACCTCCATCCACCCACGCCTGAATGCGCGAGCGTGAGCGCAACTCCGTTCTCCTTTCGCTGTAGCGCCGCTGCCGAAGCACTTTCCCTACTATTGTATTTATTCTTAATACGCGCGAACTAAGTATAACGAAGCCAAAGGGTCATTACGTGCCTGCGGATAATCATCAATTTCAGCCTCCTATCGAGGCTAAGAATCTTTTGCTTTTCTTTTTTTTTACCTCTCTCTCCCCCCCCACTTCTCGCCCCTCACCGCTCTCCCGTGCCCCCTGCCCCCCTGCCCCCTGCCAACAAAGTACTTTGCCGGCCCGGGAGGCGTAATAGCGAGGCCCTAACAAGTTCACCTTCGCCCGCGCTTTCGTAGCCCCAACTTTCAATGTAATTGTCGGGATTTGCATTTCTGAAGGGGCTTGTCTCGAGCGCGCGACCGTGCCTTACTGATAAGGGGATATCGACGAGTCGGTAAAGTAGAAACAAAGCCGATCCGTTATACGTACGCTATGTGATACATTATACATAACATGACAGTATAAGTCATGTATTCCTCTCTCTCTCTCTAACACCCCCCCCCTCGCCACCGACGTATATCGACGTATTAAGAATTGTAGTCGCAAAAATAGTTTTATGCGTTATTCCATTGATGGATAAAGCGGATTTGTATTAAACAAATAAGCATTATACACAGCGAGTGTTTCATTACCTTTGGGCGTATCGAGATGGCATTTACAATTAATTACGTAAATAATGTTATATCTGATATTGAAAATAAAGGAAATATTATGGCCGCTTTACTATACATTATCGTTTATAAATCATTATTGAATTTTGAATGGGGGAAAAAGTGGGGGAGGGGGAGAAAAAGGAACCGAAGCAAGTGCCTCGAGCATGTAATTTTAAGTGACGTAACTACTTTATAAATGTTACTTTCTAATAGGGGAAATGTATTCATCGTTGCGTTAGAGCTCGGCATACGAGATGCAAATAATTAAAATTGATCAACTAATTTCCAGTTCAATGTGATATTCGTTCGAAAGAAGGTAATAATTCCATGCCATGCTGAATTACCTGCACGAAACTAGATTATATTGCAAAACGAAAGAGTTTCGTTATTTTTTTCTCTCTCCCTCTCTCCCTCTCCCTCTCATTCTCTCTCCCTCTCTCCCTCTCTCCCTCTCCCTCTCATTCTCTCTGCCCCTCCCTCCCTGCCTTTCTAGCAGTAGTTTAGTTTCCGTTTGCAAAGAATCTAATGTGCATTATTAAATCATGGGAATCAATATTTGTAAATAGAAGTGACGAGACTATACTATTATATTAATGAGGCAAGGTTAATTTCATTTTGAAAGTAACAATGTACAGAACGAGCGCCAATATGTGTAATAATTGTAATTTCGATGGAAAATGTAGATTAAAAAGGGTGACAATTATACTTCATCATTCTCACTTGAGTGATATCAGCACTAAATGAGCATTTGCATAATAACCTTTCTGCGTCCTATCATTATCCCCGTAAGTTTCAGTTTAAAATTCTCTTGGATATTATTGTCGATTTTCTTTTTCCCTTAGACTCTTCTCCTTTTTAACCGGAGAGCACGTATTAAATATTCCGTAACGCAGGCTCTATCCGCAATTTTTAGATCAAGCGAGCCATTAGCAGAGCTGCCCCGCCGAGTCCCGCTTCCGTTAAAGAGGACGAATTCTCTCACGCATCGGGCTCGCCGCTCGAGAGGTTTCCGTATTTCGGAGGAGTTTCGAATAACGTTTTCTCGCGCCCAAGGTCTCAAGTTCCCCACATTATTTAAATCTACATTATTTAATAACCTTACTTAGCGCCCCACCGCCCGGATATACGCTGGGCCTAAGGTTGCAGGGCTCGATCGGATTCTCGCGGACTCTCTTCTGGCGCACAAGGATGCCCGCTCGAATCCTTCGAGACCTAGCCCGTGAAGAAATAAGGGGGGGAGGGGAGGGGTACGGGGAGGGCTAGCGAGAAGGACGGGGAGAACCATGTCGATTAGCCCTCGCGATCTCGCGGTCCGCGTCCACTCGTCGTTGCGGCATTTGTTTTTCCCGGAACGATCGGGCCCATTAATCATTATGATTCAGAGCGAATTAAATCGGAAATCCCCGCTGTCGGTAATATTGCAAAAAGATGCCCAAAATCTTCCGAGAAGCGCGCAAAATTATTAGTGGGGCCCCCGTGAATGGGGGAGGGTGGGGTGGGGCGGGGGGAGGGAGAACGAAGCGACCGAGGGCCTCGCTGGCTCGATCAGTTAGTTGTTGGTCGTAATATCGGCCGGTTATACTGCCCAGGCACATTATATCAAGGAAATATCAAAAGTCAAGGAGCGCACGCGCGATCCTCTCCCGCCGCTCTTGTGGGTCCCCGCTAATTAAGCCGTATTATTTATATCTCGCCGCAAAGGGAAAATATGCTAATCGAATTACGCCCGGGTGCCAGCGTAAGGGCACCAGACCACTCGTCATGAAATCGCTTTTTTATATACGTGCGCCCCGTCGGCGTTTTCTACGTGTCATTCGGACCGATCGGCTAAGCGTGCCAAATCCCCTGCCGATCCCCACAACCGACGTACAAGGGAATTAGCATAAAGCCGATCGGCCGATCGAGTTATGACGATAAATAAATGAAATTTCTCCTTAATATTTTATTTTTGATAAAATTCTCCTATTATTGATTTCCCCTGACCCCACCCACTGAAGATAAGAACAGCACTGGGTCCATTAGATTTCGATAAATCGTTCGACCAATGAATGAATGGTTCGACCTATCGAAGCCTCATTGCCATTGTCGTCCAAGTGAAACTAACGATAGCGATTAGAATGTAGAAGAAGGGGGGGGGGAGGAAAAAAAAACTGATACTCGACCATTGGATGGAATGTCATTGAAGATTTCCTTTAACGTATATATTCCGAAGT
The DNA here is from genome assembly GCA_018883505.1 of Ceratosolen fusciceps. Classification (NCBI taxonomy): domain Eukaryota; kingdom Metazoa; phylum Arthropoda; class Insecta; order Hymenoptera; family Agaonidae; genus Ceratosolen; species Ceratosolen fusciceps. The sequence goes on along the minus strand of RCIC01000006.1, from coordinate 7,901,871 downwards.
CCCGAATTTAATAATATTTTTAATATTAACATAACTAGTATCGATGCTTATTTGCTTATTTATCACCAGCCCCATCATTATTCAATGTCATTTTATTATTGACTACTTTCGAGCATTTTTAATCATCGGCCAATAAATTTACTTTAGTTTTGGGCAAGGCAGCCTTAGACGAGACTTGTACGTTATTAGACAAAAGCAAAAAATCCACGGTATATTTACATTATTGTATTGATTAATATTGGAACGCGCTAATGGCCGCGTGTAGGGTAAAATTATTAATAATCTCAGTCCTCGGTCAGTTGAGTAAGGCAGGACTTGGTCGGCCTTTTTAATCGACGGTCCCTTTACTTGAGCTCGCGTCGACACTTTCGAACGGAGAATTAAATAATATTTAATATTTGAAAAATTATTGGTGAAAGAATCATTGAGTTCGTCGGGTCTCGAATATCCTCGATTTTAAAATACTTTGTATGGGGAGTACGATTAGAAATTTTCATAATTTCTTTTAACCTATAAAATATGTAAAGTAGTTGTATAAGCAGTGAACCGTTAAGGTTGAAATTAATTTTGCTCATTTTGATATTTCGAAGTTAATATATGTAAATGATGAATATTCAACGAAAGATTTCGCCTCTCCTCTTCTTATTTCTGTCCCTTTCATCATCGTCCGTCTCTCCCTCTCCACCGCCACACCACACCACGCCACACCACCTCTCCCGCACTCCTCTATCTATCCATTTTGTTTTTTGTTTTTTTTTTGTTTTTTTTTTATTATTCCTTGCTCGAGTATACGTTTCGGAATTATAGAGCCTTTAAAAAGCATATAAATAGCAAGCTATTGGCTAATTAAGTTAATAAAACTTTTATTTTAATGCGCTGACGGTGGCGGGTCGTGGCGGCAAGGGAGTGCGTAAATAACGGGGAAGCGTTTTATACAGCTGATACAATGGCATCTTCGTCGAGATAGTTTGCCGGCAGAATCGACCGCGGCATTTTCTTTTCTTTTCTTTTCTTTTCTATTCTTTTCTTTTCTTTTCTTTCTTCCATTTTTTAGAATGGCCGCCGTCTTTTGCATGATAATAAAGTCGCGTCTACTTAGTCGTAGTTGGCTATGGTGTGTAATCGGAAGGTCACGTCCCACGTCCCACCCCGCAGATGGCGCTTAGCATTAAGCAAACACGTTAGAAAGAAAGAAACAAAAAAAAAAGACGACCGTTGTAAATTTTCTTACGCGCTATGGAGGCTGGGCTTATTAGTCAAATGGCCTTGGTCGTGGTCTCTTATCGAACGCTTTCCCAAGACAAAGGGATAAAAATTTCCTCGATGGAGACGTCGCAGGGGCTATCGTATCCCGTGACATCCTTAGACAGCAGTTAGAGTATCTGCAATTTGCGGTACGTTAAATGTGTATTATGTGGGGCTGTAAAATGGTTGGTGAGGCCGGAGCGGTTGCTGCGTTGGTGACCGAGTGGTTCGGGGGCGGGAGGGTGGAAGGAGCCTTCCTCGGCCGAGAGGACGCGCGGTCCGGGGAAAAGCCGCGATCGCGGGTGTGGGAGGGACACGAGGGCGCGATACCGGTATCCCCTCATTCCAGGATAATGGTCGGGCCCAAGGGGCGCCAGACGAGCGGAGCCGGGCGGGCGGCCATTTTTCGAAAATGCGCGCCGTGTCAGTGACGCAGGGAGGGCCGTCGAGGGCATCCTCGTGAGGAGCCGGCCCAGGCTAATTTGCACTGTGGGAAAAAAATTCCCGGCAATGCTAACAAAATTTTTAGACTTAGTCCTTTGGTAGCCTGGCTGTATCCCGATGCACCGGGGTCGAATCCTACTACTACTACTACTACTACTACTACTCCTATCCCCTCCCCCCCTATTTGCCATCGCCAACCTTATCCTCAGCCCCCTAGCCGCTACACGATCGTAGCGAAAGGCCTTTGATGCCTTTGATGCTTTTCGTCCTTCCTCGTTCTTTTCGTTTTACTCTTGCCTTTCTTGTTTTCCTTTTGTTTCTATAAGAGCCGGCCAAGTATTAGACGCTAGATTTGCTCGGCATTGCTCTTTTTAAGCACCCAATTGCTTGCAATGCTCTTTAGTCGAGGCGCCTCCTCCTCCTCCTCCTTCTCCTCCTCCTCCTCATCCTGATCCTCTTTCCCATATTTGCCATCTTTTCTAATTTCGGATTATCGTCTCTCTCTCTCTCTCTCTCTCACTCACTCGCTCGCTCGCTCGCTCGCTCGCTCCATATTAATCTTTTTGGAGCGGGTTGGCTATGCTCCCCCCACCCCCCAAACCCTTCGCCACCAGGACCATTAATAAACCTCATCAATACTCATTATCATTCCGCCATTAAACCCTTCTTAAATTACCGTATTATTATAATGGAGAACGTTATTTGCACGGGTAATAATGCGCCGCCATTATTCATGTGCATCTTGATGGGCTCGTACAATTCATATCAGTCGCACATTATCGTAGCGAATCCAGTGTGCCAACATTTTCCTTTATCTCCGGCAACATTGTTGCACCACGTAATCGCTCCCCTACAAAATTCCACCTCCATTAAAAAAGGATACGCGCCAGGATGGCACTTAATTGCCAGAATAACGTAGGCGCGCGTGAGAGAGACTCGATAAATTAGCCTAGGTAAAAACAGTAATTATAATCGTAATGAGGTATTACTCGTAATAAAATAATGCAATTAGCCATTAGGCGGATGCTTATCGCTTTAAGAGTGACACGTTCCTAGAAGACGAATTTACGGGATTATGAGAGGCTGTCGCAGTTCCTTCCTTTCCTTCCTCCACCCCGCACCCCGCCCCCTCCTCCCTCGGACAAATTGGATAATGCAAGCGAAGGAGGCGCTGCACGAGACTCGCGGCGAGTACAACGCAACGATGCCACTCGGTCGCGCTATCGGATCGAGGATCGACGACGAAAGGAAAAACGGAAGTGAAATATTCCGCTCCGCGTGCATTGTGCGGGGCGCGAATGAATATTCAGAGTGACGCCGAGGCGGTGAATTCCTTCATCGGCTCGAGCCGGGGAGTCGCTCAAAATATTTAGCCGAAAAAGGCGAATTCAAATTATTCTCCAGCCTTTCGCTTCCTTGATTGATCCTTTTAAGTTCACAATCAAAGCAATTACATTTGACTTTATCCCCCGTATTAAATTAAGTTTATACGTATATATATATGTATATATATGTAAAGAAAAAAGAGAATAAAAAAAAAAGAAAAAAAATGTAAAAAACACGTTAATCATACGAGCTGTAAGAATATTTTGTATTTTGAATTTCGGTATAAATGAGCTCCAGAACGCTCCTTTCCCTTAAAAGTCTTTTTTCTCTTTTTTCTTTTTTTTTAATCATTTTCATTATAACGCGCGGAGTCAATTCAGTGTTTAATACAATATGCGGAGATGAAACAATAGATGGCGTCAAGTACTTTTCAATTTACTTCTACGTAAATATGCATTATGCATGTAATTGGATATCAATGTTCGTGCACGTAAATTAGCGACGCTAATTACTGCTCTAAATATATATACATATATACACACAGACACAGCACGAGTATTTTCCTATCAATTACGTCAATTCTATAATTTATTTTATTCTTCTTCGACTATAAACGAGCTTATAATTAATTGTTTTTATCGATCGATCATCGAGACAAAAGCGACCGATAAATACCTTAGAGGACTAGTCGACTAGTAGTAGATGGCCTTTCTATTTCATTACATTACTTGTCATTACGTTTCTTGCGAATACGTATTAGCATTGGCACGACTCGTCATTCCCTATGGCTAATGACGCTCGTACGCGGGAAGGGATTTGTTTCGATTAGTTTTTAATAAAACAACTCGCGGCGAGCGTTATTGATAATGAAGCTTGAATGATTAAAAAGCTCGGTCGGAGCCAAGGGATCGTTTATCGAGTCGGCGCGGAGAAGGAGGAGGACGAGGAGGAGGAGGAGGATTAATAAGAAGCGCATAATGAAAATGATGTAACAATTAAGGTGGGCACTTAGTTATGAATGTAATTGGCCTTTAATGCGAGGGCACGATGCCACCACTACCACCACCACCACTACCACCAGCAGCAGCAGCAGCAGCAGCAGCAGCAGCACTACCACCACGACCACCACCACCACCACCACGACCACCACCACCACTTGTGCAGCCCGACATCTTGGGCTACAATTTAATTACAGAAGAGGATAGGGATCAATAACCAGAGTAGGAGAGCACTCGAAGATGGAGATCATTGACCGAGCCGAGCCGAGAGAGTATCTATGAAAATAATTAAAGCGATTAAAGCGGCGTAGTGGCGCCGAGCGATCACGATATCGGAGCCCGGATAAAGCCATGGAAAATGTGGGAAAAGAGTGCGCGTCTTTGGATAAAGTTCCAGCTCCGCGTACGCAGAAGTAATAAATGGGTCAGAGCGGTAGAGCGAACGGCCGGCACTCTGGTTATTGGGGATAAAGGAAGGGGCGGATAAAAAAAGATAAAAAAAAAAAAAAAAAAAGCGAGAGAGAGAGAGAGAGAAGCGGTTAGATTCGGAGGGACGGTGGTAGGGAGGTAGAGAGGTAGGTAGGTAGGGAGGTAGGCAGGGAGGTAGGTAGGGAGGGAGGTAGGTAGGGAGGGTGGTAGGTAGGGAGGGAGGTAGGTAGGGAGGTAGGTAGGGAGGTAGGTAGGTAGGTAGGTAGGTAGGTAGATAGGTAGGTAGGGAGACCCCTGGCTGCAGCGCGGCGGGCAAAAAGGCGAAAAACATTAGCTCATTTGTTCGTGCATCGGGTTTGCGAATCCTGGAAATGGGAATTGGTTTTCGGAGTCAAGCTGAATGAGGCTCCTTGTGCGTACAGGTTATACCTGAAAGCCGATGATCGCGTGCTCCTCGCTACGTTTTATGACCTTGAGAGCGTTAAGAAAGCCGCCGAAGGCAAGAATCGAGGTCTCCAGCCTCCTCTTCCGTGCGACTCTTTTGAACCCGTTCGTGCTCTCTGGCACTTGTCTATATGGAGGTTCAGCTCCGCTCTCCAGCTCGATTCTTAGAATATTTGTGGACTTATTGAGGGGATCCCCTTTCCCTGCCTTTTCACTCGCCTCGTATTTAATAACTTCACGTGTAGTTGACGTTTCGAGTCAACGAGTCAACTTTTTTTTCTTCTTTTTTTTTTCGACCTGTCGATTTCGTAGCTTTCGTTTTACGAAACCGCAGCAACAGCAACAGCAGAAGCAGCAGCAGCAGCAGCAGCAGCAACAACAGCAGTAGCAACATCGGCATCGGCATCAGCGGGAACCCGAGCAATGGTAATTCCACCTCGATTACCTAAGCCTCGCTTAGCGAACGTTTTACATTTGAATCCGTGTTGTTTCATACCACTTTTAACATATTTACAAGACCGTCGGTCCTCCTTCTCCTTCTCCTCCACCACCCTTGCTTTACGACATTTTATTGACCTCCGGAGAATCTTAAGAAGCTTCAGCGGAGCACTTTCTTATCCTCTTTTTACTCCTCCTCACCCTCCTCCGCCAATATTATTGCGCCAATAAACAGCTGGCCGCACAGGAGTTATAGAGTCCGTCCATATAAAATGGACTACAAATTAACTCCCTCCTATAAATTCTAATTTATTACAATGTCCTCTTATTAGATTAATTATATTCATAATTTACATTTTAGAAAATTACTCGGAAAATATTGTCTTCTGCGAGAGCCGCGCGTGCGCCCGACACTTGAAAGCTCAATCTCCCTCCCTCACCCCCACCCCCCGCTTTCTCAAGTAAATATTCAATTTCACTTATTGTTGTTTCTGTTGTTGTTGTCGTTGTCGTTGTTATTATTACTGCTGCTGCTGCTGCTGCTGCTGCTGTTGTTAAATTAATGCTGTAGGATTAAAAAGGTATTCTAACCTGCAGAAATACATTCCCCTCTGATTTATAATGTAATATTTCTCAAACAACTTGCTTTATGAATTCATCCATCTTACACAAAATTTAATGACTACATTTTATGGTTACGTATAAAAAAGAAAATTTCGTATTTTCAGCTCCAGTAAAGAGGTCTGCGGCAGTTTGAATATTCCAGATATTATCCGCTACGTAAATGAATCAAGTAAGACTAAATACTTTATAATAATTATTTACAATATTAATATATTTTATATTTAATATAATAACCATCGATTTTCCCATAGTCTACCCATAATTCGCCCTTCATAATACGATAGCGTATAAAATTTAATACAAACTTACAATTATATATTACTACATAAATTAATACATTCAAGGATTTTCATATACCAAAAACTTATTTATTATTGCACAATTTATTTATTTACTTTTCATTCTCTTATTTTGCACCGAAAAGTCATTTAATGATTTCAGATTAAACGAATTTATTTACATAACTTTTTTTTTCACTCCAATATTTTTGTCGAGTATTTCAATAAAGCATTATCATTTTCTAAATGAAAGACGTTCTATATCTTGAGAGCATAAAATCTTATTGGGACTGTAATTAAGTTTCAAAAAAAAAATTTTATAAAAAAAAAAAGAAAATGAAAATGTTAATTTATATTGAGTTTTTTTTATTGATAAATATTCATTTTTCAATCAAGTTTGTTTCCAATATTGACTATAATTAAAAAAAAAAAAATAATAATAATAATCATAAATACATCGACGGTTAGTATGTGAGATATTAAACGTTTAAAAAAGTTTTTCTTCGGCAACACTATCAATAATGAAGTATTTTTAATTGAAATATTTTATAATTATTGCTTTACTCTTGAAAATACAAGCCCATTTAAAATAAATTTAAAATTATGTATTTCCTGTTAATCGCGATTAAATGAGTCACCTAATTAGGTAAGTATTAAATTTTAATGCCACGTGAATTTTTTAGCTCTTAAAGACTTTCTTTCTGAAATATTTTCCGAATTTATTTCAAGCTTTAAAAACCTTGTCGATATTTTTATATACAACAATAATAATAATAATATATTTATTCGTCAAATTATGCAATTATTTTGAAAAACGTGTATCCAGTGCTGGATTACGATGAAATTCAGAAGAGTTGGCAAATAAAAAAGGAATTAATTTCTTGTGCTTTTTTGTTTTGTTTGGTTTTGTTTTGTTTTGTTTTTTATTTTTTAGTTAATTTAAGAATTGACAGATCATTTAGGATGGCGTAAAAATATATATAAATGAAATGAAACAGCAATATTACTTGTGTCAGTCGTATAATTATAGGCAATGCTATTTTGAAATACGATTTTATGTGATTTATAAGTAACGTGCATGATGTTTAAATTGAATACGTAGAAGAACGGCAATTAAAAGAAAAAAGAAAAAAGGAGGAGGGAAAAAAAAAGGAAAAAATCGCAACGAAACGTTTGAAAAATCAGAGAGATACGCGTATTCTCCGTGGTATTAAAAATTAAATATTGCGTTGTATTTATGTAAATTCAGTTTCATAAGGCATGAAATGGGTTGCATTTTAATTTCTTTACCTTTTACCAATAAAACGATATTGTGCCAATGCATTCGTTTTGGATTCTTTTTCTCTCTCTCTCTCTCTCTCTCTCTCTCTCACTCTCTCTTCTTTTTACTCTTTTAACCTTATCCAATGGTTCGAATAAAATCATAACGTTTTACTTTCTTATTTCGTTTACACTGTTAATAATATTTCCCATGGGAAGGCTCCTTGTCGTCATGTACATGGGCCAAGCGAATTAAAACAATCTCCCGACATTAGCAAATAATTAAAAAGATCCGGGGATAAAGCTTTAGCGTCGGGAGTCCTCGAAGGACGGCGAGGGGTTCGGGAAGGTGGAGGGGCGAGAGAGAGGAGAGAGAGAGAGAGAGAGAGAGAGAGAGAGTGGGAGAGAGAGAGAGCAATTACTGTCGCTCTCGAGCTTTGTAAAAGCGGGATTCGCTTCTGAAACGCCGAGGATCTGGGCTTTTAATTAAGGAAAAAAGCCCGGTGTATAAAATAATTCGACGGAGCAAGGAGCGACCTTATGATTAAAGGATTTCAGTAAATGGAGGCTCGAGCGCAAGTCCCGGCGAAAGCCGTGTATTTTTGTCGCTTCGTCCGGGCGTGAGTAATCGGACAGATGGGTGGGTCGGCGGTGGCGGGGCGAGCGAGTTGCCCTCCCGATAAAACGGCGTTTAACGCGAGACGAGGCGTCGCTCGGTGGGCCTGTGTAATTACGCAACGTCCGAGGTGGTACGAAGGGCTTGATCGAGCTTGATCGAGGTGGATCGAGGTGGATCGAGGTGGACCGAGATGGATCGAGGTGGATCGAGGCGGGTCGAGGCGGATCGAGGCGGATCGAGGCGGATCGAGCGGTTGTCACCTGGCTTTCGGCGAGGAGTCGGACTCCGCGCTCGCGCCCTGGGATTCGCGGTAAAAATTCAAGGCCGACCGACCGGGTCTGCACAGTCAGTATCGCGCGCGCGCGTTCAAAGCGACACGTAAATATTAGGTCGTTCAAACGGCCCGATCCTCGTGCGTTAGTAAGCGGCTTGACTTGGGCTTAGACGAGAGGAACGAGCTTACGCGTCGATACCCCTTTATCCTCGCGATGCCTCCTTTTAACGTGTAATTTCACATGTAATTTTACACTCGCGCACGTTACGGCTACTTACTTTTTTACTATTTTCTTTTCTTTATTTTTTTTTTGTAATCAATTTTATTTACCGTTTTATTTCGGAAGGCAGAATTTGTCAGGTTCGAATGCGAGTCGCGGCTCGAATAACTAAATATTTCTCAGCCTATAGGAAGCGGATATCGGAACGGACGGGGCTTTGAAAAATGCGAGCTCGACACTCTTATCCTCGAAACTTTTACGAGCGCGAGAGCATACGGAGGAGCTTCCGCCTCCGGCACGTACGCTCGTACACACACGTAAAGTCGCAGTGCGGTCGCCTCGATTCGCGAATCGTGACTCTTTGCGAGAAACCGCCGCTGGAACATGGTCGGTGGGTGGGTGGGTAGGCGGGTGGGGGGGACGTCATTACGTACACGTACGCGCACTCGTGCGCTCATACAGGCACCGAACCTACATACCTACCCGTCTCTCTCTCTCTCTCTCTCTCTCTCACTCGTGTGTGCGTGTGCGTTCATGACTTATGCCGTGCGTAGTCGAGAAGGAGGTGATGGATCCTCGCGCACGCGATCCTCTCCCAGCGTTGCGCGACCTTGGTACGACTCTAGGACTCCTTGACGAAGAGTAATCAGATCCCCTGCATTCCAGACTCGCGTTAATTCCCTCGCCAGCTACTAGATTCACTCGGGGCACACTCGCAACCGCTCCGCAGAGGACATTCCGAGGGACCGGGGTTAACGCGCAGCTTTTTGGGTCAAATCAATTGCCATTGCTTTGGTTTCGATATCGAGTCACTACTTACCTCCTCTTTAATTCCGACACTTTATACACAATTTTCTTCTCCCTTCCCCCTCACCGCCACGCCGAACGTTTTTACGCCGATGCGATCGTATAAGCCGCCACGGCATCGCACAAACGTAAGCGTAATAATTTTCATTTTCCAATCTCTGTCCTTTTTTCCTTTCTTTTTTCTTTCCGTTTCTTTCTTCATATTCTTCTTCTTCTTTTTCTTTATTTTTTTTTCTTTTTTACGACTAGGCCATTTATTTAAGGAATATTGGTTTAGCCACGAGGTAGGCTCCCTACGCGAGCTTTAATGAATTAACGATGTAACCAATCGATGCGTTTCATTTATTAATAGACCGCGTAGTGCCGTGTTTGCACTGCAATTTTAAATGAAATATTTAACCTGGACACACAGATGTGGAATTGCTATTTTAAGATTGCGGCGGTATTAAACGATTGTCGACCTCTTCGTCGTACTCGCCAATAATAGCGCGCACGTTACTTATATCTGCGATGCTCGGCAAGGTCGGCGCTACGTACGCCTATTGTATTGTTTCATGAAAATTCATAAAATCAATGGAAACGTGGATATATTCCAATACAAGTAGCGGATAGTCCCTTCGGCACTGAGCAGTTCAGCAGCGTCATGTCGACTCTACAGGTTTCCTATGTAATTCATATCCTTTCAAACATTAACAGTACGTAGTTCTATTTGTAAAGAAGTTCGTTAGCGATTTATTCAAGTCAGACATTATATTTTTCAGTATCGAAATAAAAACGCTCCTTTTACAGCACGTAGCAACTAATTTAGGGAAAAATTTTTGCACAATATATAACTTATTGGCCCAAGTGGCGCTACGTGTTCTATAAAATTCGTTCTAATACTCGGGAACGTCAGGGTCATTTGCAACGGACCAGTAAAGCAGGATCGTATTTCAAATGAGCATGAGAAAATGAGACGAGATTCACTTTATGCAACTTACCGGTAGTGCACTGTACTTGTGCGTTTATGCGCAAGCGTAAAAAATAGAAAAAGAAGAAACGGGTTGGTCGATAAAACACACCCCGTAATAGGAATAGAAAAATAAAATATCGACGTAGGTCGGCGTATACATGTGGATCAGGCATTATAAGTTGTTGTTTTTTTTTTTTTTTTTATTCCTATGGAGGGTAATACGTATCTTTAGTGCGCCAGGTGACTCTGCGTATTGGTAAATGTCGTATTACATCACACATGCACCGAGAAGTCGATTCGACTTCAATCATCGTTAATGTCGTTGTTTCACTTTCTCAAAAGACGATGGATTTTTTTCACTCAATGTAGAGCGCATCGCATAAGATTACATAATGATCCTTTTTTACAATGGCTTGACGTGGTTCGCGGCACAAATAACGTACGTTACGTGGAAAATAATAAGGCTAATTACGGTCGGAAGCTCGATGTCAAAGTTGGCCATGCAGTGAACGAATAGGGGAATCGGCACCCGAGTTGTTTAAGATTAGCCGGTCGGCGTTGGTCCGGGATTCAAAAATGCTTATCAGAGAGATAAATTCATTGGGGCGTAATGTTCTTCCGAGAAGAAATCAAGTTCTCGGGGAAGAGCTCGCGGAGCTGCGCGTGAGAATATAAGTCGCGCCGGAGAAATTTACGCTGACTTTTGAGTGACGCACACGCACATCTCGAATTGCAGGCTTTTCTCCTCCTCCTCCTCCTCCTCCTCCTCCTCGTAATAGTAGTAGTAGTGGGAGTAGCGAGTAGCGAGTAGTAGTAGTGGTGGTAGTGGTAGTGGTGATGGTGGTGATAGCAGTAGTAGCAGTAGTAGTGGTAGTAGTAGTAGTAGTAGCAGCAGCAGTAGTAGTCATCGTCGTTACGTCGCGTGACCAGCCCCGCGTCCTGTCCCCTGTCTTTCCGATATCTTCTTCGTTGTATCATATCCATTTCCCTCTCTCGTCCCCCCCCACCCCTTTCTTTTGCTCGTACCTCTTGCCTTCGACAACAGTGTCATCACAATGTCCGCTCTAATCTTCGACTTCCAAGGGCTCGGTAAAGCCCTCAAAAGTTCAAAGCTCGTTAAATCGAGCCGCTTTCATTAGATTCACCTCTGCATGCTCAACGGGACTTTTAAACGCAGCATCCCCATCGCTCGATAACAACGGATCGAAGCGTCTAGGCGTCGGATTAAAATTTCATTAGAGTCTTGAGGATCGAGCTACTTGTTGGATCGGTGGCTAGGAAAATCGACGTTGGCTCCACGCACGAACGAGGGGAACAGCATAAATAAAGCTACTTGTCAGCGGGAGCTCGGTGCGCTTCTTGGAAAGAAAATCTCTAGCAGTGGCGGGTGGGGGGGGGGGAGGGAGGAAAGGCGATCGGTCCCTCGGAAAACAAGCGGTTGGCAGTAGAAGTCGCGCACGCGCGCACACGCAGTCACAGAGACACGGGCACAGGAGTATGTAGGGAAGGATTGGATATCGTAGTTTCGCGGTCGATGGGAATCGGCTCTTGTGGGCGCGGGAATAAGCGCTTCTATGAATACGAAGCAGCTTTCGGATTAGGTTTCGGGTGCTGGGAACGGGCGTAGAGGCTACATGCGCTTCGTAAATTCATGAGGACGGGTACTCATTTTCCATTCTCTTTGCTCACCCTCTGTCCCCGTCACTCCTGTCCCTCCCACTTCGCTAGCTCGCTTCTCCTCCTCCACCTCCTCCACCTCCTCCTCCTCCACCTCCTCTTCCTACACCACCTAAATCTGACATGCGGGAAATTTAGGATTCAACGTTTCCGCCAGGCGAGGCTGTTTCATTGATTTCCCTCTGCTTGCTCATCTATTTATCCAGTTTTCCTTCGTCGCCTGTTTTCAAGATTAAATTCTTTTCCGGCAGACGAGAGCTCGGGACATACGCGCACGTAGCTCAAGAACGTAGCTTACCGACGTCGAAGAACGTATATCGTAGGATACGAACGTATATCGTGAACGTCTCCGTTCGATAACGATCCGTAGCACGAGCTACTCGTACGCGAATACAAGTGAAGCCTGTGCGGGGTAAGGCTCGCATTGCGAGCGCAGGGCTAATTCAATGTAAATACGGATGATTTATGAATGTGTGTTATATTTGACGGGGAAAGTCGGCGTAAAAGTATATCGGAAAAGCCAATAATGATCCGTGCAAGTCTAAGTACGAAACCGCACGGTGGTCGGGGAGCGGCTAGCGGGTAGCGGGTAGCGGGGTAGCGGGGTGGGGGGTGCGGGGGAGGTGGGCTCGTAGATAAAATGCTTCCGATCTACCGTTCGTATAAAGGTGCCGTATGAAGATGTTATTCTTCCTCGCGGATTGTGGGGAGGGAGCAGCGGTAAGTAGATTACTGTCCATTAGGTAGGCATTGAAATGAAATTGCGAAAGGAAAAAAAAGGATCGGGAGTGGCAATTTTCGTGGAATTTCGGGAATACGTTCGGAGTTGATGAAACGAGAACGCGGCCGATGTCTTAGGGATGGGGGAGTGGGGGTGTGCGAGGGTATACAAACGGAGCTTCTTACCCTCGGCGCCTTCGATAGACGACGTTTCACGCGTCATCGTCCGGAGACTTTTCTTTTTTTGCGCAACGCGAGCGTTTCCTTCCCCATTGGTGGCCCCCCGGCAGCCAACTTTTGCGTGCAAAAGGAGAAAGTGTGTGAGAGGGGAGAGAGAGAGAGAGAGAGAGAGAGAGAGAGAGAGAGAGAGAGAGAGACGAGGCCGACAAGTCCATTGAGTCGTGACGCGACGAGGGACCTTTATGGCGCACTTTGGCCCTCTTCGCTCGAGTGCTCGGTTGTTCCTTTCCGCGGCCCTCCCTCCCCTTTTCCTTACACCCTCCCGATCTCTTTATTGACACACGCACGCACAGACACGTCGCAGAAGCTTGACGCTTCGCTACCCTCTCCGATATCGTGTAGTACTCGTCTCTTGCTTCCGTCCCCTACTGGCGAGGACATTTTTTTCTCCTACTCGAATCCCTTTATAGGGACTCCGTCCGCTATCCGTTACTCACTTGAATTTATTGCGGCTCCCGCTTATTCAAAGCAGATTTCAATATTGTTTCAATGTTGCCGAGACTACCTTCCCTAAGACTTCCCAAAATTTACTTCCTTTACTTGCTTCGATCAACCGAACGGCCCTTCCCGTGTATCATAAGCTAACGATAATCAGATTGTACGTATCCGTCGGATTTTATTTATTCGAGCCAAAATTCTAATAATTTCTGGAAATCTATACCAATTCGGTGTACACGAATATGCTGGATCAGCCGAAAGAAATCTATCTCGTATTTGTACCCTATTATATTATTCCTTCTTTTTTCTTTCTTTTTTTTTCTCTCTTTTTTTTTTCTTTAAAAATTCGATTTATCCGTTTCTCCGAAAGTGTAATAACGGCAAGTGAGTAGTCGTGTATGTGCATTATCGCTCATTGCGGCCAATGGAATATTTACCTTTACTTCATTTTAGGTGTAGACTTTTTTTTTGCCTTTCTATAAACAACGGGCGGTTTTGAAGAATTTTTTGATGAATTATTTATTTCCTCGGTTCCCAGAGACATCTTAATTTTTTAGTAATTCACCGAACTCGGCCAAATACAGAAAAGATTCATCCAGCTCTTTATTTTCTTCCAGCTTCTTCTTTCCTCAAATAAATTCCATTATTATTACTCCTCTTTTGGCTGGATCTTTATCACTTGACCGTAAGCTCGCCATTTTTAGCTTATTACATAAAATGCGGGTCCTGGCACGTGCGAAAGCGGCGTTATTTTGAATAAGCTTTAATTTTGATTTCTCGCGGGAGCTCTTAGGTGGATAAATCTTCTAGGATTTAATAATAGAGGAAGAATGACGATGAGGAGGTAATATTATAAAGTAAAGGATGGCGTTGGCTGGGCTTCCTATATGGCTGTCAGTCAGCGTAAAAAGTAATAGGATCGCAATTGTCACACATTGGCGGAATAGCTCGGGTAGTTTGAGCTACAAGTCGCCGGAAGAAAAATAAGGATCCAGGGTAATGTCTCACTATACTTGGCTGCGCGTTTCAAAAAGCTCGAGTCAGCAGTAAGCCGTACACGTTCCAAGAGGCCAATCCACGATCCCCATCACGTCTTTCCGACTACTCTTTTACTTTCTTCTTTTCTTCCTTCCTTCCTTCCTTCCTTCCTTCCTTCCTTCCTTCCTTTCTTCTGTACTTTCCTCCCTACATCTCATCTTTTACCTAAGCTGATTCGCCCTTTACTGGCCTCCCGGAGACCTCGTGTGCGGCTTTCCTTTAACAAAAAACGGGTCGACGCTCGTCATTTTCCCCTCAGTCAGATACATTTAAACGTGGCCTTTATAAAAACCCAGACGAGCACTTCTCGGACATTTCCTTCCTCTTACCCTCCCTCCCTCCCCCCTGCCCACGAAGCCCTGAAAAATCGCTTTATCAACACCCTCTTTGTATAAATTATCGTAGGAAGTGTGGATATTCCGAATGCTGAGCACCGACCGGGAGAGGCTAATAAACGTAATATTAAAGCTAATGGCTGTATATTGGCGATAAATTAGACCATTAATTAAGCAGCCCGAGCTAATAAAGTTAGATTTTTATATGATTCAGTGGGCCCTTTGATCTTTTATGAATTATCAACTCCAGGAATACGGAAAAAAATTGATTTTTATGGCGAAAATATCTATATTTTGGTTGAAAATGATGCAGAGCCGAGGTAATTTGCGAGGTTGCGCGCTAAAGGCAGGCAGGCAGGCATACAAATATTAAGGCCTTATGAATGGGGGCAAAAAGTGGCTAAAGGGGAAAGGACAAAAAAATAAGAGAAGCGTACGCTTCATCCAATTAATCCGGCAATCAGGAGGAGCGCACCGCACCACTACTACGTGCTCGGCGGCGTCCACCTGCTTTATTTGCCGTCGAGCGCCGACGAGGAGGAACAAGTCGAATCCCGACTTCGTCTTCGAGTCCCTTCACGTGTACGTAGCCCTAGTCTGGGTAATTTCGATCGGGGCTTATAAACGCATTTATAAATATACCTGCGTAAGCGTCGATACATTTAAAACGCTTGTACTGGCGTAAAAATATCATTCCCTTGGGTCGAAAAGGTAAAGGTAAAGGGAAAGTAAAAGTAAAAGGAAAGAGTACTCCCGATAATTCGAGTATTACGATGCATTAACTTTATGATTATAATGAGGTAGCCTACGTACACAAATTACGAACGGTGAATTTGCATTATAATGAGAAAAATAGCGATTATCGGGGCTCGTACGATGTCGATGATTAAAATAACCCGAATATCGGCGTAGGATACGATGAACTCGAGGGCCAACGATCGCCGAGTATCATTTACGTAAGGGCACATTATCGAGTTTTCGTCTTCCGAAATTCGAGAAAGATTTTTTGTTCGAGAGAACGTTTTGTGCCTACGATGCTTCCTGAAAGTCTTGTCGGAGTAAAAAGTCGAGACCGAGTCTGAGATTATTACGGGATTGCATTTTCTCTGCTTTTAAAACAGCAGAGTTTCGGTTTTTCAGCCTCAAGACCATTTTTCTTTTACTCTTTCGTTACTTCTTCTTCTTCTTCTTCTTCTTCTTCTTCTTCTTGTTCTTTTCTTTATCACCCGAAGGTGTAAGGCAACGTTTAGTACAAGTAACAGTCCCTTTCTTCTTCTTCTTCTTTTTTTTCTTTTTATAGATTAGACTTGTATTATTATTGCATTCAAGCGATTCATTACTTCGATTGGCTTCTAGATTTAGAGAGAGAGAGAGAGAGAGAGAGAGAGAGAGTGCGGCGTATGATCCTAGAGTAATAAAGTAAGAAATAAAAGAAACGCCGGGGGGTGGCGGGGGAGACTTATGAAATGGAGATCTTAGGGAGGGTCCGAGGTAAGGAATTGAGTGGTGGTGCATAAGTTGGTGCGCAAGGACGATTAATCAGAGTTAAAAGCAGTTAATCACCGGAGCGCGAATAAACGAGCGCTGAGGCCAATTAAAATGAGGCGCCACTCTTTTGTGGGAGGCGTAGAAAACGCCCTTGAAGATGGAGCGGCGTCGCCCTTCGAGGTCCGAGCCCTTAATTACAACGTGACTGCTGATCGCGGGGCAACTTGCTAATTCGAAATAAAGGCCGTCCTCCTTCATCTTGCCCTCATCTCCCACCTTCCTCGCGCGTCTCGCGGTCATTTAGGCTCATTTCACGACGAGCCGGATAAATCGAACCTGAATCCAGCCGTTTCCCACATCTGTTTTCACATATGTCGGCCTCCGCTTCATCCGAACAACCTATTGTCAGTATAAATATTCCCGTCCGACCGAATGCAAAAGCCCCTCTGCCCCCGCCAATTCCATTTCGCTCTTCCACTTACAGACAACTCTAGCCGCTTCTTTAAGAAATCAACTACAATGTCTTCCCGACCCTCTTTAATAATACCTATAATAACCGAGAGTCGCTCTTGTTTTGTGCATCTAACGAATCGCAGAAAAGAAATTATCGTCGAACAGTGATGATAAATCAATTAATGTTTAAGAAAAAAATATGTTCTATTTCAAAAATCGATTCTACATAAAAGCGTATGGAAAAGTGACAAACGATTACGGAACAAAAAAAAAAAGAAAAAGAAAAAGAAAAAGAAAGCTAACAAAAATATCCACTACTAATTATAATTATATTACCGATATTAATATGTACTACGACTTGTGATAAAAAATTTAAAATGAAAGTAATTGTTAATTTAGGCTTTTCCTTGCGATATAATTACGATCGTTCGATTGAAACGTAATTTCAAACATTCCAATATATTATTGTTTCGCTAATGTCTTTCTTTTTCTCTCTTTCTCTCTGTGTGTATATATATATATATATATATATACTCACAGGTTCTGTAATTAAGGTTCGTTGTTATTATTGGCAAAGGTACCGATAGACGATATAAATTAAAACGCTTTTTTTTATAATTGTAGCAAAAGAGAGCGGGGTAAGCGGGGTACGGAGTTTGCCGAGGGAGTGAGGTGGGGTGTGTGTAGGGGGGGGGCTTTGTGGCTTGTAGGGAGGGGGTGCAGGAGTGCGAGAGGGTGGGGGACAAAAGAATGATGGAAGGGGTCAAAATAAGAGTTTCGCAGTCTGAGATTCAGCCTATCATTATCCAGCGCCGCAGATAATTCAATTTATTTCTCTTATTTATGAGAAGCAATTCGAGAATAAAAGATGATAGGAGAAAATAATTTGGCTTAGTGGCCGAGCGACTGCTTTCGGGCCCTCGGCAATAATGGCCTGGGACGACGAGGCGTCTTATCAGCGCCGATCGGGGCAAGCTCGCGGGCCGATAAGGTAGGGAGCGCGCTCGTAAGAACTGCAGGGAGAAGAAAGGGTGGTGCCGATGGTGGTGGAGAATCGAAAATTCATTAGGAACAAAGCCTATGCAGTACGTATTCGTCGGTCGAATATAATATTCGTCGGACAAACGAGCGAGAAGACGAAAAGACGAAAAGGTTCGCCGAGTCCGAGGAATAACAAAAGCGGAGTCCGAGCGCCGCAGTCGCCGCAGTCGCCGCTGCCGCCTCCGCCGAGGCGTGAAAGATCACAAATGCGGATCGTGGATCGAGCGGAGCCACCCACGCGGAGCGATCGTCGCCTCGGGGATGGTGCGCTGGAGGCGCGAGCCGGGTGCAGCCGAAAACGATATTGCGACTGGCGGGATGGGGCGATGAGGGAGGGGGAAGGCGCTCGAGTTCGCGGTTTCATTCCCAGGACTGCGAGGCCGCTCAGCCCTCGGCTAGAGAACAGAGTCGCCCACCCTCATGTTATATTAATGGCCGCCACCACGTATCGAATGCGCCCTAATGACGGGCGTCGGATCGCATCGCCGGCCCTTCCGCTTCAGAAAGCTCGGCCGTCCTCCCGCTATCCTCCAGCCTCTTCGAAAGGCTCCATCCTATCATTCCTTCCTTCCTTCCTTCCTTCCTTCCTTCCTTCCTTCCTTCGTTCATTCAATACCGGCTTATCGATACAATCCTTATTCTTATCATCGTTACCAATAAAATCACCGGCAATGCAATACCATTGCAACCGCCATCCGCAGCTTCATTCCTCACCCCGACTCTCTTTATTTACCCTTCAAACGCTTCTTACCCGCTCTCGCGACTCTTTTATTATAATTACTATTATAATTATTATTATTAACATCACCCTCGCCGTCGGTATCACGGCCATCGTTATCATTATTAATATTCTTATTATTATTCGTATAAAAATTTTTTTTTTATACGGAGATTTTGTAATAACTGTGGATTAAGGGAAGGTTACGACTCTGCTATAAAAGCCGAGTAAAGCATTAATTAATGTTAGAGGCAGGGTTATTGGGCTTTGGCTTTACTTAATCGCGCTCCATTAATATTATTGTGCGACAAGATTATTGTGCAATAATAATCTTGTAAAAGCCTTGATGGCTGGTTTTCATGGGATTGAGCCGAGTCGCTTAAAGACAGGAAAAACAAATAACAGAACAAGAAGAAGAAGAAGAAGAAGAAGAAGAAGAAGAAAAAGATACGAAAAAAGAAGAAAATCCGTAGAGAGAGGAAAAAAAGAAGGGAAGAAAACGTTGCTTTTTCTAAGAGAGGGCTTACTCGGGGAGGTAAGCGAAGGAAGCAGCAAGTCATTTGAAAAAATGAAAGCTGGAATGATTAGGTACAAAAATAAGGCGAAAGGAGCTGGCGAAAGAAATTTTATACTTTGTCAGAAGCGCAAAAGCCTGTCTCGTAAAAACTTTCTTAATGACTTGATGTTATAATAAAATATACAATAAAACAATACCCGAATGTCTGATTATTTAATATTAACTCTGACCAACCAATCTTCTTCTTGTTATTTCAATAAAAGTGGATCCTTTTCGTCGGCCGGACGAGCTGGGCTCCTTTGAAAATCCGAGGCCAAATCGTCTTTCATCAAAAATTTCCCTCTGTCTTTTCTCCCTCTCCCCCCTCCCTCTCCCTCACTCCCCTTCCCCCTACTCCGGCCTCCCGCCCCCAAATAGCCCTCTCGCTCGTCACCGAGGTCGATTTCCGGGATCTCTCACTCGTTTTCTCTTCCCCGCTTCAAGACTGATTGGCCCTGACTGTCGCTGATCGAGAGGGACCCGAGCGACTCTCGGCTCTGATTTTCAATCCCTGCCCCCGTCGCAGACGAGAGAGCGCGCGCCCCCGCGCTTGACGTCGTAGCTCAAATTTAAACTATGATTAGAGCCGAGGGGGCGAGCGCACGGCCTAAGTATGGGTCTGGCCGTGGTCCGCGGTCTGGCCGGCGCTCGCGTAATGAAGCTTTGACAAATTAGAGCGGCCGAAAATTGCCGTGGGCAGGACAGAGGAGGCCGCCACTGCCTCGCTCATGGATCGATTTATTTGCGGTGGGAGGGCGGGGAGGGAGGGGAGGGCCCGAAATCGGCTTTCGCGAAATTAGCTTGTCGCTTTGATGCCCCTCGCTCGAGCCCGTAGTGTCGAGCTTATTGTCGAGCGGCCTTTGACGAGTCTGTTAAAGTTCGTCATTAACGCCATTTATTGGCTTCCGCGGGATCTCGACTCTCCTCCACCTCCTCCTCATTCTACTCTTATCGATTCATCCGGTAGCTGGCATTTGCCGTCATTTACCTGCCCTCGCAACTACGCTCCGAAGCTGAAGGAAATTCTGGAACCATCTGCTTTTCGTTCCTTGGGTCGGCAAAGTCGAGTCCTCCGACTCGTATTGCAAATGCGAAACTCTTCCTACAGATGAAATAATAAGTTGCGTCCAAGCTGAAAGGCCTTAGAGGGGGGGGGGAGCGGACAGGCTAAACAAGCCTCGCAATTAAAAGTCCGCAGGGAATGCAGTCAAATGTTAATCGTTCTTACAAGCCGTTGAATCCGTAAAGAATTAGCCGTGTCAGCGCCCCCTCATTACGATTGTCGGCCCTTATTACGATTAAAATGTCCTCAGGACTTAATTTCAACTCCGCAATACGTAAACGGGCAATTATAATAATATCGCAGGGAGCCAGGTCTTGGAATTAATGTAATTACGACGCGTTCGCCGCTTTGCCGATACCCGCACGGCTGATCCCTCGATCGCGCATTATCGATACCTAGGAGTATCGACACCGTCACCGCTTGTCCCCGACTCCTTGGGAATCCTCAGGGATTCCTCGTCACGTTCCACGGGTCGAAGGTACTCTGGCCGTGGTCAAAAGTACTCTGGAGAGGGCGCCGAGGGGTCGAGGGTCTCGGAGCCGAGATGAAACAAAGGAGAAAAGCCGGCTCGTCGATTGCGAGGATTCGTTCGACTTGGCGGGTGGCTCGGGCAACCCTTCGAGGGCTCGCGGGGGAAGTCGAGGAAGGGCCCGTCAAAAAGGCCGCTGGCGCCGTCGGCAGCGTCGCTCCTGCAGAAATCCTCATTTGTCAGGTGCTCCCGGTGTCTGGGCGCGCGTGTGGGAACGGAAATACGTGGCGAGCGAGCCTCGAAGTCCAGTTTTCACGTGCTCCTCGACGATCGATCACCTCCGCGGCTTTTCTCCGGCTCGTTCTCGGCTCCTCGGCGACGAGAGGGACGGGAGGGACGGGAGGGACGGGAGGGACGAGACGGACGATCCCTTACGATACAATGCTCACAGACTTTCCGCACAACGCTTTTAACGAATCCTTCGTTCACTCCGCCGAGTCGCTGTCTTCCGCTACTTGTTCCCTATCCCTCCTTCCTCCTGCCCCCCCCTCCTCCTCCTCCTCCTCCAGCTCTTCTCACAACACTGGGATGGCGTGAACAATCAAGCGGCGTCAAAAAGCTCGAATGGGACGGAATTCCTCGGGATGATTGATGTCCCACGGGATCCAAGCAAGTAGCGACTTTGCTCCTTCCTGCCTTTCATTACATGCGATGTATTTGCGTGCGCAAAGGAATTTTAATTGGCCTCATTGAGTCCCGCTTCATTTTTACCACGAATTAATGAAGAATAGGGAAGTTTAATGAATCGGAGATCTCGGCTTGTGTCGATTGGCTCCAGCGGATTCTTAAATTCCTTGTAACGGTTAATGCCGAGGCAGTCGTCGGATGCGTGACCGACTAGATAACTTACCCTGTACGTAAGTCGCATTCACATGTCTCGCGAGATGAACGCCTCGTTACCCGTGCATAATTGTTTTCTGCGTAAAAAGATGTTGACTGTGAGGGACGAGTAGAGCTGGATATCAAGAAGAACCGGCCACAGCAACTGTTTACTGAATTTAGCCCAAGTCTCTCTCTCTCTCTCTCTCTCTCTCTCTCTCAATCCATCCTTATTTATCAAAACGTTTCCCTCGCAACGCGCCCTTAGGTATTCATTTGCGTATCCTAAGAGTATCCTCAGCGTATCATTTTGATTACGCGTATTATTTTTAATGTTTCATCCATGTGCGATAATACAATGACAAAACGCAACGGTAAATCACAATAAATTAAAAAAAATAAATAAAAAAGCAATACCTCAGGCTGCATTTCAAATAGTCTTATACGTGGACGGGAATCGTTCTTACCAATGTCTGACGTAATAATTACGCCCGAACGATATCGATATTAAACAATTAAAATCGAGTCGTGCGCTGGGCATCGTAATCAATGTATTGATAAATCAATCATCACGTTATTGTCTACGTCACATGGAATGACGCGATCATCTTGCCTCGAGAGTCTGTGGAAATATCACTTTTAAGATTCAGCGAGCCCTTTTATCGGTAAAGTTGAAATCTTCAGGTGGGATAACTCACTCTTTGGTTACGGACCACGGATAGATTATTATTTATAAAAAGGTTTTAATTCACGTTAGGTACTTGCAGTTTTCATAGTCAAAGCGTGAATTACGAAGGTACTTATTGTACATTCGAACTTCATTCACAATGAACAAGGAATAATATCGCGAAAGTGAAAAATGAGTGCGAAAATGGAGAAATATAATTGAAGGTTTTGTCGGGTTTGATTGTTATTGATTTACGGTATGTGAGAACCTTAAGGTACTTGTGACTTATTTGTTTTGAAATCGGAAAGATATGTTAACGATAAAAATATCGAGCATTATTGAGGTTATTGGTAGGGTATCGATAGGACAAGAAGCCGCAAGTGTAAATGGAATAATGAAATTATTTGGGTGATGATATCGGGGAGATTAGGGAGACTTAAGGTAATAGAGTCGATGAAAGGCGGGACTTCCCTCGAGTGGAGCGGAACAGTTCCCCTTCTGAATTTTTGCATTCGCTTAAGGTTAAATAAGCGTCTCTCTTATCGTTATAGTTAGTCGTTTAATGTCGATTTATTGAGTTGTCGATTTTTCCGAGGCCATAACGAAGGACGATCGGAACATCTGCGCCCTCGGAACAAAAGCTACGGGAAGAAGGAGAGGCAGGTTGATGTGTGCGAATCGAGCAAGTGGTCGTCGTGCCTTTGCTGAATAGGAGGAGGAAGAGGTGAGGAGGAGGAGGAGGAGGAGGAGGAGGCAGAGGAGGAGGAAGCCTGAAATAGAGACAATTTTACAGGCAAGAGAGAGAGAGAGAGAGAGAGAGAGAAGAGAGTCTCCTGCGCGCGCGTTCCAAGCGTTTCCAGACGTTCCAAGGAGCACGCGGTCAGAAATAATAAAACGCTCTCTCCCTCGTCGCGTGCAATCAACGATCAAGCGGCGTAGGAAAGGGGAGGGCGAGGTTATCGGGGGTTGAGGACGGGGGGAGAGCTCGGGGAGATAAAGTCCCGCGTCAAACGAAACTACACAACTCGGCGGCTTGGGGCTTCCCGCACTCGCGTCATTCCCACTGGCTGCCTTTAATAATTTATTGGCTCGCACGCTCTCTCTCTCTCTCTCTCTCTCGTACTCGCTCGCTTCCGTCCCCATGATTACGTCGTGTTGGCTGTCTGCGACAGCGAGGGGGGCCACGCACATTGGCCGATCCACGGGTGGTCCTTGACACGGTCCTGGGCAAGAGCCATCCTAGTCCTTATTAATGCCGAGCCAGAACCTAACAAGTACCCAATCAATTATTTATATGTCCCGGTCATTCGCCACTTGGCTAAACTGGCCCACCACCATCCGTTAGAGAGCCACCGGTCTTGGGAAGCCGCTCCCCGAGTCCCTCCGATTTCTTTTATTCTCCCCGGCCTCGGATCAACCCACCCTTCCCTCTCCTCTTCTCCTGGAAGTGCACTTTAACGCGCCAGCCTCGTCGGATCTCTGATGCCCTTAGGGATATTTCATTAAGGGTGACTCTCTCTCTCTCTCTCTCTCACCCTCTTTCTCACCCCCTCTTGCAGTTTCTATTCATTATGTCCTTTCGGATCTTTAAACGCTCAACCGAAAATAAAATAAGCTCTTGGTTAAGTAACCCGTGGAGGGCAGAGCCGGTCCTCGTATCGAAACCTGCGATCCGCGCCGCTGGCTACATAATTTTCAACAAATCGATATGACCGAATCGATGTAAAAAAAACACACATCCTCGGCTTTATTAAGAATTACTAGTAGAACTCGTAGGTACGGTCAAGAGGACGGGGGGGGGAGGCATGGAGACGAAAAGCTCCATGGAGTCCGCGAATAATTGACACTCGCGCTGTTAATCCGTGCAATCATCTCAAATAAAAATATACGCATGGCGGTCAAAGGAGAAGGGGGACTAAGGGGTGGAGACACCAGAGCAGAGGATAAAAGTGCGACATCACAAAGTGGCCGACGGCAACTCACCAATTCTGTCCTTTTGTGCGAGCTCGCGTAGATAACCGTCAGCAGAGATTTGTTTAATTACTTAATTGCCTGGGCTCGAAGCGTTGGGCCCAGTCATGGGTCCAGGAGACCGGGAGGCCGGGAAGGGGGTGGCGGGGGAGGGGGGAAGGCTAGCGAGACGCGGGTCTTATCGCGCGGAATCGTCTCCTTATAAATTCCACCCACTTTGCTTCGATCGGATCTATCGGCTTCACAATCGTACTTCTCGCAATCCCCCTCCCCCTTCCCCCGCCATCCCCTTCGCGGCATATCGCGCCGATATTATCGGGCGTTCGAATTATTCAAATCGGTCGCCAACCCAAGAGGAAAATTTAAAACGTTTGGAAATTGCGTTTCAATATCCCTCTTGTATTATTATTACACGCGGTACGTAGTGGTCGGCTCACAACGACTAATAAAGATCCCTGCAACATGTGCAAGAATAATATTTTCCGATTAATATCCCCGTCAATTGTCCCCGGTAGTACACATTACTTGATTAATGACCCATTAGGATTTAGCAGCACTTTTTAGAATCTAGATGGATCTAAATTGTGTAAATTAAATTAATGCCATCGGTGGTTAGATTTTGAATCTTCATGAGGGCTAGAGAAATTAAAGTAGCTGCTCTTTTATCTATATTTATATTGTATTTAATTAAAAATGAAAATGGCGCCGGTAATGGTAAGTTTTGGTTTTAATTAATTTTTAAAGGATAAAGTCGTCCGGGCGCCCGTGGCTCGACGGATCCCTGGCAAAGACGGGCCGGGAAATTAATCTCGAAAATTAAGAGACTCGGGACCTCGCAGAATTTACGTTTAATGCTCCGATTCAATTAATTCGCGTCTCACGGTCAATTAATAAAGCATCCGGCTGACCCTCCTTACCTCTCTCTCTCTCTGTCTCTCTCTCTCTCTCGCCCTCTGCCGAATCGTCCCACCGACCCTCTTCTGCGTTATCGAGACGGAAAGACAGAAGAAAAAATAAAAAATTAAATTAAATAAATAAATAAATAAATAAATAAATAAATAAGAATAATGGAAAAAGAAGACAATCGCCTTAAATGGAAGCGATTGGTCAAATAAGAGAAAAGAAATGGAAGAAAAGAGAAATAGAAAGATTCGCGATTAACGCATACATCATGATTCGAGGGTCAGTTCGAGGTATAGCGGGGGTCAGGACTGGCAACCTGTTATTACAAACGCGTTGCACACGGACGGCAAGAAGACCCTGGCGCATGTATCATTTACGCACAAGCGCTCTCTCTCTCTCTCTCTCTCTCTCTCTTTCTCTCAGTCTCCAGCTGCCCTTTCCCTCTGACAGCCCTCAGCGGACACGGCGCCCGTTCTTACCAGTCCCCCTTCTCTCTTTCTCACTCGATCAGGGAGTCTTAAGCGAGCGAGGAATGCACGCGCACACCGAGATCGTACGTGTCCGTGCTCACTCGGCTCCCCTTCCCCCGTCCCCCCGAGCCGTCCCATACTGATTAATTCAAGCGCACCGCCGCGCAAGCACGACGAGACGTTAAGGCGACGGCGCGGACTGCGCGATTCGGCGGACGTAATCGTTCCGTGCCCGGAGTATCGAGTATTTTTACGTTAATCGACGCATTTCGATGCCGGCAAGAGTAGCTCCGTGTATTTCCGAAGCGAAACGAAGCGCTCCCCGCCCCCCATCCCCATCCTCCCGCCCGCCTGCCCGGCCGCTCCCAACCGCGCACAACCTATTTATATTTATACAGCCATTAGCGAATAGTCATATTCACCGCAATTTATTTATACGTCAATGTCGCGTGGCTTCATTCAAGGGCCCTCGGTGCATTATTAAGTACTGCTACAATGCGTTCGATACTCTTTCTCACGTGAAAGGAATTTATTTTTCATTCCTTTTTTTTTTTTTTACCTCGTCCCTGCTGATTCGGTTTTTGTACCGAACGAGAAGAAGATTCATTCGGTGCCGGGATACCTTAGTATTTATTTCTCAGTTGCTTTATCTCGCAGTGCTCGAAGAGCCCCTTCCTCCCCCTCATCCTCCTGCATTTTCACCTAATTGCCATGCTGTAATATCGCGAGCCGAGTCGCCCAAGTATCTCTATAAATAAGGTAAAAGCTTCGGAAGGGGATAATTCATCAATTAACGGAGACTAGAAGTCGAATGCAATTCAGCAGATACTGTACTCCTCGACTGCCTCACTATAGGAAAAAAGTAATGCACGTCGATCGATGCTGCACTATGATATTTTACATTTTTGCATAAAGTTCTTAGCCAATAATAATGAAAATACGCATTCGTCGTAGATTTGTAAGAAATTTACGAGGGTAATTTTACTTTTACTTTATATCGTTGTTTCTCCTACTAAAGGCTTATGGTTTCAGAACATTCTGAAACTAACCACTCTCCGCTCGGGAATATTGTTTTTAATAGCTTGGAGCAAAAAGAAAAAAAAAACAGAAAAAAAAAGGAAAAACTTGAGAAATGACTTTGGATTAGCGGAATAATGCATGTAAAAAATGTCTGACTGGTCGGAACGAGCTTTAAAGCTCAAATATATATATAGATATATATATATATCGTGTAAGGAATCGATTGATCTATTGCTTGTGATAAATGAGTTCCAAAGTTCGTACACGCCATTATAGATAGAAAAGTAATCTCTAACCATATGGTCGCATAAAAAAATTAGCAGTAAGTGTATGTTTAAAAAAGGTTTAAAGTAAAATCCTTACGTAAAGAATGGTTGAGCGATTATGCAATAGGGAACGTTGTTAGAATGCAAAGTCTTTGATTGTACAATCAATGTTTAATGAATATTTCTAGCAAAGTGATGAATAAAAGAAATCGCTCCGCGGCGCGGTACGAGGCGAATAAAGTTTAAGAGCCGTATTTTTTCGGCGATATCGACAATTCTCCAGCTTTGCAATTGAGCGAGCCCGGCCTCCTGGCTCGTTGAAGGGGGGAGGGGGTAGCGCGCGCGAGAGAGAGAGAGAGAGAGAGAGAGAGAGAGAGGCGAAGACGGAGACGGAGAGCAGTTGCGGTACGTAGTCAGGCAATAACATCGGTCTCAATCCCGAGTTTAATCAAACGTTAACCAGTGGAGATTTAATCTGCAACAGAATGACTCCTCGTTTTCCCTTACTCTTTTCATCTCCTTCCAGCTCGTACGTCCGCCCGCCTCCCTCTCTCGCCAAGTTCAATCGACCCCTCGTGAACTTCCACATTCGCCTGGCACAAATTTCACTTCGTCCTTGCCCCGCTCCCTCCCGCCCACATACGCGTACACGCGCGGTTCCTCCATCATCAGATTTTTTTCTCCCTTTTATTTATTTTATTGTTTTCTCCTTCTCTTTCTTCTTCTTTATCTCCTCCTCCTCCTCCCCCTCCTCCTCCTCCTGCTCCTCCACCAGCCAGATAGTCAGACAGCGCTCTCCCTTAGACACGTAATATAATCACAACATCAGGGGTGGCCTAGTTATTTATGGAGACTGGATTTACACGGGTGGCGATATCGACTGCGCCCCGCGACGATTAAGGGTTCGATGATGACGGTGGGCTCCGCTCCCAGCAGAAGTCTCGGCGTTAAAGTGCCGCGGGTACGTTTTCGTCTTAGCCGTCGTCCGGGGCACCCTCCTCCACCCCCCCCCTACCCGTGACAAGACCGACGTCACGCTTAGATTTTCCCCGCGTCGTGGGCGCGTCCCATCCATTACGAATCCTCCCCGCTCTCGTCCCCGACCAACAAACGCTCAAAGTACCATTCGAATTCATTTTCCCTAAGTAAATTAATCCCTAATAATCCGTTTAGGCCTCGCTCGTCCACCGTCTTCGAACCCACCCTTTTAATTTTCCTCGTCCGTGATATTAGAGTACCATCGGCTTCGTATCGGGCAATTTTAATAATGTCGAGGCCGAATAACGTGAGTCGCGGTTAAGGAACATTTTCGCCTTTCCTTATCGGATTCTCAACTAAACTGTCAACCAATAATTAATAACTAATTCGTTTCCGCCGTCTTCCGTGAATCATTTCGTATAAAAAGATAAAGTGCCCTAAATACCGGGCGAGCCTCCTGTTATTATAAATAAATGAAATGCAAATAGGATTTCCGGAATGACATATTTGGAAAGGAGAGTGGGCCGACGGCAGGCGATAAGCATACTTTCAGTGATTCCCTGGCGGCGTCTATAATTTGTAAAATAGAAAGCCCTCGGTTAGAGGAAAATAAAAAAAAAAAAAAAAAAAACGCATATCCTCGTCGGGAAATAATGAGAGGCAGAAAGTAAGGCAGAGTACTAATCGGAAAAGATTGCACAGTTGCAATCGGTAGCGCTAGTCGTTGGGTGGGGGCTACATTGGGGGCGGGAGGTAGGGCGGGAGGTAGGGATGGGAGACGACAGGAGATACGGGTGCCGGTGCTCTTTTGATACACTCGAGCGTAAATATACGTGGAGAGCGGCTAGTATGCAGTTTACGTGTCCATCCTATGATTTTTGTCAAGGGAAATAAAGCGAGCGACAGTGTCGCGGAGAGTGGAAAAGGACAAGGAAATGAAAGAAAAAGAGAAAGAAAATAAAAGAACTTTAATGCTGATGATACGTTGCGGTGTAATGTACACGACGACATGTACATCGCCGGCTTACCTACGTACGTACGTACGTGTGCACTACTTCAAGCTACGCGACCCATACGCATCCGTATAATCTTTATTTTATTTTCGTCGCTTCTTTATATTCGACAGTGCGAGTAAAAATACACTTTACGAGGGTCTCGATGATGCACGTCGGGGACGTCATCGATCTCGCGTCATCGATGCTATCCACGATATAATTAGCGCTTGCCACCCGCGCATAATGTCAGTGTTTTCGCGCTGTTGGCCTCTTATTTAATGGCCTCCGGCAAAAGAAAAAAATTCACCCAACTGATCGGCTCGGCGTTTTCCCCTCCCATCCCGCGCCTCTTACTAACCCCGTGCCCCGCTGCCGCCAATTCCCGGCGAGCGAAACCGTTTATGATTCGTCGTGATCGAGCGCTCTCCTACATATTTCGCACAAATGTTATTGAAACACGAGTCCCCGCTTGCGAGATAATACATCCACGTTTTCATCAGGACTTTTTTCACGGAACGGCCTGTTCGTGGAAAGCGCGGGGACTACGAAACGTTATTACTACGTATATTTTGTTACAAATCGTTTGCACCTGCAATTTGAAATTTTCCAATAAGCTATTGCAATGCCAAATACATAATAACGTAATTTCTTTGAAATGAATTTCAAGGCTATAATTCCTAAGGCGCTTAGTCTCTCGTATTCTTTTCCCCTTCCCTTTTATTTTTCTTCCTCTCTTCCATTCCTTTTTTTCCCCTCTCGCTCAACGACCCCTTTTTCAATTAGAATCGAATAGTCTCATTAATTTTATGAAAAATAAAATTATACCATCCAGCCGATATTCTTATTTCCCGATACTCCTTTCGTTGCCTTTCACGGCCGAGGGGGCCGCGCGCTCGCCCTTTTTCCTGTTTTAAAATAAATTGACAAGACCGCAGCAGCAATAAAGGCCTCTCGGCAAGCCCGAGAAAATTCTAACTCGTAAAACCTCTAATACAATGGGATAATAAATGTTTCAATACTAATAGGAACTATAGATACTGGCAATTTTCCTAATCGATATGTACGCAAAAGAGACACTGTAATAAATAGCTTCGACAATAGGGGGAGGAAAACACACGATTGCATAAAATTATAATGCAACGTAGTCTAATGTAACTCGTGCAAGTATTGCCATTATTGGAGAAAAATCGGATACTAATCATCATCGAGCTGAACGCTAGCGAATGCTATAAAGGAAAAGAAAAGGAAAAGAAACGATTTTTTTTTTCGCTATCGAAAGCCGTGTTTGGGCGAAATATAACTTTAGTCCACGAATGAATGCGTCTCCTTTTATAAAACCTTATAAATGAATGCAGACGAGCAACGTCGGTGGAAGGATCTAGGATCTATCTGCTGGAGACGATCGTTCACCCGCTGACCCAAAAATCTTCCCTCCGCGAGGAAAAATGAAGAAAGGCGGGGAGAGAGAGAGAGAGAGAGTTAGATAGATAGATAGATAGATAGATAGATAGATAGATAGAGAGAGAGAGAGAGAGAGAGAGAGAGAAGCCCGTGTGGTGAAAACAAAAGCTGACGATCGGGAGGAGCAGACTTTCGAGGAAGGTATGGAGGACAGTCAGGGGTAGGCGGGGTAACCATTGGCGACCGGGGCCACGCGAGAGCACGAAGATCCTATCTGGATCAGGTATCTGCCGGAGTAATTACCCGTAGACACCGACTGGGCAGTTTGTCGTCGGCGGGGTCAGGGAAAATCCGGGGAGTGCGCTTATTCATTTTTCAATTTGCCACACGGGGCAAGGAAAAGGTCCCGGTGCCGGGAGCTCTTGGCCCTCGGCTCCTCGACTGTTTATGATAAATCACCTTCGAGTGAGCTCCTAGACTTTGGCAGCCTATTACGTCCATCCATAGCCAATAAACTATTAAAATAAAAGGAAAAAAGAAAAAAAGGTTAGTCGAACGCCCTTGCATTAAATAAAATTCCATTTGCGTAAGGAATTGCGGCCGAATGTCGCGATAGATAGCATCGATCGCGTCCATTAATCATCCATCGATCGTTTTCAACAACCATTAGTTCTTCCTCGTGTCTATTCCAGGAATCCAGACGATTTAAAAACTCAAGGGCATTCGATGCAGTTTGTTGTTATTATTATTGGAGGGTTGTGAGCTTCCTCCAATACGCGTTGCTCAGATCTCCGCGATTCCCGATTGCTGCATCTATTAAGTGCTCAAGAGAGTATTGGATATGGTTTTAACCCAATGACGGAATGATTTTTGAAGAGAGATTCGATCTGTCTGGGTGTCTTCCTTAGATTTCAGTCAGGTTGACAGGTCCGAAGGTCAGTAAAAAAGCCGCATTTGATATAATTGCGATTCGAGCTCTCGGATTCGGCACTCGGGACCCGTCCGAGACCTTCTGCGGCAAAACGCGAAGCCCGCGCTTTCCACTCGAGTCTCTACGCGCGGAAGGATACAAAAAAAGAAGAAAAGAAAAAAGAAAGTAAGAAGAAGAAGAGAAAGAAGAATAAGAAGAAGAAGAAAAATAAGAAGGCGAGGGCTCCAGCGTCCGACCAGCGGCGAATGAGAGAGGGGTTATTGGGGATTTGAGGGGTTGAGGGGTAGAGAGCGAGAGAGTGAGAGAGAGAGAGAGAGAGAGAGAAAGAGAGAGAGACGTAGGCTCGTCAGTGCTAGCAGCTCGTCGACTCGCGGTTAATTCCAGTAATCAGCGCGTCAGAGCGGCTTCTGACCCGAACTATCCTCCCGCAGAGCCGAGATGGATGGAACGGTCTCCGTTTCATCTGCCCCTCCGTCCCTCCTGCCCGCCCCGGCAAGCCCACCCCTCATCGGCGCCGATTTCGCGTGATTCTGGGATCGGCACTTATACCGCGCCGATATCCCCGGCAGTAATAACACACGCAAGTGAGCCCAGAACGAGACGGGCCCCGGCGAGTAAAGAGCTAAAGGGATTTGATAATTACTACCGGGAGTCGTGGAGGCGGCTCGAACCTCCTCCCGCAACGAGCGCGCAAACGCGCAATTACTCCCATCGGACGCGATCTCCCCGGCTGGATGCTCCTCTGCGCCCTCCCCGCAACGTCTCCCTCCTCGTGATTCCCGCTGCTACAACGGCCGAGGCTCCCCTATAGAACTGTGCCGCCCCCCCCCTGCGTTTCGATGGATCGCGAGCCACGCGGTGGATAAGGGGGAGGAGGAGGAGGAGGATGAGGAGGTTCCAACGCTCCTCCAGACGGCGCTTTCCCGATCGGCAGCGCCTAATCACTGCGTTACACCTCATCCCGCCCCGATCCGCCTAACGGGCTCGTCTCGATATCCGGATGCCCGAGATCAGGAATAGCGGTCGACCCGTCGAAAATCGTACCCGCGCGACTCTCTGTACAGGCGTCAGAGCGGACACGCGCACGCGCGCATAGGAGAGAGGGCGATCTATTTTGGCGGAATGTCTCGAGTGGCTTCGATCCCTCGAATCAGCGGCGCGGCTTTCGCGCCGATCGCCCGTCTATTTTAGATTCCGGGCCTTTCCTTTTATTTTCCCAGCTCTCTCCGCTTCCGCCCCCCACCCCCTCCCGCCTCTCCCGCTACCCGCCTCCTCACCTCGACGGCTAACGAACGCTCCCGCGGTGGGCGTCACCCAGCAGCCAAAGTGTCCACCGAGTCGTAAACTTGATCTTCTTCTTCTTCTTCTTCTTCTTCTTTTTTGTTTTGTTTTTTTTTTCTTCTTATTTTGCCTCTTCTTTTATCCGTTTCGTGTCGTGTCGTGTCGTGCGACTCTCGAGACCGCTCCTAGACTATCGCCCGTAAATATAAGCCCCTTGCCCCGTCACTCCCTCCCCCGCCGAGATTCTCCTTTTGCGGACGGATCTGATCCTTCCCGATCGAACGGCTAAGATCGGCTCGGCCTCGTGCCCAACTGACAATCACCGACGCTCCTTGAGACTCGATGGCCGATTTTCATTTTTCCACGACGACGTTCCTGTGTTACGTCCTAGTGGCTCCTTCCCATGGCTCCTCTACACATGCGTTCCCACTTTAACATTCGATCGATAATCGAGATTTTTAATTAATACGAGACTCTATTGCCGTAATCCAAATGTCATTCAATTTCGTTATTCGAATGCCCGTAAAGTCAAACGAATATTGCTTTTTTTTTATTTTTTTTTTTTTTTAATATCCGAGCTCCGGGAGCTGTGCAATTTTTCCTTTTCCTCCGAGATGCATATAAACAAATTGGTGAAAGGCAACATTCGTCAGATTTCTTATCACGAGATGCGTTGATACGCGGTCTCAGAAAATTATAATCTAACGTAGAAATCAAAGGACGGGGGGCGTGGATGGAAAAATCCGACTACTTCCCCCCCCCCTATTTCCCTCGTATAACTTAATCAACGTAATTGAATTTAGTCAAAGAACGCAGTCGTGAGTCTCGCATAAGGAAATAAAGTTTCCTAAAGTTTATCATCTCGGTAAGAAAATCATATTGAAAAAATTTCATTTCGGCTTTCAGTGCAGTTCATATACTAAGAAATAAAAAAAAAGTAATTTATTCTATTGCCACGTGCAGAAGCTGCCTTAATTTTCTAGATCATCTATCTGGGCAGTAAGATCGTCTCAAAATTATCCTCTAGACTTGAGAAATTGAAACATATCCCCTTTGATTAATCACGGCTCGGAAAATATTTTCACTATTGAGCTATCGGGCGCATTTGGTACACTGTCATTTCGCTTTACGGGGTTGGTATTACTGGTCCGGGGATACTATCCGAGTATCCGAGGTCGCAGTATTTATCCCAACGCGTAAATTGACACTGGATGGGAAAGCGGAAGAAAGGTCGGTGGTAATTCTGGTGGACTCGGGATCGTGAATTACTCCTCCGCAATGCAAATCCGCTCTCGCGTTTCCGGGGCATTTAATTAAATTTCAAGTATTTGTGGTTGGGTTGACTCGCCCCACCATTACCTCGAGAAGATAAAGCTTTCATAAATTGGGAATTACCGAGCACGATCCCGTAACGGCAATGTCTACAAAACGCTTCTCACCTCGGTACAATGGCTAGGCCAACAGCTAGGATCGAGAGTGGGATAATAAGGGGAACGAGAAAAATAATAATGATAATGATAATGGCAATGGCAATGGTAATGGTAATGGTAATGATAATGATAGAGATAGGCGAGGCCGAAGCGAGAGATAAATGAAATACATGGAAATCGATGCCGCGGAGGACGGCCCGAGGTTTTACGCATGCATATAAAATAAGGTGGTAAAATCGACAAGATGATCGTTAGTTTTGGTAACACCTCGATCCCGAGCGGCCGACCCCGTAAACAAGGGATACACACACGCACAGACGCACACGTGCACTGAAAATTCCCAGTCAGCAGCCCGCCTACGCGCGGCGAGCCTCGCGTCCGGCATTATAACGGTTCGCTCGGGATCGGGGGAAGGGGGCAAGGAGAGGACGCCAGAAAAAGTCGAAGCGTCCGAACGGTCGGTATTGCTAAAAAAAAAAAAAATAAAAAAAAAAATAAAATAAAGAAGTCGGCGACAGGGAGGGGATAAGAAGCATCCAAGACGCCGGCCTCTACCCACGCGGCGACCTCGCGCCTCTCCCTCACCCACTCTCTCTCTCTCTCTCTCTCTCTCTCTCTCTCTCTCTCTTTCACTATCTCTGACGTGCGGACGCGAGAGAGTCTATCGGTCCAGATCGTTATCGGGAGCGACATTACCGACCGCGTGGGCGCGCGCGACTCCGTCTCCCATTAGACTACCCGGGCAAGGGTCCGGCCAGATTACGCGCGTGCCATCGAGATCCGAAAACATCTCGATACTCCTTCCGCGAACAATGACACCTTTAAAATACCTCCCCACGAGTCGAAAACCTCTCGTTTCTACTTATCGACTCGAGGCCTTAGCCGTTGCATTCCTTCTTACTGCGATTCGGGGAAATAATAGCTTCTTATCGGGCTATTTATTGCCGGCCGTCCGGTATTTCAGATATTTTTCCAGCCTCCGTCGCGCTCGGGTTATTTTAGCGAGACAATTGTTTCGTGAATCGGATCGAGAGTACCTCGCTGAAAAGAGAAGATCAAAATCAATGGACCGTGCGCGCGCTCTCTCTACGTCCCCTCTCTCTCTCTCTCTCTCTCTCTACGTCTCTACATCTCTAAGTCTCTACGTCTCCGTCTATCTTTGGCCGGGAGTTCGAGATATCGACTTTCAATCTCAAAGCTGGTAATTCAATTTGCAGCTCTGGACCGGCGTAACGCGAGAGAGAGAGAGAGAGAGAGAGCCGCGATGACACGTCCAAATACGATCGCGGCCTCGTACTAAGGATGAATTGAGCTGCGGGAGAGGGACGAGGGCGGGCGCGTTAAACCGAGTCCCCGGGACAATAAGTCCCGAGTGTCGGCGGGACGGGGCGGGGGGCAGGGGGAGATCGAGAGGAGGTTGGTCGTCACCCTCTCGATTAATGTCCCGATGCGCGCGGGGCACCGTTTAAAGTCCATTAAGCCCGGAGATGATGCCCGTGCCTAAAGCGCCCTCCCACCCGACCCCCCCGGGGAGAGGCCGCGAGTCTCCGGGCACCGATCGCGTCGAGATCGTGCGAGATCCTCTCAAAGAGGAAGCGTAAGTAATGACAAAGCGATGACTGGCCGAGCGGCCGCGCTAAACACCTGCCTTTATCAGCGACTTATCCTCGGCATTCGACTCGCCCTGGGTGGCCCCGGCACATCGCCCCACCCCGCACCCCTCCGACCCACCAGCTCACCCCCATCTCACCCCTTTATCATTCAAATGACCCCGAGTGACTGCGCTTCTTGACTGGCTCGGGGCGGCCCGCGCGCCCCACCCGGACAAGCCGAGAGTGTTAAAGTTCACGCGGTGAGGGCTCCGGGATCTCCTTCTCGATCTATCGGTGATATCTATCTATCTACCTGTTTATATTCAAGACAAAATGGGCAATGCCTCGATCATCCCGAATCGAGATTCGATCGCGACAGCCGACATTCCCCATCGACACTAATTGGCTTCCCAATCCTACTCATTCTCCTCCGCCCCCCCCCACTGTTTTGATTCTTCTTCTTGTAGTAGTAGTAGTAGTTCTTGTTGTTGTTGTTGTTGTTGTTGTTGTTATTGTTCTTTTTCTTTTTTCCCATACCGTTCGTCCGTTATCTTACCTTCCGGCCTCCTTTTACCCCTCCTCCCCCTCGTTACGTATATCCCCCACCTACGTCTCGCCTTTAAAGTTCCTGCGGCACAGGCTCTCCCATTCATTTGATCAAACAACGGGGATTATGTTAATCTGCTAATAGCAACATTAATGCAACAATGGCTCTCTTTGTATAAAAGCCCCCTCGACCTATTACGGCTAGTCTAATGTCTAGTCTAATAATGGCCGTTCCCATTATAAGATGTGAATAATAATTCATAACAAAGTGCCGATTAAGCCGATCGCATTTTTATTTTGACTCTCTCTCTCTCTCTCTCTCTCTCTCACTCTCACTCTCTTTCTCTTTCTCTCCCTCTCTGCGATATCCTTTCATTCGCGCTTTTCTTCTCGATGCTACGATAAAAATTTCATTAACTCATTTCCCTTTGTAAATACGTTTTTAACGTAAGGCCTACGATAGAAAAAAGAAAGAAAGAAAGAAAGAAAGAAAGAAAGGAAGAATGAAAGAAAAAAAAATACGCGTCTTTGGCTTTAGATTTTTGTTATCTCTTATTCTCTACTTTTCTGTCTCTCGTAATAATGAATAATCTTTAAAGCGATCGAGCCTTTAAACGATCGTTTAAAATTGACAATCGATCGGAGGTTCAATGTTGTAAAAAGTTGCAAGGCTCGAGTTCTAAAAAACTATAGGGATATTGATGAATTAATTAGCATTCGCGGGGGGATAATGCAATGCAGCATTGAATTACGAATATAATTATACATACTTTTCACTTGTTATTATCCGGGTAATTACTCTTGATTATTCACTCGTATTATTGACGATTGATTATTTAATCAGCAGAGATTATTATTATTGAAGAGTACGAGAGAGAGAGAGAGAGAGAGAGAGAGAGAGAGTCATACGAGCCCTTCTAGTTGCAAATTATAAATCAGGATTAATTATATTACAAATACAAGTCTGCACTTGGACATTTGTAAATTGATATTTTAATATAACCATTTGACATTTTGACGCTCGCCTGGATTGCGGCGATTCATCATCCTTCGATAATACATTTACGACTCCGGCGATCCTCAAGTACAAGCGACTGCGATTAGTCGTAGCCTTGCGAAATGTTGTACTAATGAAGTAAACTTCTTTTTAATTATACTTTATACGTAGAGTCTTTGGTCCAGCCGGGGTTAGCGTTATCATAATCATCTCATTGCTCAGGTTATCCGTACTTTGACGCTTACGTAATGCGAGTTGAAAAGCCGGAGACGTAAGAGAAAATGGAGGGAAGGAACCGTAAGCGGCTACGGACTCTTTAAAATTCCTTGCGCTTGGCAAATGCCAATAAAGCATATAACATCGGCCACGGCGGCAAGATTATTCCTGGCATAAACGAGAGAGAGAGAGAGAGAGAGAGAGAGAGAGAGAAAATAATGAAAAAGAGAAGAAGCAAATGTAAAAAAGACGTCCCCTCATTATTCTTATTCTTATTCTTATTCTTATTCTTATTCTTCAATTCCACAATATACCAGTCTCTCTATACGTACGTACACATGCGCAAAGTAAGCAAGACGAGGGCGTTGGTGGCGGTGCTCGGTGCGGGAAGTACGGGAAAAGGGGACGACTGAGACGGAGGGGTCGGGAGTTTTTCTCGTTGACGACGACTACGACGACAACGGGAATACCTCAGGAGGGAAGGAGGGGGGGGGAGATAGAGCTACGCGGCATATATTAAAAGCACTGTACGCACTTACGCGCTGTGCTATCTTCTGTGTGTGTTACCCCCCCTCCCCCCATCCCACTTGCTCGAAGAGTCTCACAGTCTCTCTCTCGTTCTCTCTCTCTCTCTCTCTGTCTCTCTGTCTCTCTGTCTCTCTGTCTCTCTGTCTCTCCGTCTCTCTGTCTCTCTGTCTCTCCGTCTCTCTGTCTATTCGGAACGCGCAGCACTGCCTGACTCGGCTCTGCGGCACAGGGCGTGGCCGGGAGACGCGCGACGTCCATTTGTCTCGGCAACCTCCCGCACCAAAAACACGCCCCCGCATCCCACGAGCATCGATCACGTCTTCCTCCCTGAAAGCGAATACGGGATAGAGAGAGAGAGAGAGAGAGAGAGACGCAGAGAGAAAGCGTCACGGCTCCACTCCACAGACTCACTCACTGCGCAGTCCCGTGGATTTCTTCTCTTATTCGAGCTTTTTTTTCCTTATTCTTTTTTCCTTTTTATCTTACTTTTTATCAAGATTTTTTTACTGCTCAGGTATTGTCTGCGCGCGTATTGTCGAAACTTCGTTGCTCCTTTTACCTTTGCGTTTTACCTCCCCCTTTACTATTTCTTACCTTCGAATTATTTCACTCGAGGCAAAAAGTCTTGGCTGCGAAGAGCAATGAAATAAATAAATAAACAACGTAATCCATTAATCAGTTTATCCCCAGCGTCTCCATCGGCTAATATTCCCATTGCCGATAATATATTTTAATGTTACGATAAGCATCTTTTAATGCGATTTTAAAATCCCTTCATTATAAATCAATATTATTTGGTAAATAGCCTGAAAAAAGGGAAATATTTATAGACGTTCGAGGAATGGGACTGACGATCCTTCATTCGAGCTTCTTTTCTTTTTTATCGTCCTTAATAATCCATAATAAGCCCCGCGAAACTTGGAATTATCCTCAACTTGGAACACTTTTACTCTCATTTCTTACTTACTTCTGCTTAATACCGTACCATTGGTATTTTCTAATCACTAAATTCTAAGTCGATGGATGCAGCAATTCTGTTAAATGTCCGCTTCAATACATTCACCTCATAAAAAAAAGTAACGTGAGTAACGCCGCCTATTATAATAAAAAGAAAAATGATTTCTCTCCCTCTCTCTCTCTCTCTCCCTCCCTCTCTCAACAAATACATTAACAAGCATTTTAAAAATAGCATTAGCAATAATAACAATAACAATAACAATAACAATAACAATAACAATAACATTAACAATAACAATAACAATAACAATAACAATAACAATAACAATAACAATAACAATAACAATAACAATAACAATAACAATAACAATAACAGTAACAATAGCAATAGCAATAACAATAATAATAAAAATAATAACAGATTATAATTATTATTGTTAATGTAACAATGAGTCATTTGGGCATATTAAATTAATCTGAAAGCTTAATAGCTGCTTATAATTTAAGACAACGCACTAATTTTATAAGTAATAATTAGCTTTCGAATGGTAATCTCGGAACGGCAGTACAACTTCGAGCCAATTAAATTTACATGAATAATTCCTCATACGTGTACTCTAAAAAATAAAACGAGTAATCGGAAATTATCCAAACTTTAATAATGATCTATCCCCTGGGAATAAATAAGTTTTAATCAATCCGACCAAAAGCTTCGAGTTTATTGTAATTACTTCGTCGAGGTCGTTATAAGGAATTTAATAAGGAATTACTTGAACAAATGAAATATATCCTTTGAAATCGTACATGCCGTGAGAGCTCGCCGAATGCCAAGATGAACCGTGTATGTGCATTAATACAATAAGCGTTACGAGCTCCGTGCGGACGAATTCAGTCATCGGGTAAAGGCAGGACCGAGTCACGAGACTGCGAGACTCGCGTTTTCGCCTCGAATCTAATCGAGATTGCCGATCGGACGGCGTACGGATATAAATAGTACGGATAGAGAGGTTGGTCGGAAGTGGGGGAGGGATTGGGCGGGGGGGGGGAGCTCCGAGAGCTTCATCGACTTGTTCGAGTGTCGGAAGCGCGGAGCGCGACCCCGAGGAGTCGCACGAGGAAGCCGAATATCGAGTGCGACGAGTCAGACCGCCGATGCACCGACCTGACCACTACCTCCTTCCCCTGTCCCCTCCTGTCCGTCCGCCAACCATCTATTTATCGATCGCCACCTTCTCCTATGATTATTTTCTCATTGGCTCGTCTCTCGCCTTGAGGAGAGTCCTTGAAATGCTTTAGGGACCCCTCGATCCTTATCATTAATAAAATTCGAGGCGCAATTACCGCCTCTAACCTCTTGAAATTTTTATTGCCTCAGTATCGAAATGATTGATATAACTGAAAGTTTCGATTGAAAAGTACGCGGAAACATCGTATATGCCGAGCTAACAAAGCCTTTTCTTTTTCAGCCGGTAAGTCCTGTTACACGCACACCTACACGTATACATACGTAGCTTAAGTGCGACCGTGGCCACTTATCTATTGCGTAAGTAAACCTTGGATTTATACACGCATACATTACATATATATATATATATATATATAAAAAATCGTTGACTGGGACAGTTCGGTCGGCCGCGCGACAGTCGCAGTCAGGAAAGAAAACCTAGAGTCTGGCTTATTTATATGCATAAGTAATAAAGCACAAGCCCCTTAATAAGGTTCTAAAGTTAAGTAAAATAAAGTTAAAGTGGCCCGTGAATAGGGAAAGACTAAACGACGTATTAACATCGGCGGGCAAATTTATCGTACGTTTATTTCGCCATGCATCAGAAGTAAATACAGTTAATAATCCCATGAAAAAGGGCACGCGAACTTCTTTACCATTGTTATTATGCATTATGCATATTGCCGAGTGTAAAGCTTCTTAAAAAGGGCCAAGGAGAAAAGAAGAAACGAGAGTTAGAGGGGGCGGGGGAGGGGCTCGCAACGGCTGGATGAGAGGGACGATGAGGCGGTGTATGGGAGGGGAGGGGGAGAGGATGTCGGATGATGAGGGGACGGAGAGGGGGTGGGGAATGGGGGGCAGGGGGAAGATGCAAGTGCTTCGCTCGAGGTGCTCAGTCGTTTAAGTGCATTTTTCGTCCCCTCGCCGCCGCCCCTCCGTCGGGCCTCCCTCGCAGCTCTTGCCGGGCGTAGCTGCGGGCGAGGTTGCGCGTCAAAAGGGCCATAAGTACCTTGCACGAAGTCCCCCCCTCCCCCTTCCCGTCCCCGTCAGCCGCCCTTTCGTCGTCGTCGTCGTCGTAGTCGTCGTAGTCGTCGTCGTCGTCGTCGTCGTAGTCGTCGTAGTTGTAGTCATCGTCGTCGTCGTCGTCGTCGTCGTCGTCGTCGTCGTCGTCGTCGTAGTCGTCGTCGCTCGCGGGAGAATAAGAAAAAGTCGCGGGGTCTCGAGTCGTTAGGCCGACACGACCTCAGCCGCCGCGCGGTCCTCGGGAGTTTTACGCGGAGCCGTTTCCCGGTTAACCGTGCGGAACGTCGGGGGGGGGGGGAGAAGGGTGGGATCGCGGACTAAACGAGCTCGCGCGCGAGTCCATTGCTTTATTTATCCCGGGCGGAGGAGAGCCGGGCTTCCTCGGTTCTACCCTCACAAACCGGCCACACGAGTCGGATATCAGTAGGTATCGAAGCTATCGACCCCAATGTCCCGTTCGAGCTCTCGCGCCTCTGCGATAAGTCGATTTATCGATCCCCTCGTACAAGCTGCACGTACGGCAAAAAAGGTCTTTTGTCGATTAGTGCACGAATCACAGAGCAGCTCGGGACTATCGAACGTCAGCGATCGAATTATTATTGTCTCCGAGTGTCCCGAGTTGATATTTCAATTCCCAATTCCCGAGCGCTAGATAAATATTTACATAAGGCCAAGGCTCTCTTTTTTAATTAGGGCCATTTGCTCGCAGACGGCACTTATCCTACGTTCCTTCGAACCTCATTATGGACGCCGGCCATTACATATTTTACGGAGCTAACAATAGAAATTAAAATTATTTTTAAAAGCCAGAACAAA
Organism: Ceratosolen fusciceps; assembly: GCA_018883505.1. Taxonomy (NCBI): domain Eukaryota; kingdom Metazoa; phylum Arthropoda; class Insecta; order Hymenoptera; family Agaonidae; genus Ceratosolen; species Ceratosolen fusciceps. The sequence goes on along the minus strand of RCIC01000006.1, from coordinate 7,860,185 downwards.
ATCGTCTGCGGCGGTACGGGGAGCGGGGGCGGGGCGGCTTGGTGGAGGTGGTGGTGGAGGTGGAGGTGGTGGTGGTGGTGGAGGTGGAGGTGAAGGGGGGCAGAGAACAATCCGTATACACGCTTCGTGTATTCATACTTGGGGCTTATGCATACGCATGGGCTTACTCGGCCGGAAAATATGTTTCCTTTAACACTATTCACGTGCTTTTCAACTTCACTTCAAATTCAAAAATTCGATGGAAATAAACAAAAGCTATCGAATCGACAATAAGTTACTCTTTATTTGCATCATTGTTAACAAATGCACGTAGACGACTCGAGTACGAGATAACTGCAGAGAAGTGCAATTTTCATATGTAAAAGAAAGTAAAGGGGGGGGGGCGTTGAGAAAAAACGTATCGGAGGGAATCGGAAGAAATCGGATCAAGTATTGGGAATTACATATGATACGCTTTTATTTACGTTTCGGTGTAACAAACGATCGAATATCGAATGCCAAAGGGTATTTAATCTATGCGGATGTAGGTTTACGCTGATTGGTTATTAAATGTTTCATCGGAACTCGCCGGGCCAAATTAATTTTCGAAACGCGTAAATCCTGATAATAAATAACGTGAAAAGGAGATTATAATGGCCGCGCAAAAAGTTATAATTAAGCGAAAGATAGGGGACGGCCGATAATATAAATAATTCCCGGGCGAGGGTGGTTGGCGGTGGGCGGGTGGGAGCGAGGGAGGGTGTGAGGGAGGGAGGGTGGGAGCGGGTAAAGGGCGTTCGGTAGTGTTATTAGAGTGGGCATTAAAGGAAAAAGTATTGATTCATAAACATCGGATTGCGAAATTGGCGAAGGCGTCCGTGCAAATTTATGCGCCGGCAATTTTTTCGCGCAGATGCAGTATCCCGACGGCGTTTAAACTACTGCGCAAAGGTAGATCCGATTGATAGGGAGGTATCGCTCTGCGTATGGCCGTACACCGATTTATCTGATCGCACCAGCTCCTTTCAGTTGCGCGAGTGCGCGCGCGCGCGCGCGCCCAGTCCCCGTCTTCTCTTCCGCGTCCTCCGCAAAGCTCTTTCGCGCGATCGCGATCCATAATTATCCCTCCTAGATCTGATTCCCGATACGCGTTACTCTCACAGTTTCCTGCATTGTCTTCCACCTATAGATCGCTCGTCATTTTCACGATTTCTTTCCGCTTCTTTTTCTTCTTCTTCTTCTTCTTCTTCTTTTTTTTTTTTGTTTACTTTCAATTGATTTATTTGACGGAATAGCTAGCTTTGCGAAATTGCCACTTTCCTCGTCTCTTTATTACTTAACGAGACGTACGACAATTAATGTACGAATGTACGACAGGATAATTGACATCGATTCGCATGAAATAATAGAAATTATCCCATGGGCCGTGTACTTTATGGGATTACGGGAGTCCAGGAGTGTTTGGAATTGGATTAAAAACTCAGATTATCCGAAGCGCCGGATATCGCAGAAATGAAAACGGTGGAAGCTCTCGACTGATGAAACTCCGATGAAACGGATACGGAAGGATACGGGGATCGCGAGTCGGTTTCCAGATGAAGCGAAAGCGAGAACGAGCTCGGCTACCATTTGCTCGTGCAATTTGACGGCAGCTGCCGTCAGATAGATACCCATCTCGCTCTCTCTCTCTCTCTCTCTCTCTCTCTCTCTCTCTCTCTCTATCTTCGCTGCTTAAACCTATCTGACCATCTATTTGGCCGTCCTCGTCTCTTAGAAAAGTGAGCACTCGAGGCTGAAATAAAGGAAGCCGCAGCTGTCTCCCACCAGGATCGCGCCTCCTTTCGGGCGATTCCTCCTCATCCTCCTCCTCCTCCTCCGCCTCTCCCCCTCCTCCCCTTGCCCCCTTTATCGTCTCGCCACCATCTACGACAAAGGAAAGGCGTTATTCGGAGCCACATCATCCTCCACCCTCCACCCCCACCTCCTTTCCTTCGACATTTTAGGCTCGTCCGTTTTTTCATTTTCATCCCGGGGCCCGGCACCTCACATTTTCTCAAGCCGGGCAACTAAAATAATAATTTACGAGCTCGGAAGGACACATTATTATTGCACGAAAGATATAATTCAAGGGAAGGATGATTTAGATGGCTCGCCGATATAAGAAGGCATCGCGGACTCGTGAATCTTCCTCACTCTTCTTTACTTTTATTTACCAATGAAAACTCTTCCGATTACCAAGATACCGCCGACAAGTGCCACCCTGCCCCTCCCCCCTTCTTAAAGCGCCGAGCTTTAAATCCAAGCTCCGCGTCGTATAAGAGTAGTCACGGTAGTAATATAAGAATATGCTTGTAATGGATCTCGTGATGGGAAGGCGATGGGTAAAAAAAGGGGCAAGCAAAGGTTCTTAGGTAATGGGCGGGGGAGCGAGCTCACCGGCCATTGAAGGAATGATACGGAGCGATCGATATCCCACGGACGAGCAGCCCACGAGTGTCACAATAAGCTTACATCTAGCCCAAGTCTAGGGGCTTTCCCATTACCGGGCGAGCTCTAACGGCAATCAGAGAAATCAGAGAAATCCCTCTAATTTTGACGAAAGACAATCATTAGAGGCTCTCAAATACTATAAAACATTATGATTATCTTTCAATCGGTCCGGGTAAAGAGGACTTGCCGAAAGGAATAATGGAGGTTGGCTTTCTCACACTCGGCGGTACGTCGGATCTAGGAAAGCGGGGAGGAGGGAACAGCCGGCGACGGGATGAAAAAAGGAATCGAAGAAACGGAGCGCCGGTGAGCGCGCAGGTGAGGCAGATCCACTACGAGATACGGTCCGTGGCCGTCTTTGACGCGTGTCTACGCCCGAATATTACCCGAGCCGTGTAATTTCGGCCCACGAGCCATTCCGCACTAGTCGCCCGAGAGTCAGAGAGTCAGAGCGTCAGAGAGTCAGAGCGTCAGAGAGTGAGTGAGAGAGAGAGAGAGAGAGAGAGAGAGACGACTTGTCCTACGAGTCGTCGCTCAAGGATACTACGGACGGGACGCGGCCTACGAGCTAGAGAGCAGCCGAATAGACCGGGGAGAAGTCCTTACAAGAGCGAGCGGCCTCGAGGACGTCGTCACGTGACCAGTCGATACGACGATACCCTTTTGACTATTGTGCGCGATCGCGCGGGCGAGGAAGCGGACAAGGTGGATCCCTTAGATCACGAAGGATTTTCACTTTGAACACGGGTTCCTCGGTCGAGCTCCTCCTTCTACGGAAGGTCGACTGCGGTCCGGGGAAGGAGCCCGCGATTGCTTTCCATGGCCGAGGTCATTACGGGAAATAAAAGAGCCGCGCGGGGAGTGCGGGGAGAAGAAAAAGCTGGCGCGGGCACTTAAAATAAATGAAATCCAATGGCTCTGCGAGCGAAACGAAACTTGTTCCGTCTCTACTAAGAGCCGCATCTCCACAATGATACCTCTTAAAGAAGCTGCCCTTCGCTCGATCGCTCGCTCGCTCGCTCGCTCTACGTCGAGTCCGTCTCACTCGGCACTCGGTCAGTCAGTGAGTCAGTCAATGACTCCGTGGGAGGGGGGTGAAGGTGGCGGCGGAGGCGGAGGGGAAGGGGGTTGGGGGGAGGAGGGGAGAGGATAGACGGAGTATTATCGGCTCGCGCGGATCGCAATACCGTGCAATTTTCCCCATCCCCGGATAGATAGAGTAGTGGCTGCTGCTGCTGCGGCTGCGGCTACGTCGGCGTCGGCGTCGGCAGCCACTCGCGGCGCTAACCTCATCGACGAGCAGCCGGAGATTGGACCGGTCGTGATAACGCCGCGAGGCCGGTAACTGCGGTAATTGTCGGCGATTAGAGGAGTCATAATTACCGGGCCGCCGACGTCGATGCAGTCGCTGCCGTCGCGACCGAAGCCGCAGACTCGTGCGCAACGTTAAACTGCACACCGAGTCTCGTCCATTCATTCATCCTCTTTCCGTACCTCGCGACGACTCCGCCGCGGTCCAACGGGCCGCGCAGTGCTCAGGCGGTTCGTCAGGTGGCGGCGGGAGGGGGAGGGGGAGGCTGTCGGTATCTTCTCCGACACCGCTACGACGACTACGTCGCTCCCGCGGTTCCCCCTTTATTATGCACTTTTTCTGCTCGACGCCTGCTAAGCCGCTCGATCGTTCCATTCTTCCTCTTCGTTCTCTCGAAACTATAATGGAATTAATTAAATTACATAATGGGACGCGGGCCGCTTCGTTCTTCCACGTTTACGCGTACTTGACCGATGCATTTTCACCCATTGGCTCGAAGGTAATCGCTACCGGAATCGCTGCAGCTCCCAATTCTTATCTGGCATTGCGTAATTAAGCAAATTCCTAACATAACGGAAAGTATAATGCAGGAATAACAATAGAGGCTGAGGAAATGAGAGAGAGAGAGAGAGAGAGAGAGAGAGAGCAACGAATAGCTACTTATTGTTAATTGACTCCGAGCTGGAATAATGTCTCTCTGCTAATGGACCATTTTCGTCCCTTCGTCAGCCAAAAAGCCACGATTGCAGCTTAAAAACGCCTAATGGCGCGCCGCTCGACTGAACTGCATTTAACCAAGTTGCGGGGAGGTGAAAGGGTCTGGAGGGGGATGGAAGATACGATAGACGTGCACAACGCGGACAACTAGTTTCTGCTTCTTTTACAAGCAGTTACGTTCTTTGCTTAGAGGCGCTTTGTGTCCACGAGTCAAGTAGTAATTGCCACCCTATCTCTCCCCCCTCCCTCTCTCTCGTCGCCGAGTGGACGGGCCGCCACCGCGGCTCCTAATTTTCTCCCTCGGCTCGCGTGCGCCGCCACGAGCATTGAACGAGTTACGTGCAGCTTCCCTTTTCGCTCTTAGCATTGACTTTGTACCCATGGGTATATAACAATAAGCTTGATTTATTATTGTTGTAATTTATCGCGCGGAGAGGCCGTGAGCCCTCGTACGCTTGCCCTCCCCCATCCCTCCCCGCTCTCTCTCTCACCCTCTCTCTCACCCTCTCTCTCTCACTCTCTCTCTCTATCTCGGAGTTATGTACTTTAGAAATTCGGCCGCCGAGACTGTCCCTCGGGATCGCGAAGGAGACAGCCAAGAAGAGTCCACGCGAAGAAAGCCCCGAATAAATGTACGAAAAAAAAACCACTGCCTCTGAAATTGCTTTAGCGCGGAAAACGTACGATAGCCAAATAGTTGTGCGACTTTGTGGCCAAAAGTTGTATTACGGAAAGGAGCGCGAGTTTAGAAATCGTTGGGGGGCCGCCGCGCCCAATCAACGGCCACTATTTCCACGGATAATTACGCGTGGCGCGCTCCTTTTTTTTTTTAATTAGATCCCGTGGCCGGCAAGAGATCACCACTTTTACCGATCGTCTTTTGCGGATGTAGTGGGGGGGTGGGGCTTACGGCGGTAGGTTGGGGTGGGGGGGGGGGGGGGGCAGAGAGGGATATCGACATATCGGCCAGGATAAGAAGAGCCAGTATAGGCCTCGGAACGGACGGTCGAATCCGCTCGAGTATTAAGCCCGAGTGGGAGCGTAATCCACGGATCCACAACTGCTTATTTCTGAATAAACGAACGAGGCAGCGCTTCCCCGTCTCGTAAGCTGGGGAACGAGCTCGCGTCGTCCAGTGTCAGTCACATCTTCCTGAAATTGCAACTCGAGGAATCAAAGAGGAGGGTTTAGCAAGTGACGGCGAGGGTGGCTTTGACGATTTCGAGATGAAAGACTCGTCTTGGAGTAACCAAGACCTTCCCGCCCCCTCCCTCCCTCCCGCCCCTACCTACGACTTCCAGGCTCGTTGGCTCTCTCCGTCTCTGTATCCGTCAGAGTCTCTCGTGCGTAGTTGCTCTCGGCGGGACTCGTCTCTTTCTCTCATTCCGCGTGGCGGCCGAGGGAGGTGGAGGACGGAGTATGGGCGTCAGGAGGTGGAGGAGGAGGTGGGGGAGGAGGTGGAGGAGGAGGAGGAGAGTCGACGGAGGCTCGTTCAGCGAGTCGCTCGCGCTACGCCGCCGAGTTCTTCGGAGCTCTTATGACGGCTAAGGCACAACCCAACAATTAAATATCTTTCTCTCTGTCGGGACAGAGACGGCCTGCTATTATCGGCGAGAGTTATCGTTTCGCTGGCTCCGCGCCCCGATGAGCCGCGAGTGCACATTCGCGAAGCCGCATCGCCATTGTCGGGGCCTTGCATACCTATGCACCGGCGAGGAGAGGGAGGGAGGACCCGAGGGTATAACCATCCGAGTTTCTCTGACGTGCCACTCGATTAATGTCTCCGGTAATTAGTCGACACTCGACAGGGACCCGTGTGCACGCACCGTCGGAAATGCAGAGCCGCAGAGACGCAGAGACGTAGGGACGCGCGCGCGCACGCGTGTGTACCTGTGCCTGTGTGTGAGAGAGAGAGAGAGAGAGTGACTAGCGTTCCTTGGCTCCGCAAGGTATATAGCGCGCGTGTACGGACGTGTCTGCAGGAGGCAGCACCCGAGGGATTAGCGGGGCCGTTCGTTTTCTACATGTATGAAGCGTATGCGCCTCTACGTCCGTGGCCGACCCTCTTACTCGTGTGCGGGAGTCGACGCGCCACGGTGTGCGTGAGTTATGCGTATTATATGCGCGAGTCTTACGACGCGGCAATTCTCTGCTCGGCTTGTGCGCCGTTCCCTGCACCTTTGAGTTACGTACGAGATTTTAGCCTTTCAAAGTTTATATTTCGATGCTGCAATATTCCCTGGCGCAATGAATTGAATTTCAAAGACGGAATTTATAGGCCCTATGCATTTCAAATACTCCCTCCCTCCCTGCACCATCGCCCAGCACTCCGTTGCAAAGCTCTGCAGCTTTCGTTCTTTCGATACTATCCCCTCCGATCTCCGATCTTCGGCCCTTTAATGTTAATTCCGACGCCGCCGCCGCCGCCGCTGACGCCGCCGCCACCGCCTCCCCCTCCCCCTCTCCCTCCTCCCCCGACTCGTTCACCAACAACGATTTTTTACGAGAAACCTATCATTTGATGCTCGGCTTCGTAATGTTCGATACGTCATGTACGATCCAATCCTTTCTTTTTCCCTTCATTGATAATGAAGCGCGGGTGAGAGAGCTCTCCCGCTCCCTTCCGCCCCTTCGATTCCCCGCCAGGAATTAAACCGCCAAACTAGTTTATTGTATCGTTTATTGTGCCGAGCGGTTTCTTTCAATTATTCCATCTTATTTATTCCGCGGTATTGTAAAAGAAAGCCTTTAGTAGATAAAAAAAATATCCGTAAGCTTGTCATTGCGAGTAAAACGGCTGCTTGGAACCGTTAAAGCTGAGGCTTATTTTATGCAAGGAGGGAGAAAATCAAAAAGAAAACAAAAAGTACGGAATCGGTAATGAGCTCGTGGGATTGTTTGGTTGTAGATTGATTAATGGAATGAGTGAGAACGTGCGAGAAGGAGCGATAAAAAATAAAACGTCGCTCGATCGACGAAGACAGACCGAAGAATTTATAGGGCATCGTCGCTGAATGTATTCAATGCCTTTAGCGCGAAACGAGGACGGATTTCCTTTTGGGGCTAAGAACTTGATAAACGAGTACACGAGTACAAGAGCCTCGATCTCATCTATTACGAAGATTTAGCGCTTCGGCGAGAGAACCGAATTTACAGGATAGCTTACATGATTTCTTAATTATGAAATTGTTAATTAAAATGCCGAATGTAACATTCATTGGTCCTTCATTAGTCCTTGGAAGGGGGGGGCGGGAGGAGAGATACTATTTTTAATTGAGTACCGCATCGACGAGTCACCGGAACGACTATTATTACATGCCGCGACGCTCGACGCTTCGTTATTGATATATACATATTTTTTTCTCTCTCCCTCGAGCCAATTATATCGAAGAGATAATTCGCGAAAGAGTTAATCCCGGGTGGGACGTTAATATGTATTTGTTTTTAAGAGTCGGCCGTAAGTCAGCCCCATCGAGTCAATGTATTTTTCTCAATACCGTGAGTTGTACCTCCAGCGAATATCTGTTTTCAATTTGTAAGAGGTTGACGAGGGTCGGTGGGGGTCGGCGGGAGTCGGCGGGGATCGGCGGGGATCGATGGTGATCGGTTAGGGAAGGGGGACAGGGAGGTAGGGAGGAGGTAGGGAGGAGGTAGGGAAGTAAGCGTTTATTGCAAATGTTGGAGAACGTCTGCGGGAGGGAAAATAAAGCGAACACGGAGTCCCGGGACATTAGAATTTAAAATCTGGAGGTTTCTCGAGAGACGGGCGGGCAGGGCCCGGAGCCCCGAAGTATAATTTCGACGTCAGTCGGAATAAAGGGGATGAAGCCCTATTAGAGATTCATTGGGAAGGATCGCTGTGACTCCTAGCGCGTAATCGGGCCGCATGAGCGCACCGGGACTAAGCCGTGTAAAGCAAACCCGTGCGCTCGAGAGCCGTATTATGCTAACGAGGGCTGGGTATTGGTATATAGGTGGGTTGTCGGCAGAGGGGGTACCGGGGGCGAATGGGGGGGGGGGGGGGGGGGTAGAGGCAATAGAGAACGGGCGCGGACAAAGGGCGGAGAGGGTAGAGACTCGGTGATTCGAAAGCGCGTTATCGACACGTCCCGCTCGGTGGGCCGGTCGCGCATTATCCGGGGGACTTGCCGCGACCGCAGAGAGGAGCTCCGACTGGAAGCAACGTGCACCGGCACGTGACCGGGGGCGCTCCACGGGGTAGGGCGCGACCCCGTCCGGACGGATTACACGACGCCCGAGGCGATGGGCGATCGCTCGCGCGAACCTATCGGGCCCCGGGGCCATTTCTGGCTCGCCGGCGCCGCCGCCCCCGCCTCCTCGGCCCCCGGAGCCCCTCCAATCACTATCCGCCCCAGCACCCTCTCTATCGATAACTACGCACAGCGACAATGGGCTCGTCCGCCCCGGAGATTACCATATCAACGGAATATAATTAGTAGTCACAATGGCCGGATTAGGGACACCTTTCAACCCTGACTCTTGCTCGAAGTAATTGCCAGGATCTCGGCGGTGAGTGAGCTTCTACCTCTCCCCCACCCCCCGCCCCACCGAACCTCTGGCACCCTTCGCACCGACGAAATTGGTCAGTCGGGAGAATTTTTGAATCCGCGGAAACGCGGCGGGAAACGTGGGAGCGTGGGAACGAGGGTTCGGTCACGTCCGCGCGAGAATGATTCACTCGATCGATACATTCGGCCGCGATCCATACGTAGATCCGGCCACGGAGCTTTTCACCCTTTGAAGGTCGCGTCGCCGAGCCTACGATAGACCATCGTGCTCCGATCGAGAGGACCGTTACGTTAGCTTAGCACTCGCTGCATTTAAATTAAATTTATCTACCGTCAAAGGCTTAATTGCGTTCGGTATTCGTGTATTTCAGCGCTCGTTACTCATTCCCCGTCCCCTGCCCCTGCCCCTGCTCCATGAAATTCAAGACTTTTCTAATCCAGGAGTATTATCTGCATGAGAAATTATTTTCTCATATATCCCGGTCGGGGTATTCGCACGTAATAAGATAAGCACCGAGTAATAATTCAATATCAGTTGTCGAAGTAGGAATCGGTATACATTGAAACCCGTTGGGCGTTGATTTTATTAATCGCATGCCTATAAAGTCTCCTATCTACCTTACCGCCTGCGCGTGAACTCGCGAAGGCGCGATTTATTCGCCTCGTAATCCAGTCAAGATCCACAAACAGTTGTGAAACGATCGCATATTTTTCTTTTGTTTCGTTTTGTTTTGTTTTTGTTTTGTTTCGTTTTGTTTCGTTTTACCTAAGCAGCCCTTGTTCGAGTAGATGTCAGCTGGTGAAATCGTCCCGGGCACCGCTCCGCTCCATACGAATACAAATACTTTCTCTCTATTTATAACGCAGGCCGCCATTAAGGCACGTGCTTTCGCGTAATATCAGATCGACGTAAGCGGCCGATGGTATTTATTCCTTATTCTCCTAATGAAAAATTCTACTCGAGGTAGAGGCTCCGTCGGCTCGACTCTCCTCCTTTAAGCGGCTCGTCGATATTAAATAGCCCATTAAAATTCTTTTCCTCGCATTATTTTTCTAGTGCCATTATATTTAATATCGAGTCTTCGTTTCCAATCGTCTTCGCCATTATGATGATCCTGTCGGCATTCCACTTCCAGCGATCATTTTCAGCATTAAAAAATACCGGGCTAAGCAGCCTTTAATACGATTTCACGTTACGGCAGCTTAATTAATTTTAAAGCGTTACTCAGGGACGCATTGGCCCGACTCGCGCGGTCTTGACCTTCGATTTTCTTTCACTTGGCAATCAATGCGCCCGCCCCACGGAAATCCCCGGCTAAATTGTCAATCAATATGCTCTTTTAACAAGGCGGTTCCGAGGCGATCGAATATTTATCAATCGCTCTGGATCGAGCGGGGCTAGTGATCGCTTAAATGATCCGCTCGGTAATGCCTACGTATGTAGAGGGGCACGGGTGAAGAGGTAAGGGTAGCGATGGGTAGATGCGGGAGAGTCCGTTGGCGCCGGGGCGTAGGGGGAGGATGAATGCCAGGAGAGCGGCAAACGAAATCGGCGAGCATTGTCCCCCTTCAATTTCGGCTAGAGCCGACGGTGGCTTCGATAGGTAAAGCACGGGCGAACCAGCACCGACGAGCCACTCGAGAGCTCGTTTCTAATTTGACAATAATATTTTCTCATAAAGCAACGAAGCGGATTTACGCTCTGGCCTCTCATCAAGGAGCGGATGGAAAGCCGGGCGGGGAAAACCGCAACCCACTCACGGATTTCACGCTCTTCTTTCATCCGACGGATCGTCAATTTCATCTCTCTTGTAAATGAAGGAAGGAATTGCCTCCCCTACCCCCCCCCCGCACAAACCTCGCGGGTTTTTGGTCCGTCCCGCCGCAACTCGAGGGCCGCACGCAGGTGGCGACTTTTTTTCGCGGCTCGTCGTCTATATCGCAGATGCGCCTGATGACAGGGACCGGGCGCGGGACATTTATTACGGTGCGCGATTCCCGATTACAGGGCAGAGCGAGCCTTCCGCACGCTCCTGGTCCTCCTGCCCCTCTGCCTCACCCACCCTCACTCGCCCCCCCCCTCTCTCTCTCTCTCTCTCTCTCTCTCTCTCTCAATCTCTCTCTGTGTCGCCGATAGCGCCGCGATGTCTCGCTTCTCTTTTATCCCGATACGGTTAGATCTTCCGAGCTGCTCTAATGAATCGTCTCCCTCCCCTACCCCGTCCCCGCAACATCATTCTCATCTTCTCGTAAGCCGCACGCCGTTCACGCAAATACATTTGAATAAAGTAAATTTTATTTTATATTTAACAACGGGCAGCCGCCCCACGACTACTAAAGTCGTCGAATCGCTTTCGTTCGATCGCTCGTGATCTACAGAAGGAAGGGTTGCTATCACTATTACTATCACCCAATGGCATTCAATGGCAGCAGCACGTGCGAGATTATTTTCAATACACGTTACGATCAGGGATTTTATTCATTCGCCGCTCCCTTTCTCCGCTCTTACATTACCCACGAAATATCAAGCAGTATTTTCCAAACGAACTTTTTATACTCTTACGAAATAAATCCTCATTGGAATTATTAAACGGACGCAGTATCCCGCGAGCATAAAGTTTTTACGCGGGACAAGAAACATTAAATCCTAAAGAACTGCATAATGGCCGCATTAATAATGTTTTTAGTTACTTAAAACTTATTATGGCCATTGGAATTATCCGCCGGTAATATTACGTATTGTTAATTTTTATTTGAGAATTGAAAAGAAAAGGCCGTAATGTAAAGTACCGATAAATGCTTTGCGGGCTAGAAATTCATTTAAATAGCCCATAAAGTACATCAAGTGATCTTGAATTATGAATGCCGCTTAGTTTAAATACATAATACAATGTACGGTATCCTGCCGAGTATTCGAATCGTTGTCCAAAGTCATGCCCTTCGTCCCTTTTTTTTTTCTTTTTTTTTAGTAAAATCTTTATTTTATTACAAGCACTTAATATTCAAGGACTGAAATTTAGTATTTTTCCGAGCGACAATACTTTCTTCCACCTTTTCCTCGACAATAAAGAAGGAAGTTGCACCGAACTTACGAAGGGGTACGAAATCCAGGGAATCCAGAAAGCGCAAAGAAAGCGACACAAAAGATAGCTAGAGAGAGAGAGAGAGAGAGAGAAGAGACAAGGAAATGGGGAAGAAAGTACGCCGGAGAGGCATTGCGAGGTACAATTTATAGCCTCTGACTTCCGGTCGGTTCTAGCATTACGAAGATTACCAAATCCGTATTTCTCAGTTTTTCTCCTTTTTTTCCTTTTCCGCTTCTTTTTTGCTTTCTTCTTTCTTTTTTTCCCTTTTTTATATATATATATATATATACGTACATAAATACACGCGCGCGCGCGCGCGTGCACATTTATATATACGTTAGGCCGAATTTCACCCTGAACTCATAAGCTAGCGGGTCGCTCGTTCCTATTGTTATTTAAAAATTGTCGTCGTAAAAGATCGAAAAAAAAAATTTCCGTTCAAACAATGGACGGAGAAAATGGATAATTATCATTTCGTAAGGGCATTCCTTTTCTCCTGATGCATTTAACAATTTATCCGATAGAAAAGGATAATGCACATTGTCATTGCGTCCTTGGATTTCCAATTCCTCATAATAATGGAAATAATCCTTTGGCGCAACGTGATTTGCAGCGTCAATTAAAAAATAATGCACCTACGAATAAGGTTCGGGCATTGCCGGCCATGAATAACATTAAAGGGAAAGCGGCGAGATCAGGCATGAATTTTATCGCTTAGAGCCTCTACGGCTATTTAATATACCGTACATAAAACACGTAAGATAAATATTTGTAGTATTTTAAGTTTTCAAAAGAATTACGAGTATGTTTATTGCTATTATTATAATGTCCTTATTTTTGCCATAACTCAAGATTTATTTCTATTGGAGAGGAGTGCGCTGAATCGCTTGCGCTCGAGATTAATTGCAGTCGGAGGCTCGTATTGTTGAAAGTTAAAAAATTCACGGCAGGCCATGAATAATCCATGTGCGTATGTTGTTGCAAAATTTAGGAAACGCGAATGTTGATGTAAGGCGAAGGCGTCATTGGCAATCGGAGTCGACACGATCGTTTATTTTACGGCAATTTCTTATAAATACTATAAATTTCGCGTGGACTTATTACAATAATTACGCAAGTCCTGAGTGGAAAGAGTGCCGGTATATACGTACACGTAGCGCGTAAATGTGTACGTAATGCAGGCCGATTGACCAGAATATCCTTCGGAGTCGTAATAGTTGAGAGCAAGGCATGCCGCCGTTATGTGTAATTGCCGGCTTCTGAAACGTAGTGCATTATTCAGGCACGTGCGGCTTTAAATAAAGTTCACTTTGGAGTCGAATTCCAGATCTTAACAAGGCTTTCGCCGTCCAAGAGGTGCAAGAGGCCCGTACGCAGCAGCGTCCGACGACGAAATGTTCCTTTTTAAGGCCCCTTTTCGTACCCTATATACCTAACCCCTTCCCAAGCTGCCCCTCTGCTAGTTCATCTCTCTCTCTCTCTCTCTCTCTCTCTCGCTCGTTCTCACTCTCACTCACTCACCCTCTCTCTCTCTCTCTCCCTCTCTCTCCCTCTCTCTCGCCGTCCGTCTCTCTCACTCTTCGACCGAGTCCTTTTTCGACAGGACCAATATTGCCGACGCGCTTATCGATCGACAAAATCTTTCGATTAAAAATTCCTATTAGCCGCGCAAATTTTTTTCCCTCTCTATAAATACTTTATTATGCTTATGAGCCGAGGCGTCCGCAAGATGATTATACTCGGGCCCGGCGATCTCGGAGTTGCCCCGAGTCGTTACCTAGGTCGTGAAACATGATTTTTGATGAGCTGAAAAAAATCGCACCTCCTGCCTCATTACTGTATTATTCGAATTATTTATCTAGCGGCTCCTTCGATTTCACACTCAATGGCACTCGTATTATATTGCATTATATTGCGGTAAGATTATTCGTATACGCGACTAGTAATCGAGACCAGCAATGGATAATTAGAAAAATATGTAAAGCGTTATTAATTTTACATTATACTTTAGATGGATATGCCATTAAGCGGTGCCGGCACGTGTAATTTAGAAATTTAAAGAATTACAACAACTAAGATTTTTAATGACTGGCTTGAGATTTTAAAAGTCGAACCTTTTCTCTCTGAAATTTTAAGCTTAGTATGTAAAAAGCGTAAGAATTCTTGACAAAGTCTATCTACATTTGCATAGAAAATCAATATCCATTAGTTTATGCAGAGCAGCAGTAGAGAAAAGCACAAATTATCTATGTTAAAATATGGAATAAAAAATGAGGGGGGTCGGGAAGGACAACGAGGTCCTCGTCCGATCTAATGAAAGATGTGCCCTCCATCGATTAAAGTTCTACGATTGAAAATCAAAATGGCAAAAGTAATTTATCTTAGGACGGCGAGGATTGCAACGAGTGAAAAATAAAATCTAACGTCCGGAGTTTGTGAACAAATACATCGGCTCGCATCGCGTTATCCGCATGAAAAGTGCCAATTGAGAAAACGAGCGAATAAATCGACAAATCTTGATTTTGCCCTCGGCAAATGTGACAACGGAGCGTCAGCTACATCGACACGCGCAACGCGGACGTAGAAAGGATACGTAGGATACGTAGGATACGTAGGATACGTAGGATAGGGATAGCGAGGCAGGGAACAACGGGAGAGCGCATAACCGTTAACTCGGATGGGCATCGATCGGGAAATTCATACCCGAACGATCGCGTTGCATTCCATAATATCACCTTTGTTCCTCTTCCCTCGCTCGCCGCCCCCCCCCGCCCCATCCACCAGCACCACGCTCACCGAACGGACCCGTTCGATCCCTTTATCAATCCGCGGATTGCCCCGGATTCGTGCTAGCGGCATTAAAGCGCGCGTGGGTAGCGATTACTTGTGCCTGAGGAGGCGCGTGTGCCGGGGAAAATGATAGAAAATGACGCGCGATAATGGACTCCCGCGAATTTCCCGGCAATGATCGTTTTTACGGGGCCGTTTCGCACTTGTCGGCGAATGGCTTCCTCCGCTCTATCGCCGCTCTATCGCCGCTCTATCGCCGCTCGTTCACCGCTCGTTCGCCGCTCGTTCGCCGCTCGTTCCTCTCCAGTCGATTTTTTGCCGCGATTTATCCGGCGAAATAAAGCGTGAGAATCCGCGACGGTGGCACGGGGGGTGGGGGTGGTATGGGAGAGCCATCGAGACCCATCGAGAGCCATCGAGACCCATCGAGAGCCATCGAGAGCCATCGAGAGCCATCGAGAGCCACCATTCTATGTGGAGGCATTCGCGATATGCACGGGCCCGTAACGCGCGAATAATGCCCGAGTCGGCGGCCCTCCCTCTCTTATGATTACATATTTAATTTAACATCTTCTTTTATTAATGCCGTCATTATGCGCGCGAGGAGGTTCGTCGATGGCCCATCCAACTTAATCGCGGCCCGTCGCGTATTGTAATTGAATCGTTAATTGTGAACGCGATTACGAGCGTTGCGCGGCGCTGCCCATCCTCCATTTTAATAACCGGCTTGCTTATCTCGTTATCTTGCGAAATGTGATAAAGAGGCCAGCTTTAATAATGACGATAATAATAATAATAATAGTAATAATAACAATAACAGCAGTAATAATAACGTAGGCTTTGAGCGCGAGGGCTGGATATGAGCGGCTAGAAGTCAGCCGATCGCCGAAAACTTAGGATCGCGCTCTAATTGAATGAAATTATGCTGAAATTATTATCCATAGAGGAAAGGTATATTATGTAAATACGTAATAATTCATATTGGCCGTCTCGTTTCCTGTTTCTGGAGGGCGAGGGAACCTTTTCCCTGTCAATATCAGTATTTACCTGGGAAATTAAAGCCTTCAATTTTGATAAGCATTTTATGGAATTTTAAAAAATCATTAAAATTCCATGTGCACGTAAGGCCTGAGCGGCAATTATTGCCCACTTTATCTAAGTATCGGGCTCATTAGCATATTAACGCGATTATGCTTATTAAATAGCTATCTAGATAACCTAATTTGCCAGTAGGTAAGCTCGTATCTACGGGGCAATCGCTCGTACTTTAAGGCATCGGTACGCCGGCCGAGTGCGTACGAGTGCGTACGAGTGCGTACGAGGGCCAACGAGCCGCTGAAATATGGAGGACAAGAAGGAGCGTGTACGAGCGTACGAATATCACCTCGGCGGGCAATAAAATGATCGCGTAAAAGTCCTTCGAGCGAGTGGAGGAAAAGGAAGGATCGGCCGGCCCGGAGAGATGATCGCGAGCGACGTACGTACGATGCTCGAGATTTACGAGACTCGCGTTGATGCAAACAATAAATGCTCGCTCGTCCGTTGCTCTCTTCTCTCTCTCTCTCTCTCTCTCTCTCTCACACACACACACACACACACAAACACACGCCCCGCGTGGAAGGGCGATAGCAAGTTTCGCACCGACGCTCGTCCTTCCAATGATTCACCCGTCGGGGGAGGGTAATTGAGACGAATGCGGCCATAACTCCTCGTTCTCCGCGTGATTTCCCCTTCCTCCGCCGACGAAATCGGCCCTCGAGGTGGATGAAAAAGAGCTCGTTGGTGCCGTTCTGCTTTTCCCTCCTCGCGATATTCCGTGCTCGAGCTCGTTTCTACTTGGCAGCCGGAGCGGAGTCTTTTATTACGCGGAGCCGAGCCGAGCCGAACCGAGCCGAACCGAGCCGGACCGAGCCGAGCCGGGCCGAGCCGAGCCGATCCCTACACAACTGCGGGTTCCCGAAGGTTCACGGGGGATAGAACTCCGGCGCGGGGTCGCCTCGCGTGATACACGAGGCAAATTGTTTGCCAAACGACGGCTTAACGAAATATTCCGATTCAACGCTCTTTGAGTTATTCACTCAATCTCGTCGCTCATGCATTTTGCAAACGGAATTCGCTCGTTTCGGGCCTTTGGCTCTCGGCAGGAGTTGCCAGCCCTCCTCCTCTCCTCACCCCAACCCCCGAACAATTTAATCCTTAAAGCTATTCTATTACATGCACTCGACGAGCGAACCTCCCCTCGACTCCCTACCGCCCTCCCTCCCTCCCTAATATCAACACCGCCAGCCCGACGATTTATCTATCCCGATTTCGACTCATTGTTTTTGAAACGCGCCGTCGTTTGCCGAAACAATCATCGTTGCGAAGCTCTGCGCATCGAGGGGTTTTGGGATCGCCGGGGGAGGGGTTAGAGATTATTGGCAATATACTTTCCGCCCGGCCGTAAGACTGTATCGCGAACCCGAACGAGCTCATTATTTAGGATATATTTTATCTCGGTCGTCTTATCTCGGCTCTGCTTAAAAATTTGTAGAACGATTACGCTAATAATTGGATCTACAAAGGGATCGATTTATTTTAATAAACACTGTAACTAAATGGGCTCCCCCCCACCCTCTCTCTCTCTCCGCCAGCCCTCCTTAATGGCTTTCCCTCATTAAATAATCTTAGCGCCCGTAAAGGTAGTATGGTATTTTTCCAAGTGAGAGTAATCCCGACTGATTGGCCAGCGAGCGTCGTGCAAAAAAGCGCTGGTAATAGGGTGGGGAGGGGGGAGAGGATGTGGGCTTATAGGGGCAAGAATTAATTTATATTAAGTGATTACCCAATTCGTCGTTAAAATATACAATTCCCGCTAATCGGAGATCATTATATAGTCTCTGGACACGCCTGAACGCTCGTACGCGTACGCATCCAGAGCAAGGAACTAAGCGAGATAGATAGATAGATAGAGAGAGAGAGAGAGAGAGAGAGAGAGAGAGAGAAGGTATTCGTGTTTTGCACGAGCATCGCATCGTCCGTACTCGTCCATTCGATAAGTAATCGAGGCCGCTTTCTGTAAAACCTGTTGCATCGGGGATAGATGCATCTGAGAGAGAGGAGGAGATGGGAACCTCGAGAGAGAGAGAGAGAGAGAGAGAGAGAGAGAGAGAGGGAGAGAGGGAGACGCTGACTTAAGCTGGATGTACCGGGAATCGATTTTGCTCGGCTTTAATAAAAGCAAGTAGGGCATTGACGAATGGCGATGAGGAGGAGGATGAGTAGGAAAGAAGCATTTTCACCTAAGTAGACGACATCAAGCGTTATATGCAATTTTTAAGTACCTACCTGTCCCATAATATCTAAGATAATTGACTCTGCATTTAAGAAACATTCGAGATAATTAAGAATCCTTCCTGTGTCATTTTAATTTTCCACCGCCAATCGTTTTATTAATAAATTGTTTAATAATTCCGTCGATACATTATATGCATTATTCATTCTAGATTACCGTATCTCAGATAATAAAATTTATTCCTCAATAATATCCACGTGCTCCCAATCAATAAATTACCGCTTATGATTAAAAAACTGTCGGTTTGTATTTATTATGTACAGTCATCAAATGTTAGACAAGATAATGATTTATAACTAAAGTAAGTTGAGTGCGTATGTGAAACGAATTTCGAAGGAGAGGCCGTTTGCTCTCTCTCTCCCTCTCCCTCTCTCTATACGCTTTACACTTTATTATTATCGTCATAAATTCATTTTACTAAACTAATTACGAGTCGATGTGAATTCAATTGACAATTTTTATCAATCAGCCGGATAACGGCACGCCAAGTGATTTCAATGAGAGAAAATTTATTTATTTGTTTATTTGATTATTTATTTATTTATTTATATATTTATTTCAATAAGAGCTAAGAGAAATGAAATTCCATTAATAATTTCGATGTTTTCAATTTAGCGATTCGCTGTATTATAAAATATCAATAACGCCTTAACGCTTTTCTCCGAGTGGATAATAATTAGCCGAGCTCGAATTGGAACGGGGTAAAAACATTACATGGTTAGGGAAAATTGCGCGCGATCGTTATATATTCACGTTCTATCGAGATAGTCGTGCGAAGAAGAATCGAGTCTCGAGTAAGCCGAGCGGCATCCAAGAAACGTAAAAAGGACGAAATCGTTAGGATGCGCGCAGGCGTAGATTCGCGAGAGGGGCCGGGAGGGACGGGAGCGATGATACAGAGAGAGAGTGATGGATGGTGGGCGGGAGGGAGGGAGGGATATCCTCGATTATAAGATGATTGGCGAGGGGGAGGGAAATAGTTATCGCGCACGGGCTTAGGTACGCATGCCGCGCACGCGCACGCGCATCCAGAGGAGTTACGTTTTTGCTTGAAGGCAAGTATACAGCGGCAGGGCGGGGTGGTCGGAGGGGCGGATGTCGGAGAGGAGTAAAAAGAGGCCGATTTCGCGAAGGCATTACGGGATAATGGCGCGCAATTTCTGGCCTCTTTGCTTTCGAGTGGTTTCACACCTCTGCGCACGAGGCAAAAGGTTAAGCCGACGCTCGTTTGCCCGCTCACGTATACAAGAGCCGCGGCCGGGGCAGACCTTTCGATTCTTATTCTCTTGGCGGCTCGGCGGCTCGGCGGCTCGGCGACCCCCGCAGTACCGGTACCCGCCACGATCCACGGCGACGCCGAGAACATTTTCGATTGGCCCGCGATCGAAAACGTATCCTTAATGGATAATTTATGATAATTTATGATAATTTATGATAATTTATGATAATAATTTATGATATGAATAGCCTTGCGCAACGATTCGTTATTATTATTTATTAGAAATTAATTTGTCGTTCGGTTCGGTCCCCGGCGAACGCGTAATGGGCCGCCGAAATAAGCCTCTAAGAATCCTTCGTCGAGTTGTGGTTGTCGCGCGGAGGGTCGATCGCCGGGAACGAGCCGAACTCCTCCGACGTCCTAATAAGTAATAATTGTCTCGAAGAATTCCGATTTCGACTTGTCTGTTACGTGGCGGCGCGCTCGGGCAGGAGCGGCGGGTCCTAGGCTGTACATATATTTTTCTCCGCTGCAAGAATTATGACGATCGGTTACGAGGAGGGGGTGGGGGTGGGAGGTTGAAATAGGGAGGGGGACATAAAGGGAACGGCATTAGTCGGCCAACCGGTTATCCGAGCCGATGTCTCGCGTTCGATTGTAATTCGGTGTTGAAAATGCGACGAACTCGAGGAAAATCTGCGTGGGATTCCATCGGCCCCCCTCCCCTTTATCCACACTTGTATCATCGAGTTAAAGGCTGCGATACCTGGTGGGAAGAAGAGAGCATCCTCGGGTCTTGTCCGCGGCCGTTCGTCACGCTGTAATCGAGCCTAAGAGTCGCCGCGTCTAACGGTAATCGGAGGAGAGGTGCGTTTACGTGCCAGTGGACGCACATACACGTATGTCTAAGCGAAACTAATGCCTCGGACGAGGAGGTGAAGGGGAGACATCGGGCTATACTGTCGCTTGGAATCGCCACCAAATTATTCCCAAGTCCGTTTGAAACGTCGACTTGAGCTAAGAGGTGGGAATCGGTGAGCCGTGGGGTGGAGGTGGTTTTAGGAAGGAGGGTAAGGAGTCGGTCGCCCGGAGCCTCGTCACCGCGCATAACGCGTAAGCAGCGTTAGATCTTATCCTTGATTAATGTACGTCCTTGCGATGATAAGGCGTGTACTCGAGTGCGCGAGTATTACGAATCGTAGCTAAAACAGGAATGATCAGCCGGGGGGAAAGGAGATAATTGTGTGAGCGAACGGAGCTCGAGGAGTACCTCTCTCTCTCTCTCCCCCTCCTGCCGCCCCAGCAACCGAGGCCCCCTCCGGGCATAAGGGGTTGGCCGCGATGCGGTGAGCCGCGGATTAATTGATTAGCTCGGCCCCGCGCGTCCTCGGTCTAGTAGCGGCCGCGGGGGCGGTGGATAAGTTAGCCGTCGTGCCTAACCACGAGCGTGCGTGACTGCGGCGGAAGTTTCGATGCGACTCGTAGCGCCGAAAACTAGAGGCACTTTAGCCCTTCGTGCCGGTGGCGAGTGACTCGCGGCATTATTATCGCGAGCTTCCGCCCTTCGATCGGGAGACACGGGCTCCATAATGACTGCTCCGGTTAAAATAGCCCTCCACCTCCACCTCCACCTCCACCTCCACCTCCACCTCCACCTCCAACTCCACCTCCACCTCCCCACCCCCTCCCTCGCCCACTCTCACTCTCGCTCGCTATGTGCGCGTGCATGATCGTGCATGCGTTGGTGTAGCGCGCGCGTCTGCGTGCATGTATGTATAGAAAGGTAGGGAGAGAAGAGAGGGGCGCACACTCGGGGCCATTGGGGTTATTAAAGTGCGAGTAATGGTGAGTCGTTGCCGGTGAGTTTTTCGCTTGCGAAACGGTGCGAATGTGAGTAACGGTGAATACACAATTGGAATAAAATTGTTTACAATTTGCAATCTCCAAGTCTTTAGTGATCGCTTTGAGGATACTTTGGGCCGGTGTTATTGACGCCGTTGGGTAACAATGAGCTCGTAATACGACGGAGTGAAAGCTGACTCCGACGCGTCTCTTGATGAAAAATCCCCGACGATGATTATTCACGAGCGAGACCATAAAGTCTCACTCTTTGCCAAGACAAATACTCCGTGCTCGTTTCGCGCTATCTACCCCCGCCCCGTCCCTTCCCGACCCACCCCCGACCGCGATCCCGACCCCGACCACCCGAACCCGAACCCGAACCCGAACCCGAACCCGAACCCGAACCCGAACCCGATGCCGACCCCGACCACGACCCCGATCCCGACCCCGCTGTCTTAATCCACACCCATCGAGGCCCGTTCTTTCTCGGCCTCGAGCCAACGTTATTACGGTATCGAAAAATCGAATGAAAATTGCCCTCTGACAGTTTGAGAATTAAGGCCAATGCGGTCGGGTTTTTAATGAAAAGGGGAAGGAAAAGTGGAATGGGAATGGGAACTGGGAACGGGGGAGGGGGTAGTGGAGTGGAGTGGAAATAACGTGGGGGAGAGAGGAGGGAAGGGGGAGGGACGCGAAGGAGCGTTGATTAAATAAAATTTCACTTTTCCGTACGCGAAACGTATGTAGACTCGAGCGCGATGATTACAAGTGGTTGGACGGAAGAGAAAAAAGGGGTGAAGGGAGGGTGAGCGGAAGGTACGGAGAGTCTTATGAACGCAGCGCCGATACCATAAAGCATCGGATATTAGTGGAGCGATTGGGACTGGGGGGGCCGGAGTTTCGCTCGAGATCCATTAGCTTTTATATACGCATATCGAGGGTCGGGGCGGAGGGGGGGAAGAATAGGGGGGTGAGGGACCTACATGGGAGATGCCACCAGTAGATAGGATCGAAAACGGAAAGAGGGAGAGGGAGGGAGGGAGGGAGAGAGCGAGAGAGAGAGAGAGAGAGAGACGGCGGGTAATAAATGCGGGGGGTGACGGAGAGAGGGAGGCAGAGGCCAATGAAGCGACGCGCGTGCGCATTACGATAATTAGAAAATTAAATTGTCCGAGGGCAGGAGTGTGAAACGCGTGAGCGAAGGCGATGTGTCCGTGTGCGGATGATATCGAGCGCGTCGATAGGACGAGGCCCCGAGACCCTGAGATCCTGCCTGAACACCTGCACGGACGGCCTGCAAACGAAGACCTGGAATTTATCTTGAGAAATATCATCATCATCATCATCATCATCATCATCATCATCATCATCATCACCATCATCATCTCGTCGAGTGAACCTCGACTCGCGGGAATTTTCACCCCTTCCCCCTCTTCTTCGAGGTACCTTTATCGGCAGCTCGGAAAAGCCTTGTTATCGATCTCTCGATGGCTCGTAAAGCAACGAATCGATTACGAATACTTTTGTTCGAGTTTCTTCTCCCTCCCCTCTCTCTCTCTCTCTCTCTCTCTCTCAGTCTATCTCTGTCGCCGTCTCACTCTAAATAAGGTTAACTCGATAGGAGCGCGGTGGGGCAGGATCGATTGAATTTCAAAGGAAGGGAAATTAATTCGGGAGGAGGGACGTTTTCGTTTTGGCTTAGCATCGATTTATTTTCGAGCGGACTTGTTAGAGCCCCTCCCTCTTCCCCTCCGGCGCGTCAACGAGTTGGCGCGGCTAGCTTTTCCATAATAAAGAGTAAGGATAGAGAAAAAAACAAGAACATCCTCCGGCGTAGGCTACGAGCGAGGCTGATTTTAATATTTTGCTGAAAAAATTCGTAGGCTTAATTGGCGGTAGGGAGGGATCGAGGGAGGGATCGAGGGAGGGAGCAGGAGGAGAGCTTGGAAATTGGGCGTTATGGGTCGCTTGGTATGCATAAGCTCGATTAAATGACATTACTTATTAAGGATAATGGGGCTCGTTAAATTGAAATCAATTCGCAGGGCGGAAAAAACGAACGGAACAAAACAAAGAAAGTACAATAATAATCCTTGTCGCTCGTCAATATAATGCGGGAGGCCTAATCTTTCCAAGTAAATATTTGCATTAGAGGATCTTAGGAGCAGGAATGGGTGGGGACGAAATGGCAGGCGGAAGCGAAGGCGCCATTGAAATCGAACGGCGGTGCCGTGGTTTCGTTAGCAAAGGGCGATACACGGTCGTACGAGAGGGTGGGGGAGGGGAGAGGAGCGCGGGTGTTGGAGGGTAGAGGGTTATAGCCCGGATGACGCAACCGATGGAAACGTGCCCCGTGGATGATGGGCCGCGGAAGTGCGCGAGAGCTGAGCCGGGCCGATGGTTGATGGAGGGTCCGAGCCCTCGGCCTCCTCGACCTTCCGACGCGTTCACGAGGATGGATGCGCAGATAATGGTAACAAACAGTCTTCCTTCCTGTACAGAGCGAGTCTTTAGCGAGTTGGTAACACGGACCCCACGACCCCCCGGCGTGTCAGCGGTCTGCTGACGGGGTGGTACCAGAAAGAGAGAGAAAGAGGGAGAGGGAGAGGGAGGTGGGGGTGGCCGGGAACGAGGATGGAGTAGTACTCGGTATGTATCGCGCGATCGCCTTATGCAAAATCGAGTGTGTACGCGCTTGCACGAAGAGGTCCGAGACGATGGATGGCCGTGTATCACGCTCCCGGTTGTATTAAAATATCAGCGCTACGGGTGCGGTGCAGGGGGGGGGCGTCGGCTCATGGCGACCCGCTGGAGCAGTAGAGGGAACAGGATGGAAGAGGAGGTCGAACCGTTCCCTCGGCGATGCTCGCATTAAATCATCCACCCACTGCCTCGGCCTCGCTCTTCTCCGATTTCGCCTTTCTTTATCTTCCTCCGGGCACCTCCTCCTCCTCCCCCTCCTCCTGAAACCTTCACCCTCGAGCCCCCTCTCGCCGTTCGCTATCTTTTGGAGCCTCCTCAGCCTATCTAGGGAAACAATCGAGTCCGAGCACGGGCAAGACGTGTGTCGACCCCTCGAGCTCTTCCGAGATTTCGTCCCGAGTGCGACCGTTTCGTTTCCTCTCGCCCACCCCCCTTACCCCTTACCCCTTCCGCCGACGCCACCGCCCCCGCCCCCGGCCCCGTTCCCGTCCCGTACTTTCGGCTTATTAACTCGGGACCCTCTAGGGCGATCGGGTCACGACCGTCGGCCAATGCTTGGCTTGCGGCCCCTGCCGCAGACCCCGATGCACCCTGGCACCCGTCACTCCCGCCACGCTATTTCAGCAGCTCGTGCCAATCGTTACTACGTCCTTTCATAATGAATCTCGTCGGTACTCGTATTTTTCCGGCCCTCTGAGTCTCCCGTTATTTTGGCACTTGGCCACCATGACCACCATAACAATGTCGCTACTATCAGCGCCGTCGTTTAACGCTTACCACCATCATCTACGAAGACTGGTATTCTTTAACATACAGCGTTAAACATCTAATTACCCATAACGTACGGCCACATTTATTCGATTTAATCGATTCCAAAGTCGCTTAAAGTCGTCGTTTTACTTGTATTTCATAGAATAAGTCGTTAAAATCCTTTTCTCACGTGACTTTTTTACAAGCTAAGCTTATCTCATTACGCCGTTTATTAAGAGCGGGCATGCACAAACACGGATGCGCACTTGATCATTCGCTTAATCATTGAATTCGTTATTGGATTTCGTATTTTAATAACAAGGTTCGGAAGATCGATTAGAATACCATGGCATAAGCATATACATCTCTGTGATCTTGTGAGCTTTGCAACAGACTCTTCCCGAGGTTATACCATTTTTAGATCTTATAATTTTTAAACGGCTCATCAATTCAAATTATATGACGTATCACACGTCAGAGCTGGTAACGTGGATACAGAAAAAAATCCTCCTGCTCATAAATAAGAAAGGAAAGAAGCATCGTGCATCGGCCTCTATGTACTTCTCCTGCAAATCTAATTTTCGTTTATAGCTTAGAGAATCTCGCACATACTATAACCACAGGAACGACGATATTTCTTGCGTCACTCAGGCTCCCCTCTTCACTCCTCCCCTCCCTCTCCCTCGTTTTCTCTTGAAACCTCATCATCCCGCGCAGAAGGGATAATCGCTCCAACGATTCTCGAGCGCAGGTTCCCACATTTTGCCAAAGCCACCCCCGCGCGCGATTCATCTGTAGCAGCTTCTAATCTCTTCATCTCTCTCTCGCTCTCTCACTATGTCTCTTCTTTCCTTTCCTTCTCTCTACCTACTCACCCTCTCACTCCTTGCACTCCATCTCTTCTCTCTCTCTCTCTCTCTCTCTCTCGCTCTCGCTCTCGCTCTCTCTCTCACTTCACGTATAAATCTACACGCGTATATGTCTTGAGTGTTCGTCTTTGTTTCATGGCTTTGCACGCAAGATTACGAGCAAGTGAGAGAGAGAGAGAAAGTGTGTGTAAGGGTGAAAGAGAAAAAAATAAAAGGGAGAGAAAGAGAAGACGAGGTTAAGCAACGTTTCGACGTTGTTTTTTGTGTCTGGCGGGCCCTTCGCTCTCGCACATGGGTCCACATGGGGCCCGACGCACGATTTAGTGGCCCTAATTGCAGGGTTGCGCTATTTAATTACCGGGTTTGGGGACCGCCGCGTATATAGTATGAGCATATCGCTTCTTTCGTTCTCGCTCTTTGCCTCTCCCTCTCATGTCCTTTCTCTTCCTACGCGCCGCACTCGTTTCGTCTCCTCCGAAGTAAGTTTCGCAGCACCGGTGCCTTATAAATGTACGTATAGTTTCTCTAGAGAGAGAGAGAGAGAGAGAGAGAGATCGAGTGAATAATGCTTCGGGGAAAGAAGGGTAGCGAGGAAAAGGGAGAGGAAATAAGATGGACTCTCCACCTACGTGGACCGATCACTGATTTGAGCGGATAACGTGCGAAAATCGCTTCTCAATTGCCTTGATTTGAGATGAATTTATGTGCCGAGTGAAATCTTTACATACTTACATATACTTACACTATTATCCGTCCGACACTCCAAATGACAAACATAAATTATTTTAGATTATTTTTATCTTTAATACCTATAATCAACTTTATTGCCTACGAAACATTTTTACCTGCAGATTCAAATTTTCCTTATTTAATACCAATCGTATTTTAAATAGTTTTCAATACTTTTTATGTCACAATCACGATTTACATGCCAGTGTACGTGTTTCTCTACTTTATATTTCCATCTTCAGGAGTTATTACGAAATGTAGATAAGCCGTGGAACTTTTCGACTCGACCTTCCTTCCTCCTCTGTTCATGAGATAATCATTCTTTATGATTATGCGGATTATAAAATTATTTACAAAAACTTACCTGTATTTTATTGCCGTAATTAGGGCTGTAAAATAATGCCGAATTCAATAGGAGAGGAGTTTCTGAAAAAAAAAGAAAAAAGAAAAAAAAAGGATAATGTTCAATTAAAAGTTAAGCCCGTTAAGAGAAAATTTTTAGCTAAAGGATAATTTTCAGCATTAAATGCTACAATAACGCAAAAGACTTTGAAATACTAGTTTTAGTGTTAGTAAAATGTAGACGTTACTCAAGTAATACCTGTAAAATCTTCAAATTGGTAGTTAAGCGCCTAAGTTTATTTAGTTACGCTGCGCTAAAGATATAGGAGTAATTTAAAGTAAGTGTTGAGCAAAAAATTCCCTTAGTATCTGCTGCTCATCTCGGGAAAAAGGGGAAAAGACGGTTTCTTATGATTTATAACGATCGAGCGATACGTAAGAATGAATAAAGTATTGAAAAGATATGTAATATGTATATATATATAGTTTATCGGCATTAATAAATTGGAGATTTTGAATAGAATTAATGGATTCGCGGTGATGTTTCGTATTTCATGTAATTGTTAACCGAGTCCCGATGATAATCATCATCGAACAGCTTAGGTTGTCGTTGTCGTTGTCGTTGTTGTTGTTGTTGCTGTTGTTGCTGCTGGTGCCGCTGCTAATGCCGCCGCCGCCGAGGAGAGCTACGCGCTGAAAGGAGTCGAGCTTTAAAAGTTAATGGTCCGAAACGAACACCTGCATGAAAATTAATAGAGTTCGATTTTATTTGCTTATTAGAACAGTTTGGCGTTGCAATAAAAATGAAAATACGACTGTTTTGCGTGCAATAATGGCCGGCTATTACGTTGAAAAGGAAAACGTTCTTTGGCTGGCGATAAAAATCCCGCCGAGGAATGCATCCGTAATAAGAAACGATGGAGGCGATGGAGTTTCGCGCGGTCACCTGGAATAACGCGGAGGGACAGCGCGGAGTCCTTGGGCGACGAGGAAGGATAAAAAAACATTGTAATGAGCTCTAATAAAATCAACGAGTCAGAATGGGGGGGGGAGTCGGAGTGGGAGTGGGAGTGGGAGTGAGGGAGAGGGGTTTTCGATGGATTCGAATTGCCAATCGAAGCGTAAACACGCGTATCCCCTCTCCGCCCGAGCGACTCGCAACAACGCGGATCGGCTTTTTAATCGAAAAGTAGTCATTGGTCGAAGCGATCGAAAGCGGATCGATAAGATCGCCGGCGGGGATTGCAGCGAATGCGGATACAGGGCCCCTACGGACGAAATACGCGTATTAATGTAAAGCGCGAGTCGGTGGCGAATCTGCCGGATGATATTGAATCCTTAATTCTGGATGTAATTGTTTATAGGGTGACGAGGAAGCGAGATCCTTGGATTTTCCAGAGGCGCGGGGGGCTGTTGCTTTACGAGGGCACGCACCCACACTCTCGCGGCCAAAGGTACCACGAGAACTCGACGTGGACCATTAATGCGCGGCACTCAGTCCCAACTTCCTTTATTAAACGCCACTTGGCGCTCGTTACCCGACCACCATTTTATTTCGCACCCACGCGATATTTCACTCGCTCACTTACTCTCTATCTCTCTCTCTCTCACTCACTCACTCTCTCTCTCTCTATGTCCACCCCTCCTACGGCGCGCGCGCCCTTTCTCTGCCCTTCTCCCTCGTCCCTATCGCCGCACCGCTCGTAACCTCCGCGAGCTATTCCCTCCCTTACCCCTTCCCGAGTCCGCAACTCTCGACTTCGAAGCACCAAAGTTCGGCCTTTCTCTCCTTTTATATTTCTTTCCTTATACCAATGCCTTCCTCCTCCCCTCGTCTCCTCCTCGCCACCACTCCTTCCTTTTTCTTATCTCCCGTTGCTATTCCCCTCTGCCTTCGACTCTGCCCGACCGACGAATACGTCAACGTACACTTGTGCCCTTCTTACCTACTCTCCCTATAATAATGATTTATTTTATTCGAGCCATCTAAAGCTTAAATACAATTACCATAAAGACACTTTATATGTGGGATATGTAAGGAGGGGCTGGAACCTACAGCTCGCACGCGATCATAATGGTCTTAAATAAGATTTGCCTGAAAATGAAACGCGAGTAGACCGATTTTATAAATACTCGCAGCGATCTCGTCTGTCGAGAGATTTTTTTCTCGGCCGCTCTCAACCGATAAAACCTTATCGATAAGCTTCGATTTATATATACAAGCCTTCCCTTGTCTCTCCCCCCGCCCGCTCCCCGTTACCGATCACCCTCCCTTTCTCTAAGAAGCCCGAGCTTCTTAAAATGGCGAAGGAACGACGGACGGGTCGTTCATTATACGAGTACCGAGAATTGATAATTGACCCGACAGAGCGGAATCAGTTTACGGACGCGTAATAGCGCTCGTGACTCCGTTGCCACTTTGCCCGAATAACTTATTTGTTTTGTTATACGTATTGCGAATGTACGAAGTTCTCGGGTCTCTACGGGTCAGTCTCGTCGACTGATAACAATACGGGCCGCGGCATTAAGGATAGCATTGACCATTAAAAATTACGGTTTAATACGTTAACGCGACCGATTAGTATCAGTACTATTTTCATAAAATTTACAGCCCATAAGAAAAACAATACGGCATAAATTAACGAAAAGTATCCATTAAAAAGGTTGGGGGACGAGGAGCGCTGACGCTGTCGGTTTTTATCGCCGCTCCCCTCTCTCGGGGAGAGAGAGAGAGATAGATAGATAGATACATAGATAGATAGATAGATAGATAGAGAGAGAGAGAGAGAGAGAGAGAGAGAGAGAGTTAGCCTTAGCTCGGACCATCCCCACCCCCTGCAGATGAACCGAGGCACTACCGATATATCACGTGCGCCTAAACCTCCCCTCGTCGGACGACCGCCACCAGAAGGACAAAACGGACACGGGGCCGAGTCCGAGCCGGCCATGTTGGTATCGACGGGTACGCGAATGGGCCGCGATCCGTTGGGAACTCGCGGTACTCGCGCCTCACCCGGATTCCGATCCCCGAGAGAGAGAGCGCCCCATCCAACGGTTGGCCGAGCCTTTTAAGGACCGAGTCGCAATTAATTTATACGAAGGAGTGCGACTCGGTCATTTTTCCCGTTCTACCCCCCCCCCCCCTCTCTCTCTTTCTACCTTATCAGAATTCTATGGGTAATTATCGATATCTGGAGATGGGCCGAGGAAATGGAACGGCCGACCGACTCTGCGCGGGCTATTATTGCTCATTAGCCAGCTTTGCATCGGCAATTGACGATCGATAGGAGGGAGCCCCCCTCCGGACCCTAACGAGTCGAGCCACGAGCTCAAGCAACTGCAACGGTATCAAGCACCCGGAGCACTTGGAACAATGAATATTCAAAAATCGCCTCGGCTCTTACCTAAACCTCTCGAGAGTTAAGTACAAGTACTGACAAAGTGAATTCCCGGGTAAAAAGCCAACTTGTTACCATTAAGCCTCTTTCTATGTACTTAATAATACCCATTGGCAGTACAAACTCGACTTTAAACACTTAATGTCTACACTCCGGCTGGAAGTAATTTCAACGCTCTTTATTATTTACATTTCCAACGGCATTCTTCTTAAGTACATTTACATGCGCACAGATATATATATATATATATATATATGAATATATATGAATATATATAAAAATATATGAAAATATATGAAAATATATGAATATATATATATATATATTTGTATACGTATATACGTATATACGTATATATGTATTTATATGTAGAACAAATGCGCGTACGTTCGAGCCCGAGCATTGGCTGGGTAAATGTTTATTAAAAGTATTTATCGACTGGAATGATTATTTTTAGGGCCAATTAAAGTAAAGTAGCGGCCGCTAAGCGAAGAAAATAAGTTAACAATAGTAGTTATTCCTCTGATCGGGTAAGCATTACCCCGGGAAAACTTAACTTCACTTTTCCTCGGTCTATAGCGTTAAGAAAGTCCGAGTGACTATAATTATGCTAAAATATTTATTACGCCACATAAAATACTCATATTCCATTACTATTAAAATAGTTGAGCTTAGTCTAGTTAGTTATTTCTTTCTTTCTTTCTTTCTTTCTTTAATTCTATCGTTTCCTTCATTTCCTTCTTTTCTCCTTTCTATACAAAGTAGTCTATCGGGCAAGTTGACCGGCTTGATCAATTAATTGTTATTGGGGTTAGGATCCGTAGGATCCCGTAAAAAGTGCTTGGCTTGGCGCCGAGAGGAGTAAAGGCGAGCGGTAATGGCCAGGAGGACTCGAGGTACGCGAATCGAAACCCGTCGATTGGCTCGATTAATATTAAAGAGTCCTGTTATAAATATCCTTATGACTCTGGAGCTCGGGGCCAGCACGTACCTCCAGCCCGCCGAACAATAGTGAATTTAATTAAAACCATCAACGGCAGATATGAACTTTAGATAGTGCGAGCCGCATTATCTACACGGCTACCCCCCTCCTTTCCTCCTTGCCTCCTCATCCACGTCCACGTCCACGTCCACGTCCACGTCCACGTCCACGTCCACACCCAACTGGCCCCGGTCGGCGCATAGAGGAGTAAATAGGGCAGTTGTAAAAGCCCGGGAGGAGCGATCGCAGTGGCCCGGTCGTTCCTCGGCGTGTTTCCTGGCGATATGCGCCCATAAGCGTCGGGATTCGGCTGGGAGTCGGGGCGAGAGCGCGAGGACAATGAGACTCGTGACATGGAGGAGTAGTGGTACCGAGGTGGCGGTCCGGTTGCGTCCGTTTGGGCGGGTACGGGGACGGGGGAATAAAGCCCGGGCAGAGGCTGCGCCGGGACAATAAATCTTGTCGATGAAAACGAATCGTGGAAACGCGCGAGCGCACACCTAAGTCGTGGGCCCCGCGCTGGAATCTTTTAATCGCTGCTAATAATAGGCTTAGCGATGGCCGATAAAGCAGAGCGGGCCAGTCGGTCGACCGCTGCCACGGGGAGCGAGGAGCGCCACGAGCTCGGACGAGGACCGGCTACCATCGCATGATTGATAAGTCCATAAAGTCCGCGTGCGGCCCCGACGGGCATCCCTTACGGGAGGTCAGCTCCTTCCCTAGCCGGGCCCGGCGGGGCTGCTCGCCATTTCGCTTCGTATCTCGCTTCGTATTTCGCTTCGTATTTCGCTTCGTATTTCGCTTCGTATTTCGCCTGGTATTGCCCCGGGTGACTTCCCTGACGGGATGATGACCGTGTCCCGCGCGGTCCCGGATCATCGTCATTACTCCCCGGGCCTGCGAGGGCCAGAGGGCCCCCCCCCCGTCACCGTCCATAATGCCGGGCTTGTGCGCCCGACCGTCAATGCCACTGCCACCGAATTCCTAAAGTCCGCGCTCTGTAATTCGGCCCGGTCGGCTCGAGCAGCGTGTGATTTAGCGCTACCGATCCCTCGCGAGCGATTATACGGAGGAGCTTCGCACGGAGGGCTTGCGAGACCCTTGCAGCCCCCCCCCTACCCTACCCTCCAACGAGGCCCCTGACCGCGGATTTGCATTTACCGCCCCCTCGCCGATCCCGATAATCCACCCGCCCGCGCTTTCACCACCGCCAGGACCGCCCTCGCCCGCGACACACGCTACCGCGGCATCGGCGATCCTTACAGCCCGAGCTCCGCTCGACCCGATTAATCTCGATAATTGGACACGTCCGCGCTCAAGGCATTTTACTTCAGCTTCCCATCTCGTTCGCAGTTTCAATAATTACCAACTGCCGTCGAGCTCGAATTTTCCACCACCGCTACCGCCACCATCACCGCCACCACCGCCACCGCCACCATCACCGCCACCATCACCGCCACCGCCACCATCACCGCCACTGCCATCGCCACCACCACCGCTACCCCCGCGCCCGCGCCCTCCCGCGATAACCGCCAATAACCCCTCCCCGTCGCAGCGGGATTAGCCGACAGCGCGCGCTACCTTAACGAAGCAAGGATCCCGGGCTGCAGTCCCCTACGCCGTGCATCCTTGCTTACTGGCCGACGTGGGGCTCTTACTACGGGGCGACGGGCTCTGTTATTACCGAGGAATTATTAAAAAGAGTAAAACTTGGGGCTGTCGCGCGGTGGAACTTTGTCAAAAGCTCGCTCGTCGGCGAAACTTGTCTTTACCGGGGACTTGAATAATGCAGGCTCGATCGATCCTCGTCTGCGCGGATTAATAAATTAGGTCCGCCGGCACGAAAACAATAATAAATTAAGCCCTCGAAGGGCGGGGAAGGGACGAGCGCGACGGCGCGGCGGGAAAGGGCGCGGGGGGGAGGGAAGGACGGAGGCGAGGGAAAGGAAGAAAAAGGAAGGAGAGAAGTCTAATTTCAGCTTGTAAAAAACTCATATCGTCGAATATTTTTTTTCCGTGGCCGCTGGATAGTAGTGGTACGGCGCTCGTACGTATGGCCAGGAACCAAAGAAAAATATAGCAAACATTGATTTACAACGTGGCATTTTACGGTCCGAGGTGAAGGAGTCGATTAGAATGAAGCGGCCCGAGCTTCGCAACCCCTATGGGAACACAGCGGAGTTTTAATTGCAGGCTGCGCACCGTCGGGGGAGGCTATTCTTCTTTCTTTCCTCTCTCGGCAAAAGGTTCGCGCTCGCGAACGAGCCCAACGAACCCGCGACTGCTCGTCTCTTTCTCCGTTCTCTCTCTCTCTCTCTCTCTCTCTCTCTCTCTCGGACAAATCTTCCCCTCGTCCTCGTCTTCGTCCTCGTCCTCGCTCTCCTACTCCTACTCCTCGAGATCTATACTCGAGGGAAGGAGACTGAAAGAGAGAGAGAGAGAGAGAGAGCGGAGGTACGCGAAAAAAGAACAAGGACCACGTAGAGAGAGAGAGAGAGAGAGAGAGAGAGGTGCGGAGGTGCGAGGAGGGGAGATACGTATATAATAACAGAGCGCGCGTTCGTCCGCGCGGTCTGCGTTCTTTTTAAAAAGAGAAAGATCCTCCGTACCGTCGTTCCGTTCGTTTATATTCATCGGACTCGATCTACGGAGCTTTAGTCACGTCGACCCTTTCGCGTATGCCTGTAATATGCCTACGTGCCCCTGCAATGCACCTGGAACGAACGAGGCTCGACGGCCAATCGCATGAAAATCCTCGATATAATGTACTCCGAACTTCCGGTGCGACACAACTACATTAAGGGCGCATTAAATCGACCGGTTAATGTCACGTGCCGAGGAATCTCCTCGACAATTTGATCCATCAGCTAAATCCAGCTGCAAGAGACGTTATTACAGGGCCGTTATTACCTCTTTTCGCCGGGGCCTCCGAACCCCTGGAAAACCAATCGAACGTCATTAATACACTCGCGCCGCATAGCCGAGTGCGAGTTGTCGTCCCTCCGCGCCGCCGCTCCCCCCTCTGCCGCTGGGTGTCGCGTGTCCGCGAGCGCATCGATCACGAGGCGAAGCGAGGCCGGGCGCACTTTCCCCGAGTCTTTCCCCCGTTTATAGGGAAATGGCCCGAGGAAGGAGGCCGGCAAGCACCTGGCCGGATGCATCCGTCATCCCTCCGAAGATCTCGTTCTCGCGGTCGGACCCCGTGATCCGCGCAACCGAAAGTATCTTCCGAGCTCCTCCTTCGCAGGCCAATTAATCAGGAGTGCGTGTAGTGGTGGTCCTAGTACGCGTAGGCCCCTCTGACAAAATTACGAGGGGAATTACGGGGAATCCGTCGGTTTATTACTACGACTAGTCGTTCGTTTCCCATCTCCTGATTTAATATCTCTTGCTTCGTTTAATGACGAAAGTCCGATGGTTAAGCTGATTCTTTTTAATTTTTTTTTTTTTTTTTTTAAACTTCTTCGACTATTTGCAAATTTACTCTAATCTACTCCTCGACTGGAGCAATGATGAGTAATTTTATGTTTTTTAACCCTTTTTAATAATTCGACATTAGACTCATGCGTGGGATAGGCTAAGATCGGTGGTCGCTGGTCGGTGGTCGGTGGTCGGGGGGGGAGTAGCGGCGCGGAGGGAGGGAGGGGGATGGGAGAGGTAAAAGGGCAGCTCAAGGCACTTGTTACTCTCTGAAAACTTAATCGAATACGGCATTTAATATCTTCCTGTTCCTTTAATGATACGCACTCCGAGCGAATAGGAAACATAAATTTTATAAGCTTTCGACGGCGTTTTCTCTCCCGAAGCAATCGACACTCGTTAACGCTCACTTGTACTCTGCACGAGCCACATCAACATTTACTGACAAAAAAAAAAAAAAAAAAAAAAAAAACGATCGACCTACGCGATAAATAAACAAACGAGGCTGAGATTACAGCCACGAGTGATTCTGCGTTAATGCTTTCGTTAATGTTACGGTGTGAGCTAGTGCGTTGATACTAATGCGTACCGGAAGGAAGCCCGGAGTTCCGCTGAAAAAAGAAAAAAAAGAAAAAAGAAAAAAGAAGAAAAGTTGCTTTACTTCCTTCAACGCGTAAAGACGATTAAAAGATTCAGCAGAAAAGGCGGCGTGAAAAAGTCGACGTTCGATTACGATAAGCCCAATAACAATGGTAATGGCAATGATAATGACAAATAATACAATGTTGCGACTCGAAGAAAAAAGGCGGAATAATATCGTTGTGGATTGCGTAATTTAAAATTTGCTTAGCAGGCAACGATGCTCCTCCACGTCTCCCTCGCTTAAGTAATTTCATACTCCATTACCTGATACTACCTACGCTGATGAGCATCGCGATTACACCGTGAATGGGTAATGGAGCCTCAACTCTGTTCATTCTTCGGGAACACGGGCCAACAAGGGGGAGGGATCGAGGCTCTCTCTCTCTCTCTCTCTCTCTCTAGATGTATTTTTTTTGTTTCTTTTTTAAGCCCGAGTTTTTTTCCAGTCGCGCGCGGTACTCGTCTTTGGGAATGATACCCACTGGTAAATGGCAATCCTTTCCGCCCTCTTGCACCGACCAACGCAACTTGCTCTTCTCCCAAATGAATGAATCGGCGACGGTCCTCCTCAATGGACGTGACGTGACGGGACCTGACGTGACGCATATCGTTCCCACTGTCTCGTATTACTCGTCTCTCTCCGGCTCGTGAGCGTCTCTCCTCCCAACCTCCCGTGAGAGAAGAACATCGGCGCACGTTTCATTCATCTCCGATCGTTCTACGTAGATCTACGGCCGAAGATCCCGAGGCTGCCGAAAGGCTGGAGGAAACTTTTCCTCCCGCCCCTCCCACACCCCTACCGACAACGGTCCTCCATCCTTGCCGATTCAGCCGAATAATTCCTTCAATCCCATTACTCCTTTCGGCGAGGGTTCGCATGAACTTCTTACCGATCGGTCGGAAAATCACATTCTACGTTTATTACCTTACCCGCATTATACGATTATTTCCCTTTCTTATGACTTAGAGCTCTGAATACGTGGCACGAGAAGAGGAATTTATGATTCCCCGGTCGACGGGCGACTCGAGCACCGATCCATAATACGTAATTATTCCGGAACGAGCAAATATTACCAAGGAATAGAAATCCGTAGGGTTTATCAGTGAAGATTACTACTGGCTAATGTCAGCGCTGCAACCCCCCAACCACCCTTCCCTCCCCACCCAACCTCCCTCCGACCCCACACACGGAACCTATAATGCACGCATCTTGAAGCTTTATTCCAAATTTACCTTTATTTAATAAAGCCCAACGGTCTGAGAGTATTATTCCCGTAATGACTAGATTCACGTTTAATCAGAAAGCTAATCGATGTTCTCCCACGCATCTGCTCGTTTACCGATGGGAAATAAAAGCAAAAATTAAAAGCGACCAAATAAACGGAAAAGAAATTGAAGACAAGGAGAAAGAGGAGAAAAGAAATAAAGCCAATCTCTTTGTACGGGACGTAAGGATAGAGGGCGAGAGAGGGGAGTGAGAGAGAGAGAGAGAGAGAGAGAGAACGTAAGTATGGGAAAGGAGAGGAGAAAGAGAGCATGTGACTGCGGGTGAGACGGGGAGAAAGGAAGAAGGAGGGATAGATAGATGTTCTCTCGCGATATATGCCGCATGAGCTAAGAGAAGAGATCACGTGATCCGCGGCAACTTTTAATTGGCCGTAGTGGAACACACGCGCCGTGGTTTGGTGGAGGGAAAGGAGGTATCGAGTCTGTATATGTGTATAAGCAAGCTGTGGGGGAAGGGGAAAAGACGCTCGTATACGGGGGTTGCGCCGAGAGAACACGCGGGATTAGACGAGATCGCATCGTCGACCGCGTCTCTCTCTCTCTCCCTTTCTGTCGTCTCTTCCTCTCTTTCTCTCTTTCCCTCCTTCCAATGCGAAATGCAAAGACAAGGGAAGAAGGAGCGAGGGAGAGAGAAGTCGAGGGCGGGCTCGAAGCCTCTTCGAATAACCCCACCAACGATCCCAGTGACGTCGACGGCGACGACGACGACGACGACGACGACGACGACGACGAAGTACGTATATACACCTTCTTCGATCAAATGCTGTATGCTCATACTCGAGAGAAAAAGAGAGAGAGAGAGAAAGAGAGCGAGAGAGAGAGAGGTAAAATAAGAAAAGCCCGTGTGCGAAGTCTCTCCCTCCCTCTCTCACACACGCTCGACTCGCGAACACACGCTCGGTCGAGAAACCGGGCAAAGTCAGAGAGAGACAGAGAGAGAGAGAGAGGGATGCCTATACGCATACACGCATGTACACGTACGAAGGCTTGCGAAGATCCGCCTCCGCCGGAGCGGAGGATCGGCGAAAAAGGCACCTCAGTTATAATTGTCGGCCCCTGAGAGCCGCACCGCTTTTAATTGTTACTCCTGCGTGGCTCTCGAGCGCCAAGTAGAGGAGAACCCGGTACTTATCCCGGTGCCACTTATCATCGCACGCGTGCCCTCTCGTCATTAGCGGGGCCCGCGGATCTCTCCGCGACACCGCATACCGGAAGTGTTGTTCGTTACGGGGAAGGTCCGCTCGGGGTCAGTGGGTTGTTGTTGCCGCTGTCACTGACGCTGCCTCTACTGTTGTTTCGGGCCGTGGCGGGGGCGGCGAGCGCGCGTTTCCGCTCCCTTGGACCGGAGGTAGCCCTCCCCGAGAGTCCGGGACCTATTGTATTATGGGGATTGGCGCGGCTCGGAGTGTCAAGGACTGAACTCCCACCCGCCTCCAGGTTCTCATCCTCCGCCAGCTCCTCGGCCTCGAACGCCCTTCCGCTGGTGCTGACGCTGACGCTGCCGCTGCCGCTGCCGCTCCTCCTCGGCGGCGCCCTCGGCCCTCCACGGCAAACGCTCCCCGTCTCGTTATGATGAATTGCGCTTACCAGTACCCCCAAGCCATGCACCCGCAAAGTCCGATGAACGTGCATCAAGCGATGCCGCAGCAGATGCACCACCAGAGCTCCGACACCGAATTTCTCGAGGTAATTGCTTATCGCCGCCTAGGGAGTCTAGCTGTCCCTTAAAAACCCCTTCGATTCCGACTCCGGAGTTTTTCAATTCGTCCCGCGGACGTATTCGCTTTGAAGTCGGAAACTTCAAAACTGCGTCCTCGTTGCTTTATTATTATAAATCACTGGCTAGAGGACGACTCGGTTGCTGCTTGACTTACTTCGGTGTCGTTTCGGAGGATCAGTCCAACGAATTCCCATCCTCGATATCCTCAAGCAAATGTGACCATCGGCAAATGGGTTGTCCAAGTGCCAAACTCACCTTCCGATCCGGGATTATAAGAATGTCGTAAGGATGAACCTGGTCAGGGGCCAGCTTCAATTCCACTCTAACGATAAAGAAGGTGCATCTGTGTAATTAAAGCGACGTAGGGGAAAGACGGCTAATGTCAGATAACAAGGGTTTGGCTTTTCATGGTAATTTCATTTGTAATCTCATTCATGGAGCTTTGGTTATGGGGGTAGTGGCGAGGCCGGCAAATTATTCCAATCGATTGTAAGTCGATCAATTATTACAAGTGCGGACCGAGTCGGTGGGCACGGCCAGCCCAGCGATTCTAGCCGAAGCGAACCATCTGGATGGGTATTTATTCGTTGAGGACGAGGATTTTCTTGAACTTAGACGAATGATATCGTTTCTCCTTAAGGTTTATCCGAATCCTAATAAATGCTGTATCGGGGAGTCGCCGCTGACGGAATGACCAGTTATAAATAATTTCAGCCAACTGGGCGGCTCGGACGTCTCTCTCTCTCTCTCTCTCTCTCCCTCCCTCCCTCTATCCGTCTCTATGTGTCTTCCGCTGTTTTATAAAACGAAAAGTAGCATCTGTTTGTAAAAGACGAGTCGGCTTATAGACATACGTGTCTTTTTAAAGAGTATCTCGAGGAGGGAAAGGAAGGGGCGTCAGTTCGTGGGTCGGAGTATTGGATGGTGGGGTGGAGGAGAGAAAGAGAGAGAGAGAGAGAGAGAGAGAGAGGAATCAGGCGCCCTTCATCTATAGGGAAAATAGGATCGTCGGAGATGACGAACCTCTAAGCGCCGCCGACGGTGCTCGGCATCCTGGGCGTGACCGGGACCATCCCCACGTTAATTGTTCATCTACCGTCGTTCCCGTATAGCGGGCCAATGCAGCCTCTTATTTGGCCCTCCGTCGGACCCGTCGCTACCCCTCCCCCCCTTCCCGTCCCTCGTTTGCCCGTCGACGGATTCGGGATCGAAAACCCAATTTGTCCGATTGACAATTGGATCGGCTCGATGAGCGCGCGTACGCCGCGCACGCACACACTCCCAGCCCGAAATCACCCTTCTGTTTCCGGCTCTCCCTCTCTCTCTCTCTCTCTCTCTCGCTCTCGCTCTCTCTCTCTCTCTTACTCCCTCTCTCCCTCTCTTACTCCCTCTATCACTCTCACGCTCTCGCTACCTTCTTTTCGTTTTTCAACCGATAGAGCTTGAAAGGTTGAAAGGTTGAAAGGTTGAAAGGCTCGACGCCGGCTGACAGAGGTTCCGAGAGAGATTTGCGACTCGTTTACCCGAGAGGAAGTCGGATGCTGCGAAGATTTCATTTGGATTTCGGCTGCTCCCCCGGCGCGTACACTATACGTCTTTTTGCGAGACGCTCGCGTTGACTTTATAATTACCCATTTCGGACGATACGTTCTATAATTTGCCGAGCAATTTATGATCCCCACACATCGACCTTTCACTTTGGCCCCCTGATTGAATTGTTCTAAATATGAAAATTCTCCTCTTTTATACAATCCGAATCACCATTATTTCTCGAACTCACGGTTATCATTATCCCCTCGCCTCCTTCCCTTTTTTTTTCCTTTTCCCTTTCCTTCCTTTTCTTCCTTTTCTTCTTTTTGCTTTTTCAATTTCTTTCATATTTCCTTACTTTAATAATTAAAGGATACTTTTACTTACAGCCAGTCATTCAAAACGTCCAAATTAAGCTTATAAATGTTGCATCTATATTACACGCCGAACTATGAAGACTCTATAATTACAATAATTCACTCACCTCGTGCTCATAAATAAAATAAAGCTTTCTTCGTGAATAAATAAAATAAAAAGAAAAACAGAAAGAAAAAAACAAGGAGTGAAAAGAAAAGAGGAAGAAAAGTCTGCTTTTGTATATAATATAATATATAATATAATATAATATAATATATAATATAATATAATATAATATAATATAGTATAATATAATATAATATAATATAATATAATATAATATAATATAATATAATATAATATAATATAATATAATATAATATAATATAGTATAATATAATATAGCACGATAGAATTCGTTATTCTCTCGCGATCTCACAATATGTACGAGTAATGATATTGATTAAAAAATTCCGTTTCTAATATACGTGAGCGGCAGCTTTGTTTTCATTTGAATTCGTATTTTTTGCCTCGTTAATCCGGGATGTTTAAAATAATTAAAATGAGACGCTTTCACAGGGTCCGTTAGAACTTTCAGGCTTCGTTAGGCTAAGCTGTGTAGGTGAATAATAATAAAAAAAACTTGCTAGTAATGTTGTAAAATTTAATGAAATCTCTTCATTAGGATGAAGAACGAATTGAACGAAAAACCTTTTAATTAATAAATAAATAATCATTATTTTAAGAAAACAGAGCAAGGGAGCGAGAGAGCTAGAGAGGGACGAGAGAGAGAGAGAGAGAGAGAGAGAAGAAGAGGAAAAAACGTACTTCTTTTTTAACGTACCACGGAGCATGGGAACGTGAAATATCGTTATTTTACAATGAAAGCAAAATGACGTGATTTCTTAATATTTCGTATTAAAAACCGAAAGCTTTGTAATAAACGGTTAATATATTTAAAATTAAATTTTTCATTCGGCCTTTCGCCCGAGACTAATTACTATATTAATCGTCCCGCTCCTTCTACATTCAACCTTTTTCAATGCATATTATATTAATCTCTTAATCCGTAATATATATATATTTTTTTTATTTTTTTATAATTAAGCTTTCCGAATAAATTACGAAAAAACAAAAATCTAAATCGCTCCAAAGGTAAATGTGTAATTTTTTTTTTTTTTTTTTTTAATACTGTCTCCGAAAACCATTAGTCACCGCTGTAGGCTGATCATGAAACTCCGTAGATATAATCGAATCCATGCAAAAGACTATTACGTAAGCTAACGCTCCTTTACATTTTCATTCGATGCATGAGTAAAGATTTAGATCGGATTTTTACATGTTTTTCATCTCGCAAAAGGATTATTGCGTGGAACGGTTTAATCTTTCCTTTCCCTTCATTCTTCTTTTTTTCTTTTTTCTTCCCCCCTCCCCTCCCCCCTTTCTTTATAGCTTGTAAGGGCTCGTAATTTAACATGTAATATTAAATTCATGCAAGTTGTGTATCCGAAAATCTACAAGCGAACGTTTAATATCCGTATGTTTAACATTATTGTTATTTGCATTGGAATTATTGGGAAGGCATTAAAATTTCGATGGATTACAATCTCCTTAAACAATACTGAATTCATAACATGGAATCTCATTGCTAATATCATTGATAATTGATGGCATTACGATCGATACGAATCTTCTGTTTGCTTATTATTCCTTTTCCAATAATTTATCGAAATGTTCGTAAGGATGAGATGCAAGCGTTTTCATTTCTCTATAAATTGATTCAATTATCCATAAATTGGTTATTAAATCCCTATAAAGGAAGGTAATAAGCCGTAAACTCGGTACTTTGTCGGAGAGTGGAAGCGAGAGAGATTGTCCGAATTCGATTTAGATCATAATAACGAGGAAATTCAGTGAGTTCGGAGGTTAAAAGTCGGTACGCGACCGGTAAAATCGTCTCCCCTTTCGAGTTTGCTTTTATCGGCGCTTAAGATTAAGGAGAAAGCCTTATGGAATTGAGGAACGTAGTGGAAGTTGGTGCGGCTGATTGCGCATGGTCCGGAAATGGAATAAAGAGCCGTGCAGTTGTCTATAGAAATATTTGGCTACGCGTAATCGTAGATTGTAACGAAACGGTGCTCCACCGGAGATCTAGAGTGATAGAGAGAGTGAGAGAGAGAAAGTGAGAGAGATGAGAGAGAGAGAGAGAGAGAGAGAGAGAAAGAGAGAGGCACGTTGCTGGGGGATATTAATATAAGGGCTCGATGCGTAATTATAGTGATTACCGTATTGCCGTGGGGCGGTCAAGGGCGTCGCTCAGTTTGCACGTCATTTTGTAATCACGGCGCGCCGAAACAGAAACGTGCGCCCGCGGAATTTGACGCGTCAATCGCTCGCGTCGATGTGTCGGCGGCTGATTTTTTTCGAGCATTTCCCTCAACGGGAGGGAATATATACGGCCCCCCCCCCGCTTACGTTACGAACCGTTAGGACAAAATTAATCACGGGATCTCTCTCTCTCTCTCTCTCTCTCTCTCTCACGCACACGCACACGCACACGCGCAAACGAGTATTCCTCCACGTTGTACCTGATTTCTTATAATTATGTGTATATTGTACCGTAATTTATGTATATTTTATACAAAAATGGAGTTATGATTGCAGCGGCTGCAGAAGCCCTACGTTTTTTTTTTTATTTTGTTTTGTTTTTTTTTCGTTTTTTGTTCTTTGACCGTCGTGCTCCAATAATGCCTCCAGTCGTTATTTTTCTTTTCTCCACGCGTATTGTCAATAAAGCTCGGCTCCTCTCCGAACACGTACGACCCGTACGAGCCGTACGCTCACAATTGCCCGGGACGAGGGATACCAGCACTGCCTGGCTAATAAAATTATTTCTATTAAATTTTCACTTACCCGGTTATTTATGGGAGCGCGTAATGATAAAATTTGTAGTCGGCCTCGGGTTTTATGACATCTTTTTCGTATTTAATAAAGTTACCTCACTCGGACTCTCATCCTTTACCTTAATAAATATCCCCCATCCCCTCTCACATAATCATGCAGATTAAGACAAATATTTTTTAACATATTTGCCCATTACAGTGCTTCTTCATCTTTGCTTATTAATATTTATGAAACCATGAAATAATAAGTATTTTCTGGTGTTGATATTCAATCACGAGAGCGAGCAATTATTATTCTCTCGCTCGCTCCCGCGTAACACTTACATTGTCATTCGTGCTCAAGCGCCTCTTTCGAATATTAATAAAATTATTTTATCATTATACTATTTACGTTTCTTCTTTGCCAAGTAAAAATGTCATTAGCTCGATCATCTTTGTTACGCATTAAATTATTATATATAAAGAGAGTAATCTCACATTTGCAAATCCCAATCGTTTTTATTATACTTTATATTATTTTTATTATAAATTTAACTGTAGTCCGATTACGTATTAATTAAATAAGCCATTATTTAACTATGTATTTTTGTAACGTGTAATTAAGTTTTTGCATTATATTACACAATACTTACTTTTTAAATTAAAGTATAAATGTAAATTTGCATTATTTGTTGAAGAATAAAAATGTGTGGGATGAAGCTGTAAAAAGACTATGATTTGACTGTATAATGAAGAGATATATTTAAACAAAATTTACGCACGAAGAAAATTATAATCGTAATTATAATGCTTGTGCAAAAGTTTCCACGTATAAACAGTCGGATTAAAGAATAACTATGAGGTGGTGAACATGAAAAATGCATTTTAGCATTAAATCCACACGAGAGATTTAATTTGACGTAAAATTGAGTTAAAAGTATATATCAAATTACCTGCACAAAAGGATTTAATAAAATGCATAATGAACGCGTACTGTGATAAGTAAGTAATTGCTAAATTGCGTTTATATATATTCACGAGTAATTGCAAACGGGTGATTATTAAACATTTTCTGGGAAATGTCATAATTTTCGAATTCAGGCATTATATCTATCGAGTCGAGGAGAGAAGAAAAGTGAGAAAGAGAAGAGGTAATGATAAAAGGAACAGTAATTGTAACGTACGAGCTGAACTTGATGCATTATTCTAATACGTAATAGTTTATAGATCGTAAAAGCAGCTTTAAAAAAGCTTTATAATTCAGAGTGAGGGAGCCCGGAGGTTCATCGGAGGCGGAATAATCGTGTCAGTAAGTGTTAAATGACGAAAACTTGCGCCTCGAGATCATTGGTGAGCGTTCGCTTAGACCCGCGGACCCTTTTCACCGTATATAGCGAATGGCGGGGGGCGGGAGGAGATAGCAGGGGGAGGCAGAGTAGAAGAAAGGAAAGGAAAGGAAAGGAAAAGAAAAGAAAGGGAAAGAAAAGAT
The DNA here is from genome assembly GCA_018883505.1 of Ceratosolen fusciceps. Lineage (NCBI taxonomy): Eukaryota > Metazoa > Arthropoda > Insecta > Hymenoptera > Agaonidae > Ceratosolen > Ceratosolen fusciceps. Next base: position 7,815,787 of record RCIC01000006.1, on the reverse strand, counting down.
AGATGAGAGGGAGACTCGTGTGAACAAAGTCGTGGGCTCCCGCGAATGTTTACACGCGGGGAAAATCGCGTGCGCAGGCTTTCCCGCGAAGTTAGCCTGACGTATTGCGCGGGTGGGTACGGGGAGTATTGCGGTGAGGGGGCGAGTGGGAGGGAGGGGCGCGTTCACCCTGTGACAGGCCGAGATAGGCGCAGAAACAACCGGCAATTTCCCAACAATTAACCGGGCGCTCCTATTATCTCTTTAGTTTAGAGCCGTGAGGGTCGGGGTTTGGGTGGGGGTCGAGGGACAGGGAGAGGGACAGAGGGGTCGGGTAGGTGAATACGGAGCTTAATTGTCGCTTATGAGCTCCTCTCATTTGCCGGGCTCCCGCTCTCGCCTCGTAATTATCGCCATTACCGTATGATTACGAGCCCCCGATAGCGACCGGCTACGATCCCCCACCCCGTCCCCCGTCTCCCTACCGTCCCTAAAATCTTACGGCTAATGCACATTTCAGCCGCCCCCTGCCACCGGATGATTACCCGCGTGGCCGCGACCAGCCACGCTCGCATTTTTCACCTCGCCATCTTCCCTATTCTCCCCTGGCTCTTTTAACTTCTCGATCGGCAAGGGGCTTTTCATCTTCCCGCCCGCGCCATTCCCAATTAAAATCTTCGACTCGAAGAGCTACTTCGGACATCCCTCCCGCACCCCCTCCCCCTCCTACTCGCGCTACGATCACCGCGAGCCGTAGTTGTCCGCGTAATTAGTATCGCCAGTCAGCAAGGAGCGTTCGTTAAGCTCCGTAGGGCCGGGTCGTCGCTTATGAGCCCATGCGCGTACTGGATTGAGGGCTTTTTATGGAGTCGGGGAGCTGTGGTAAAGGTCGCGGAAGCTGGTGCGCCCTTCGGCGAGATGTAAGTAAAGAAAAGACTCGGTCGGAGCGTCGGTAACGCGGGTCTAGCCAACTTTTTCTCCTCGGCTGTCGGTTTAAAACGATCGAACGAGCCGTAGATCTTGTCTTCTTTTTCTTTTTCTTCCTTTTTTTTTTCCACGGAAATCCCTTCGGGGATCGCGGTCCTCCGAGACGAGCCACTCGAGGTTGTTGTCGCCCGCGATATAAAAGCGCCCGGGGGAATAAAAGGAGCACGCCGAGCGCTTTAGTGGCTTTCGTCGAAGGAAGGACCCGGGAGTTTCCCGGTTGGCCCGACGGCTCTTACTTGTCCGACAGCGGCTCCAGTCCAGGGTGGCAGGGGAAGATAAAAGCTGTAAAAGAGAGCGGCTACGCGGTCGACCGAGAGTGAGAGAGGGGGGGAGTGAGGGGCACAGAAGAGGGCGAGAGTTATAGAGTCTCCGCGAGAACACTCCATAAATCTGGGTTTCTGCGCGTTCCTACGCCCTCGTCGTCGTCGTCGTCGTCGTCCCCCGTCGCCCCGCCGCGCTACGCTTACGCGTAGGTGTGCGTGCAGCAGCAGTCTGCTCGTGCCAAAAGTCGAGTGGCGCATCGTCGAGTCCCTTACAGCGGGGCGAACGAGTTCGTAAATCAAGCCGTGTTTGGCTTCGCCTCGTCTTAAAAGTTTCAGACTTGTCGTTTCCTTCCCTGCTGTATTCTAAATGCCCGTCCCTCCATCGCGCTCTCTTCTCACGCTCTCCTTAGAGCGCGTCTCGAAACCCGTGGCCCCGGGAACCGACTGCTAAAATTAAAAGCGAATTAATAATGCATTCGCTCGGGTGAGATTCACAGGACGTGCCTCGGACAATTTATACGAATCCGGGACAGTTTATTTTCACGTTACGTCTGCGCATTCTAGATCCTCTCTCTCTCTCTCTCTCTCTCTCTCTCTCTCTCTCTCTCTCTCTTACTCCCTCTCTTGGCGAAGAAGGCTTTTTAGAAGGCACGAGTTTGGCTCAAACGAGGAATTTAACGGGTGGATTTTTTGTAAAAACGCGAAACGTCTTAGAAATCCGTATCGAGGTAAATGCAGGAAGAATGATCACAACGAATCCGAGCCCTCGATCGCTAGTACTTAAGTGATCACGGGAGTTAATACCTTTGTGCAGCGGGTAATTTAGCGAACGAGAAAAAGTCTAATAATGCCGGTTATCGGGGACAACTGTCGGTGAAACGTCGTAAAAACCGTCGGCTATAAAGGCAATTAAAAAATTAATAATAATCGAAAGCGTGATTAGTGATTAGCCACTTTAGAGTAAAGATTATAATGCCGTCCAGTAAATAATTCACCTCTATAGATCATGAGAAATTAGACATTAATATTTAATTTACGGCCACGTGCTGGCCCATTAATATTCAATATGCTTAATGACGTAGAATTATTTGGCTCGGCCTAACGATTCGACGATCGTAGGTAATCCATCGATCCTACTGGCGACAAGTCGGAAAAATCGCCCCGGTACTTTCGATTCATTGAGCGTCGGTCATTAGCACGATCGATCGATCATTCGAATAACCGTAATATTTGCAAAAATACGGCCATTGTCGTTATCGGGGGAGAATTTCGGTATTTCGGTACTTCGATACTTTAAATACGATCCGTGTCCTCGGATTTCCACGCTTCGCAAAACTACCACGACGACAATTAAAACCTAACGTTACATATAGCGTCGTCATTACCATTGTTATTGTTATTGCTGTCGTTGCTGTTGTTGTTGTTGTTGTTGTTGTTGTTGTTGTTGCTGCTGCTGTTATCGTCATCATTATTGTTATTGTTACAATACTAATACTAATAATCATAATAATCATAATAATGATAATAATAATAATTATTATTATTATTGATATTATTGTTGTTCGATGGAAAGGTTATTGGGGTTAGCGCGTAGCCAATGGTTTCGGAATTTCGATGGCTTTCGGAGGACCGGAGATTGTCTTGACTTGGACAGAAGAAGACATCGTTAAGAATGTAAAGATGCGAGAGCAGTCGCGGGTAAAATGAGAGGCGGCCGACGGGCCGACAGTGCAACGGAACAGGGATAATTTCAGAAGCTGGATCAGCTGGATCAGCGGGATCAGCGGGAGCAGCGGGATCAGCGGGAGATAAGATCGACTCGCTCAGCAAGGAGATTATACGAGGGCAGGTATGGAGCGTCGGGCTCGATAGGATAGATAGAAGAAGCCCGTGCGGGGAATGCGAGGTAATGAGCGAGTGAGCCACTCGGTGCTGCTCGGTAAACATAAAAATAACCTCCTAGCGCACGGGGAAGGCTCAATTTTCCGAGATCGATCGAGTTAACGCAATTATTCGCCGGTAACTCGGAGGGATAATTTGCTTACGGGGATAGATAAAAGAGAGCGCGGCTTGATAGGTAGCTCGGATCCGAGCACAACTACACAGGCGGCGGCCATCTTTCGCTAAGCCCGGCTAAATGGAATTTCACGGGGACTGCTCGGCAAGAAGGGGAACGAGCGCCGTAGCGAGCAGTATAGCGAGCGGGAGGAGGGGGCACACCGTATAATCACGAAATCACGAGGAAGAACGAGGTTGTGTGTGTCGTGGGCCGCGGGGTAATGGGGGGTGGTAGCGCTGGTGGCGGGTAGTGGTGCTGCTGGTGGTAGTGGTGGTGGTGGTCGTCGTCGTCGTCGTCGTGGTCGTCGTCGTGAAGGAGGACGGGAGGGTGGGTAGGAGGGTGGGATAGCAGCAGCAGAAGTAGCAGGAGAAGCATAATCAGCCATGGAAACCGTTCTTCGTCTTACTTACACGTCCGAATGCCTCATATACCTATACGGATAGTTTCCGGCCATCGAATTACATTAGCAGAAATCGCATCCGCTCCTCTCTCTCTCTCTCTCTCGCTCTCGCTCTCGCTCTCGCACACGGACTCGTACACGGCTCGCTGGGACAGGGATACGTCGATGTATGCGGGTAATGCACACACGCGGCCAATCTCGTATGGCTTAATGAATTCGCGATACTACAGTGCGCGCAGAAATTGCGGGTCTCGTGCGATTGTTGCTGATTGTTCGTCATTAAGTACCGTGATTGTATGCTCTTATTTTGGAAGCCGATTGCTATTTTCTTACTCGCCGACCCCCCGGACCCCACTCCCCCACATCCACCCCGTTCCCCCTTTGCCCGTGGAAATGAAATAATTTCAATTCATCCTTGTAATAAAGAGCTTTTGTTTCGCAGCTCAAGTTCTTGCGACTTAAATTTCCCTTTTATTGTATTTATCTATTGTATTTCCAATCACGCAACGATAACTCGACAAGTGGCAATTTTACTTTTTTCCCTCTACATTAATTTCGGATCGTTATAAGTAATTAAACCGAACCAACTATTTATCTCATACTTAGAAATTATTTCATCTTCATCCTCTGAATAATCCATCAAAATCTTATTAACATCCCTTAATTATTCGCCAATAGAACAGCTTCTACAACGAGCGCTATTACTTTATTTATTTAAATTATTTGTTCACATCCGCGCGAGCATTTACAATTACATTCAACTGACCGCCTAAATATAAACATTCCCGACAAATTTTATAATCACTTTAATTGCATTCATTTACGTCCTTGGAATTATAAATTTATGCTTGATTCGATATCGGGATTTAATTTTATAAATAAATTACCATATTTTATGCAATTTTTCATTAATTATTTACTTATTGCTATTGATAGGAAAATAATAGAATTCAATTGTAGCTAATTATATGTATATAAAGTATTGAAAAAAATGTATAATTGCATGGTAGCTGTGCTATATATTTATTATTGTTTTACGTATTAGCCTTTTCTATTATTAAAATAGAGTTAGAAATACCTATACCGCGTACCAATATTGGTGAAGCTATTATTGTTAATTAACGAACTAATGACGTTAAGAGATGTAAATAAGTATTAAACGATTTAATATTTTTCCATGTGTTTTATTAATTATATGAATTACGTAATATTATTGTCGGTGCAATTTTTTACTAATAAATTACGCAAATAGTATTAGAAGTTTTTTTTTTTTAAGTAAAATGTCGAGTCAGTTATTTAATTGTCTGGTAAGTAAAATGGCAACATATTTTTGTCAAATTATATCACCCAAGTCGTAAAAGCTACTAAATTAAAAAAAAAAAAAAAAAAAAAAAAAAAAAAAAAAAAAAAAACAAAACAAAACAAAACAAAACAAAACTATCTGTTAAAGAGAATAGGATAGACGGAGGCAAACCTAATCCACCGAATTTTTAGCAATTATTACTCCATCAGCATGTTGTGTCGATAGCCACATGGCAAACTAAAAGGCGCGTGTGCATACTGCCCTCGCATCGAAATTCCTTCGTCTCTTTCTCCTTAGTTTTTCTGTTTCGCTCAGTTACTAGAGTGTAGCCGCCCTGTAATTATCCGCCCCCGTTACCCGCGCTGCGCCTATTTTCCCTTTCAACCCTCTAAAGTAGATAGAGAAAGAGAGAGAGAGAAGAAAAGAGAGGGATAGAGAGAGAGAGAGAGAGAGAGAGAAGGAAAGAGAGGTACAGAGATCAACTAGATAAGTTAAGCAGGGATGGAGATAGTGGAAAGAGAGAGAGAGAGAGGAAGACATCTGCCAATCAGTTATCCGTCATTGGCGGTCGATCGTGCGCCTGCGTATGCGAGGAAGAGGGTTTAGAGAGAGAGAGAGAGAGAGAGAGAGAGAGAGAAATAGAGGGAGGATCGTGGCGTACAGAAGTCGATAAGTATAGATCCTGTCGATCGCACAGGATGAGATCGTCGAGTATTAAGGAGATTTAGCACACTTGAGTCAATTGTTACACGACGGCGCACTTCGTCACGTCATTTTTCACTCGATTTTTACTAATTTACTAATCCCTTTTTGAGGCAATTCTGGGACCTTCGCTTTCCTTCTTAAAACTTTTAGTTTCCTTTGAGCTTAGTTAAAAACGGCTCCTTAAGATAAATAACGTCACGACCGTTAAGAAGCCCCAAGCTTGCTTCTGCTCTAATTATTGTATTTAAATATTTCATTCTCCTCCGTCGATTTCCATTGCAGCGTCTCTCCCCCGCCGTCCCCGCCACCCCCGCCGTCGCTTACGTAACTTATCGTTCACACATCGACGCGACGGACTCTTTAGACGTCGTTTTCGAAAAAATAACCGACGCAATTACCTGAAAACGTCAGAACTGACGAGCTTTTCTTAAGCGGCCCTTTACAATAGACCTTTGCCTAAATACAAACCAGTCTATTTCAAGGGAATTATTGATTTCCGACCCAATTGACAATCCTGCCTGACAGCTATGAACATAATTTGACAGATATTTAAGGTTATAAGAGATAAGATACGCGGAGTAATTGATAGACGTGCGCGCGCCCACGTGTGAGTACATTATTGTATTCAACATATATATATATATATATAGGATACGTAAGATATGCATCGCAATATATATTATTATTTTATCACGAATTCAATTAAAGGCATACAAATCGAGGATATGATTTAAGAAATAAGAGGCCTCGGAGTAGAATGGCATCCTCTTAAAGCTTTTTGAATGGAAAATCATTGCTATTAATAGTACCTAACGTTCAATTATTTTTCTGTTACAGGTAAGTTACAGATGAGTCAGCTCCTTCGTACGAGCTAAGGTAAAGCGTAATTACAATAATATTAGCGTTATTATAATAAATATATATGTATAAAGAATACAATAAATGTGATGTATTAACTGTATTGGCATTGCCGATACTCCCACAATTAATCTAGAGAATAACTTGATGGAGCAATGAATGTATAGGATTCACTTGGGCGGGGGGTGGGTGGAGCAGAGGATTAATCTCAATGACCTTGAGCTATTAATTCGTCGAAGCGACGACGAGTCGACTGCTACCGAAGTTTTAAAGCGGGAGCTGAACGAGAGAGAGAGAGAGAGAGAGAGAGAGAGAGCTTATTTTATTGTCATAATTCTATGAATAGACATGGCTATACTTAAAAAACGAGATATTAATCTTGAGAAAAGGATAGAAGCTCATAAATACCAAAGGACAATACTCTGCCCGTTCTCTCAATTAAGCCGATGGACATGCATCTTCCCTATGCAAGCCATCTCTCTCCCTCTCCGTTCCACTCGCTCTCGTTCTTCTTTACGGCAAAGCGTCGAGGCTTTTCTTTATCCAACAACTGCACAATAATTCCGCGTTTTCCATGCACACGCCCACCCTTATTCCCTTCCGCCGAGCCAAAGCACCCTCTACCCTGTCCCTCTCCCTCGCCCTCTCGCCGTCCTTGCCCACGCACGCGCGCATTTCTAGTAGCAGCCCTTTAGCCCTCCCACAGGCCTTTGTGTGCCCGCTGACCGAAGGGTCGAGGACTGCTCTTGAGCACACCTTTCTTTGTCGGCGCCAACTATATATAGCGTGTGAGGGGCGGGGGGTAGGAGGGGGTAGGAGGGGGTGGAGGTGGTTGTGGGGTGGGTGGAGGGGGATGAAAGTGTGTATTAGTGAATGACACGCGATATTCGCATCATCACCTCTTCACGAGACGATGTGACGAGTAACGAGCTCTCTCTCTCTCTCTCTCTCTCTCTCTCTCGCGCACCATCACCCTTTTTTATTTATTTATTCGACCTCTTCTCACCACCACGACCACCACGACCACCACGACCACCACCACCAGCTACTATGCCTCTATGCCTCCACAGTCCAATAACCTCCCCAACCCATCCGATCCCACGATCCCTCTCGCCTCAGCTCTAGCCTTTTCCCTTCTATCCTATTCAATAGAGGACGCGACAAAAGAAAAAAAAGGGAAAATAAAACAATTTCCCACTGGTGCGCGCCCTACACACGTCACTTACTTTCCTCCATATGACTATGCCGAGCTACACCGAGGATCCGCGTGCAGCTCGAGCCTATGAGTTACCACTCGCCACTACCGTTTCGTAAGCACTCGAATTTAGCAGCGACCGAGTCGATTTCGGCCTCTGTTCCATAGCCAGCGATTTATTCCTTATAATCCTTCTACCACTACCTTCTACCTTTTACCAGTAATCAGTAGTTTCCCAGCTCTTTCGTATCGTCGTATCGTCGTTACATCATCTTTCCTGCTTACCGCCGCCGCCAGCTCACAACTACCTTTGCCTTTTCCCTTTATTCTCAGCCTCCCTCTCACCCTCTTCGCTCTCCTCACAGCTACCCCCTTCCCTGCCGCCCCATCCCCCAGCCCCCCCCCATCGCACGTTGATACGCGCAGAGAGCATCGGTTACGATGGGTGCGCGTGTGCGTGAGGCGCAAGTGAACCGAGCGGACTCGGTTCTCGGTTTCCCGGCAACGCGAGATTCCAGATTTGTCATCGGTATTTCTTTAATAATAGTTTAATCGCTCGATCGGCAGGTAATTGCATAGCCTAGCGATTGGAAATTCCGTAATAACGATCGAACGGAACGCTCGATGAAAATGAAAATGAAAATGAAAAGGACGCGGTACCGGTCGCTCAGCACCGTATCTACCTACCTAATCATTTATAATGGGATAATTAGTTATTATAATAAGCGGGATTGAAAGCACGTGGAAATACGGGATTATTAAGTAGCGGATCGAGTGCCGCCGAGTTATCGAGCGTAAGGCGAGGAGGGGCTCGGGGGTGGAGGATCTTCGCTTCGAGAGTCCACGGCGTCCGCGTCCACTCGGAGGGGTTGATCCACTTGGCGGGCCTCGGTCCGGATAAATGCGCGAGGCTGGATCCATGATGAGAAAATAGCTTTGAAAGAAGCGCGCTCTCGGCGAGGAAAGTGTCGAAACGGTCAGTGTCGATGAGGGGCCGTGGGTGGGTGGCGGGTGGGAGACGCGGAGGGAACGGGGCTACGCCACTGGCGTTATGGAAGATAATTGGCCTCTTCCCCTTCCGTGCGAGTTCTCCTCTCTCTCTCTCTCTCTCTCTCTCTCTCCCCCTCACGCTCCCCCCGCTCGCCCGCCCCATGCATATGTATGCCAGTGTTTACCTGCCGTACGTCCCTGTAAGTGTGCGTCATGCCCCCGGCTGCGTGTCTGTGCTCTCGCGAGCTCCGTGGTGTGTTCCACTCGACGAGAGCGTCGATGAGATTTGAAATTCAAAGTCCCCGATTAAAAACGCATTAGAATCTCATAATGCGATCTTGAATAGTTAATGTACCTCGAACGTGCAGATTCCGTCGGCGTCGGCTCTATCCGGCCAACTCCTGCATACGTTTAACGCGCTCAGTCCCGCACGTCGGCCCGATACCGTCGACCAGGACGAGGGCCGCTCGAGTTTTACTTTTACCCGGCAGTTCTTTATCAATAATATTTCGCAAATGGAGTTATAAAGTCTCTGCCTGACCCGCGTCCCTTTAACATTACGTAACCCCCCTGCCCCCGCTCCGCCCCATCTCCGCCCCCCATCACCGCCATCCGCAGAGCCTGCCAACGTCCTCCGCACTCCCTGCCTCTTCCTCTCCTCCTGCGCCTTCATTACACCCAAGACGATCTGATTACTATATGAATTTACGTTACGATGTTTTGCATAAATTAGTCCGGCAAAGCCAATGCAAATTAATCCGATCGAGATTTATGCGGATAAGCGGGAGAGCAATCGGCGATTGGCCTGCCTTTGGGAAGCAGAGGAATGCGAATTCCGATTCGTATTGGTCGTTCCGAGACTTCCCCGCAATTTCCCCGCAATTTCCCCGCAATACCTTCACGGTATTGCTGACAGGGACTCGAGCCGACGGCCCGGACGATAAGAATACCTCGCCTCGGCGGCATCCGCTTGGAACCCGAAATAAGGAAAACCTGCAAAAAAAAAAAAAAAAAACAAAAGTCGCTCTGCAGAAGAGGGAGAACTGTTTAAGGGTTTAATGTACCTAGAATGTCTTGAGCGGCACTCGGGTACTCGGTTACTCCTCGGCGATGCCCTTCGCGATTCACGACCTCCTCCCAGCTCGGAGGGACTCCTCCGCAGCAGACTCATATGCTGGCATATGGTTGCTCACGTACGTGCATATGCCGATACGAAACGGGGGACGACGGTGTGGAGATAGAAAGAGAGAAAGGCAGCCAGTTCTCCATACGCACCTCCTTTACATTGACACGCGTGTCTTAAACATGAAATGTAGAGTCCCCGTAGGCAACTCGAAGCCACTCGACGATCTTTCCATACCTCCCGCACTTTATCATCCCTCTTCTTGCACTTTTTCCTAAAACATTATGCCAAAACACTCGTATCGATATACGTGTCACCGTACGTAGGTACGTACGTACCCCTTCCCAAGCCGCTCGCGCGTATCTTCTCTGTCTCTCTCTATCTATCTCTCTACCTCTCTCTCTCTCTCTCTCTCTCTCTCTCTCTCTCTATCTCCCTCTATCTCTGTCTATCTCTGTCTCTGGGTCTCCGTCGTCGGCTATCATTGGGCACGCACTTTAGGCTCGTCGCCGGGAGCGAAGCGGTGGGGCGAGGAGGGGTGGTCGTTCGCTCGCTCGGCGGTCTAGGGGAAAGCTATGGTAAAGCCTATGGTGGAGAGCCGATGGGAGAGAAGCGCGGCCGACTGGGCGCAGACTCGGAGCGGCGGCAAAGAGTTCGCAGCGGCGCATCGCGAGTTAAGTGCGAGAGTCGCGCGCAGCCCGGGTAGCGCGCGGGTAGGGATCGTCCGGGCGGTGGGGGCGAACGGTTGGGGAGGGCGCGCGGTCACGAGCGCGAAACTCCCCGTACGTGTGGCCCCGGTGGGCTTTACAATCCGGGGGCGTCCAAGGGGGCGTCCACCGATCGACTCGTTCCCCGCCTCCCGTAGCTCGGCCCCTTCTCTCACTCGCCGCGCGCGACCGCCTTCCCTCTCGCTCGCACCTACGGTCCCGACCACTCCCTCGGCTCTTCCCCTCTCTCCCGCCGTGCCGCTAACCGTGTCCGCGCGCCTCCACCATCGCACGACGTCCCCTTCCCTGCCGGAGCGCGTGCCCTACTCTCGGACCGGTCGGGCGCTCACCAGCGCTCACCCTCTCTCTCTCTCTCTCACTCTCACGCTTCGGAACCTACCGAACGATTGAGAAAGAGAGAGAGAGAGAGAGAGAGAGAGAGAGAGAGAGAGAGAGGGCACGAGTGGGACGGTCGGGGCGCGCTCGCCCGGTCGCAAGGGGCTGGGGGGGAGGGAGAAGCGGCGCGAAGTCGAGACTCGACCGGCCGTCAGTCTGTCACGGTGCGAAGAGCGGGAACGACGGCTAAGCGCTTCCCCGGGCGCGCCAGATATTTATATTACATTTATCCGCTTCGAGGTTTGAAGCCGGAGGCACAGCAGAGGCTACGGGCCTCGTCCGCGACCTCCTCGTCGTAGCCGCGCGGCTCGCGAGGTCCGAGTGGACCCTCGATACACCGCCCCGCCTCGTCGGCCCCCTTTCGCACCTTATCGCCACCGATATAACCCGGACCCGGTACCTCGCTCAGTGAACGACGGCGACGTATGATACCTCGCGGCTGAGCCTTGCGTCGAACCAAGACCAGGTCGCCGAGGAAGCCAGAGTCGGGCGAGTTTAAGAACCACGGCGACGGCCGTCTTCGAGGTGGCCAGGATGCTGACGGACATGACGCCGGCCGCGGCTGGCCAACTCTACCCCCAGCTCCAGTCCATCAGCAAGTCGCCCGTCCACGGACACGTGGTGAGTCTTAGCGAGGAAGCCGCGAGCACTCCCCCTTCTCCGAACGATTTCTTCATCCTCGTAGACCGTAGTTAACTCGCGGCAGGAGTCCACCGATACGTATCTTAATCTTCCCTTGCGAACGGGGAGTCAGGTACTCGGACGCTGCCGAATCTCTCGGATCTTGGCTTTCCCCGAAGACCAGCGGTATCGGCTCTGGTAAATCGCTCTCTCTCTCTCTCTCTCTCTATCTGTTTTTCTCTCTCTCTCTTTCACTGCACCGGCTCATCTATCACCGCCTAGTTGTGGATGAATGTTCATTTGTCACGAGGGAAGAAAAAAAATCCCCTTACGCGAAGCGTCCAAGAGAGCGAACTTAAGCTTCTCCTCCCAAGAATCCCAAAGTCTTTACGAAGATCTCGCGTTTTCCCCTCATTATTATTGAATTTTTGCAAGGCAATGTAAGAAAATTGTCGTCTTTGGGGCGATTCCGAGCAAACTCGAATTCGGCTTCCACGCGTCATTCGACGACTAAGACGATTACATACTCTAATCTCTCTCTCTCTCTCTATATATATATATATATATGTAGACGTATCCGTCTATCTTTGTCTATCTGTCTGAGTGCGCCGATGGGGCAGACAATAGGTGAGAGCGAGGCAACCCGAAGGAATCTGTCAGAGTCTTTCTGGGAATGTCTTGGGACTGCAAGACTGCAATGCTGCAATTAACCTCGCCAGAGTCTGTACAATAAATTGAAAAGGATTAATTATCGTGACGTTTCCCAGCGCGTTCCTTGTCAACGGCTAATTATAGCATCGATACGAGCATTGTCCGATGTGGGCCGTGTGAGGGCCGGAGGGGGGGGGGGTAGGCGTAGGGGCATATGTATAAAGCCGAAGCCTTTGCGCAACGATTATTGTTATTTACCTTACTTAGCTGCCCTCGAGAGCTGCTCGCCGTCGACAATACGTCGAGAGGAACGAGTCCATTATCCCGCACCGGGACAACGAACCGTGCTCCCGCTCCTCCTGGCGGAGGCACTTTGTCCTCCGCCCTTCCCCGGCAAATAGATCCAATTATTCCGCGGCTCAACCCCGGCTAATCCGCTCTGTTTTGACGGGAGCGACGGTCCGACTCGGTCCCGCCGTACCAGGACACGGACAGGCGCAGGGGCACGTGGGAGTACGCCAACGAGAGCCAGATAGAAGCTCGACTCCTCTACGGGGCACTTCGTTTTCCCGGACTCGGATGATTAATTAATCGTAGAAGTGTGCGCGGAGCGGGGGGATGAGCGGGAGTATCGCGCGCGCTTCCCCGTGTCCGGCTCCGTCCTCCGGCTCGGCCCGCAACCGTCTCCACCTCCGCTGCTTAGGATGTTGCTGGCGTAGCCTACCGAGGCCGTAGTCTTCGTTTTTCTCAATTATTTTGGTCCCCGATGCTCCTACGGGAAGGGAAGGAAGGGCTCTCGGATGTCCTATCGCGTCATCATCGCTCGGACAATATAATCGAGGCTGGCCCGGGGACGGGGACGGGCCCGAGCCTCGACAAAGGTTAACCCGGCCTCGATGTTCGAGGCGAGGCCCCGATCGGTATAAACAAAACAAAAAAAAAACAAAAAAAATACACCTGCTCTATCATCTCGGACGATTTAAATAACCCGAGGTCCGTGAGCGCCGGCCGGCCGGGATCGACGAGACGGCGGCCGTCGCTCACCTTTGTACAAACATTTTCACCGCGCGGAGGCTGCGTCTGATTTTTTTTTTTTTTTCCCTCTCTTATTTCCTACTCGTCGATGACGTGGAGCTGACGGGTGGGAGGAGGAGGAGGAGGAGGAGCAGGATAAAGAGGGGTTGGGGGAGGAGAAGGAGGGGTATGGGGGAGGACGATAAGCGATAACGAGAACGGACGTGGCCGGGTTGGTTGTATAAAGCTGGTATCGTCGACGGTATCGAGTGTCGTCGCGCCCCCGCGCACCACCTGCTCCGGCTCCTCTTAGGAGGATCTCGTACCCAGGATGAAAGGGAACGTACCTGTGCCCTGGCCGAGCCAATTATTTATCTCCTCGCTTTTGTAGAGCGCGCACTTTGCTCGAGTCGACAGGATGCGTGGGACGCAATCCGATGCCTCTTTCCTTTCGTCACCCGACTCCGTCCTGTTTTCTTCGGTACTGGAAAAACCTTTTCTCATTATTCGCTTCCGAGGAGCTCGGACCCCAATGACCCCACTCCACTCCACTCCACTCCACTCCACTCCACTCAACACTCTGTGTACTTACTTACGCCTCCTCTGTTTAGAGTACTTTGGACCGCGGCCCTATTGTACATTTGGGCACTTTCATCCTCATCTTCATATTTTTATTTTAGTTTTTTTTATAGGTTATTATTGTCCCTCCTCCTCCTCCTCCCCCCCCTCGGTACATGCCTTTTATACGTATATTGTAAGCGATGTGCGCGCGTGGCTGCGGCGTTGCTCGAGCCCGTCGTCGACGTCGTAGCCGAGAGTCGTACGGGATCGCGGATAAAACGCGAGGTGCGTAAAGTCGGTCGGTCCCATGTCCCAGTGGGAGCGACGGCATTATCGGAGCTCCCGAGGATCCCAGCGGCGCTCCGCCGGTCTCGCCCCACACACCCCCCCCTCCTTTCAAAGCTCTGGGATCGAGCGGCTCGAGTCCCATTGACGTTCCCGAGATATCCCGACAATGGACTGGCAAGCGGCGAGGGCCCTGCAGCCCTTCAATGGACATTGTGGCCTTTTTACGCGAGCTATAAGAGGATTTACCTGAAGAGGAGTCCTCGGCCGGATGTCAAGAGCACGGCCTCGTAATTTGTCAGGTCGTCCCGCGTCTCTCCGGGCCTCTTATTCACGCTTCATTCACGGGGAGCGACGCGGACCCTTTTTGCGAGCGCGTCCTCGGATTTTCCGACCGAGTTGACCTGGTGGGCAGCATCAGTAGTAGCGGTAGCAGCGTCCGCCACGGCCGACGCCGCCGACCTTCTGTTTTCACAACAACACCCGTCCCGACGAGTCCAAACATTATCCACGGGCCCGTCGACTCCATTATCCGCTTAAATTCCTAAAGGCTTTCGTCCCTTCGTCCCACCTTCCCCAGCCTCTCCTCCAGCCTCTCCTCCAGCCGGCTACCAGTAGACGTTTCATCCCACGGGAGAGCGGCCTCCGACGCGTCCCCGATGCGTAAAAACCTCTGGATTCGCTAATGAATCAAAGGAGTCGTTGGGAGGGCGCTTAGCCGTGATTATTGGCCCTTTATTCGGGCCAAATCACCGATAGATTTACCCGTCGTTCCCCTTGTGTCGAGGGGATGGTAGCCCGTGCTGGGAAAGCAACTCGCAAGGTCCTGAGACGGGCGTTGTCGGGAGGAGGCTGAAAGTGGCCGCGGGGAGGACCCGCCGCTCACCAGTTGAACCAGGTGAACCGAGTCGAGTGAAAGTGAAACACGCCTCCGCGAAAAGCTAGACGGACGTGATGGAAGAGGTTGGCGGGCTCGTTGATCCGCGCGCTGCGTAGCCTTTACGTATAGGGAGGGGGCGAGTAAAAGTCCTCCTCGGGGATAAAGCTAATGATTTAGTGGACTCGACGGGAGTGGAGTGGCTGTGGCCGCTGGACGATTTCTACTCTTCTTCGATTTTGCACGAGCCCTCCCCACCCCGCGCCCCAGGCCGTCTCTGTGTTCGGGAAGTGGCGTCGAGTCCTGGAGTCGGTAGCCACCGCTGACACCTTTGGGGACTCCCGACCGAGCCAGATGTTCGAGGTGACAAAATGGCCGTCGCCGATCCCTCCGACTGGCTTCTTTATTTCGCTCCTTTTTTTCCTTTTTTCTTTTTCATATTATTTGCCTAATGTGCCCCGGCTTTCGTTGGTGGTTTAGACGTCACAGGAGGCGAGCTCGTTCTCGTCTCTGCCCTCGTTATTTCCCCGCTGACAAATTCTTTGATGCTCTCGCGTCTCCTCATACGTACGTGCATATAAAAAAAAAATATATATATATATATATTTATATATACATATATACACAGATATATATGCGTGTGTATACATATATCACTTGGCCGTCAGCTCGAGTGTACGACTTTTTTCTTCCTTTCTTCCTTTCTTTACACGTTTTCTCTCTCTCTCTCTCTCTCTCTCTCTCTCTCTCTCTCACGTACCTCACAATGGCTCACTGGCCATGATAGTTTCCTGGGACAACGTTACAAATTAATCCCCGCTGCTTCTTATGCTCATTTCACGTGGACCCTGCCAGTCCAAACACTCGAAGCTATTGTCAGGAAGCTTAGCAAACATGATTTCGATATCCGATTCACAAAGTTTTCTTACAAAGCACAACAACATTGTATCTCGCCTAGAAGAATATATAGAACAATTAATTGTTGAATTAAGAGTTACGTAGATAATTTCTCATCGGGATATTATAAAATCCTTTCTCTATTTTTCTCTGTCTAGTCGGCTATTTAACCGGTATCTTCTCCTCTTCCCCCCTCTCGCTCTCTCTCACTCTTTATCTCTCGTTGTCCCCGGTCCTCTCAACCCTGCTCTCGAGTGCGACTTGGCGTTGGCAGCCGAGCACAATAAGCCATTCTGTTGGGCAATATGATCGATAGCGTTTAGCATCGCGCTCGTGGAGACTCGTGGAGGCTCGTGGCCAACGTACCATGGGTAGAGGACGGAAGGAGATGGAAAAGTCCGCGACGCCGAGTCTGGAAAGCTGGCTCCCGATCTCTCGGCCGTTCCTAGAATCGCTTTGCATAATTAGAAGGAAGCCGCCGTCTGCGGCTCCGGCGGCTCCTCTTCCATTTCATTTTCAATTCATTTAGTACTAACCTCGCTCCTCCCTCCCACCCTCCATCCTCTCTCCTCTCTCTCTCTCTCTCTCTCACTCTCTCTCTTTTAGCCCTCCACCTCACTCAGTTCTCGTCCCTTAGAATTCAATAATTCACGTGACTCGTCGACGCTCGGCTTTATTGGAAATTCGCCCTTTCACTCCCTCAACCGACTAATTACTCTCAAAATTCCATAAATATCAGACTTTTCTTATAGTATTATTATTATTATTGTTGTTATTATTATTATTATTAGTAGTAGTAGTAGTAGTAGTAGTAGTAGTAGTAGAAGAAGGCGTGCAGGAAAATGCGACAACAATATATTTTCCGTTGGCATATTCTAAATAAGATTAGATTCGATTGAAGTGGAAGGGAACGTCAAAGAAGCCGGCGGCAAAACACTATTTATGACTACTTTTATGCATGCGCACATATATATATATATATGTGTGTGTGTGTGTGTGTGTGTACAATCACATGTATCGAGTAGCCGTGGAATATTTGACAATAAAGGCTGGAGGCTGGAGGGTTTGGAAAAAGCTGCGCTGCACTGGATGGAGCGGAGGAGAGTGAGGATAAGCGATCGGGTCGATATAAAAGAGAGGATAGAGTAGTATCGGGAGATCGCCAGAGGCCAAAAGTCGAGCTCGGTAAAGGTAATTGGGAGTAAGGGAGGAGAAGGCGAGGTTGAAACGGATGAGGGGGAGAGAGAGAGAGAGAGAGAGAGAGAGAGAGAGAGAGAGGGAACGCCGAAAACCCTGGTCGTCGATGAAGATTCGCTCGAATCAATCGCTTCGCGGCTCATCATGTCGAACCTGAGACTCATCGACGAGAATGACCGCGGCGGGAGGGACGGGTAGGGCTCGCCTTGACGCCAAAAACGACGGAAGTTTGTCGTCTAACGGCCGACAAGACCTTACGCGACCTTCCGAGTCTTTCCGACGGCTACGATCCTAAATCGAGCTCGTGGAAAGCAAGAGTTTTTCATTCGGGAGGACAGCTGGGACATCCCGCCCTAGGCCAGGACTCTTAAACCTTTCTCAAACAGCTTCTCGACCAACTGATTACACTTAACTGTAGTTCCTCGTCGTCTCCGTCTTTTCTCGGATCGCCCGATTTTTCTCCACCTACGCAACATTATCATTATTTATCATTATTTATCATTATTTATTGTTGTGATTATCGTTATTATTATTATTATTATTATTATTATTATTATTATTATTATTATTATTATTATTGTCATTACTATTATTATTATAATTACTATTACTATTATTACCATTACCATTACCATTACCATTACTATTACTACTATTATTGTTATTATTATTGTTATTATTATTATTGTTGTTGTTATTGTTCTTGCGGTTAAGCTTATTATGGCTGGGTAGGCGGCGGCAAATTTAAAAGTCCGTGTAAATCGACGGGGATCGACGTTTCTGAAAAAAAGGTAACGAGTGCGCGCTCTCTCGGTGCCAAGTATTCAAAGTACCGATAAAGTACGAAACGCTCGTAAGCCGCTCGGAGTTTCCCGTATTTTCGAAGCGTTTATTTGCACTCGCGGACGTAGCCGCGACTGATAGCTCGACCCCGGGACGATTCTAGGGCGCGAGAAGCCTCTATTGACATTCGCAGGAATACTTTCTGCTCATTAAGCAATGAGCCGTCGCCCTGACTAATAGTTATTGAAGTCATTTCAGCTACCGAAATAGCCGTGAGAGTCTATATCTATCATCAGTGTGTGAGAGAGAGAGAGAGAGAGAGAGAGGAGGGGAGCGTTTAAGCTTGTCGTTTGTCTTTATCTAAACTCTCTTTCCGCCACTCTTACCTTCACTTATTCCGCTCTTCCTTGTTTATTACTATTACTATTACTATTACTATTAATATTAATATTTTTATTATTATTGTTGTTAATAATTACTATTATATTGTTGGTATATTTTTGTCGAGTCTTGGATTGAATAGTTCTCGGGCAATACTGAATAAAACATGAACGCGTATGCGCACACGTGTATACGCGTATACACGTACGGGGCAATTAGCTTGCCCTATTCTCGCCTTATTCTTATTTAATAAGAAGCTATACGCGCTCCCGTATTTATATGCTTATATACTTTGCATTTTTGTCGTAATTTATTTATCGCTCGATCTCGTACTCGCATAGCGTAGCTCGTCGTGAAATTAATTCTCATTACCATTAGATGATGATAATGAATTTATCGAGCTCCTTTCCTCCATTCCATAATGAGCCGCTGGAATAAAGAGTAGTAGTAGCCCAACCCCCCATTCCCCCTTTGTACAGGGGCAATAACGATACAGTGTAAGTGTGATATTAGGGGTAATTGCCCGCAACGGACGTTAAATAATCCGTCAAGTGGGAATCTGCAATGGAATGTGCTATGGGCGGCCCGGTAATGCGGGAGGAAAGAGTGTCGTGGACGTGATAAATTCGTAAAGGGGACATTAGTTATTTGGCCCCTGAGCTCGGTTATTTATAGGGATCGCGGATCCTATTCGTCTTGCCGCGTCCCGTACCAATATTATGACAGCTCCGGGAAAAACAGTGCCAGCGGCCCGAATAAAAACAATGCCGAGGCGAAGCGAGTAGTCGGTGAGCTAAACTAGCGACATCGACGGGGGTGGTGGTGGTGGTGGTGGTGGTGGCGGCGGCGGCGGGGACAGGTTGGCTTCTCGCTTAGGATTCGCCCGCGGCCGTGATTCGCATGCGCTCTTGTTCTTACACAGCGAGGTGACCGACGGGGGGAAGCAACACACGCGTGCGACTTAGCGGGGGGTAGAACCGAGCCACCCGCTGAGCGAATCAAAACAGCGCCTTACCGCAACGCCTCGGTCCTCGCTCGATCGCTCGCTCGCTCGCTCCCCCGCTCCCTCCCCGTACCCCGTACCACGTACCCCGTACCCCGTATCCCGTACCCCGATCGGGCACCGCGGGCAGCCCTCCATTCGCCCTCGTAGCCATTCGGATGGCAGCCGCGGCGGGCAACGGGCAACTAGAGCCCGTTTACCGTCTCAAGCCCTCCCCCCTCCAAATAACCCCACTCCCGATCCCCCTCTGCCAGCCAAGTCCCGGCCACGTAGCCCGGGCGACCCCTCTCGACGATGGGTGATTTATCGGCTCGATGATACGGCGCGTCCGATTGAATTTGACGGCTCTCGCTCGAGATAAAGGGAAGAAGACGGATCGACGAGGCTCGGTGCCCGAAAGCTCTCTCCCCCGTCCCTCCCGAAGCCCGGCCGACGCTCGTCGCGTCTGGAAAAAATATCGAGGCCGCGGACCGGAGCCATTGTTCGCCCCGTCGTCGGCTGCCCGTTCTCGACTCTCGATGGATGCGCTGATGCGATGAAAGGGGACCGCCGCCGTCGCCACCGCCACCACGCGAGGCAGCCCCGTTCACGCTCATCCGGGACAAACAATCTCTACGCCCTCGTGCATTTTCTTTTTCCCGAGTGACAGACCACCACCTTTCCACGGCGACGCTCTCCTCCAGACGAAGAACGTCGTTGCCTGGACGGCAACGTACCTAGCTTGGCCGTACCTAGCGCGTACCTAGCGCGCACCTAACCGAACTCTTAGCGTCCTTAGCGTTCCGGGGGAGCCGAGGAGCCTGAGCTGAGGCTGCCGTAGGGAGCGAAACCGACGCCGAATTCCGAGCCTCGGCAGATTCGAGCGCGCTGAAACCGGTTCCCCGCCCCGGGTAATTGCTCTCGACCTTACCCCGATAACCGGACGGCCCAAAGTATCATTATTCGTGCCTACCGTTCGCCTCGGCTTATTCGAATATTCGAGCCCCGGGCCCGGTGACACGTAGCTACAGCCTCGTCTGCTCGACGTTACGCGTCAGTGTCGGTCACCGGGGTTACCTACCGCCCCGATGACCGCGACATGGTGTGTGCCCGCGTGTTGCTATGCGCGGGTGTGGGTGTTCGTGTGGGTTTTGTACGGGGACTCATAGAGTATCGGCAGGCTATGAATAAATTCGCCGACCTAAATTAAAGTCGCCCCGGCGCGATAAGAGTTCCCGGGAGCGGTTCGGAAGACCCCGGTCGCACCTGCCGACGCCCGATACGACACCGGGTCACGTCAGCTTTCCCAATTATTTTCCGAAAAATTAGGCTTCCCTGTGGGAGGCAAGGCCGCCCGCGCTCCGTCACCGGACTACGAACACGAGATCGGGGCCGATTACGTCGGCGGCATATGCGATCGGTTTGCGAAAGGGGACCGAGGGTGTAGAAGGGGGGGGGGAGGCGAGAGACCTCCGGGCGTAATATTTACACGTCCTGTCCTCGACAATGATCGGATAGCGCTCGGCTCGCTTCGGTCCCGTTCGGTCCGGGATCAACGAGTGACGAACTTTCCCGAGGACAGTAAATATGGGGGCAGGGGGTAGGGGGGCAGCCTCGGACTAAATATTCATAAGCCACGCGGGGACTCTTTTACCTTGTGCGAGTCCGAACGAGCTCCGCCATCGAGGGGGGAATAACGAAATAAGGGAATCGCAGGTCGCGTGCGCGAGTACCACCCAATATGGAGCGGGATGGTGGTGAGGAGGATATGGGGGGGAGGGGAGGGGTGAGATTACCGACGGTTAGCGTAATTGAGGAAGAGGGACATTCTCCTCGGCGTGTTCCCGCTCGTGCCCGCTCCTATCCCACATTCGTCGTACCTTCCTCGCCACAGCGGATTGGCCACTTCCTAGGCTGCCTCGGAACACATCTCGACCCATGCCCGTCCATCGCCCGGTGGCCGTCTAAGAACGCAGTGGGTAAGATCGCGACTAGCCGAAGGGGAAGCCCGATTCGGAAAGCGACAGATTTTACTCACGTGACGTTCCGGGACATTAAAGGACGCGATTTCATTGGTCGGATCGGGTTGCAGCGCAATTATTGACTCCCCTGCGCCATTAGCCAATACTTAACGGCCTTGCACGAGTACTCGACCTTTCGGTTTATGCTATAGGGTATTAAATCTCTCTGCTCCTCTACCTCGGACCATCGGTTTTCCGTGTATTTCCTGTATATTTTCCCCTGCCAGCCTCCCGATCCGTTCCCCAGGCGGATTTACCCACGACGAATGCCAATAACGAGCCGAAATCGATCGTACAAAGGCTGCAAGGAGCTGCTTTCGTAAACCGACGGCGGAGTGACAGATGGGGGAGGGGAGGGTTTTCTTTGGCCTCGGCATCGATTGTGCAAGTTGCACGGCGGTGCGCGGGAGAACAACACGCACACGCAGACGCCGTCGCGCGCGCGCGCGAGAGAGAGAGAGAGAGAGAGAGTGAGAGAACGTTGGGGGGGATAGCTGAGGGCCCCGTCGAACTCGTCCCGTTACGCAGCGGACGTCGGATCGGCGCCGTCGGTGCCTTTTTCCAGATACATCTCCCGCAGATTCCTCCGGGCGACGCGTCTCCCATCGTCTCTCGACTTCCGCGGTGCGCTCCTCGGCCTCAGCATACTCCCCTCAGCGGAGGGAAGATCCGCCTTCATTGCGTCACGCACTAACGTTTATTCGATGCAGAAAAGAAAAAAGGGGCGGGGGGGGGAATCCGCGCGTGCAGTTTTACGACGCGAACGTTCTATCAAACCACCTCTCCCCCTCCCGAAGCTTCCCTTACCGTTATTTACCTCGTTACGCTACCGTAATTCCACTTGCAGTCGATCGTTTCTACATCCCCCTCCCTCCCGCCATCGACTAATAGATAATCCTTCCCTTGGAGCCCTTCTTCGTAAAGGCCAGCACTCCGCACATCGACATCGCGATCCTGATTCGCCAAAGCCAGCTCTTGCTCGAAGTATTATTTATTAATTGCTCGAGGCCCGGGCTAAGGAACGGGAGGCGAGCGCGGTCTCGACATTCCCTCGGTTGGAGATGTGTGCGTGCACGGAGCGAAGCGGATAATCGAGCGGACGATTAGCGGTATAAGTGATAGGCCCGTAAAAATACGAGCGAGCGAGCGAGCGAGCGGGCGGACGAGCGAGATATGGGGAAACGTGGGTGAGAGAGATGGAGAGAGAGAGAGAGAGAGAGAGAGAGAGAGGGCGTATGGCCTTGATATTGGCGCCTACGGAGCGTAGGTAAACGAGAAACTTTCGGGAAAACAAACTAGGGAAGAAATAGGCTCGTAATATATTTATGAGTTCGGAAGTGGCTATAGATCTGCTTTAGTGGCATACGTTAGAATGGCCCGTGGCAGAGGCCGTCGGCAACACCGGGTGTGCCACGAAACCGTTCTCTCGAGTCGGTACGCCGCTACCCCGACGGGGACGATCGCCGCCCTCGGTTCGCCACTAAATGGTAAAACAATAAATCTAAGGGAGCGAAGGAGTCGCTCGGCCGCCGCTCGGTCGTCGCTCGGTCGTCGCTCGGTGCCGGCAGACTCCGTCCCTCCATCCCTCCAAACGACGCATTCATATTTCATTGGGGCGGGATGCGAGCGAGGGGGGTGCTTCGGCCTCGAGGGCCGGCCTAATACGTCACAGTCCGTTGCAGGGCTCGCGGGTCGCGCGCTACCGAGATCAGGGGACGTGCCCTATTAATCCGGTGATTCAATACTCGAGGAAACTCGGATCCCCCCGGGGGAACGACATAGTGCTCGGGACTTTCGGTACTTGGGCACCGGTTAAAGGAACCAGCCAGCCAGCCCGCCAGCCAGCCAGCCAGCCAGCCGCCCCCGCCCCCACTCCCACACACACACCCACACCCACACCCACCCCAACCCCAATGACCCCCTGGTACACTAACGACATTAACGCGTAGTCGGTTGGTCGGAGCCGGCCGCCGTCCCTGCCTCGGCTCGATCTAATTAAAAATTCTAATTATAAATCTCTGAGAGCCTCGTGTGCCTTGTTCGTCGCCGGGCTTGTTTATCACGTAGGACACGCGTCGAACGAGCCCATTTTTAATTATCGTTCGCCGATTTCCCGGCTCCGTTCACAAATAAATATTAGTGAGCCTACTCGACTAGTAACGGGCAGCTGATACGGAGCGCTGCCTCTTGTCTCCATTGCGTAGGCTCGACGAGGCCATCGTTGTCGATCGTTCGCGGATCATCGGAACTCGCGTTGCCGATCGAGCGCACTGCCGGTCAGGTGAACCGCTACGTTATCAATCAAGTCCGTTGCCCCGGACTCGCTCGGGCTTCGATGCATTATGATCGAAGATCCGATCGGGGCAGCCTGTACGAAGTAGGGAGTAACAGGAACTAGGGCGGAAGCGGTCGTCGATCATCGGTGGAGGCTTTAAAAAAAAAAGGATTAGCGCGGAGATGGCTCTTACGAAAGCGGGGAGAGTTGCGAGCGAGTGAGCGAAAAAGGGTAGAGAGCAAATTGGTTCGCGTGTCTTCTTCTCTCGTGGAGCTCGCGGGGAATTTATAGCTTCATCGCCCTCGCTCCCGACCGACAGCTTCACGCACGCACACACGCACGGGCAGAGCAGAGATTTCAGAGGATTCATCCTCGATCTTTCGCCGTGTTGCGCCGAGCCGTCGCTCTCTCATCCCGATAAAGTTTCTCCACAACTAGCCGCGCGGGACGTTAGTCGTCGGCGAAGGGGTTGGAGGGGGAGGGTAGGCGGGGGGGGCGGACGAGAAGATTTCCGCGAGGAGAGTCGAGGGGTATAATTGCCTAACGGAGGCGCTTAAATAAGGTTAGGGAATTACGAGGAAAGCCAGTCTTCTCGGCACTTTAACTCCCTCGAATCGTCGACGTAATTTAATAAATCTAATTAATAGCCGACGGGCGATGGGAGAGGGGGAGGGGGAGAGACGCTAGAGTCGACCGAGGTGGCGATAGGTCGATGAATCCCTCTCTCTCTCTCTCTCTCTCTCTCTCTCTCACTCACTCACTCACTCACTCTCCAGCTGGACCCTGATCCGAAACCGCATCGCCGCCGAAGGAAAAAGGAACAATAAATATTTATTTGGCATTTTTAAAATTGCTTCGCCCGTGGAGGATATAATGGTCCTTGTAAGGGATCGGCAAATATATCATCCGCTAAAGAGCGAAGGACTCTCTCACCGTTTTACGATGATGACTCGGCGATTTCATTTTTCGACTGGGCAACGGAGGCCGCCGCTGCCGCCGCCGCCGCCGCCGTCGCCTTGACAAGGGTGGGAACGCGAGAGTCCGTTCCCTCGGTCGCCGCTCCTCTTCGTCCTCCACCTCATCCTCTACCCCACTCCCCTCCCATCCACCGCTCTCCATGCCGACGTACTTCAACGGCTCGTATACGTCGGCCGAGTGGTCCAGCGCCAGCAGCCGCGGTTCCTCTCGGAGCGCGAACTGCTCCTTACGAAGGTACGTCCACCCCGGGAACCTGAGTTGAACAATCCGGTCTCTTTCTCCGAGTGGGGATCCCACTACCCGGGACTCGTGCCTTTCGTGCCAATGATATTCTTCAAATTATCGTCCAAGTTTTCCTGGTGCTTCCCTGGCCGATTCGAAAGGGAACTGTAGATTGTGAACGGAGACACGTAGTCGGGAAGAGCCGGAGCTCTCGGAGTAGAGCCGCTCGGGTCGGTAAAGCCGGGTTTTTCAGATAGCGAGGAGAGTCCTCGGAGGAGAGTCGTTAATAAAACTGCCGTCGATGGCCCCGATGGTGGAGAGGGGCAGCTCCCCCGTATGAAGCTATACACGCACTGGGTGAGCGCGAGGGTCGAGGGAGGAAGAGAGGGAGCATAGCGGACGGGGCCGGAGGCGAATTCCGTCTATATGCTAATGCCCTGGCTCCTGATATACGCCGGGCCGGGCCGGTCCGGGCCGGACCGGGCCTCGGGCGCAGGGCTGCATAGAGAGCGGCCTCCGGGTCGACGCTACCGCGTGTACGCGGCCGCGGACTTCACGAGGTTCATTATATTGTCCGGACGGCTGCTCGAATCTTTTCGGGCTTCCGTTTTCTCCGACCGTGGCGCTCCTCCAAGAAAGGAGTCGCTGCAGGTGCTCGTGATCGTGTGTCGCTACTGTTGCTGCTGCTGTTGCTGCTGCTGCTGCTGCTGCTGCAGGCGCGCATTTCTTTAGAGGGAGAATCGTGCGAGAACAGGGAAGGATGATATCGTAACGATTTCTTTCTTCGCCTCGGTCACGCGGGTTTCGCGCGCGCGAGCATTTCCTAACATGATAACTGCCCTCGAGACACAGGCGGGGGAAGGGACGAGCTCCCGGAGGACTAGAGGCGCGATTTCCTCGCAAGTTTCCAGCACTGACGAGGATAATAATGGCTGAGCGTAGTTTCCAGTTGGGCGTCTCGGGCCCCTTCGATGATCCTGGTCTCGCGCGTCACCGCTAATCGTTCTATGGGCATGAGGTCGTTACACGCGGTGGACCGGTGCCGGGGAGACGAGGAGCGCGCGGCTCGTGATTTACAACGCGCTCTCATTACCCGGTTAATAGAGACACGGGCGTAGTCCGAGGCGGAGAGCTGCGCCGATGAGCCGGGGCCCGGATCCCCGTCGGCGGCTTCCTCGCGGTGGCGCGCCTCCCTCTCCCAGGATAACTGGCCTGGGAGTTACGAGCCAGGTGTAACGAGTGCTTAATATTCAGCGCCGGTAGGGCGACAGATTTACGATTGCTAATGAATTGCCGGACCAGTCCCTCGCTTCCTTTTTCTTCTCGTCTGCTCTCGGTGCCGCTCGGCACGGTCTCCCTTCGCTGTGTCGCTTGCTACGCGGTCTCGTTCCTCGTTCCCCGTTTCCTGGCCGTTTATTATCGGCTTGTTTATTCTGACGATGAGCGTAGCATCAGCGGCATCTCGCAGCAGTAGCTCCACTACCACCACCACCGCCACCACCAACACCACCACCACCACCATCACCGTCACCAACATCACCATCAGTCTCACCAGGAGCAGCAGCAGCGGCTCGAGTCTCGTTGCCGATCTCCAGTTTTACTTTATTTCAATGTTTTGCGCCAATTAACTTCCTCGGCAGCGCATTCCTCCGCGGCTCATATGGCTTTCCTTGTAATTAGCCTTTGGTCGATTTTTTTCTCCTTCCATTTACTTTCATCGCGTTACGCCGCTTTGGTCTACGTCCTCGTACGCAGTGCCTGCGGAAAAAACTTCCGTTAGACATCCAGGTTGCGAGGCGAAGCAGCAGTTTTCTGGTTGCGCATGATGATGAAGGGAAGTGATCAAAGAGAGAGAGAGAGAGAGAGAGAGAGGGAGGAGAGAGAGAGAGAGAGGATAGGAAAATGAAAATTATCGATATTGTAATTATTGACGATGCTCGGGTGGAAGCGGTTGACAGTACCGTTAATAAATATTTATCCGAAAGTAATAAAGCTAATGAGTCGCCGATTAAAGATGGCGGTAGTAGGATCGCGGTGAGGGGTCGGAGGAGGGAAGCCCGCGCCATTTGAATATAAATCTATTGAGCGAGGTCGTTGTAAAATAGCGTTAATAACATACATTAGCCCGGGAGTAGCTTTTTGCCAAAGCCAAAAGTGCGCTCCCTTACACAATAATAACATAATTACAGCCGAGTTTTTCTAAAGAATCGAACGAGTTCGCCGTTACGTATGGGGCCCCCGATCGTCTATCCGTAAAAGCCTAATTTAACTAGGAGCACCGCCGAGTCCTGTGTCTAGTAGCCGCCGCCACCGCCGCCACCGCCGCTGCCACTCGCTTATTCTCTCCCCGAGCCGGATTTTTTTGCGCAATGCGCTTCCGAAAACTCGGTCGGGCTCTCTTAAGGACGAAATTACCGGCGTCCCTGGTCTACCCTGGACTGCCCTGGACTGCCCTGGACTGCCCTGGCCCCTCTCGCGGGCCCGAATATCGGACCTTTACCCGGAAATCGTTAAGCTATCCCCTCAATCTCTCCCTGCCAACCTACTCCGTCGCTCGACCTTTCGCGGGCAATTTCGTATATTTTTTCTGAAGTAGGGTGAGGGAGGCAGGGCTCCCCACACGATAGGTTCGCTTACGCTTACGTAAAAAACAGGGGGAGGGGGTTGCGGGGTGACCGAGTCCCAAAAATAGACGAGCGCGGTAAATCATAAAAGTAGAGTCGGACGAGGACGACGACGACGATGATGGAGCCCTGATGATGATAATGACGATGATGGTTATGAGGAGGTGGAGGTGAAGGTGGAGGAGTAAGAGAGACGGGAACAGAGGTAGGAGCTAATCTTTCCGTCTCAGCGTCTCACCGTCCCTCCGTCTCGCTCGATCGGGAGCATGGACCGATAGCCGAATAAATCTCCGCGGCTCCCTGTTTTGTTGCCCGGGGCCGTGTAGCGCTCCCGAGAGGGCCAGGAGCCGCTACACGTAGAGGAGACTAGAGGAGTCTCCCTCAGCCGAGAGCGAGAGTAAAAGCCTCGTAATGATGTATATCCCTTTCTCTCTATTCCATCCCGGCCCTCGTCCTCCCTCGCTCCACCTCGCTCCCCCTCGCTCCCTGGATGGGCTTTAATTAAAAAACGTAATTTAGTGGGGGACCGGGACCGTCGGTGGTCGGCTGCAGAGGTGCGCGGACTGAGGGGCTGCAGGGAAGGGAGAAGGAAGGAAGGGGACGAGAGGAGTACAGGTAGCTGCGCCCTGGTGGGAACTAACGGAGGCGAGCGTGGCCCGGATCGACTCGGCCCCCAGGGTTCATGAATAAAATTATCAATCCGAGAGGCTTTCCTTGCCTTCTCGCACGCACGCGTACACGCACACCTGCACACTGGCACGGATAGGCTTTATAAACGATTGGCTGAGAGCTTCCAAGTGTCGACCCAATAGACTCGAGTCGGGGAGCCTCTACCCCCGGGAGCCGATGCTCACCACTAGGCCGCGCGATTTCATTAGCCCGCCCGAACAGCCTCGCATGCGCGAATACGCATCCACGCCGAGTCGACGCTCGTACAGTGACCTTGGAACGGAACGCGGCCTCCGGATGAACAGCGCTACGGAAGCTCGTCAGGTTACACCTAAAAAGAACCGCTTCATTACGAGATCTCGGCTGCCTTTACGTAAACGGATTGTATAAGCATCAGGAAATGAGTTGAGGGCATTCGGATAACCCCAATAACCCCCGTCCCTCTCTCTCTATCTCTCTCTCTCTGTCTCTCTCTCTCTCTCTCTCTCTCTCTAACAATTTCATTGGAAGTCCTTAATTCGGAGCCATTCGAACTGGAATCGAGTGCACTTTGTCGTTCGTTATTGCCGACGACGCGTTTATATAGTTCCGTAAGCTCGTTCACGCGACTAGTATTAGCCGTGATCGACAGTTGAGGATCAATGAAAAGTCCAACTGATCCATAGAGAACGTAGGTATTATCTATTGTCCCTCGGGTATACCGTCGATCACAGTAGTCGTAAATTACGTCCGTAAATCTGGATGATTAGCCACCACCGCCGCTGCCGCCGCCGCCGCCGCTTTTCGTTGACGAGCGCACACACACACACACAGACGAACACGCGCTCGTAGGCTTTCCTTCCTTCCCGTAACTTTCTCAACTTTACGAGCGACTTTAATTGCGCTCCTTTTTCGTCCCGCTTGCTCCTGTTGCAAGCGTTACGATCTGCGCGTACATCGGGACGAAGAAGATGGTAAGGCCGCCGAGATAAGATAATTGACGCACGAGGAGATAAACAGTCCGCGGAAAACTGCATTAACCGGAGCCGCGATTATTAGCCCACAGACGTATTCGGTGATAATTGCAAATGGTCCAGCTGATGCCCTTCTGCGGCATATGAGTCGTGCACTGCTGGCTCCGGGGTGTATTGACGCGCGTTACCCTGTCCCCTACCGTCACAATCACCGCGACTACGGATCCAGGGCCTTACTAAGTGTATTTTTAGTCATTTCGTCTGGCTAGAGTGAGAGAGAGAGAGAGAGACGTCCGAGCCCCGGGATTATTTAAATATAGGAAGAGGGCAGAGCGCCGACTATGATTTACCGAGGCCATCTATCATTTAGGCTTATTTAACTCGCCATTAAGTGATCGAAACGCGTGAGATTAAAAATAATTTCCCGAGCCGGAAATTCGTGATCCGGGCTGGACGGTGTTTTCCAGACCCGGGGGGCGGGCATCGAGTCACGGGGAGGGGAAATCACGCGATTAATTATTACTGCCATCGAACGGCGGTGAAGGTGGCGGTGGCGGTGGCGTTGCTCGCTACGGACGCGGTGACCAGGGCCGAAGGAGGGATGGGTGAGGGGCAGGGTGAGGGTAAAATCAGCCTAGATGAATGAACTTTGTTCCCGGCTTGAGGTAAAAAAAAAAAAAAAATGCCACGAGGCTTATTATCGCCACTAGCATGCACCAACTGATAAACAAATAATTAGCTCTGCGCCCCCTCCCCCTCAACCCCAACCCTAACCCCACAATCAGGCCGCTGAGCGAGCTCGCGTGCTGTAGCCGAGCGCGGCCGAATCGACCCAAGCGGCACGACGAGTCACGCCGACTCCCAGCGCCGTCGCCCTTTATTAATTGGACGGCTCGGGTAAGAATCGCGACAATAATCCCCGCCAAAGTATAACGCCAATTTATAACCTAAATCGCCTTAGAAGCTCGTTGCTCGAAAGATCCCGATTAAGTACCGACGACGAGGCCGTAGCCTCCTCCACCTCCACCCGCAAATCGAACCGTCGCTTCCTCTGCTTTTCCCCGCCCCACCCGCTCCCCTTCGCAACAGTACCTAATCGTTTCGTCCCCGCGATACATCGAACCTCAGCCCCGTCGGCCAATTAATCTCCCTCCTCCTTCTGCTCCTCCTCCTCCGCCACCGACCCACGCCACGTTTCCCTATTCCTTAATATACTCCCCTGCCTCATCTTTTAGTGAGTGTAAACTTTTATATAAAACTCGGGTTTATTACGCGACTCCGATCTCTCTCTCTCTCTCTCTCTCTCTCTCTCTCTCTCTCTCTCTCTCTCTCTCTCTCTCTCTCCCCGCCAATTTATGAAATTTATGAATTTTACGAAACCTATCGGAAACCCTTTCCCGCTGATTTGCATTTAGAATAACCTCCACAGTCTGACTCGCAGTTGGGCGTAGGTTCTCTCGTGGACCATTCCTATCCTTCGTTCCACGTACTTTGCCGTTCGAAATCGACTCTGCCGACGTAGTCTTGGCTCGAGTGCATCGTGATCGATTTCATTCGCAGCTAACGAGGTGACGCGGCAAGGCCTTGGTCGACCGAGTCCCGAACTGGCACTGCTCGTCCCTCACCGGTGAGGGGCGGGAGGGGGGTGTAGGAGGAGGACGCGCGAGCGCTCGTTGCGAAACGGACGATGAAAGTGCCCCCACCCCCCAGCCACCCTCCTCGCCCAACACCTCCTTCGCTACTCAGGAACGAGAGTGGCCCCCACCCTCGCCGTATTACTTTGTACCGAGCATTAATAACCGCGAATCACGGGTCGTGCTCGAGCCTTTCGCACTCGCACCCATCGCGCCTCCCAGACTAATTCTCCACGGAGACTCTACGTCGACGGATTATAGTAATTCCGTAGCTTATGGTCCGTTAACGTTCATCAGCCATCGCATCGGCTCAAGGCATCGAGTATCCGAACGGGGAGGGTGAGGACGAGGAGTGCTTCCCGAGAGTCGTCGACTCGTACTTCACCCTCTCTCTGTCTCTCTCTCTCTCTCTCTCTCTCTCTCTCTCTCTGTTACGCTCCTGTCTCCTCTCGGGACTGGCTCGGTGTCGCCCCGACGGATCAATACCCGGGCTCCACGATGAGCTCGCGCACTCCCGGAGGGCGTGGCCCAGCGACGTCGTGCAGCAGCCGAGATTAGCGCAAGCCCGTGGCCCGCGGAAACTCCACCTTCCTCCCGACGGTAGCCGAGCAAGGGCTTTTTCTCTCTCGCCCTACCTAACCCTTCCGTCCTCCTTCACCCCTTAACCTCGAAGCGCCCTCCCCCCTCTTCTACCGACCCTGCTCCGACTGCTCCGACGAGCGATTCCAGGTGCGAGGCTGCTGCCTAATGTCCCCGAGAACTCGTCGGCTGCTTCCCCCCCCTCTCTCACTCTATTATATGCCCTGCATATCCTCCGCGCGGCAGCGATTATTCTTTCCGTCTCGCAAAATATCCAGAGCACGCGGTTCGAGGCAGCGAAACAGAGCCTCGCTCGCTTCTTCACCGTTCCTTCTAGCAGGTAGATAAGCATTTAGCCGAGATCACCCAATCAATTATCAGAGTTGGCGATTCGGTTGTCAAGGTCAATTGACGTAGAACGAAGCGCGGCTAATGCGCCCCCAGGCTCATCGTCTACCGGGCATTTCGCCTCCGCTACGACGGAAGGCCGATTCGCACCTGCGGGATTACGCTCTTGCCGATAGAACGAGCGCGAGCGAGACAGAGTGGGAGATTGCGAGACGCAGGGTGGAAGGGAGGGAGAACATTAATAATTCCGCAGAGTCGCCGTGGCCTCCAAGATGATGTGCGCGTGTGCGCGTGTGCGCGTGTGCGTGCGTTCGCATGTCGAGCTCGTGTCGCGGCCGCTCCCTATCTCCCACCCCCTCCTCTCGCTCTCTCTCTCTCTCTCTCTCTCACTCAGTCACGCCGGCGTCGAGTCGCGTTGTCTTCCTCGCCGGTACGAGGTCGGAGTTGCGGGCGGGCGGGGGCGTGTCGCCTCGATGGCGCCGACTGCTAATGGCCACGGGCCGCCAGACTTTAATTTCCTGCGCGTTAGCAGCGCTTCCGCGCCCGCCGATCCTTTCACCTTTTCGCCAAAAATATCCTTCTCCCTCAAGCCCCTCCACCCCGCGCCCCGGGACCACCGACCACCGGCCACCGACCCCACACACTGAAACAAATTTTCGCCCCCAATCCCGAGCCCGTCTCGGGCTTTAGTTCTTCGAGGTCTAATGGACCTCGCGGTACGCGGTACGGCGAAGACCCTTACGCGAATTTCTTTCATTCAACCCTCCCTCCCCGCCCCTAACGCCCCGTCACCCGATAAGAACAGCTTAATCGATCGAGGCAGAGCGCCCTCCGCGACCCCTTTTTCCTCAACCTCCTCCTCCCGAGGATGCCGCGACGCTTACGAAAGCCGGCAATTTTCTCTGCTCGAGGAGGAGCGGTAGTGGATAGACGGCAATTTTGTCGCCGAATTGACAGGCGAGGGGTAGTCGGAGGACCGAAGAAGCGCCCCGATCGATCGGACTCGTTCGCTCCGCACGAAAGGGAAAATGCAGAGGAGTCCCTCTGGCCTCCCGGGCACGTACCCCCGAGACAATTTGCATAAAACTGCTCCAGTTAAACGGCCTCGGGGCTCATTAGCCACCACGACACGACCGATATTCAACAATATTCAATCTCCCGCAGAGTCTCGAAGGTCCTCCGATCTACGAGTCATGCGCCCCCCCCCCCATAACCTCACCGCACCAACCGGCCGACAATCTCTCTAGTCTAGGAGCGAGCGCCGCGGCGGCGGCGGCAGCGGCGGCGGCGGCAATTTTGTGTTATTATGCACCCCCGGAGAAGAGGACTTTTGCCTTTTTCGTACCATTGGAGCTAAAGAGGACCGACCTCAAGGACGTGCGCATTTACACGCGGCCGCGCACGCACTCACTAACCCTACACTACCGCATTATAGACCTTTTTCTTATATATATATAGTCTCCGAGGCATTTTGAGACGCGATTACGAGCGAACCTCTTCTACGCACCGACCTCCGCCCTCCGCCCTCCTCAGCCAAAAATATTATTAGCTAGCGCGTACTAACTCTCTCTCTCTCTCTCTCTCTCTCTCTCTCTCTCTCTCTCTATCCAGAATAATGAAATTATGATGAATAAAATAAGTTTTTATCTTTTCTACTTCTGGGAAAGTGTAATTGATTACTCGGAGTCCTGGCCGATGCTTAGTCGAGGAAGGACTTTCACGACGAGGCTTCCGAGAAGACCTGAGCGAACGCCTTCCGCTGGCGAATCATTGCCGCGCTTTTTTATTCTCTTCGTTTCCTTTTCTTCTCGGCTCCTTTTGAATTTTTTTTTTTTAATCGTTTTGTTTAATTCTCGTTTTTTTCATGTTTTTTTTTCTTTTTTTTTCTTTTTTATTTATTTGCTTTGCTTGATCTGAAAGAGCCGATGACATTGTAATCTACGCGATGATTGATAGCATCGGCACTGGGCGATTAATAATTTAGGGAATAATGAGCTGATGCCCCCAGAGAGCCGTACTAACGTGAGCTTTCGCTCTGTCTCTCTCTGCCCGTATTACAGGATCATCCAGGACTTCGCGGCACGCCCCTGGCGATGCTGGCGGCCCAGTGCAACAAACTGAGCAGCAAGAGTCCCCCGCCGCTGGCTGACGCCGCGGTCGGCAAGGGATTCCACCCGTGGAAGAAGAGCCCCCAGAGCAGCGGGAGCTCCCCCCAGCACTCGAGCAACCCCGGCGGCGGGGGCTGCACGGCCACGGGCGTCACCCAGAGGCCGACGGCGACGAGCAGCGCCGGGAGTACGGGGGGCGGCTACGCCCGGGCCCCGGTCACCTCCTGCGCCTCGACGGCGCCCCAGTACGCAAGCGACCTCTACTTCCCGGGCACGGCGAGCGCCCAGGCGGCGAGCGAGCACCACCACCATCATCACCAGACAGCGAGCCTCCTCGGTAAGGTCGAGGGCGCGACCCTCGGCTCGTGCTCGGTTTACGGCAGGCATCCCTACGAGTCCTGGCCGTTTAACGCGATGCCGGGCGCGGGCCACGGGGGCATCAAGGCCACCGACGGCTGGTGGGACGTGCACGGGGCTGCGACGGGCGGGTGGCTAGACGTGAGCGGCACCGTGGGCGTCGGCGTCCACGCGGCCCAGATGGCCAACTATTCCGCTGCCGACTACTCGACGAGCCTCGCGCTCGCGGGCAACCACCTCCTCAGCCAGACGAGCGCGGGCCACAACCTCCTGCAAGACACGTACAAGTCGATGCTGCCCGGCGGCCCGCCGGGCTTCGGGCTCCACCATCACGGGGGCAGCGCGTCCGGGGGCAGCGGAGCCGGCGGCGGCGGAGGCGGCGGCACCGGCTCGGGTGTCGGGGGTGGCGGTATCGGCGGCGGAGGTGTCGGTGGGGGTGGCCCCGGTTCCGGGGGCGTTGTAGGGGTCGGGGGCACCGGGGCCTCCAGTCCCCAGAGCGCCGGGGGCCTCGGGGGCCCGGGCGTCAGCCAGGTGCCCTCGCCCCGGTCCCAGCGACGCTACACCGGCCGGGCCACCTGCGACTGTCCCAACTGCCAGGAGGCCGAGAGACTGGGGCCCGCGGGGGTCCACCTCAGGAAGAAGAACATCCACAGCTGTCACATACCGGGCTGCGGCAAGGTCTACGGGAAGACGTCCCACCTGAAGGCCCACCTGCGCTGGCACACGGGTGAGCGACCGTTTGTTTGCAACTGGCTTTTCTGTGGCAAGCGGTTCACACGTTCGGATGAGTTGCAGCGGCACCTTCGAACCCACACCGGCGAAAAGAGATTCGCCTGCCCGGTCTGCAACAAGCGGTTCATGCGCAGCGATCACCTCGCGAAGCACGTCAAGACCCACAGCAGCAGCAGCAGCAGCGGCAGCAAGGGCAAGGGGGGAGCGGGGAGCTCGTCGGCCGAGTCCTGCTCCGACAGCGAGGACAACGGGAGTCAGCGGAGTCCCACTTCCAGCTCGGCGGCGGCGCTGGTCCCGGTGTCCCAGGTAACTCAGGGCCCCCCACAGGCCCAGCCGGGCCCCCCCATACAGCAGCAGCCGCAGCAGCCGCAGCAGCAGCAGCAGCGAATGCAGTTGGGGGGGCCTCAGCCGGGCCAGCCGGGGGCCCAGGGCTCCCAGGACACCAGCACCAGCTCGCAGCAGAGCAGCGCCAACAGCACCTTGTCCCATCAGTCGACGGCCCCCATGACCCCAATGCAGATGACGCATCCCTCGTCTCTGAGCCAACACCATCCCCACCACCCGCATCTCCCGCCGCTAATGCACCACCATCCTCATCATCACGCGGCAGCGGCGGCAGCGGCAGCGGCGGCGGCAGCAGCGGCGGCGGCATCCGTCTCGGCCCATCACCATCATCATCATCATCATCATCCTCACGCCGGGATGAGCATGCACTGAGCCCGGTGGGGCCCGGAGCAGCCTCCCACGCCGCCCTGGGCTCCCCCCTACCCTACCCCCTGAATCTCAACCTCCTGCACCAGAACCACAACTCGCACACGCAGGCGGCGATGTTGGCCATGCAGTCCTCGACCTCTCATCTCCACCCTGGCTACCAGCAGCAGCAGCAGCAGCAGCAACAGCAACAGCAACAGCAACAACATCACCATTCTCTCCAACAACAACAACAACAACAACAACAACAACAACAACATCACCACCACCACCACCACCACCATCACCAGTCCCAACACCAACA
Organism: Ceratosolen fusciceps; assembly: GCA_018883505.1. Lineage (NCBI taxonomy): Eukaryota > Metazoa > Arthropoda > Insecta > Hymenoptera > Agaonidae > Ceratosolen > Ceratosolen fusciceps. Next base: position 7,780,058 of record RCIC01000006.1, on the reverse strand, counting down.
TCACCATCAGCAGCAACAACAACAACAACAACAACAACAACACCAGCAGCAGCCGCCGCAGCCGCAGCCACCTCCTGGTCCATACTCCCAGAATCCTGGCACTCCTGGCCATACCCAGACTCCGTCGCCGTCCTCGCCTCCACCTGTACATAGTCTCTAGGCCGACACTCCTACGCGCTACCCCCCTCTCCCTCGCACGCCACGCGGTTCTCGATTAATATCGCGGCTTTCGATTATTAGCTACTCCAATACAACTTAATTATTAACGCTCACCGATTATCGACTTATTGCATTCTGAAACCGAGCCGACTACTGCTAATCTCGCCAAATTGTACCGTCACCACTTCGATCATTACTATTACCGCCACTGTCTCTGACACTATTTACTACTACCATTACTACCATTGCTACCACTAGTACTATTACTACTATCACCGTTGCTACTATTACTACTACTACTACTACTACTACTTTTACTACTATCACTATCACTATCGCTACTACTTATATCATCATTCTCTCTATTATTCTTTATTATTATTACAATCACTATTATTATTATTATTATTATTACTATTATTACTATTATTATTAGTAGTAGTACTTTTATTATTATTATTAGTACTATTATTATTATTATTATTATTATTATTATTATTATTATTATTATTGTCATTGTCATGGTTATCACTATCATCGTTATCACATCTTTTCTTTCTTTTTTTTTTTTTTTTTTTATTACTACTATTATTTTTTTTTTAATTATCATTACAGTCATTTTTATTATTATTAATCATTACTATTAATATTACATTGATTACACAATGATACGGTAACGATTATGAGTATTATTATTATTTTCAGTGGGAGAGCGAGCGAACGAGTGAGTGAGCGAATGAGTGAGTGAGTAGTGGGCGAGTGGTAGAGTGGTGCTGAGGGAGCGGGTGCGCGCGTCTGAGAGATAGAGATAGAGAGAGAGAGAGAGAGAGAGAGAGAGAGAGAGAGAGTCGCTCTCCCGAGTTCATGAGGAATATACGTGTAAATAGTTATAAATAATGAGTTGACGAAAAAGGAAAAAAGAAAAAACAACGTATGCGAGTGCGAGTGCGAGTGGCGGAGGGAACGAACGTCGGATGGTTGAAGAATTGTTTTCTTTCGTTGCGATTAGGTTAATTTATACGCTGCGGCGACCTTGTCAAGTTACAGATTGTAAAAAGTTCTTAGAGATTAGCTGCGCAAATCGAGTTAAGGTAAATGCGACAAAGAAATGCGTGCGACAACAATTGAGAATGAGACAACGAGATTTACGATCGAGAGCCGATTTTTATAGAGATCATTGGTTGTAGGGGGAGAGGATGGCCGCGTCCCCGGGAGGGCTCGACCGTCCTCGTAATCACCAGCACACCCCACCGTAGGTACACGCGCGCACGCACATCCATTGGCAGGCAGGCACGGGCCAGACTACCTTAGACAAGTGGATGCGATGTAACATACGACAGGCAAATAATCTTTTACAACACTGCGACTAGTCACAAAAGCTGCGCGTAGTTTCGCCGATTTTGTGAAGCGTTCTCGATTCTTCTTCATCGGATGACTATCCGAAACGACAAAGTACGCCTATGTGTACATACATGCGTTATTAATACGTAGCAAGATTGGCTGATGAGCGAGAGAGAGAGAGAGAGAGAGAGAGAGAGAGAGAGAGAGAGAGAGAGAGAGAGCGAGAGAGTGCGTGAGAGGGGGGGCGCATGATATCAAATCGTTTGTTCGTCAGAATATTGACCAACAAAATTTCTTTCAATTATTATTACTATTAATTATTATTAAATATCATCGCCAAAATCGTCGTTATCACCACCATCATTTATTATTATTATTATTATTATTATTATTATTATTATTATTAATTATTAATAATTATTATTCATTATTATTATTATAATTACTGGAATTAATATTAATAGTCAGAATCCTCTCTCAGATATCACGACGATTGGCCCAATCTCGACTCTAGTAACTTACAATTATTATTATTATTATTAATTATTAATTATTAATTATTAATTATTAATTATTATTATTATTATTATTAATACTAGACGATCATTACGAAGAAGATTATAAATTCATTGCTGAGAATAAGTGGGGGCGAGAGCGAAAGCAAGAGAGAGAAAGAGAGAGAGAGAGAGAGAGAGAGATAGTATGTGTGTGTGTGTGTGTGTGTAAAGTGACAGAGAGAGAGAGAGAGAGAGAGAATGGGCGAGAATGATACTGCTTATGTGAGCGAAATGGAGTGCACGCGTTACTTAATTGATTCGTTGGCCAAAGTTTGATTATTTCCGAGAGAAGCGCATGCAATGCGCGAGAGAAAAAAAAGGCTAAAGCGCAAAAAAATAAATAGACAGAAAGAAAGAAAGAAAGAAAAGGCCGAGAGATTAGCTCCTTGTTCTCGTCGAAGCTGCTCTTGACGTCTGAACCGCCGCCGCCGTCGGCGCCTCTACGACCTCCTTCCTTCCTTCCTCTCAAGTTAACTCGCTCGTACGATCCCGAGCTCTGCGGGTGGTGGTGATCAAAGATGGGAGGTGGGAAGTGGGAAGTGGAAGGTGGTGGTGGAGGTGGTGGTGAAGGTGGGAGGTGGAAGGACGGGCACGGTCGTGGCATTGGAACTTCCTTTCTCCGGTAGGTAATGAAATGCGGGTCAGGACAGGAAGCGAGGCTTTCCCGCAGGCAGGCAGCGACGGATTCGACGTACCCGTCCCCCGAACGGTATTCCTCCTCCTCCTCCCCCCCGGTCCGGTTAACGGCTCGCGGGGCGGGGGAGGAGGCTGCTATAAAAAGCAGAGCTGCTCTTCGAGCCGAGATCTTCGGAAGGGGGACTGGTCCGATGAAACTCGCCTGCCGGAGAAAGGAAGGGTGGTGTCTCAACTCCCCCTCCCCCGCCCCGCGCGGTCCAAGAGTCAATCAGAGTCAATCGAGTCAATCGAGTAGCGCGGTAATGCCGCACTCCCGCGGGAAAGGCCGGGATAAGACAAGACCTCCTCGCGCGGTTCACGATGCGACCTTTATCAGCGCTTATGTACATACATGATTTTTTTTATTCGCTCTACCTTCTGTTATCGACGACGATATGAGTTTCCAAATTTAAGGCAATAATATTTATTTATTTGTTGATAATGTCATGTGAAAATAAATTTAATAACAATATCTACTCTTGTTTCTTGCACTTCCCCCACAAATCTTACTTCACTCGACAACCGCACCACTACCAATCTCTCGACAACAACAGCTACGGCTACAGCCACGACTACGACTACAACTGCAACTACAACCACGTCTCTCTCTCTCTCTCTCTCTCTCTCTCTCTCTCTCTCTCTCTCTGTCTCTGTATCTCACATTGTCGTCACTTTACATTACTTTTTTTTTCTCTCGTCATTTGGTCTCCTTAACTCGTTCACTGCATACTTAGTGTGTTCGGATGGATTTACGTCGTGAGCAGCAGTGCCCAACGGGCAACGTCATTCCCTCGTACCCATTCGTCTATGTCCATTGGTAACGTTACGAATAGTGAATTCGCAGGACGGGAAGTACCGACCGATGCTGTTGACCAGTCGTTTGACGAAATTCTAAAGACACAAGATGCAATAATAATACCTGCAACTTGTCTTCTTTAATGATTAAGGGAGATGGCCATATGAGGGGGGGGGTGAAAGAGGCAATATCAAGATGCACACAGAGTTATTAGAGGCAATTGAGTCGGTAACGAAAAGAAATCGTCGACTCACCTCGAGCGCCTCTCTTTCCCTCACAGTCCATCGCTCAGATCAAGAGAGCGGGAGGGATTTATTAGGGGCAGTGACTTTGCTCGAAGCCCTCGTCTCTCCCTCACTGGCCCTCTCGCCCTCTCAGCCCCGGACCGGCACAGCTCTCACTCCTTACAGCATGCCACGCGTTAGATCTACATTTCTTTATAAGATGCTCATGCGGCACGCACTGGTGATCATTAGGCCCTCGTCGATCCTCTCGTCGATCCTCTCGTCGATCGTCTCGTCGATTCTCTCGTCGATTCTCTCGTCGATTCTCTCGTCGACGCTGCCGGCGCCATCTCTCCTTCCCTCCAGCGGACTTCGTCGCTAAAGGATCAAAGCTGCCAATCAATCGCACAAACCTCCCATTAACTTTTGTCAATAAATGTCGCTTCTTTCGCTCAAAAATTCCCTCCTCGTATACTCTCTCTCTCTCTCACTCGCTCTCTCTCTCTCTCACTCACTCACTCACTCTCTCTCACACACACACACTCTGTATGTGCTTTTTGCTTCTCGTGGTGGCAGCGCCGTAATGCTTCAGCACCGCTAACCTATAAAAACAGGAATGATTAACTGGAAAGAATCGAGTCAATCACTTTAAGAGACGGGAAAAAAAAAGAAAAAGTTTTGACAAATTAATTTCCATCGAGTCTTTTTTATTTTCCATCCTCGCCCCTCGTCCCTCTTCCTCGCTCTGTCTCTTATATTCTCGTGTATTATAAAAGCACGTACAAAAATCTACTTATACTCAGTCTTCGAGAAATCCAAATCATTCCTGCTCCTATAGGGAAATAATGATTTTCATTAATATGCCTCTGTTTCATTTTTATATATCATTAGATACATTAATCTCATTAATTTCATCGATCGCACAAACTGTAATAAATTATTTTACTGATAAACGAACCGAGTGCGTACCAATTTATTTCCGTGCCGCGATCATAGTTCATTAAGAGATTCATTAGATCCGCAGTATTTCCAACGAAGATCGAGGCGAGATCTCAAGCCATCGGATGAATCCTCGCGCCCACGGACTCCAGATCTCCAGTTGCCACGTCGACGCCGGACTCCAAGATTCCGAATCAACGTAGACGCGCGCCGAATCCATAATCCCACGGATGGGACGTGGGAGAGAGGGAGGGAGGGAGGGAAACATCAACTACTCGGACGCGTGTACTCGACGGCTCAACGGACTGTCGTTAGTGCAGAGAGAGAGAGAGAGAGAGAGTATCGGGCAATGAATCATCTTTTAGTGGCTATTAAAATTCGAAGCGCGACCCCCCCCCCCCGACAAAGTAGTCCACTGAAAGTTCACCCCATCATTAAGGGTGGTGTGGCGGTGGGGCGGAGGGGGGCAAAGGCGATGACTGCCAATGACAATGTCCTATTATTAATTGCCGGAGAAGTCCCTCCCTTCGCACCCCGCTCACCTAATTTGTATTTACTTACTGTTTATGATCTACATACTATCTTCTCGGCTGGCCTCGTCTCTCTACCCCTGGAGGAGAAGCGACGTCCTTCCATCCTTCCATCCCTCCTTCCTTCCTTCCTTCCTTCATTCATTACAATCATCCCCGTTGGCTCGAGGCGCGAGCTCGCATCGCTCAGGCACTCGAGCTCCGTTCGCGTCTCAGAGATGAAGATCGAGAGAAAGAGAGAGAGAGAGAGAGAGAGAGAGGGAGAATGCCCGGGCGATGCCTGCCAGCCCTTCACCTCCTGCTTTCCTCAGCCCCCTTACCAGCTGCAACACTTCCCACCAAAAAAAAAAAAAAAAAAAGTTAAAGAAAAACTCATAATAATTAAGTTTTAGCCAGCAGCTGATATCTTGTTTTCTTCACCATGTCTTTGCCCAGGCTAAAGTAACGATGGTAGCATCGAGGCGCGCGATGGGTGGCGCATTGGAGCGCGATGGACCATCAGCACCGTCGTCGCCGAGGGAAGTCGAAGCTAGCGTTCGACGCGTAGACTTCATAGACGTCGTTGACGTGTCGGCGGTGCGTGGTATCGGGTTTACAAAAGCCGCTACCGCCTCTCGAGTGGAGCAGCTCTAGGAGCGTGGGCGGCTCCGGCTACGGTGGATACGGCGGATACGGCGGATACGGCGGGCCGGGTCATGGGGAATGGGGGTGGAGATGGTTGGTGCTCAGCTTAGGCCCTTTCGGGACGACAGAGGAAACATGTAGAGTGATACGATACAGAGCGAGAGAGATAGAGGGGGGAGAGAGAGAGAGAGAGAGAGAGCGTGAGAGAGAGCGTGTGAGAGAGAGTGAGAGAGAGAGAGAGAGAGTGAGAGCAGCTATTCCTGTCCAGACTCGTCGTCACGGGTCGCAGCCGAGAGAAGAAAAATTATTCCAGGAAGAAGCGAGAGACCACTTCTCTCTCGCTCCCCCCTTCTCGCTCTCACGTGAAATGTGCCGAGAGGACGAGCGCGGCAGCATCCCTTGAAAACGGAGCTTCTGCCCGGGCCAACGGCATGCGCCTCCGCAACCACACCACCTCCGAGCTCCGGTCGAAATTAACTTGACACGTTTTCTTATTCATACATCGAGGAGGAAGTGCACGAGGGTGAATATACAACACCACACATCGACACCGAGTACCCACACAGAGCCACGACACAGAGGCGCGTATGTGCACGCATATGCGTACGTATAAATAAATAGGCAGAAAAAGAATAAATGACAGAGCAAAAAACATGTATATGTGATATATTCTTCAAAAAATCGTAATTAATAAACTTCTTTTAATTATAAAGTACTTGATTTATTTACCCCGAACCTAAATATCCTGGACACTTGCGTTCCCTATCATATCGTCGACGGGGTCGTCCGCAACAGAGCGGACCGATATGCATTTTTCACAACGCCGAGCCGTAATGTAAGTATAGGTAAGTAATGTAAGTAAGTAAGTATAGGCCGAGTATCATCGAGACGATCTACATCCGAGATCTGGACCCCTTATCGAACGCTGCATTTCTCTCTCTCTCTCTCTCTCGCTCGCTCGCTCGCTCGCTTTCTCACACACTATTGCTACTCATATAAAAGCCAGGCAGCTAATAAGGTTACGTTTTGAAGGCAGTGAGAAAGAGAGAACGATCGAGTAATGTGAAAGGAGGAGCAGAACTAAGTACCGCGGCGATGGTTGGGGGGGGGTGGTAAGAGGAGGTCGAACTAGCGCAGCGAAGCTATGTGGCCTGGTACTCCGGCACTGTTGTCCGAAAGGGAATAATCGGCTCCTCTTAACGCGCGAGAGGGTGAGACGGAGGGAGACGAGACCCTCACGGCATATGGCCGGCAGCCGATGTATCGTAAAATCATGTAAAATCGGCTCCGACGGTGCTTTTATTGCTTACATTAGCGTGTTATATACGTAGAGCGCGGCTCTGCCCTCGGCCGGGAGGTAAAAGGATCCTCGGCCGTCCCGACCTCACGTGCGTTCTGCTCCAGAGAGGGAAGAAGGCGCGCGTATCCTCTTAACCAAAGCAACCGGCGGCCTCTTCGAAGCCAACGGGCGACTAGTCGCTAAGTAACCCGAGAGCTTGACGGCCCGGTTATAGCGGCAGGGGGGCAGGGAGGGGACGGGGGGTAGCGAGGATCCGGTAACCAAGTGGACTCTCTGCGCCGTGTTCCAAATGGCCCGCGCGAGACTTATTACGCCGTCACGACGAGTCCCGACTCCTGGTGCCCTTGAGCCGAGATAAGGCTCCGAGTGGTCCGTGATCACTCCCTCCTAATGATTCCCTCCAATAAATAACTCCGAGGGCTCATTACGTTCCCTCGGAGCTCCCGGTGACCACCCGCCCCTTACGTCAGATACAACCCCCACCACACCCCCACAGCCGCCCCGGACCACCGTCGCACCGCATCCCACCCACCGCCGTCGCACAATTTACGTCTGGCCTTTCAATCCCAGTGCGCGCTATTAAAACGGCTCCCTCCCGACCCAGACCCGACCGACGACCGTCGTGCCACGTTACTCCTTACGCGCGCCCGTCTGCGTGTACGTAGTCAGGACTTCTGCCGGGCTGGAACCGTGGACCGGGGACCAGTAACGAGCATCGAAATTATAATCTCGAGTGGCAAATTGCCTCGGCCGTGGCGCCAGATGGGGGAAGGGGACGGGAGCCCGGGGGCCCCTTGATGGAAAAGTCTCTATGGCGGGCCGGCGCGGGTGGGAGGCAAGCGGTGAAGCTCGGCTGTGTGCCCGAGGTTGCTTAAGCTGGCCCTTTTAAATGCAGCTGCCGGTCGAGATGCGGGGGTGACCTTCGACGGCTTCCGCGGAGAGGACGAGAGTACGGGATCCGCGACGAGATTCGTCTCCGAGCTGGGGCCGCGGCAGCGCTAGTACTAATTACCAAGTGTCCCCTGACCGCAAATGGACACGAGAGAGAGAGAGAGAGAGAGAGAGAGAGAGAGAGAGCTGCTGGACTCTCTGCCGGTATAATGATTAATCAACGGCCGGGTTTATAACGACGTCCCCGGGCTCGTTATTTCGAGGGGAGGGAGAGCTCGTGTCGGTCTCGCGTTTCGACTCTCCCTCGCTGCGCCCCCTCCCCCCGCGTTCGTCCCGTCACCGTCCACCGATCGATTGCGCCTGAAAGCCAAAACCTCGATAGCATTACGCCCGATAAGGGCTAATTGCTCCTCGTTAAAGGTCATTAAAGTGTCTCGTTGCCACACCCCTTCGCCCCCCTCTACCCCCATCCTTCCACCCCCCCCCTCCAAAATTACTTATTTATTTACTTATTTACTTATTTATGGCTTTCCCTTTGTGCGTCGTCCGCGACCCCTTCCCGCAGTCTTCGTCTTATTAACGAAACACCCCATCGCGTATTCATGGTCGCCTCGACGTCGGGCGATCCACACGCCTCCCCTCGCGCCCTCCTCGCCCCACCGCCCAGCAATCCTCCCTCGGCCCAGTTATCGCCCACGCGGGGACGATCCTTAACGCGACGCCGTCACTCGATCGGCGCTCGCCTTACCTAACGACACACCGCCATGGACCAACGAGTCGTCGTCACGGATCGCGCAGATGCGTCGAAGCAGGGCGCGGCGTGGCGGGGGAGGAGGAGCGGCTAGCGAGAGATTCCTTTATTTTTAAAGATCGGTCGGGCCTCGCTGCATCGAGGATGTATTTATAGCCGGGGCGGTCCCCGTTAGGAAATTAGCGTAACCCTCTTACATGTTAATTCCGACGTGCCGCCGGAGCGGCTCGCGGTCTCTTTGACGCGCGTCAACGTCACCTCCTTCACCCCTCCCCTCCCCTCCCCTCCCCTCCTCCTCGTGCCTCGCCCACCGTCAATCATCGGCAGTTTAGCATTAAAATTAAAACTGCGTCCTCCCCCACCTCCCCCGCCGCGTACACCGTCAGCCCCGAATCGCACGCAGCGTCCTTCCACGATAGTCGGCTCGCGAGCTGGAGGATCCATAGGAGTTGGGTAACCACCCGTCCCCTCCTCCTTCCTCACGACTCCTCAGGACTCCTCACGCCACTCGCCCCGTTCTCCTTCGCGTTTTATCCGGTGGGGTGAGCGGCCAGCAGGAAGGGGTCGGGCCGGGGTGTCGGACTGGGGGATCCGTCCCACGTACGGCGTCGAAGCCATTGTCGAGCGGCAATGACTCGCAGGAATATCAATCCAATTGCTCGTATATCAAATTAAGAATCTCTTCCTCTCGTTGGGAGAGGACTCGCGACGAGGATGCCGACGAGGATGGCGACGAGGATGGCGACGAGGATCGCGACGTCTCGTGATAAATGAGCCTTTCGAGGCGCTCCCAGTAGAAAGTTACGGGTTACGTGTAAGGAACAACGGGACGAAATGTTCCTCCCTCCCTGCCCCTCTCACCCAACGAAGTATTGAATCGAAGTCCGGGGAGTGGGGGAGATGGGGCCCGAACTAGTGTTTCCGATCTAATTTCTTAGGGGCCGAGCCGAGTGGCGAGGAGGAAAAAAACCGGACTTCCGGTGGACTTGCGGCGAGGACTTCCGTAGGCGCAAGGGGATGATGAGAAACGACCAACTGGGACGACCTTCGTGCGCGCTTATCGAACGATTAAACGAATACTTTAAAGATCCTTGACGATTGTCTTGGGATCGAGACGATCTAAACGCTAAATCTAAAGTTGCTCCTAATTCCCCTGATTCATAAAAATATAAAATGACAGAAGTACGGGACCTTTGGATGATGCGATTGACATAACCTCATCAACGCCCTTTATTTATACCTTATTGGACCGCATTTCCTCCGGAGAGATTACAGAGCGTAAGGACGAGTCGCCTTCCTCGCCTACTCCGGCGATTAAATAGGAACGCGCCGAGGTCGGCTACTGCTCTTCGGTAACAAATTGAGCGGCGGTAAGCACGTTTAAGCGACGTTAACGGGACATTGGCGGGACATAAGCTGGACGTAAACAAGGATGTACGCCGCGGCGGGGGATTTATTTGCATCCTTGAGCCACGACGGCTCTTTCGAACGATAGCGAACAAGTAGATTTACATTAATAATAATAACAACAACAACAATAATAATAATAATAGTAATAGTAATAATAATATGCCGCGGGAGGTGAAGAGTCGCTCGCCCCCGCAACCCGCACCCCGTCCAGAATAAAATATCGTCCTCGACGCCGTCGAAATTTATCTCCCGCTCGAGCTCGCGCTCTCGACTATTAATATAACATGCGCGGAGTCAGAGAGAGAGAGCGACTGAGAGTGAGAGAGAGAGAGAGAGAGAGAGAGGAGAGAGGGGACACGCCAAGAGGACGATAAAGCCGTAAGAGGCTCGTTAGAAAAACGTGTTTTTATAAATCTGCGCTTAACGAGGCCCGGGCTAATGCGCCAGAGATCCCGGGGGCACCGGGAGTCTCCGAGACGACGGCCCCTACTCACTTATCGGCTCCCGTTATTTCCATTCCCCCAGCCCTTGCGCATCCTCGTTTCGGCTCGTTAATAAGCTCGTCCTATGAGAAATCGCTTCCCCGAAACCGAGCGCTCGGGATATATCACCGATAACCATGATTTTATGGGAAATCGAGTGGACGAATCGACTCCGAGGAATTTACCTGGTGCCGCTCTTACCCGGGGACGAAACGACCATCCCCAGGGAATGGCTTCCTTCCGTATCCCCGTTGACAAAGTACGCGCTGAAACGGGATATTGAGTCAGTCTCCCATGTAAATTGCCGAGTTGCATTTTTCCAACGGCCTTTCGCCGTTTGTTTTTTCCCTCCACGCTCCCGCTCACAAAATGATTTAGTGTTGCCGCTTCCTGGCCATCTACTTAATACGGCCCTTTCGCTATTTCAACAGACAGTGTGTCAACATCCCATCCCTTTCATTGCTCCCTCTCGCCCGGGCTCGCGACTAATGTGCCGAGAGGAGGATCGCCGAGGCTAATAAATATCACATCCTCCCTCCCTCCTCAGCACTGCGACTTCGCGGCTATCCGTGTGCGTGTGCGCATGTACGCGCGCGTGTGTCGTAAGTGTATCGAACCGGGAGTCGAAAGCGGCAGTTGATAAACTCTCTGACGGATTCCAGCCTCGCGGCGATTTAGCACCGAGATCGACAGGCTGACCTCCTGTCGATCGTGAGGCTCCCCTCCTCCGACGAACGAATATGAGGAGGGAGGGGGAGGAGGAGGAGGAGGAGGAGGAGTTCGGGGTCGCCCCGGATATTCCTCCGCTGAGGCGCGGAGGCGCGGATGGGGGAGGCGAACCGTGAATCACGCTAATTGCCAAGGAGGTGATTAAGGGCCCTTATTTCCGAGAAGCCCAAAGGACGGCGCAGAGGGCCGCGTTTTTCAAGAAATCCAAGGCTACCACTACACCACGGAAATTTATGCACCGTCGCCGCCGTCGCCTGGCTCCCCGACAACACGTGTCAACCGAACAGAAGGAATCCGCCAGCCACTCGCGGCTCTTAAGCACCGCGTGACCACATTGCCCCGCAATCGCTGCCACTACGGGCTCATTCGAAATCCCCACCCCCGCATGTCAGGGATTTTTTTTTAAACAACCACCCTAAACCACTCCACGGCCGGGATTTCCTTACTTCCTCGCTCCAGGAGCTGCAACCGAGAGAACAAAGAACCGTCGTCCCCTGGGACTCCGGCAACACCCCGAGCCTAACTTAATGCTCGCGGCTACCTCCACTACCCTCCTCCCCCCATTACCGCTCACTGCTATCGCAGTCGTGGATATCGGGAGCAGAGCGATAGAGTGGACGCGCCGTTGTAATTCATGCGGTTTCGGCGGTAATTTCGAATTTCAGCGAAGCGGAAGCGAGCCCCGTTAATTGGCTGTGCTGAGCTGGAAGAGAGGGGTGGTGCGGGAGAGAGAGAGAGAGAGAGAGAGAGAGGAGCAGCTAACGAGCATCTCCTAAGCACGAATTAGTCGAGCTCGCGCCTTGGATCTAACGCCGAACAGATTTCGGCCAGAGCGGCGCTCCAACACGTGTCACCGGCACTCCTCGAGCTACGGTCCGTCTCCTCCTCCTGCTCCTCCTGCTCCTCCTGCTCCTCCTGCTCTTCCTCCGCACGGGGACCACCGTCCACGCGCGCGCACAGACTCACGAGGACATTATCCACCACCCCCGTCTATGATTTTCTAAGGGGACGAGAGCGCCGACTACTCGAGTGCTCGACCAACTTGTCGCTACTTTATTCTTAACACGTGCCCTACCTCTCTACCCCTCGCTCACTCATTCGTTATGTCTCTCTCTCTCTCTCTCTCTCTCTCTCTCTCTCTCTCTCTCTCCCTATCTCTCTACGATCGATAATACTTTGCTTTCATAGTTTTTTCGGATCCTCTCCGAGAAATTTATAGCCCCGCAACCAACAACGGCCTCCGGCCACGTTATTATTTCCTCGATTTATTACCCTCTATCCTATTCGGGATACTTTCTTCCTCCTCCGAATCCAAAACGGATTTCTACTTACTTTCTCGAAGCGTCTCGCGACCTCTCCGAGCCAAGCCCCCACGCCTCACATTAGAATCCGACGGACTTTTATAGATCGGTCGCTGTAATCTCATATATCAGCGCCGATCGAGATTTATAACAGTGCAACAAGCCGTATTAGCCGTAATAGCCATAATAGCCGTAATAGCCCTGCCTACGTAACTTTCTAATCAGTTGTCCACGAGTTGTCCGGATAAACGTCAATCCCGGTGATCTCGATCATTTCATGTAAATCTTTTGCAAATTAGCCGGAAAATGCCAACGGAAAAGAGCCTTTTATACGATAATTATTGTCATTATGCCACGGGAGGGCAGATCTCTTTCATTAATAGATAATAAAACTTAATCAACTGTAACCGCACGATTGGTATTTGTAAAAAATATGGGAATTGGTAGTCGGTGTGGAGTATATGCCATATGCTCCGTCTAGGACGAGTCCCTATGAGAGTTTGACATTACAGCGGCACCTCACAATGGCAATCCCCCGTTAAAACAAAGCGGAGACTTTGTTTTCTGGCAAGTGAAAAGCAATGGAGGGAGGGTTCGATTGAAAAACGGAGTCCTTGGAGAAGGAGAAGGAGGGGGAGGAGGAGGAGGCGCATCTTCCTCTTGATTCCGTGAAGGGAAGAGAAAAAAATGGAATAACGCTGCGGCCGCGGAGTTGCGAGTGGTGGAAGGGGGTCGGTCGGTGAGGAATATCCGACCGCAGATCATCGGGTATCTCGATGCGTGAGGGTGGGAGGGAAGGAAGGAAGGAAGGAAGGAAGGAAGGAAGGAAGTCGCGTGATGACGAGTAGTCTTCGATAGCCGAACCGAGGAGCAAGAAAAAACAAGAAACAAAAAAGAGCGCGGAGGTGCGCAGTTTTCGAAGCGCTGCATGGATTGTCGAAGGGGGAAGGAATCGGGGGGTCGTCCGAGGTAGTAATAATTGAAAGCGGTTACGAGGAGGCCCGGCCGAGTCGAGCAGAGGGTCACCAGAAACGGCTTTGGCTTTCCGTAGCAAATTTCCACCTCCGACCGGTAAGGTGATCGCACCGGTGGCTTTTCTTCCACTCGTTGTTGTGTTTCTTTTCCGCCTCCGCCCGGGTGAGCAGGAGGAGGAGGCGGAGGATGAGGATGAGGAGAAGGAGGTGGGAGGAGGAGGAGGTGGGAGGGGGAGGCTGCGGTACGAGGCTCGCGTGCTCCTGGCTTCACGTGGCCGGCACATACGTCGCGCGACGACACGGACTCCTCGCCCATACAAATATACGGATGCGTAAACGTCGGGAGCAGCGGCCACATGCGGTCGACATCTGGCATTTCGCATGAAAAGGAGCCCGAGGAGGCCGTTCGTCCGTCCGTCCGTCCGTCCGTCCGTCCGTCAGTCCGTCCGTCCGCTCGTCCTCCTTCTTATTCTCGCCGCAGGGAGAGTTGTTTGGTGACGGGGTCGCTGACGCGGACGGTGACGAGGGCGGGAATGGGCACGGGGACTAAAAGAGCCCGGCGCGCAGTGACTCGATCCTCGAGCGCGACCACGAGCCGACTACGCCCCCCGTCAGCCGCTCCGACCAGGGTGCCGCGGACTCTGACGACCCCGTGATACCGAGCCCGAGCAGCATTGTTCCCCAATCTGCCGGTAATTAAGAGTGAACGGGCCCAGTCGGCCGCGACATCGTGTCCCCCTCCCCTTCCCCCCACCTTCCAAGCAGATAAAGCAGTAATTCGGCTGATCGCGATCGCTCGCTCTTATCTGACATCGAGCTCGGCAGAGTCGCCATTAGTTGTGGTTACGTGAGGAAAAACGCCGGAGGAAAAAGGTGGGAAAGCCGGTAATATCGCGCTGTCGCGCGCGCGAGGTTAACATATCGAATAGCGGATTAATTGTTGTTGTATGGAATGAAAGAAGGGAGGCATTCGATAAATCGAATTAATTACGCGTCAATTAACTCGTACTATTGCGTTACAGCGTCAGGCAGACGAGAGACGCCTTTGTTGAGGCTCTCTCTCTCTCTCTCTCTCTCTCTCTCTCTCTCTCTCTCGCTTTTTTACTTCTAATGCAAGAGGAAGGTCTAATAACCGAACGGGAGGCGTTCACGGGAGGAGTTCACGGGAGCCGTGGAGTTTACCGGTCGTATCGAGCGAACGCTGCACGAGCTCCAACGCGCCCCGATAATTGTCATTGGGATTACCTTCTCGGGCGCTGTGGGGGGAGGGTGGTGACCGAAGTCGGGGCGGAATAAACGCCGTGGAATGCTCGAGGCCGTGGGTAAGTGGAGAAACGAATGGAAAAACGAAGGCATTTGGTGACGTTGGTGCGTTATGGTTCCACGGGAGGGGGGAGGGCGGCTGGTACGGTCGGACCAGCGAAGCGATGACAAAGGGTTGGACGCTCGAGTCGGTCGAGGGAGGGGGGTATGGGAGACAGAGAGAGAGAGAGAGAGAGACGGAGAGAGAGAGAAAGGCAGTTACGTAGTTTCCATTACGCATAAAGACCCTAACGGGCTCGGCTAATTCAATTAGCGCCGAGTCGTAAATAAAGATTTTCGGCTTTATTCGCGCGGCTCCGCTCGGCCGACAAATTAGCCCTCGACGAGTGCTGCCGACCACAATGACGACGGGTCTCCTCGAACCCTCGCGGCGATCGGCCCGGAACAAAGGCAGCGGCGCGACCCTCGAGAGTCGCGATCGGCCCCGATTTCCCGCTCTAAAGAGAGTACGAGTGGGGGGAGGGGGGAAGAAGGGGCTCGCGACTCTACGTCGCGCGCGAATTGTTTCGCGGCATTATTCCTGATAAGCCATCCGTAAGTAATTCCCGTGACCTCTGCAACACCCTCCCCGCCGACCCCCTCGCCGTGCTCACGATAAACAGAGGGGCGCCGAGACAATGGGCGAGGTTACGTTTCGCCGGGGCGACCGCGAGGCTCTTGTTCGGCAATTAAAAGCAGCGACAACCTCACTCTCTCTCTCTCTCTCTCTCTCTCATCTGTCTCCGTCTTTCTCTCTCATCTGTCTCCCTCACCTGGGCGCAAAGCACCGCTACCCCCCTCCGCGGATCCTTCCCGTCGAACGGAGACGACTGTCTTGAACCTCGGGAGCCGTGGCGAGGCTCCTTTCTTCCCTCGGGAACGCGGCCACGCGTCTTTTTCTTCCTTCACACTTGGATCAAAGGAACTTCACACCCGGGCGGCGATCCTTTGTGGCTTGGCTCAATAGCGCGAGACCGTCGCTCCTCCCTTGGTACCTCTCCTACTCCACCACCGCCCCGGGAACCCGAAACCTTAACTTTCAATGAGAGAAGGACAATTACTGTGGCACTCGGGCAACACTTTCCTCCCCAACGTACTTTTTCAATCGGTCCCTTTGGCCAAAATTACCGACGAGACCTTCGTTGAGACTCGTGTGCCCGACTTCCATGCCCTCCTCCTCCTCCTCCTCCTCCTCCTCCTCCTCCTCGGACCACCCCAATAACCTCCCGAGCCGTCAACGTAACCGACGGCTTACATAAATTACATCCACGAATTCGTAATCTATCTCTCGTCGGTAAGTTGCCCTCGAGCCCCGTCCTCCCCCACTTCCCCCAGTCCATTTCTGCGACGAGGCCAATAACCTTGAACCTTATTAGCATTACGATTCGTAAGCGAATGAACGAGAAAGAAATGTCCACGACTGGCCCTCGAAATTTCGATTACGGTTACGAGTCGTCTAAGGGATCTAAGCCGAGTCCCGAGATAGATCCGAGATAGATGGGAGTCCGCTCGACGCTCGGCGAGCTTCATCAGGCAACTAATAAACGCTATAATTTTATCTGGCAAATTGAATCGCGCCGTGTCGTTTGGAGGATCGAGTCCCCGGGGGAGGCTGTACCTCGAGAGTGTCTCTCTCGAATGCACATCACGCGGCCAAGGAGAAGAGCTCAATAAGTGGATCGACCGAGCGGCGTCCGGACTCTATTTCCTCCGGGCGGAAAGATCCACGGGCTTGGGCTACCGCGAGAGTCTGAGAGCCCGGCTATCCCCGTGGATCATTAGCCAGGGCGGATCGTGACCCGTGGCAGCTCTACCTGGGGGGCCCGTCTCCCAGGCCACGGGGCCCATCAGTGACAGAGCGAGAGACAGACAGACAGAGAGAGAGTGGGAGAGAAAGAGAGGGGGAGGGAGAGCCTTTGGCCTGCCGCCCGCTCTTCGATTACCTTCCCCTCCCCGGGATCATTATTTGCCGAGTGGCCGGCAGAACTCGATCATCGGCAGGCCCGTCATTACATTTACATTTGCCGGCGCTTCTCGGGACATCGATCCTCATCATCATCATCATCATCATCATCATCATCATCATCATCATCAACATCTCCGCTTCCTACGCGCGCCCGCGTCTCCCGAAATCCATTCGCTTCCGAATCTCTACCTCGGCAGAGCGTCTCCGGCTACCTCGAACGTCCCGGCCACCGTCAGACGACCTCGGATCCGTCACTCGCTGCGACGAATAACGAAATCGGGACGTTGCCGCAGTCGCGCCGAACGTGTAATCACATCGATTCTCTATTCCATGCATTATTCAATGACCGACATTTATTACCTGGAAAGGCGCATCGTAATCCGATTTTTTTTCCCCGTTGCCGCGTCCGATGGAGTTCTCGAGTTCCTTAAAAGCAGGATTTTACAGATCCCTGCTCGCGCTCGATCCGCACACCCCTGCAGAGGGTTATTGGCTAAAACGAAGACGAGGACGAGAATTTTTACGCATCGAGGGAAAAATGACGGACGTCGCCCTTCCTCGGGGACGATGATCACACCCGCCCGATAACGGATTATCGACACGTAGCTGCCTGTGCTTACGGCCTATGGGCTTCCGTCCTTCCCGTCGGCGACCTCCTTCGGCAACGAGGCCGATTTAGCCCTTCTCTGCGTGTTTTTTTTTCTCTTTCGTTCTTTCTTTCTTTTTTTTTTTCATTCTCCGTAAGCTTAGGTACCGCCCCGGCCGTAGCCGACCCCACGCGTAACGGCCCGATGGATAAGGGCAGATAGAGCGAGGCCGAAATGACTGGTATTAAGCGGCCGTAACCGCGGCGAGCATTCAATTTGCTGATTTCCTCGGCGTCCTGGGCCCTCCGCGCGACACTGCCCTTCCACTCCTTTTACGCGGAATCCTCCCAACCCACCCGCTCACACCCCAATTGATTCCCCGATCGATTTTCTCGCACTTCCATTACGGCCTTTCTCGATAATGCACCCTAGCCCCGACGGCGACGACGACGGTGACGGTAACGACTACGACAACGACGACTACGACAACGACGACTACGACAACGACGACGACGAGGACGACGACGACGCCGACGATGACGCTTCTCGACCGTAATTTACAAAGTGTCGTAACTTCCGACACGAATATTAC
Source organism: Ceratosolen fusciceps (assembly GCA_018883505.1). Classification (NCBI taxonomy): domain Eukaryota; kingdom Metazoa; phylum Arthropoda; class Insecta; order Hymenoptera; family Agaonidae; genus Ceratosolen; species Ceratosolen fusciceps. The sequence goes on along the minus strand of RCIC01000006.1, from coordinate 7,761,928 downwards.
GCTACGCGAGCCTGGATTCCCCGGCTAAATGGATTGTCGAAGCCACTCGCTCGCTCGCCGCTTTCCCCGGCCTCGCCAATTACTTACAGCTAATTGCCGACCACGAGTGGACGAGCGCGTCCGGCTAATTGAACCTATCTCCGGGATATCGCGATCTCCGGGATACGGTGGCTCTGGCCCTCGAATACGCCCTGCCAGGTAACGCGCCAGGCAACGGGAGCTGACCGCGAGGGCAACACCGGCTCACGGAAGAAGAACTTGCGGGGCAGGGGGATCCGGGGATTCGAGGATCCTTGTTTATCGCTCCCCCGTGGATCGGCGACGTCCTTGCCTCCCGGGACCTCGGCTTCCTCGATGAAATTTATCGGCCCTCGCGGCGTCCGAGGCTAGGGTGAACCCGGAACGTAGGAGTCGATATTCCAAGATCTCCTGCTAAGGGGAAAAAAACAAAAACGAAAAAAAAACGAAGGGTCGGGGGCGGGCACGGTAAGCAAATAGGCATAATTTTTCCTCTCCCCGGCCCGTAAAGTTACGCTCGCTCGCTCGCGTGTACTTAGGACAAGGAGGATTACAATGGCGGGGAGGCATGTTGTATTAGGAAATTACTACCTTCAAAATCCTTATTACATGTCATTCGGCTCCATCCATTATGGATAATGCGCCCGACTCTGGGAGCGGTAGGACTAAGGCGGCGAGGGGTTGAGGGGCTGGGGGAGGGGGGTGGAGGCCTAAAGCATTTCTCGGACCGATAGGATCCGCGGGCAGGAGCCGCCGCTCGATACCCGTTCTCCCCGTGCCAGCTCGCGGATAGCCCGTATACGTACACCAGCGTTTCCTCCTTCTTCTCCTCATCCTCCTCATCCTCCTCCTTCTCTACCACCACCACACTCCCCTGCCCCGGGCAGTGCGAATGACGACGCTACCTTGCCGCTCTCCGCGCTCCTTGCACTGCATTGTCCGGGCTCGACGTCGCGTGTAATGCCGTGAAATCCTTGAGATTCGGGAGGACGGCCCCGGGGAATTGCGGCTCTTTAGTCGGATAATGGTCCGAGGGTCGCTCCGTGTCCAATCTACCCTGCCCCTCTACGCCCAGCACTTACCGCCTAAGAAAAGTCGATCCCTTACGAGTGCCATACAAACACGATTATTTTGATAGATCAGCAGTCTCGATTCCGCCGATTATACGCTTTTCTTCTTACTTTATTCTATCTTCGATTTCCCCCGGAACTTCTCCCAGCTTTTCCGTGAGCAGAGGATGACTACGAGCCCTAAGAGACGAGTACCCCCCCCCACCGCCCCAGCTCTTCGTTATAGAATCAAACTCGTGATGATGCAAGTACAAGAGACACGGTGGCAAGATTCCGTCATCGTAGGTTATTCTTGGCCATCGATATAGGGACCAAGACCTAGACGACGAAGAGCAGCGGAATTTAGTTGTTGACCCGGGACGTGTACCGAAGTCGAGGAAGCGTGGAGTCGACCGCGAGTCTGCGGCGAGTCTCCGGTGAGTCGCTCCCTCCTGCTAAAGTCGCAAGGGTGCACGCGAGTCTCGGCCCTCGGTACGGAGTACGAAGTAAGGTACCGAGTGCCCGAAGTCTGCTGCGGAACGGGTGCGGGGAGTTGAGGCGGCGAGGAGGGCCGCAAGGAGGGCCGCAAGGAGGTCCGCAAGGAGGGCAAGGACCCCTTCGAAAACAATGAAATGACGTGTGGCATCAATGATTATAATTAGTAACCGATATACCGGAACAGAAGTCCTTGATTACGGTAATCAGGCTCACGCAGGGCCCAGGCTACCGCGGTTACCTATAGTATGATTCACGGGCGCGTGCAGTCCCATGAAAAGGACCCGCTCACGGGGAGACCTGCCCGGAGGGAAAAGCGCGGCAGGAGAGCGAAGGAAAAGCAACAATGAGGACGATTTGAAAAAAAAAAATAAATAAATAAATAAACGGCAGAGGTGGTTGGCCGTTGTGTCGGGCGGTGGCCGGGAGGGGTGGGAGGAGGCCGGGTTACCCAGGGTACCGCGCCAAGTGCACCTTTTCGAGGAGGAGAGGAGTTTCCACGCGCATGCGCCCGCATAGCCGAGAGACCAACTCTTTTCGTGGTCGTCGAGCTGACGACCGACAGTTATCATTATTACTCGACGGGACAAAAGCTCCCCCCCTCTCTCTCTCTCTCTCTCTTTCTCTCTGTCTCTGTCTCTGTCTCTGTCTCTGTCGAATGGGCACACGCACACGTAGACGCATTCGGCGGTCTTCTCTCTCTCCATATGGCGAGCCGAGCCAAGCTTTTGCCTCCGTAATGTATGTCATTAGACATTACTCTATGATAATTAAATGTCTATATGGCATTGTTAGGCCCGCGCACTCGTATTACATTACGGGAATGAGACGTTGCGCTACAATGGGCTGAGAGGTACGTGATCGCATGGCGAGTGGGTGGGTCAGCTAAAGTGAAAAGGGAAACGTGAAAAAGGGAGGGAACAAAGATGCGTGAAAAGCCGGAGCGCGCAATTACGCGTAAAAGACGGCGAAGGACGGTAGGCGAAGGGGGGTGGGGGTGGGTCGAGGGTGGAGGAGAAGCAAGGACGTGGCCGGTAATGACGGATGCGTGCGACATGTGCGCGTACAGTCGACTCCGGCCGTAGGGAGGGGGCGCGGGAAAATACGAAGCGAGTCGACCCCTTTTTTCCGGAGCCCGGGCTTCGTTTCGTACACGACGAACGGCGGTTACGTTCCTCTTTCGCGGGAAAAAGCCGGCGGAGATCCGCTCGACTGTGCGGCCTGCTGTCATTGTAATGGGGACTCGTTCCGCTCGGCTCTCGATAAAGCTCTCAAGATCGGCCTCTTCGCTTGCCTTCCCTGCCCGGCATTCCCAACCGCCTCCTAATTCGTCAAAATTTCACATTTCTCTCTCTCTCTCTCTCTCCCCCCCTCTCTCTATCTCTCTTAGTCTTTCTATCTGTCCATGAAATTACTCGTCCCAGTGCCGCCCTCCGAGTCCGGATCCTCCCCGTCAATCCCGGTCTCACTCCCTATAAAGAACCTGCTGGGTGAGAGGGCCGTTAAGCAGCCATTGGACACGTAAAGTGATCGAAGAAGCGGTTGTCCGCGGACTCCGGTGCCTGACTCTCGGTGACTCGACGTCTCGAGGGCGCAGCTCCTCGCGAGTCGTCCATTATCGTTGCGCGATACCGTCGGATGGGGGAGGAGGCCGGGGTCTTATTTCGGGCATGTTAAATGTCGAAGACGTCAGAGAGAGAGAGAGAGAGAGAGAGAAAGGGGGGGGTGGCATGGAGGGAAAGATAGGAGAAAGAGGGAAAGGAGCACTCGGGCCAAGAAACGATAAATAACTCGGAAACGTACCGAGAAAAGGTTTCCGCCCTTTGGTGGTACGGCTCGTGCGGCTACTTTTTCTCTTTCCGCGCACAAAGCCGGGGAAACCCGTGCCGAGGAGAGGGCCAGAGAGGTTTGCAGTAATCATAAATTCAGCAACTTCTCAAAGTCTTGCCAGGAAAACCAACACAGCGACTCCCATTCTTACCCGCCGGCACATTGTTTTATTGTTTTCTTAGCGGATGCACGCGGCATCGGCCGAGATCGTAATGGCCTAGACGGGATTTATGGACGGATCGTTAATTAAGCCGCGGATCCCCCTCTCCATCCTATATTTCGTTGCTCCAAGTCGCCTCGTCGAACGGATTAATTCTCCCTTACCAAGGTGGAGGAGGGTGGAGGAGGCTGAAGGACGTCGCGACACGGTTTCCTTTTCCTCTGAGCTAGGCCACGCATACCTGTCCGCGTTCAAAAGACAATTATAATATTATGGCCGGTATGGGGGCGGGCTGGGCTGAGCTGGGCTGGACTGGGCTGGGCCGGGCGGAGGGGGGGGGCGTGCGCGGCCACGTGCCCATGACACACACTTACTCGGCCAAGGAATCCACTAGGTCTATCAATAATTACACCCGCGGTTCTTTTCCTCCTCCCCTCCACCTTTACGAGAGTCGGTTATTTTAGCTCACCGGGGAGCTTCCTTCCCTCCCAACCAGTCGCTGCTTCCGCCGCCACCGACTTTCGCCCGTACGTCCGCTAAAAACGGTAAATAGATTCTGAGGAATGACGGAAAGTAGAGCTCGCCCCGTCCTTCTCCAAGATCTCTTACTCTCATCCGAAATTGTCAATTGGCGTCGGATGCGAACGTATTCGACTCGAAGCAATGAGGCTATTTACTCGGAACGAGTCGAGTCGAGTTCTCTTCCTTACCAAGTGCCTCATACGGTTTCACGCTTACGCGACCCGCAATGGCAAGGGTGCGTAAAGTCAGATCTCGGGGTCCGGGTCGAGCCGATATAAGGTCTGGCCGAGCAGGAGATACGTTATCGGGGCATCGACTGCTCGGAGGAGCGGGGGAGTAAGAGGATGACGCGTAGGCTCGAGAGCGCCGAAAAAAGGAGGACGAGCTCTTGCTCTCGGTCTCTGATGGTAGCGTCATCCTCGGGGTCATCTACATGGCGACGATGACGCTCGCGGCCTCAGCCGTCACGGGGAATAAGGAAAAGTGGGCGTGCGTGGTGTCCCCCCTCGCGCTAAACGCAAGCCTCCGACTGAATATAAATAAGAGAGAGAGAGAGAGAGAGAGAGAGAGAGAGAGACGGAGGCTGGCAGATTGGAGTAGCATTATTTTATATTCCATTCGATATCGTGGCATCTGCCAGACAAGCTACGCGTGCAGGAGAGCACTGGGGCGCGCGCAGATCTGGGCGTGGCTCGCGCGACGTCGTCTCCGCATTGTGAGTCCCAGGGCGACATCGGCCCGAGCGCCCGGTAAACAGCGGCGCGCAGACTCTTCGCTTGTGTGTGCGTGCGCCTCCGTGTAGCTGGGAGTGAGCGAGAGAGCGGGACCGTGGCGAGGGGCACCTGGGAGCGGAGCGAGGCGCGCGCGACACGCCTCTGCGTCGCAAGGACGGGATTCCTGGCGCGAGCGAGCGAGTGAGAAAAAGGCAAAAAACGTCGAGGTCTGGCTCGAGGGGTGCAGGGGCCGGGGAAGAGGAGCTCGGAAGATCGGCGCGAAGCTCGTAAACTGACAACTAAGCGGGACTGTTCGTTTGGGCGTCGGGGACGATGCCGACGACGCGACAAATGTTCCCGTCCATTCTCCCTCGAGCCGCAAAGTCTTCTTCATTATCGTAGGGGCGCGAGGGTCAGAGGTGGGATCCACAGAAGAATGAGGAGAAGGAGGAGAACGGCAGAGAGAGAGAGAGAGAGAGAGAGAGAGAGCAAGATCGACTCTCTGGCTCTATTTAAAAACGCTGTCGTAAGGTGGTTCGCCTACTTAATGCTCCACATCATTACATCTACTTGCCTTATTCCTCTCTCTCTCTCTCTCTCTCTCTCTCTCTCTCTCTCTCTCTCTCTCTCTTTCTCCCTCTCCCACCTGGATCGCCGTACTCCGACTCTACCGGGCGATCCCTTATTCTTTTAATTTGTTGCATTTGACGTGGACGACCGGTTGTCCCTTACAATGTCCGTTACAAGCCATGTTTCTCGGCCTCTATAATAATCATCCCCGGCCACAACACTAAATTGTTCGGATAAGTTGAGAGACCGGACATTCCGTTCAACCATTAGTTTTTTTTGCATTTCGATATTTGAATATTAATGCATCTTCGCTCTATTTGTCTCCCTCTCTCCCTCTCTCACACACCTTCGGCAACGCGAGATATCGCTCCACTATCAAAAGGAGTCCACTATTACTAAAGAGAGAAAGAGAGGGAGAAATAGATAGATAGATAGATAGATAGATAGATAGATAGATAGATAGAGAGAGCGAGAGAGAGAGAGAGAGAGAGAGAGAGAGAGTCAGTGACCTCAAGTATTCGTTTGGCTAATAGTAAGTAAGACCGTAATTGATGTAGGTCCGTTTGACTCAACGAGAATAAAATTCCGTTCGAGAGTCAATATCGCGGGAGAGGAGGAGGAGGAGGAGGAGGAGGAGGAGGAGGCGAATTCGGAGTAGCGAGCTCGGTCATATAATATTTGTAATTAAGAGGCTCCATTTATTTTTATATAACAAAGGTAAAGGGCGGAAGGGCGGAAGGGCGGCTCGCCGCTCGTATCGAGGCGTACGATGTCACTCGCCCGGGCGAATCCATATGGGCATCGCACCCAGCTCGTATCCATGAATGCATTATTACCGGGCGAAGAATACGCGTCCGTATGACAGGAGGCCGCGGCGCGGTGGGAGCGAGGGGCTCGGGACGATGTGACGGGGTAACGGGGGGGTAAGGAGGAAGGTGGGCGGGGAGAGATACCCGCAATACCGGGACACAATGCGGACCGGACCAGTCATTACACGGCTCTATAGGCATTGTTCGTCGAAGGCACAGGGCCGGATGTGCCCTGGAAGACGAAGAAAACGAAGGAAAGCAATGGCGCCAGAAAACCGGTTGCGAGCACGGCTCTCTTGGCTCGCGTATCTCTCATTGTGTCGAATTTTTCATACGTAATGCAGCATTCTGCTATTCGCTTCGCTCGGAACCTCTTCGTCCCCTCGCGCGCCCCTCCGCGATCGCGCACAACCTCCTCGAGGTCGTTCTTCTTTTACCCGCGGACAGCGCCACCTATGATCCGCACCCGATCGCCCATTAGAGACGACAGATCCTCTCCCGTTATCGCCATTATATTCTTTCGCGCCCGCCGTCCTAAGAGATTAATGGACTTTGGCCCGGGACACGGTGTCGTTCGGCCCGTCCCCTTCTCTTCCCTCCCCGCCCAGCCGAACGTTAATAGACGTTCGCGGCTCGACGAGGAGCGGGTCCGTGGCGAGGTGGGGCTGTGAAAGCGCAGTTTCGGTTAAATTTACCGATATCGTTCGTCGAGGTCGTTTGTCCCCGCAGCGGGTCGCGGGACACGAGCGGGCGTAAGCGTTGCTGCCCCTCAACGCCCGAGGGGGCGGCAGGGGCGGACGGGATTCCGCCCCCAGGTGGGTCGGGGTGGTACCGTCGGCACATATCTCATCCCGGCGTGGCTCGCTTGCATAAATAACCGACCGAGTAATAAGGACTCTGCGGACGCGCGCCGATCGCCCCGTGCCACCACCTCCGCCTCCGCCTACGCCTTCCACTCCGCCTCCTCCCCCGCCTCGGGCCATAATGGATTTCCCGACGATGCTTTATCGATCGCCGCCTGCGGAAACTACATTCCTCATACCGTTCGGGGCAGTGACTCCTCGCTACTCTCACGAGTCACAGGCTCGCTCACCTGCTCGGCTTTATCTAATGCCCGACCCGCACACCCCTACCCCCCGCCACCTACCGCGGATCTGTCGAGCGTTTCTCAAACGTTCCCTTGCATCGGTGTGTCTGCAAACGAGTCGGAGCTCCTGTGCTTCCTGCACGTAAAAAATCCATAAAGCAAAATATAACAACGACCTTTACAACTTCATTGATGAATGAAACACGGAGCTTCGTAGTTGTAGGAGCTTTCGCAGCTGCCTGCCCCTACCCGCCCCTCGCCCCTCACCCCAATAACCAGAAAGCTAACGCGGTATTATGCTATCGGTAAAGGGGCCGAGAGGGAGGAGGCAAAGTTATGTGGATCCGGATAGATCGGAGGAGGGACGGAGAAAATGTTTGCTGCGAGTCATTATTGCTCGGCGGTCGGGATAAATGTTGAAGAAACGAGTTTATTGGAGCCCCGGGACATTAACAAGACATTCATAAAGTCGCCGTTTGGGAGTCGGGGATCGATAATAGATGACAAATATTGGCAGATGCTCGAGTCAATAGGCCGAGGAGCGCAAGAGGAGCCGAATGTTCCCGGGATAGGACGGATGCCGGCTCGGGCCGCGACCGCCAAGCAACCGCCCCCCTTCCCCACCCCCACTCGCCGCGCTCCGCCCCGCCCCGGTCGTCTATCCGGGATACTCGCCGACGAAAGCTGCACGCGCACGAGCCGCGGCTACGGGAACGCCACGAGGTTCTTTAGAGCGAAGGCGCATTGTCGCCGAGGACACGAATATAAATCAAGCGGCCCCCGGGGCACGACAATGAGAGCTACCTCCCCCGATGCCCCGCCGCCACAGCCACAGCCACCGCCGCAGCCACAGCCACCGACACCGCCACCGCCACCGCCGACGACTCGGTAACTCGTGTACTCGCGCGCCGGGAAGCCGCACTAGCTCACGTCCTTACGAGATACGAGGTCCCGTCCTTGTCCAGGGAGCACGACGGACATGGAGGAGAGGCGCGACCGCAGCCACCGCGGAACCATCATGACAAATGATCCTCCCGCGGTGGCTGTGTGCTGGTGGTGGATGGGCGCGGTGCGGGGAGGTCCCACCCGATGCTCCACCGACTATTTGTATACATCATTGTGTCGGTTATACTTATTGGTGACATACGTTTTTTCCCTCTTGTTTTCCTCCTTCCTTTCCTACGCTCTCTCTCTCTCTCTCTCTCTCTCTCTCTCTCTCTCCTGTGGACGCCAATGTCCCTTTCTTCTGGATCCGGGGGCACTTACGACCCCGATTTTTGCGGTCCCATTATACCTTTCTCCGGCAGAGGAACACTTACTTACGTTGACACGTCTCGGCAATAAAATAAATTTCCCGAAACTGACCGGAGGCTGAGTTTTCTTCTTCTTCTTCTTCTTCTTCTTCTTCTTCTTCTACATTCTTATTATTATTATTTTTTTTTTATTCTTTTTTTTTTTAAAGCTCGTATAGAATCGCGTTTCGGCATTATGGGCCTTCTTTTCTTACCCTCGGCCTCACCGACTCGCCCCTCGCGCACTTGCATTCACGCTCTCTGACTTGCGTAACCCCACTTGCCGATACCTGGCAAACTTCTTTCCTTCACAATGGACGGCAGGACTCGTAAAGAGATTACGCGCATCCTCTACTACCTCGGATGCTGCGCTTTATTTACGCTTCCTGCGCCAGAGAACGGCGGGGCCCCGCACGCGCTCAACTCCGGGCAACATTCCCACACGATCTCGTCCCACCCACACGAGTGCATTGCCACTCACACTGAGCGTACATTGATATCTCGTAGTACTTTAGCGAGGAATTACAGGTGGAGGGGCAGGAGGGGGGGGTCCAAGGAGATGAGTTACGTGCTTGCGGGGTGATAAAAACGTCGGGCCAGATCGGCAGAATATCGTGGGGATCGTCTACGGGGGTAGGCGGGACTCGCGACAACTCAATATAGATCCGCGACGAGCGCGAGCTATTCGCGCCTTCCCTCATCCCGAACCCCGTCGCCCCCACACCCCAAATAACCCTAACCCGACAGCCCTTCATCTGCGCTTTATCGTCCTTTTAAGGTATTTCGGCGTGTAATGCGCTCGAGGGTGTGATGGATGTGAGCCGGCGAGCCGAGAGGGAACGTTCCTCCAAGTGCCCGGGATCTTAGATAATTAAATCAGTCCGACGACTGCTGCTGCGATTTAACGGCCTCGGGAGCAGGAAAAACACGCGCGGCTATTTGCTTGCCGAGGCTGATTCTCGAGCTCCCCGAAGCGCAGTTCCGTCCCTCGATCGTTCCCTTAAAATATGGCCGCGCTCGGCTAATCCCTATTAATAGATCCTGGCCTTATACGCGGCCGGTGAGCCCTTTCGCCCTGTCGACTTTGGAATAATGGAAAAACTACTCGACCAGCGAGTGGAGTCGGCGAGCGAGTCAGCGAGGGATGTCGTCGTTGAGATGCGTATTATAACGAGGCCGATCCGCACATCCGGAGGTGAGGACGAGCGAGTCACGGAGGTGACACGTTCTGCTCTGAGCTGCTCTCTCTCTCTCTCTCTCTCTCTCTCTCTCTCTCTCTCTGTCTGTCTCATTATGTTTGGCTTTCAGCGGGCACGTCGCGCGGCTCGCGGCTTAAGGACGAGCGCGGCAAGCTCGGCTGCTGGGCCATAAATACTCGTCCGCGGCCGTATATCTCCCTCGGGATGCTGCTCCGCACCACGCCCCAACCACGTGCTGAGAGTATGCGCGCTCTCGTTGGTTTTTTATTCATTTGGCGCTCGCGACTCGTCCGTTCGTCCGTCCGTTCGTCGGTCCGTTCGTCCGTCACTCCGGCCCCAGGAAGCTCTCTCTCTCTCTCTCTCTCTCTCTCTCTCTCTCTCTCTCTCTCTCTCTCTCTCTCTCTCTCTCGATGTCGAGGATCCGAGACGAGGATCCCGAATCAGTTAACGGACGGGAGGAGACGGGAGGTGGGATCCGTCGCAATCCGGGCCGGCTCGGCCCACTTCATCCAGCCCTTTCACGGCTATTTAAGCTCTCCCGCAGCATTCCCCGTAGAAGCTTTTTTTCGATGACTCCTCGGAGCCAGACTCCACGAGCGATTCTTTAAATCGCCCCGCACAGTCAGGAACGCTCGGGCTCCACCCTGACGGCTAGACCTATTTTTAATCGGAGCGCGCCGCTCGGACTTTGTAACCCAGATGATTAGGAGAGGTAGGTCGCGCGGAGGGGAAAGGTCCGTTAGAGCGGACACCGCATAAATCTCGGGCACTTGGGCGCGAGTAGGACCCGAGACAACGTAGATCGCGCCTACAGGGTCGCCCCTGTACTCTTAGCCGGAACTCCCGGATCCTCCCAGTCGAGAGGCTTAATGCCGTCCGTGGCGGCCGTTACATGGGAACGAAGATTGATAGAGAGAGAGAGAGAGAGAGAGAGAGACGCGGGGGCCGGAGTTTCAGCGATTTTCGAAATATTAGCCCCGATGGATTTTGTAACCACAGAGGTTACGGAGGCAATGAAAGGACCGCCTGAAAAGGGAACTTTTTGCTTCGACGCCTCATATCCTCTTACGAATTTAAAAAAAAATTGTCCGCTCTAGTAAGCCTTCTCAGGTCCGAGGCTCATTCACTCGTAGCTATCGAATTTTTCCTGCCACTGAATGGAGGCGATCCAGCATCCCTGAATAGAAGTGGCCGCGTTCCCGATTATCTGACTCGAGTCGAGCAAAAAATAAGGCGGTGATAAAGAGGGATAGAGAGAGAGAGAGAGAGAGAGAGAGTGAGAGTGGGAGGGAGGGAACGGGGGAAGAAAAAAACACGGAAGAAAGGAACGAAGGGTGGCGTGGGCGGGGAAGGAGGTCGAAGAAAGGAGGATCGATTGAATGTGTAGGGTGGGCAGGCAGGCAGGCAGGCAGGCAAGCAGGCAGGCAGGCAGGTATTGGCATTGAAAGGAGGAGGGGAGGTAGTGCGACGGGCAATTAGTATCGAATGTCGATAGTTTCGAATCCGAGAAGACCAATATTCCGCCAGAAAATCTATGGGCCTTTGGCCTTTCTACGGCATTCCCATTATAGAAAAAAGTACGTTCCCATAAGCGATCCTCTCGACCGGCACCTCTCGAAGGAGAGTCGCGGGAACGGAGTAGCACCCTGGTCCGTAGAAGAGCGGCGATTTTCAGGGGCGCGATAGCACCGGGAGGTCGGCAGGCCTTGGGCGCGTGCGCGGTGGCGGTGGCGGTTAACCTGCGTCGACAAAATGTTAAAATGCGCCCCGCGGACAGGATGGCCCAGCGGGTGGCGGGGACCTGCGCGCGCGCTCGAGCCACGGGACGACCCAAGGGCCCATTCACGGCCTGGATCACGTTGGCCTCTTCTCCTCGAGAGGACGATCATGGGCGGCGTGTCCGACCCGGGGGAGCCGATTCATGGGAAAGGCCAAGCGAGTCGTCGAGGATGCCCCGAGTTTCGCGCCTCTGTTCCATTCGTGCTCAGTCACTCGCCGGCCCGCCGGGATATCGAGTTCCGGACTCTACGGGTCACCTCGACACCCACTCGTTCTAAAAAAAAACTCACACCTACGTTACACCACCCCCCTCTCGTAGCGTAGCCGAGAAAAAGCCATCAGTTTGATCCTGCTTAAGGGACGCGGACATCGAGGCAAGGAGATGAGGAGTTTACCCCGTGATATCGTCTCGCGTGGGCGACTTTATTACCGACCCTGGTTATAAATGGGACCAAGGGCGCCTCGTTGGCTCAGGACGGATCGACGAATGACGCTTTCTGCGGTCCAGGCTTTCAGGGGGCCAAACCCTCCTCAACGATGATTCGCAAGAACGAAGAATGAAAGAAAGTCGGTGGCTCGGGTGCCAGGGTGCCAGGGTGCCAGGGTGCACGAGGGCCCGAGGGGCCTCTTACCCATTTTTCGAGTATCGGAACGAATGTTATTTATCGAGGGAACGAACGCGCTGCTCCAGTAGCGGGGCTCCAGGTTACGGACCCCGTGGCGCATCTGTTAGCGTCGCTCCTCTTTTATCGACTAATCTGATTTTCCGAACCGCTCATCGAAACGTGGCTGACTTTTCCATTAGTTGTCTGGCGCTTTTCCTTTGTTTGGGAGACGCGAGTGGGACCCTCGACGAAGCCTTGGCATTTATGCAACGGGAAAACGCCGAGCGGCCACACCGACCGGACCTCGGCAACGCTAATCAATATGGACTAGTGAGAGGCAGGTTCGATGAAACGGGGTTGACAGGGTGAAGGGGACAGGGGGCTACGGTCTTTTGCGAGGGAGAGAGAGAGAGTGAGTGAGACGGTGGGTTGGGCGCGTGGGTCTGGACGGGAGGGGGAGGGGGTGCGAGACCCCTACTAAAGGAAATGGATAAAGCTCTAAATGAAGATGGGACTTCTTGCCGCATCATCAGTCGAGGAACGCCTCGGGCTTCCTATCTACGCCCCTCCGCCCCTCCCCGCCCACGTCCACTCACTGTCTTAATGCGCTGCTCGGCTGTGCGACACAGATATCGTGAGCGAGTGGGGGATGGGGGGATGGGGGTGGCGAAGGGGGAGGAAGCGGAAGGGAAGCAATAAAATGGCCGCAAGAGACGCGCTGGCCGGGAGCGCGGAACTGTCGAAAATGGCCGGCGATAAAATAAGTGGCCGAGGAGGGTGTCCGGGTGGAGGGATGGGACGTCGAAGAGAGTCAGAGAGCCGGGGAGTCGCTTAAGAGCCTCCGAGCCGTTTCCGAGTGACCGTAAAGCTACTAAAGCGCGGCCCTCGTTGGCCTTTCGCACGCTGCCCCTCGCCCCGCTACGGAACCGCGTAGCCCTCGGCCCGTGTGCGTGAGTGCGTGCGCGCACCCTTTTGTCGGGCAGCAGCCCCCGGCCGATGGGGCAGGGCCGCGACGCGACGCTAAAAGTTTCCCTGACAAATTGTTCACGTGCCGATTGTCACTGATTGATGGCCAATGAACCCACGAACCCCAGCCGATGAGCTACGATCCCGATCTACGCGGCGCATTACGTGCCTGCCCCGCTTCCTTTTGCCGCATATTATCATGCGGTTCCGAAACTTCCCGACTATCATTGTTCCCTTAATGTGCGCTTTTTTCTCCCGTTCCTCCCTTTCCTTCCCTCCTCTTCCTTCTCTTCCTGAAGCGAACCTCCTCGTCCTCGGGACGGCTCGACTATATGCCCTGTAACACATTCTCCATAGACCGGCTCAACAAAGCCGACTCCCCGTACCTCTCTCTCTCTCTCTCTCTCTCTCGCGTCACAGACATGCACGCACGTGCGAATGCGCGTATGTGGAGCATTTGGCTTATTACTTCTTCTCTCTTATTTTTTAACATACAAAATTCCCCGAGTCTCGCATGCGTCATTCGTTTTCAATAAAAGACACCGCGCTGTGCATGTTTACGTGTATGTCTCGCAGCTTAACGTTCAGGAAGATGATTGAGAACCGTCGAATTACGTGAAGTCGTCGTTAAAGCCCGTGGAGATGAGGTCTTGGTCCCGTGGAGCCTCGTCGACGAAAGAGCATGGATTATTGTCGCGCGGCTCGATGAGGTTCCCCTGCATGGAGGAGCGGTGCCGTCGGCTGGATTTTCCATGACTCGTGCGGTAATGGTAGATCGTTTGACTGATCGGGGGAGGGCGCGACGCTAACGAGGATCATTTCGTGGCCCATTAACCCTCGTACCGACTGACCCTAAGCCCCCCTCCCTCCCACCCTCGCCGCCGAACAAGACAACCCTGCCGCCCCGCCGCCCGCTACCGCCGATTAGTCGGCCCGGAGGAAGCCCCCGGTCCAGGGTAATTGTCTCCCCAATAACCCCACCCCTCTCCCCCAGCACAAGCCCCCCACCGCCCCGGCCCGACGCAATTTCCCCAGATTGGCCGCTTTTTTGCGGGGCCGCTCGCGATCGGAGCCCCGGCTTTCGAAATTGTGTTAATTTGCCAGCTAAGTATTTATCTTTATGGCCGGCTTTCGAAAAAGGAGAGTCCGGAGCGAGGCCGAGGGATTCCCGAAAGACGTTAAAGCGGACTTTCCGCGGATCAGCTCGACGGCGACGCGGCGGAGGAGGACGCGGCGGTGGCACGGAGCCGTTTATCCTTCACCGGCTATTCTCATCTGTCGGGCTCCTTCCTATGAGCCCCGTCGTCCCGCCGGCCCCTCCCGCCTGCCCCTCCCGACGTCCAAGAGGCCGCCTCGATGCCGAAGACCGCGCGGGCCGTCGGTCCACCTCCGCATCCCGACCCCCTTTTCTCACTCGGTCTATCTCACGCTCTGCCTCCTTGGAGGCGCCGCTGCCGCGCGAGCGCACCCGAGGAGGCTATAAAGTTCGACCTTTCGCCGGAGACTTTGGGATTCCGATGAAAGCCTGATGGAATATGCTTCGGGGAAGTGAGAGATTTTTTCGGCCCACCCTTTGCCTTTACGAAACTCGCCTCGGCGTTCTCAAGCGCCTCCACCTCCTCCTCCTCCTCCTCCTCCTCCTCCTTCTCATCCTCCTTCTCCTCCTTCTCCTCCTTCTCCTCCTTCTCCTCCTTACCCTCCTTCTCGGCCCGCGACGCCCGCTCCGAGACTACCTTGGATAATCAATACGGACATCCCTAGGACTTTGTATGGCGTAATGGAGGCGGATTAGCTCTCGCAAATTGGCCCGTAAAACTTCATTAGTATCGTGTTAAATCTATTACTACTATGACGACGGCGACGACGACGACGACGATGACGACGCCGACGACGACGCCGACGACGACGATGAGGACGTGGACGAGAGCGAAAAAAGAACAAAAAGAAAAAAAACTGGCTAAACGCATTAGGTCATTCGAATAATTAGTCGTGGGACCAATTTTTTACTCCCCCACCATCGCACGTCCAACGCACTCTCCTTGGTACTTCGAAGAATTATCCAGGACTTTGTGGATTATTAGATTATCCGAGTATTAAAGGCCGCCTCCGTCCGATTTATTTATTATGCACGGGCGGACGAAGGAGCCAATTTCCAGAATCGCCGTACCTCCCAAGCGAGCCCGGCTTAATGAGCGCAACAATTTTCAAAAAGGCTGAGAATATTCTATAATTAACTCCTATCCCTCTCTCTCACTCACTCTCTCTCTCTCTCTCCGTCTCTCTGTCTCACACACACCATTTATCTCCACAAGTGAGTAAAATCTAATCAATGTAGCGAGCCTCTTACGTAAATATAACTTTATAATTTTACCGAGATCCGGGCTCCTCCGGGCACCTCCGCCCTCCCCGCCCTCCCCGCCCCGCGACCAGCCAGTAATTACTTCTAAAAAATCATTAGTCTCATTATCCTGGCCTTTATATCCTCCCCTCGTCCATCGGCAGCCTCCCTCTCTCACGGGCTCGGCATTAAAATTTCTATTTCCAAGCACTCAAAAGAGTCCGCCGACCTCGTTGACCCGTCTCGTACTGCTTCTTCTACCTCCTCTCCAACTTTTTATCTTTCTCATCCTCTTCTTATTGACGATCGGAGAGGGAGAAATTTCCCTTCTCCTAAGGGAGAGATTTGCATTGTGAAGGGAACCGGAAAGAGCCGGAGGGAAGCGGAGGGAGCCTCTGTCGAGATCACGCGAGTGACGCATAATTTTGATTCGTATGATTTTGGCCTTCCGCGAAGAAGACGTTCGTTATTTCGAGGTCCAGCCCAAAGTATAATTTGGGAAGAGCTCCAAGACCACCGAGTGCATTCTCAATTTGCCGGGATCACCCGCGAGCTTCTTTGACCGAGAGGCGTCAGGTTAGCCATCCACATTTACGAGGTTACCGCTCAGCGGCCCGATTGAGCTTCCGGCATACTCCACCGAGTAACGTCCGTGCACCAGGTTCAACTAAATGTTATTTCACTCGCTAGAGGATGACTCGAGATGAGGTGAGAGGCTCCGAGGCCGTAATCACGTAGCGACACTGAGCCTATAAACTCCGATCCTGGCAATCGTAAGGCGGTAAAAGACAATGGACTTGGTATTGATAAAGAGCGATTAAGGTTGCGACGGTGGGGCACGGGACGTGCGGGAGGCGTGTAAAAGCCCCGTCGTCGCGTGTACGTGCAAACGTCCGCCAGAGCGTTATTTATTTATTTATAATCGCGGAGCCTTGCGGTCGCGACTGCCCGTCGTCCTTGCAGGTCGAGGGGGTGGCCGTGGCGATTGTCGCACTGCATCGGCCTCATCGGGCGAATTACAGGCTCCGTGGCCATCCACGACTCTATTCCAGCGTCGTACGAGCGTCCTCCTCCGGGTCCTCCTCCGGGTCCTCCTCCGAGTCTTCCAGGCGGTCGCGTGGACCGCTGCCTCGAGAAACGAATAAATACCGAGGGGATAATGGCGCCTTCGCCGCCCTAGACGATGCGCGACCAGCCGCAGAGATGCCGAAAACAAAGGGGGTAATTTTGGTTATATAGAGGATCCCCGGGGTCGGGTAACAGGATGTCCCTCGGGGACACGCTCTCATTGACTCCTCCCCGCCCTACACCGCGTTTACCTTTACCTGGATTGCGGAGTCCGGGCTACAAAATTATCCTCCCCTTCCCTCCGCCCTACCTTTCCGCTACCCCGACTCGCGGCCACTACTCGTAGATGCTAGGGCTATGACTTTGTTCCATTGAGGGATCGAGGAGCGAGAAAGATGGAGAGAGAGAGAGAGAGAGAGAGAGAGAGAGAGGGAGAGGAGTTAATAAGGCCGTGGCACTCCCGGCCAAAAAGGTTTCGGAGGGGTCGGTCCCCGTTACCAGGAAGAAATCGGCCCGGCGTTGGGATAAAGATATAGAGGGAGAGATAGAGAGAGAGAGAGTGAGACGGGACGAGTTACGAAGGGTGTCGGAGGGCTCGGCCGAGAGCCTGTATCATCGAGGCACGTCGCGATGAAATGAGGAGCGCGGCAATGGCAAATAAATCGCCTCGGCCGCGTCACGTTCCGCGTCGATCCGTGGCCCCGGTCGAGCCGCTCACCCCGTGATCGCCTTTCATCTCGCCGACCCCGGGGTCCTCGGCTGCGTCGGGATCGTCTCTATCTGTCTTCGCCCTGCCCCGCCCCGTCCCGCCCCACGCGGTTGACACTCTCGGCCCTCGGTCCTTTGCCTTTACCCCGCATCGCTCTCCGCTTCCATTTATCCCTACTTTGGCCTACCATTAAGTCCCCGAGCCGAGACGAGCCGAGCCCAGCCGAGCCATGCCGTGCCGATCCTATGACCTCGCAATTATTTCGCAACTTTGGCTCGCTAACTCATCCGTAGAGAATAATTACTCGAAATGGCCTTGCCATTGCACTCGTCGATTAGGATTCAGAGCGGGAGAAGCGAATACATCGTACGTAAATGCGCGTGTATTATCTGAAATACACACACGACATTATCGTGAACTAATTGAATGAAGGTGATGCGCGGCGAGCGGTTTCGAGGTGACATTGTCCTACCCTCCGACCGACCCCCTGCCGCCGACGAAGCGATTTCATTTAATGTACCGCCGATCGTCCGACGGATTCAAGGAGCATGTATTACGTGTAATTAATTGGCAAATGAAATCCGGCGATAAGCGACACTGCGGGAAAACAAGGGCATGGTAAATAAGACGAGCGGTAGAGTCGTTTGAGCTAAGAGAATAATTGAGTTCAAAAGAAACGAATTATTCCTGGCTGAGGCTCGAAACTCAATTGCCTGAGCGGGAAGTACGGAGAAGTGCTGTTTGGGCGGTGGTATCGCGCAATGATAAGCTAAAAGCCCCGGGGCTCGTTGCCCCGGTTAAAAATCAATTCCCTCGAGGGTCGTGACTGCTGCAAGGGGTGGCGGTGGCCGCGGCGGCGCTCGAGGTGGGCACGAGGGGAGGACAGGGTACTTCAGGGCACGGTGGCGGGGTTGGATTCGCTGAAAGCCAGAGGAGCCAATGACTTTCGTGGAATTGGGTCGTCAGGGGCGCGCGGGTGGGAGGGGCGAGGGGGTACACCCGGGATGCCAGGAGGCACGCACCGATTACGCAAAAGTAATAACATTGACGTCCCGTGCCTCCGCTGAAATTGCACGCCGACGCAGAAGCCCGATGACGATTTCGAAAACCCGTCCGGGTGAACTCGTGCTCCACCGCACTCGTAGTCGTAGTGCGCGGATAATGGAAAAATCTCTCGTACAGGTGGAAAGCCGCTGGATAATACCCTTGCCGAAGTCCCGATATCGGGCTCTGAACGCCCACGATCTCCGTGACTCTACCGCCCCCGTCCGATAAACGAATGCAAATGCAGCCGGGCTTGGTGCGAGGGAGAGGGTTATCGTGAGTAGGGGAGGCATGGCACACGCAAAAGTTATCAAGGAAGGTTCCAACCGCAGCAGCAGCAGCAGAAGCAATAGTAGCAGTAGTAGTAGTAGTAGTAGTAGTAGTAGTAGTAGTAGTAGTAGTAGTAGTAGTAGTAGTAGTAGTAGTAGTAGTAGTAGTAGTAGTAGTAGTAGTAGTAGTAGTAGTAGCAGCAGCAGTAGTAGTAGTAGTAGTAGTAGTAGTAGTAGTAGTAGTATAGTAGCAGCAGCAGTAGTAGTAGTAGTAGTAGTAGTAGTAGTAGTAGTAGTAGTAGTAGTAGTAGTAGTCGTAGTAGTAGTAGCAGTAGCAGCAGCAGCAGCAGCAGCAGCAGCAGCAGCAGTAAAAGCGGCAGCAGGGAGTCTACGTGGGGCGGCCACCGCGTGCCGCCCACTCGGGGGGTTGGCGTAAAGGGCCACCCCCTCGTCCATCGGCCATCGGCGGAATTAGATGCCTCGGGGGCGAGCATTAAGTCGCCGCCGAGGAAAAGTAGTCCTCCGCTTCTAGGCTCGGCGGCGCGTTTAGTGCGGCAGGGCGGGGAGGGGCGGGAGGGGAGGGGAGGTCGGAGGGCGGAGAGTCGGACCGGGCGCCTACTTCTCGAGCTCGCAATTACCCGGGCGCGTTTTCCGTTACGACGGGACGGGAATGTCGGCCGGGCACGATACGCCGCTTCCCCGGAACATCGAGCGGCCTTTTTCCCCGGCATTCGTTTCGCCTCCGCGATGCCATTCCGCGGAATATACGACCCGCTCTACCCCCCCCCCCCCCCCCCCCTCCCCCCCCCCACCCGCAACGATGGGCGGCTTTTTCACCCCCCTCGCATCCCCCTCTCCCTCTCAGCCGCGGCGACCGTTCTTCTACTTATGCTCCAGGAACATGCGATGCCGTCGATTCGCGATCCCTTGCTCCTGGCCTCTGGAATTATCAAGGATGGACGCTCGGATTAATCTACGTACTAACGAGCGAATCCCTAATTCGTTCGTAAAACACTCCAATTTACGTAAACGGCAGCGGCTCGCGCTCCAAGCATTTTTCTAAACTACTTCTCCGTCCAGCCGCACTCCCCACCTCCGCCCTCCACTCCAGCACGACCGATTGGTTCACGTCCTTTGTTTTTAAATTTCAATTGCGTTAGAGCTCCTGTACCAGCTCAGGCTCAAGTGAAATGATAAAAACCGTGGATAGCGACGCCATTGCACTGATTCAATATGGGTTTAAGCCCGATTCCCTGACTATTTAACTGGATATGTTATTTGCCTGCGGCGGATTGGCCGATCGAAGCGAGGCTCGTCGAAAATGTAATAATGGTAATTTCTATTCCGTAGCGGCTGAGTTCAATTTAATTGATAAATATCGGTATTAAGGATAAAGGAGGAGCTATGCATTAGGAGCGCGTGCTCGGCTAATTGAGGAAACAAAAATAAAGCAAGTAAGTGTACGGCCGAGTCGCTGATTAATTAGAGCGTCGAAAATGCCGGTGAATTTTTACATAAGCCGTTGCGACGGCGGTCCGTAAAAGCCGAACGAACGACGGGAAGGGACGGGGATCTCGGTCCGGGTAGGGGAGCGCGGGGTCGGGGTAGGGGTAGTCGACGGAGCGTCATTTCCTCAATAAGCTTAATAAATAATAGTCATCGCGTCCTTTCCTGTGGCATTGATACACGAAATTAGTAGATGTCGTTGTTTGCGTGTCGTTAAGTTTGTTGTCGCAAGCGCATGCATGGCCATTGTGGGTGGAGGGAGGGGCGGAGGGGGACTGAGGGGCAGGAGGCGAAGGGCAGCCGGGAACAAAGCGCACGTTCGTGAGTATTAGATAAATAATCCCCGTACATAAAGCCGAGCCGAAGGCTCATTACACCGACGCTTTACATATGCGCGAGAGGTATAATTCGCGTCGTCGGGGCTGGCAACGAGGGCCACCGCCGTCGCCGTCGCCGTCGTCACCGTCGTCGCCGCCTCCGACTCTGCGGGTATCGCGACTCCGACCTCCGAATGTACGAGTAGGCGAGGGGACCTCAGAGGGGGAGTGAGTGAGAGAGAGAGAGAGAGAGAGAGAGGTACGAAGGCCCGAGGGCGGGCTAGACAATGTCGCGAGTCTCTACGCTCGGGACGTAGAAAATGACAAACATTTGCGAGAGCGGGTCCGCGTCCGAGCGGAAGTCCATCTAAGGTACAAAGCGCAATAACAGCGATTACGCGGGTCCGCGATCCCGGCCGTTAGATTCGCCACTGGACTTCTTTCTAATGATAGCGCTCGGCTCGGCTGAGAGGCGCTGAGCCGCGATCGGACGTCCCCGAGACCCAGCCGAGAACATCGTCGTCAACGCGTTACGAAAGCAGCCCATACACGAGCCCACGTACCATGAGTACGCAAAAAAAAAAATCACGAAGATGTTTTTCACCTGGGGACGTTAACTCTTTCGACCTCTTTTACCCGGAGCTCTCCGCCTCAACTCTATAATGCCGGGGTCATAAGAAAATTGTCCTCGTAATCCCACGCGCGCTCGCTGACCTCATACGCACGTACAACAGGAGACGGACGGAGAGAGAGAGATTGAGAGAGAGAGAGAGAGAGAGAGAGAGAGAGAGAGAGTAGGGGTTAGAGAGAGATTTTAGATTATATGGCTCAGAAAGAGCGACGTATCGCATTACGCGGAGCTTCGAGCCAGCCCAGGGCTGCCGCGAGGTTGCTGAGCGCCGAGGGTCTACCTCGCAACGGCACGTCGGATTGTAAAAAAGCGCGGACCCTCCGTTATTTCCCACGAGAGCAGCGCCCCCCCCCCCCTACTCCTCTCGACGAGGGCTGGCGTTAACCAAAGTTCCCGGATCCGCGAAAGTTGCCTCGTGCGCGTGGACCCTCCCTCGTTCCTCGTTCCTCGTTCCTCGTTCCTCGTTCCTTACTACCGAGGCAATAATTTGAATATTATTAGCAGGGCGAGGAGGGTGAGTGAATTTATGCCAGAATGCCCTTGGAGTCTGAAACGATTATTCTTATTCCGTTTTCCCTCTGTCGACGAGCCAAGGAAAGAGGAAATAGGAAAAAGGAGCCTTTGGAGTCCACGGGACCGAGCTCTTGGTGCTCAAAGTCCCCCTTTAGCCCTGTAATCCCGTATGCAAATAGCCGGGCGCTGCGAACCGCCGGTCCGATAAAACTCAACCCACACCGGCTCACCCAAAGCCACGTCCCCGATTAATCGAGAGGCTACATTTTCCAATTACCTTCCGCCCCATCGACATACCGCATTCGCGTGCTTGCCCTCCATCCCGGCCAGTTGACATCTCCCGACCTCGTCCGCGTACGCGGCATTCATTCGTTTAGAAGGAAGAAGGGAAAACCATGACGACAAGGGGAATATGCAAATATTGGGAGGAACGGCCTCCCGACGACCCGTTCCCGATGCTCGTCTTCGTCGATCCTGGCCGACTTACCGAGCGCCGGCAATTTTAGAAAAATTCAGGCGCTTCTCACGGCCGTCCGAGGATTCAATTAACTAGCTCGGCTCCTGGTCTCTCGGGCTGGCTTCGGGGGGAGGGGGGGGCTGAAGGGTGAAATTTTCGCGGGGAAATCGCAGCGAATTATCTAGAGCCTCCGAGCCAGCGAGGAGGAGCTAATGAAATGGGCCCGACGCACCTGCAGCGGCTCCCCCTACGATTCCTCCTCATCCTCTTGGATTTTTGAATTAAGACCGGCCACGGCTGACGTAATGATCCTCCGGAGGCTCGAAAACATACGCGCTCAATTTTTCTCTCCGATAATCGAGGACTCCCTCCGGCCCTCAACGCAATTGCGCATGTGTGTGTTTACCTTGTGCGCAGCTGACCCGTCCGCTCTTCCTCCTCGTTTGATTATTTTTAACGAACTCTCGCTCCCCCGCCCTCTTTATCGCCACAGGTGTACGCCGCGCTGCTCCCCCGTGATAGTGGGGGAGGGGGGGCGGGTTGCAGAATTTATTTAGATCGGGAGAATTTATTTAGAGCCCCTCCGGCCCACCCTTTCATCGATCGAAATGTTTGGGAGCCGACGGCGAAAAACGACGGCGTTATTTGGAAAAACCGAGAGGGAGGAAGGTGCGAGCAATTCAGGATGTTACGGAATAGCGTATCATTATTTTATTGGCTCGAATTCGGGGTTGCGCCGAGGCGGCGGGAGGGGCGAGAATACTTGGTCGAACGTAGCCATAGACGAGAGGTGAAAGATAAAAATAAAAAAAATAAAAAATCGTGGGGTGGGTAAAGAAGGAAATAACGTTGCCAGCTCCCATAATTCACCTTTTTCTTCTCCTACCACCCCCTCTCTCTCTCTCTCTCTCTCTCTCTCTGTCGCTTTTAGATAAAAATGCGGTCTCCGATTGTTTTCTCTTTGTCCTCGAGGACGCGCGCGTTCACTGGGCGAGGAGTGGGGAAAAAAAAAAAAAAAAAAAATCAGTTGGGATCATAAGCGCTTGCGTTGGGCGCCTCTCCTACTCGCTCGGAGCTCCCGGTCTCTTTAGAAATGTCGCCCCCAAACGTGGGGAGGGGCGAATTATATGGAGGGCGATCCGGGAGCCTCGAGGAAACGTGAAAGGCGCAGCAGCTCGAGGACGACATTGTTCGGCGATAATGCCGCACCAACGAATTAGCCCGATGTAATTCGAGCGGCTGCTTTCCTTCCTTTCCGTATTTTTTTTTTTGTTTTTTTTTTTTTTTGTATTTTTTTTTTGTTTTGTTTTTACGTCATCCCTGGGAGGACGGGAGGGTAGCTCGGTGCTCTCCTCGGCTCTCCAGGACGTGCTCCATCTCGTGAAGAGCGCGGGGCCACTTAGCGCGACACTTGCCGCAGTCAGCCGACCCGTTTGACATGCAGGACATGCTGGGGTAGAAAAGCCGTTACGGGGGTGGAAAGCCCGTGGAAAACCGGTGGATAATGTCCGTGGTGGAGGAGGTGGAGGGGTCCACGTCCGGGCCGTGGAATCGCATCGTTCGGTCCTCATCCGCAGTCTCATTGTCCGACGCGTTCTCGATGACGTGGGAAAATCACGTGGGGGACGAGCTCGTCGAGCCCGTCGAGCCGCGCCCGTAGATAATCGGATCTTCCTCGCCCCGCTAACCCTCCAGATTACAGATACGTGCCGCGGCTAGGATCTTGACCCTGGACGCGTGCCGCCACTCGTCCTCCTCTCGAGGATCCAAGGACACGAGGCGACAAATCCGAATGATTAATACGCTCCCTTTTATTTTTTTCCATCAAGGACACACCGCCTCGTCACTCTTATCTTTATCTGTCATTCTATCTTTGCGGCACTTGTACAATCAACTTATGCCGAATTTACTTGGCCTAAATTCTTAACGGATCGAGCTCAATCTCCTCTTCGGAGAATAATAACTTGTCGACTCACCCGTACTCACTTATTAAAGAATTTACGCATTTTAGGCATGACAATGGGGCAATAGTTTTTTTCCCCTTACTTCATTGTTTCTTCTCTCTCTCTCTCTCTCTCTCTCTCACTCTCTCACTCTCTCTCACTCACTCTCACTCACTCTGTCTCTCACACTATCTCTCTCCACAAAGGGAACGATCGATAAATCTTCGGATTTGATGCATTAGGCTTAAGTTCGTGTCGAGCCACGTGCAGGAGCGCATCGAGAGCGGCTTCCCAAAGTACTCGGTCGGGCTTACAATAAATATAAAAATATTATCTGATTAAAGGAAATCAGTGAATGGCGGAGTGAAGGCCGACTTGATTGGATAATTAAATACAAATAAATCAAAGCGTTCGGCCGTCCCCTCGAGCGATACTTTCAAATTTCTAAAAGCTAATTACCCCTCACCCCATTAACTGTGTCATTGAATGAGGTAATCCTGTCGCGAGCCCGGGGCAAGTAGACTCCGACACCCTTTGTCGAAATCATTGGCTCCCCCCTCCCCCGCTAGCCGCCCGACCATCAGAGCATCCCTCTTCGCGTAAAATCGGATATTTCACACGATCCATTAAACGCCGTAACGAGGCTGCCGATGCGAAGTTTCGACAATAACCCGCCTGAGACGGGCCTCTCCTGCATTTTCAGCCCTCCTAACCTGCCTCCCTCCGCAGCTTCTCTCGCCGTGTGAGTGCGTGCCCTTCTCGTTCGGGCTCGAAGCCCCTCGATCGGTCGGCCAATCGAGCCGCGGCTATAACGCACGCGCGCTCGCTCGCTCACCACCGAAAAGAGCGTCAGAGCTAGGCGACTTGGACTGCTCCGCACCCGCTCCCGTACCCTTCACCCCGTCGCCTCACCCCGTCACCTCGCCCCGTCACCTCACCCCGTCCCATCACCCGGACGCCTCGTCACGACGCCTCAGCCGCTCCGTGATTCCATTATGCCTTATTCGTAGAGGCGTCGGTGGCGGGGCGGTGGGGGTGAGATGGCGAGAGGGATGGAGCGCGGGGAGAGGGGGGGGCTAGAAGCGAGCGCGCGCCTCACTTTGATATGTAAATAGATCGCACGTCGAGGCCCGAAAAAGCACGCGGGGACGCTGAAAATAGTCAATGGCACGACAGCGACGAGCGTCGCACCTTTCCGTTTGCCGCCCTCCCCGCCCCAATGAACCCGCTCCCTGAC
The DNA here is from genome assembly GCA_018883505.1 of Ceratosolen fusciceps. Classification (NCBI taxonomy): domain Eukaryota; kingdom Metazoa; phylum Arthropoda; class Insecta; order Hymenoptera; family Agaonidae; genus Ceratosolen; species Ceratosolen fusciceps. The sequence goes on along the minus strand of RCIC01000006.1, from coordinate 7,736,802 downwards.
AGAGGCTCCAGCTAGCTCTGCCCCGACGAGCGATGTGCACTCGCTCGAGTGAGCCCCGACTATTGAAGTAGCGTCACCCTTTGCTCACGCCAGCGCTCGCCCCTTCGTCTACCGCGTCTTGTTTATCGACCTTGTTGTCGAGGAGTCACGGGGCCCATCGCCGAGGAGAGCCGCGGGAGATGCTCCGAGGCGACCCGGATCGCCACATCGCGTCGGACGCGAGAATCAACGACGTATCCCACGTGAGTCGATCGACTCGATATCCCTCGCCCCGATATGCCCCGCGCGTATAAATCCACGTCCTGTTAAAGGGCTCGTGCCCTATTAGCGGGCGCGTCGAATCTCGGTGACACTCTCCGGGAACTCTCGTTGAGCTCTCGACATTATAAAACAAAGGCATGAAGAGCTCGTTCCCGTTGCCCTTCCGGAGTCGCCCTTTAAGAGCCCTTGGCTTTTAAATCTATCCGCGTTAAAAATATTTCACGTTCAATTTAACCCGAGACCTGATGCTCCCCCTCACCCACCCCTCCACAACCCCATACCCCGGCCCTTGTTACCTCTTCCCGCGTCGTAGGAGCTGCGCGACGTACGATTCGCTCGGATAAGAAAATTAATTTCAATATCGGTGACACGGAATCTTCCGTCGCATCGTTCTCTTACCAGAAGTTTGGCTACCGTACCCTTCGCCCCCCCCTGCCCCTCCTACGACCACCACCACCACCACCACCAAACGGGCATCCAACTCATTGTCTCTTCTGCTTTCGTGTTGTCTCATGCGCTTCATTGCACACGTCCGCACCTCCCCTCTGATGCTCCCAAACCACTCCGCGTCTCTGTCGGATCTCTCTCTGCTTCGGATCTCTAGTGTGAAAGTCCAGAGCGAGCGAGTGAGACGGAGTGAGATGGAGAGATGGTCGAAACGGCCGTGCCAACACCATGGGAGACATTCAATATCGCCGTTATCTCTTCTTTCATCGGGCTAATATTGACTCGACGGGGGATCATCCTCGCCTTCGAACCCCTTTTTCAGACCAGATTCACATGCTCATAGCGCTCTCTCTCTCTCTCTCCCCCTCTCTCTGTCTCTCTCTCTCTCTCTCTCTCGCTCTCTCGCTCTCTCGCTCTTTCTGTCCGACCTGCGCTCGTTTTCTTTTCATCTCGCTCGTCACGTGCAGACAAACGTCTTGTTTCTCTTCCCGGGCTCGCGATTAATTATTGTAGAAATCTAATCGCTTACGCTTACCCGAGATCGATCTCCGGCCTTTTGACAGGACTTAATCATTTCTTCTGTTTATTATCTTATTGTTACACGCACGAGCGTGATTTGAATATTTTAAGGTGTGATCTTTCCCAAGTAAATATAGACGAGGTACGATTCAACGATCCGACCCCTTAACGAACCCTTTACCCCAATAACCCGATAATACCCGAGCTCGTTATTTCATTTATTCCTCGATACGTCACCGGCCTCCTATTGCCGACCTCGCAGCTACTCCTAAAGCTAATCAATTATCTGATTAATACTTTAATTAATATCCCGATGTGTGGCTATCCTCCATCGTCACAATTCCTTCTTTTCCGGCATTGCATTGTATCTAAGGATGATGCATGTCATAGATTATCGCGCTTTTATCTATCGGAGAAATACGTTTATGGAAATAATATGATCTCTTCGGAATGACGCGCCTCCTCCAGCAGCGTAATATACAGTACAGAGTAATTATGCATGACTCTGCATATAAAACGTGACTAATCGAGTTATCATTCCTTAAATCGCGGGCCGTTTCTTTTCGATGCTAAAATTTTTTAGTCATTAAAACTTGGTTGTATTATTAGAGTTGCCTCGCGCGATTCATTTGAATTTTATATGAGCCGTAAGGAAAAATTTATTATGAAAATGTATGCACGCGCGCGCGTGTCGGCCACTGACGATAACGACAACTCGACTATTTACCGAGATACCAACTAATTTTAAGTAATTTCTTCATCGCCTAATGAAAACGTCGAGATATAGCAAATGTAACACATGTAACACATGTAACGGTCGGCCGACGTATACAGTAAACTGTAATTTCTTGCGCATCCCCGTCCCGAATCCGTAATCATATGTAAATACTATCTTTACTAAGCTTTTCCCCCTGCCCCTTCTTCTCAATATAATTGCGAAAGGATACTTCAAACTATGTATCGCTTATCGCTTATTAACTCGGCGACTTCCTAGAGCATCCTTACGCGTCGTTCGTAAGCGCTTCCTTAAATAAGCACGCGTCGCGGACAGTCCTTAGCCCCGATCACACATATTTCTGCTTAAGGATTAAAACGCGTAAAGTCGACTCGTGCACGCACTCCTCCTTATAGGCCTTATTTTTTATAGAAATATTTCGTCTCCCTGACGCACAAAGAGATCCGCGCACGTATGCGTAAAGTGCATAGAGACGAGCCGGGAAAGCGTACGCACAAGTCGAAGGAATTTCTCTCTCTCTCTCTCTCTCTCTTTCTCTCTCCATCTCTATCACTCTTTCTCTCCATCTCTCCCCCTCCCACTGCTCGGAAAATGTCTATATTACGAGCTAAAGAAATGCGCGTAAACAGCACCGGCATACGCTTGCTTGCAATAAAACATTGAAGATCGTAACGAGTTTCGCGATATTTTAAGTTATGCAATATAAAAGTTATGCGAGCCCGTTTAAAAAAGATTTTATTAACTAAGGGACGTAATCGGAATGTTAAAGGATCCTTTCAATGGGGAATTACTATTAAGTGTAAGTAAGTATACGTGTGGGGAGTAAGGAAGCGGTAAGTGATGAGGGCCGTCGCTGACGAGTTTCCTCGAGACGCGTTTCATGAAAATATTTATAAAACAATTATCCTTCCTTTTTGAAATATTCCTCGAGCCATGAATTTATAAGAAGCAATTACGTCGAATATCTATAATATAATGATAATATAATGATAATATAATGATTGGCTTATAGTGGAGAGTACTAAATAGGCAATAATTGCAGTACTTGGGGCCCTCATTGGCTTTTTATAGGCCATAAAGTTTAAATATGTGGCACTAGCGCTGGAAAATAGAAATTAAATTTCAAAATGAAGTACGCTACGGCCGGAGCGAAAGAAATATCCCGGATGGACAAATAAGAGACTTGTCGGAGACGTTCCGCGAATGACTTTGCACCTATAGGCAGGAGGGGATCGCTAGAGATACGGAGGGAGTGCATAGGTTGGCCTACCTCAGGGTGCAGGAACCTCAGGGAACCTTACGGGACCTTAAGGAACCCTAAGGAACCTAGAGAACCTCAAGGAAACTTAATACATATATGTATACGTACAGGTATATGTATATGTGTATGGGTGAAGTGAGCGTCGCTGGGCAGCAGCCTGGGAGATGACGCCGGACGTTAAATGTCTCGGCCTCGCTTATAGTAATTACAAGCGGCAAGGGGAGCGCGTCGACCTTGGATACGCGGCGATCGCTCGCATTCGGGATTTTCAATTTAAGCGCGAGCGAGCTTAAGGAGGTTTATGCAAATCCGGCGAGAGGCTCCCATCTTGCGCGGCAGTTAATGCTTCCGCGGCGGAACTACGTACGTCTGTACATCCCGGCTACCCACAACCCCTCACACCCTCTCACCGACCTCCCTCCCCTCTCCGTAATGGGTGTCGTTTAACGTTAACGACGCCATTTTCCATTTTCGTCGGTCTTCTTTTTTTATTATAACGATCGGCTGGCATTAATTTTTCGGAGAGCGACGTAGGCCGCGGGGATGTGACGTACGAGAGCGGGGTGATAGTCCGGGGGAGTAGGAGATCAGAGGCTCGCGGATCTTTCCGACCGCAGTCGAAGAAAACCTCGAATCCGCAAGTCCGGCTTACGCACTCCCTATCGATATAATCAGGAACAGACGGCCGCTAAGCCGGGACGCGATTATTACCTCCCCTCTCTCCCTCGTCCCTCTATGCGCCGTCGGGTATCCCCACATCGCTTCCGGCGCATCTTACATTTCGCCACGTTTACGCGCATTAACCCCCCCCCTCTCCAGGTCAACCGCTCCGTCATGAGCTTCAATTCGAGAGATCCGACGCATCCGCTTTCTTATTACAAAGTTTATTATTTAACGCTAATAATATTTTTTGAAAGTAATGCCACGATCTCCGAGCCTCGAACTCCTTTGCATTTTCGTTTTCGCAACCTCGAGTCCTGCCTTATTCGGCACACTTCAATATTTAATCTTATTGTCCCGGTGATCTTGCACATAATAAGCGCAGTCACGCATACACGACGTGATGCTAGGAGCCTTAGAGCCGCAAACCTCGATTATTATTATCACTATCATCGACATTATTATTATTATGTATTGTTGTTGTTCTTGTTGTTGTTGTAGTTGTTGTTGATGATATTATTATTATTTATACGCTATCCAACTACTTTCCCAAGTAAAGATTCAAAATCTTTCGTTAAAACGTTTTGATTTTCATTTGAAAGTTATTGTATGCAAAGTATCAGAAAATATTATTTTTTATAAACGTCCAGGGCTTTCTATAGATAGACTCTGGGCCCTCGAGCCTCATTTACCAACACATTCAATGCATAATAAAGTTTATCTTAATTGAATCGACGAACTTTTTCAGAGCGCACTCTCCGTTCAACAATCGTTAGACAACTCGGCTAGTTATGCAAACAATAGGAAAAGAAAGCAGCAGACGAGGCCGAAAGACTCACATTATATTCAACTAATAAACCAAATATTTATTCCGATGGCAAGGAATACGGCGCACGTGTTGGTTACGTGGCCGCGCATCGCACGGAACGCGAGGGCTTACGAGTCAACTTCGATATTACGGCGTAGAAAAGTATATTCCTGCGAAGCGTATCCGCTGGATTTAAAGACAATTTCAATCCCTCCCCCCATTGGCTTTGTAATGAAGTTAATAAGCACTTGCGAACGTTACGTAAAATAAAAATTCTTCAATGTACGTAAGCATTTTTCCCTCATTTAATACATAGTTTTGAAATCTGAACGTTTTATTCCTTTTGTCATTTAATAGCTCGATGATTGAGCGATAGAGGCTTTGATTAGACGTTCCAATAATTTCTATTCCTTTGAACGAAGTGTGTTCGTTTAAACCTAAGATTTCATCGGGTTCGGCTATTTTTTTTTTTTAAAGATGAAGGAGCTCTGAACGGAAGTCCCGATAGAGCCAGAGTTTCTATGTAATTTTATATTTTTGTAAAATATTATTAAATAAATTTATTTTCAGCGGCAAGGTGAGTATCGGAAAGAAAAAAAAAATGGCATACAACGAAGGAACGAATTGCGTGTCACGCGTACGGATAATGGACTTGTTATTGCCTGGGAGTTAATAGTCGGGGATTAACGTTATTCGTTAGCCGGCGAATTGAGATTTAAGCTTGGTCGGACCCAAGTGAGACGAACGAGCTAGAGGAATGAGGGAGGGGGGGGTACGTTAAGGGAAGGCGCAATTATAAAGATTGTATGTAATTGCGTGTAATCAATAGTGGTTTAGGGAAGTAAGCGCGACGGGTCAGAAGAGATTCGCGGTGCATTGACGGCGGAGGGGGAGGAGTGGGACGATGACGGGTCGAGGCAAAAGGTGGAAAATGAATCGTACGGAAGGAGGAGTAGGAGGAGGTGGAGGTGGAGTAGGAGGAGGTGGAGGAGGAGGACCGCTAGCTCTGTCGGTTGATCGTCGTCAGCCGTGGTTACGCTTTACGGGACTCGGCTCCGTACGCCGACGGTTTGGTATTGGCGGTGGGGTGGATCGGGAAGGAGGGGTGCGGGGCGCCCCCGTGCGGCAGGTCGGACGAAGCTCGGGACGGAGGCGCCCGGGCACACGAGCCGCGGCTTAGCCCGAGTGGGCGTGACCGGTGGCTAGGCCAATGAGGAGCCGGTAGGCCGAGCCTAAACCTGCGCCGTCGGCACCAGGTTCGCCGACACCGACGCACCTATGCCGGCGCTCTCCTGCCTACCGTCGGACCTCCTTATACCTCCTCCCTCGGCTCGGGACGGCGCTTCTTATCGGCAGCGCGACAAGTCCTTGTCCGGGAAAGAATGCGACCCGTGATGGATGAGCCTCGGAAATGCTAATGACCCGGCGGAGCGTCTCGCCCCTAACCCTTCGATCGATCTGACCTCTGGGCTCCCCTTACTCCCCTCGCATGCCCTCGTTGCGATAACGCCGCGCACCGAGACATGATTCAGGATGGGCCCCGTTCTCTTTCTCTCTCCCCCCCTCTCTCCCTCTCTCTCCCTCCCTCTCTCTCTCCCTCTCTCTCTCTCCCTCTCTCACTCACTCACTCACTCACTCAGTCTTTCCTTGCAATTTATAACGATAATTCCCCTTTATTATTTTGCAAGTAATGCCGGGGCGAGACTTCGCTATTGTTAGGTGGCCCTCCTATCCTTGCCTATCGATCAGCTGGCCCGTTCGATAGTCCACTCGATAACGAGATTCCATGCTAATTAGCCGCGCCTCCGCTCTCTTAAGAGGACGGAGGCTCGGGCCCGGGGCCTTTTTATTTATTTTCATTAGCAGCCGAAGCGAATCGACGCAGCCGACCGGTTATTAATAATCCTACCCGATACGCTTTATTCTCTATTATTACTGCAATTCATCGACATTACCTGCGGACCTGAGAGTTTTTAATCTTTCCATTTATTCGTATTATCGTTTCGTGGGAATACCGAAATCACTTCGGGACATGATTTCCGCTCCGTCGACTACTTACTCCCAGTGCAAATACAGCGAACCCTCGGCTTGGATTTGTTTTAGTATTAAGGTCGTTGGCAATACATTGACAAGAACGCGGTATTGGCAAGAAAACGGCAAATGAAGTCGGCTTATCGGCAAATGATTGCCATCGGCAGTTCGCTAAACGACGAAATTCGAGTACAGCGCGTGAAATTTGAGTAAGGGGAGGCAGAGGTGGCATTCGGCCACCCGCGTTGAGCGATATTAGCGACGAGAGCTCGGATCAATTTGTTATGCACGTTAATAGCAGATTAGGGGTAAGTTTGATTAAGGGTACGTTCGGGCTCCGTCGCTCAGGAATTAAAGTAAAATTTCCAGTCGGCAAGTTGTTCGCTTAGCGGGAGCGGTTTTGAGGATGAGGGAGGGGCCGAGGGGCGAGAGATCATGTTGGACGAGCACCACCCGGATAAGCGGTGGCATAAGACTCGGCGGGAGGAAGGGACGGACCTCCCCTGAAGGAGGCGTAGTTCCTCCGGGTAGGAGTAGCGCTGCTCCCGCGGACGAGGCTCACGGCAGATGTCCTACCGCTTTCGGAATTACAATAATTAACGGAGGTCTTATTCGTGATGGGGAGTCACCTCCATCTCCTCCTTCTCCTCTCGCCCCCTGTCGTGTCCACGGCGACGACACGGCGTCCGTGACGCTCTCTCCGCTCGAGATGGCTCCCGACAACAATTACACGGCCAAAAGCAACTCCGGCTTTGATCTCGGAATTAATCGCCGGTTCGAGGCCAAACGCCGGCACGTGGACGCTCCTTTTTCCACTTTGCCTCTCATTCGCTCTGTTTTGCGTAAGTGTCCGATGCATGCGCTCCAGGGAATAGCACTTCCGCTCGGTATCTCCTCGGTTCCGCTGCTTAAGAACCCTCATCCCGTCCTCGGTCGCATTTCGCCTCTTTGCGGCCTCGCCCTGGACTTGTAATTTTCGCACGATCTTCGATGCCGTCATTTAACATTGTGATTATTGTGGTATAGTTTCATGTGACGTGGCGGGTTGGGAGGGGTAGCCGGGGAGGGAACAAGAGAGAGAGAGAGAGAGAGGGGTGGGGGTGAGCATTATCGGGAATGATAATTCATTAATATGCGGTAGGAGGCTCTCAACTGAAATCGGATAAAGTTATTGAGAAAATTGCACGTGTATAATTGCTCGGAGAGATAATGCTCGAGGTGACGGTGGGAAAGGGGAGGAGCTCGTCGGTTATTGGGGTAAGAGAGCAGCCGAGATCGTATATTATTCAAAAGAAATGGCGTATAAGCGGAGAATAATAATACGCGTTGAGCGGCGTCCACTTAATTCGCAATACGCGTCTTACAATGTTAACCCTCTTGAATCCAGGGGGAGAAATGAGGCCTCGAGTGAGTGAGTGAGAGAGAGAGAGAGAGAGAAAGAGATGCGAGATAGAGAGAGCCTTATTACAAATCGTTTAAAAGGGTAAGGCCCGCGTGATGGGAGTCATTTGCCGCGCATGAGGCCCGATATCAGTAATTTGAATGTAGCCGTTAGTGGGATCGAAGCTCGTGATCGAGCCGCCGTCGGAGTTGCTTGGCCATGATCGAGGATGCCAAAAGCTCGTCCATCTGCGGAAGCTGCGAGTCAGTCGCAAGGGTAGGGAAGAGGATGGAAAGGAGGGGGGTCGCCTCGAGGCTCGCGCGTCATAAAAGAGTTTAAAGGGGTGGAGAGAAGATAAAGGCATCTCCGGGAGGGATTCAATAAATCCCATAATGGATCGGAGACCGGGAGCACGCGCTCGAGTTCCGGGTGTCCGGGTAATCGGAGCACTGTAATCCGTCTTTCTCCACCCGAGCTACCACCCGAGCTACCACCCGCGATGATAATTCGCCGGGAATAAGGAGACTCCACGCCCCTGAGATCGGCATCGGGCGCTCACCCCTTCCTGGCAGAGGCCACCCTCCCTCTTTGTTCATCATCGTTTTGGCCTCGTGCATTATTATTGCAGCCGAGCTCCCTCTCGTTTTATTCGCCGTCGACTTTTTCTCTCTTTCTGTTATTTATATTGTTCCTTCTCCTGTGCGGGATCCGTTGGAGCCAGCGCCGATCGCTTGTCGCGCGGGCCTCCGGTCCCCGATCTGATCCCTCGGACCTCTTGATCTCTTTTTTTTTCCCGTCCCTCGCGAGAATCGCGAACCCGTTTTCCGCGCGCACCGTCTACGCCCACCGGAAGCAGCTGTAGCCTCGCCCCAATGGAACCTCGTCCGACTCGCGCTCTCTCTCTCTCTCTCTCTCTCTCTCTCTCTGTGTATCTGGTTTCGCCCGTTTGCCAATGTCACTCCTGAGAGAGCCGGGGATGGCGTATAAAAATTCAGATATCCGATTACGGGGAGAGTAGCGAATCAAAGGTTTTGTGCACGTTCGCTCGGTGACCGTTTGTCGCCCTTAGGAGCCAACCGTTTATTCGGCTGCGGAGTCCTCCTTAATCGACTACGGGGTGATCCCTAAGGGCCGCCTCCCGAGACACGTTTGCTCACTCCCGCCGATCCGGCCATCCCTCCTGCACTGCCAAGGACACTACTTCCAAGCACCTTCGAAGCGCGATCCTTGGAAATCTGATTTCCACGAGTGCTTCGGTAACAAGATCAAGATCCTAACGAGTTACAATATAAATGACAGCCGAGCTCCGTAATAATACTTTTATTCAATGTCAAGACGAGCTTTCTCATTTCTTTCTTTCTCGTTTCTTACTCGCTCATGAGCGAAAAACGGGTTTATGCAGGTAAAAGCATTCGCGTCATTAGTCATTGGATGATGAGATGGAGAGACAGAGAGAGAGAGAGAGAGAGAGAGTATTAGAAGGATTAGTTCAAGGGACGTAGGGGACAAGCATAAAGAGTCCGAGGGTAAAAGAAAAATCGGGACGGTCGTCGTAAAGCTCCAGGTCGCGAAAAAAGTGTCGGGCAGGGGGGGGAGGTGCGAGGTAACGAACGGTAACGACTCGGCAACGTCCCCGGGGAATCTTAACGATCGCAATCTCGCAATGAGATGGCGATAGAGGGCAAGAGAGCCCGGGGGGACGGGTGCCGGGTTCGGGTAACGAGCCCGAGCTGTCGTCGACGTCGTCCTTGGGCTAAGTCCAGCTACGTGATCCAGCGCTTTCTGCCGTAAGCGAGGAGGAAAACAATGAAGCCCGGGACTCTCGGACGGACATCTGCCTCACCCAGGCCAAGAGGGCCATCCGACATCTGGCCCCGGCTTCTTCTGTCCTTGGCGATTTCGACATTCCTCATCACGTCGCAGGTCGCGTCATCCTTAGCGGCGAGCTCGGTACGCGAGTCCTCGACCAAGACGAGAGAGAGAGAGAGAGAGAGAGAGAGAGAGAGACAGAGAGAGAAAGAGACAGAGAGAGAAAACATTAACTACCTTCCCCCGAATGTGGAGCGCGGCGAGGGTGTCCGAGCCGAGGTCCCCGTCGGGAGTGCCGGCTGCTAACGAAAATAAAGCGGGCGTTCCGGGCACGCGCCAGGAACACGCCCAGCTAAGGAAGCTTCGTTAGCGCGGAGCCGAAGGCGCCCGAAATGGAAAAGCCTCGATAGCTTTCCTAAGAGCGGGAGCCGCGCGGCGAAACGCCCACGTGACGGCGATAATTCTCGTGCGCGGCTCGAGCCGGCCCTCGGCTTGCCGACGGAGAGGAGGTCCGCGGGAGCCCAGCGGGCGGTTAGGCGTTCCGGCGACTGACACGGCCGCGTACGCCCAGAACTACCCCTAGGTGGTCCAGGGCGTTGACGGGTGGTGCGTAGCGGTGCCGGCCGCCTAGGGCACGTCCCGAGATGTCTATCGGGCAGGGCAGGGCAGGGCAGGGCAGGGCAGGGCGGACCACCGGGGAGACACGCGGCTTTCCTCGGCCTCGTGGAGGAGGCGGAGGAGATCGTTCGTTACCCGACGCTTGTCAACAAGCCGACAAATGAAGACGTCCGGGCGACGGCAACAGGTGCCGCCGCCCCCGCCGCTCCTCCTAAATCGTTGTCGCCGCAATTCATAATCGACCTTGAGCCTATTAATACATCCGATGCTCTGGGGTTGGCGGGAGCGCGGAAGGGCAAAATCTATTCCGGTCGAGTCGTGGCGATGATAGCGGTGCTCGAGCTCATGACCTGAAATTTACTCGGAGTCCTTGGAATTATCGTTGGCAACGGGGTCGCTCGATAAATAATCCGGAAGCCATTCGATGAGTGGCTCGGCAGGGGAGGGCGGTCGAAGGCAGTCGGAGGCGGTCGGAGGCGGTCGGAGGCGGTTGGAAGAAGGGCTGGGAGGTGAGAAGGTGGAAGGAACCAGGCCGAGGTAATGTAGCGAGGCTCGGGGCGGCTACGTCGGGGACAGGTGAGCTGTAAATAAATTCCAATTAAGCGGCGGCTCATTAGAGCGGCGCAGAGAAGGAGCCGCTGCGCTCCGGTAATATCGCTAATCGTTATGGCGCTTCGTAGGGGAAGGTGCTACCGGATATCGCGGCCATTCCGGCCGAGCTTTACGAGCCGCCGTCGCATAAAATACGCGACCCCTCCGAGCCCTGTGGTCCCTGCCTCCGTTTTATACGACTCCTCTCGGCTGCTGCAGCCTCTTCTCTCTCTCTCTCTCTCTCTCTCTCTCTCTCTCTCTCTCTCTCTCTCTCTCTCCCTGTCTCCATGTCTTTACGTCTTGCAGACGAGGAGGAGCCCGCAGGCCGCCGTGCATTAGGGCGGTGAATAAAAACGTCGGGGTCGTAAAGGTGAAGCACCGGGGAAGAGGCTAGCGGAGGATCCGCAGAGGGAGTCTGCAGGGACGAGGCCGAGATTGCTTCTTCGAAAATTACGAATTTCTTATGTCCCCTTCTTTTTCATGCTCCCGGTCGAGCGGGCAGCTGGTTCGCTGCCCCCGTTTAATGCTCGCTTCCTTCCTCCGTCGGTTTTAAACGACTGCCAAAGAGCTCCCGCGACTCTCTCTCTCTCTCTCTCTCTCTCTCTCTCTCACTCTCTCACTCTCCTAACCTCTGTCGTACTTCCACCCCGTCGCGTTACCCTTTCCGATAATAAAGATCTCACGTGCCGGTGATTCGGAATCTCGATATTCCGATATTAGCTGCCGAGGAATAAAGTCTCCGGGTCGACAGGAAGCGCCAGGGCCCGTCGACTGTATGCTTTGTACGGAACGCGAGAGGGGAAGGAGACTCAAATGAGTACTATTCGTTGCGATCGCGTGTGAAGATCTCGGCGATCCTCGTAACTCGCCTCTCTCGCCTCTGCCACGTTCGCGCGATCTCGATCTTGTTGCTCGCGTGCGTGGGAGAAGACGGCCGCAGAGGAATCGGATGCAGAGTGGATTCGCGGTTGGCGGGAGTCGGCAGCGCGATCGGGGTCGCGACTCGGAATCTCGCAATCACGGCTCCGAGTGTCCCTTGCGCACATCATAATTTTTTACTTCCCCGGCCGAGGTAATAATACACGTGTTGCGTAGTATAGGGGCGAGGTGAGTCGGTTGGAGGTGGTGGAGGAGGAGGAGGAGGAGGAGGAGGAGGAGGGTAGGAGGGTGGGGAGGCTCCGACTCGATCAGAGAGTGTCTGAGAGGAGAGTCCGAGTGGCGAGGTGCCGGGGGTGGCGGCGCCAACGGGTCCCTTTGAACTCGAGCCGCGCGAGGCTTCTTCAGGTAGCCACCAGACGCATTAGTCACTCCTTCTTACCTTCTCCTCTCCTTCGGCCTCTATCTGTCCCCCGCCGTCGGGAGGCGATCCCTGAGTCCAGAACGAGGCCCTAAATGAGTTGCTCAGAATCCTTAATAGGCCTCTGCGCGTCCCGAACTCGTGTCAACGTTACAAAAAAGAGTTTGCCGTCCTTCACGGCTCTCTCCCTCTCCTCTCTCTCTCTCTCTCTCTCTCTCTCTCCCGCCCGCCCGGGCGACCGGCCGGCCCTCCTACTCCCGACCCCCTCCTCCACCTTCTCAGTACAGAGGACCGGCGGAGCATTATCACAGCGGCCTCGCTTTCGGCCTAAAAGTGCCAGAGGACGTCTAGGTGTTGTCTCGCGGGGCTTTGGGTGACAAATTTCTTGCTCTCCATCGAAAAAACGTTCGAAATGGCCAAACATTATTCATTGTTATGTAAATTTATTCATCGGAGGCAGATCGCCGATGAGGTTAAAACATGCTATTCGCTGCCGAGCGGCAATTTTTCATTCAAATTTTATTTTTCTCCTCACCTCCCTGTCCTACCTCTTGCCACCTCGGCTACTATTATTATTACTATTATGATTGTTGTTGTTGTTGTTGTTGTTGTTGTTGTTATTAGAAAGATAAAATCATCTCCACTGATACGCATTCATAATCGACTTTGAGCCAAGTACACGCACGCACGCACGACCAGAGAGAGAGAGAGAGAGAGAGAGAGAGAGAGAGAGTGGGAGAGAGAGAGAGAGGAATGAATTTCCGACGTCGACAACGGCCAAGGGCCGGATTTTTTCGAGCCGCTAATTTTAATGTGCTAATTTGAATGCGCCTCTATAAATAATGGCATCGGAACTGAAATTCAAATTGCTCGGCCGTAAAAATGTAATTGAAACATTGGTTAAGAAAGCGAGGGAGTCTGCCGCTCGCAGTTTTTACCGCCTCGGCCGAGAACGCGGGACGCGGTTGGCCTTTTTGCGGATTTAGGCGTTAAAATCGAATTCGGTGCAAAGCGAATTCGGCATTCGCTAAATAAGCAATAAACGAGCGACGAAGAGAAGGGAGGAGGTTGTTTCATCGATTTTCCGGAAAATGCCCACCCCAGTGACGGAGATAATACTCATCGACGTGATCGTCGAGGTGATCGTCGAGGCCCATTACAGCGATCCCGGGGATGGAAAAACAGAGGGATAGAGAGGGGGGGGGAGAAAGTGCAAAAAACTGCCGGTCCTGCTGGGTCCCTCTAGGTCGGGAGGTAAAAAGGGCGGCCCCGATCCGATCTACAAATATAGTTGGCGCCAGCGGCAGCAACCTCATTATGAAGTAATTAAAAGCCATTACTGGCGCTATTCTTTATTGCGCGTGGTCAAAAGAAAGAGGGAGACGCGGGCAAGAGGAAAGCCGACAATGGAGCACCAGTCAGACCCTCATCTTTTAACTTTTCTCCTCCTCTACCTCGTCCTCCTCCTCTTCCTACTCCTCTTCCTACTCCACTCGCTACGGACCGAAGCGGACTGAAAGAGCAAAACGCGGCTGGCCATATCTATTATAAATATTGATGAAAAATGCAGCTGAAAAGAAAATTAAACTACTTTTTACGTATACCAGTTATTAAGGGAGAATATTTAGTGCGCACAAGAAGAAGTAGGAGGTGGAGAGAGTTTTTAGGCCATCACAGACCGAAAATCCGCAGATTATTAAAACTAGAAGAGGACGGAGCGAGTCCCTCAACCAAGTTTTACTTCAGCTTTAATATCAATCCGCTCCGTTCTCTTATCCGGAACACGTGGTGTGATGACCTTCGTTACGGCCTCCGATGCAAAGGGTGCGGAACGCGTACGCGTAGAATAAAAGTGCAGATGTAGGGTGAACGGGGAGTCAGGATTACAGCGTCTGGACGATCTACGGACTCACGAAATTTCAATATCACACGCAATATCCGCTTTGCCTTGGCTTTGATGACCTTACAGTGGGAGGGCTTTATTTACTTTTGATTGGATTCCGTATTCGTCGAATGTAGAAAATGGTCATCTGCCTCTAGTAGCCCGTATTACCCGACTCGAGTGCCCGTCGATTAAAGCTTCGTGAGCCCGGACGAGGACGTCGACGGCGAATCGATATTACGACGAGGGAAAGCACCGGTGCGCTTAGTTCTACGCAACGTCACTTTCGTTACTCGAGTCCGTCGATCCCGTGTTGATAAATATCTCGTACGAGCTACGATCGACTGCGTACTTACCGAATGAATTTCGGTACGAGGGTGAGAGGAAAGTAAAATTAATGGGTTTTTCGGCTTTCCCGGCAGAAGTGGCGCCGGCGTCTTGCAAAAATTGCCATTAGTGGTGCGCTTTCAGTTAAAACGTAAAGATTAATGCTCAACGAGTTGGTTTCTCTCGTAATGGCTATCTTGTCTCTCCCCCCCCCTCTCACTCTCTGTCTTAGTCGGTTAGTCTAAGAGGGAGGGGCGGAGGGGACTCGAGCCGGGGCGATTAGTCCTCAGGGCTTGGACGAGGAGCGCATTCGGTACCTGGTGGCTTCCACCGGCGGCTCGACTCGCCCGTAAACAAACAAGTTTCGCTACTCCATCTATCATGTTAATAGCGGGAACGAATCCTGGCGCCGAGTACTCCGGCCCAGGCGACGATCGCCGTGTCGAATCCGACCATCTCCTACATACGCCGCTAATTCCCTCTGGTAATTCCCTCCGGCCATCGCATCTGCCATTTCAGCAAGATCGGCAAGCAGCGCTCGCCCTCCCCTCCCTCACCCTCTCACCTCTCTCTCTCTCTCTCTCTCTCTCTCTATCTCTATCTCTAGCTCTCGGCTCTTTTACAAATAAAATCCGAATGTCATTAATGGGGTTTCCTGGTGGTCGGGGAGAAAGAAGGAGAACGAAGCCGAAATCGTTATTGCGATTATTATAATGATAAGGACTTTTTTCGAAACTGAGTGCAGCTACGCTTTTTCAAAATCATCCTTACCTACCGCCCTCCAGTTCCCCTCCCGCTTCCCATTCATTTACCTCGCAATACCTCCGGCGACTATTTTACCATTTACCTCCCTCCGGACCATCACTGCACCCTCTTCGTCGCTCCACGTAATGCCTGAAATTATTAATTCGTTCGCCTAACGATCAAACAACGAGCTCCGGCTCCGGCACCGACTCGAATACTTCAAATATATTCTAATTTTATTAAAAGGTTATTGTACGTAGTTCAGACGGAAAGAAGGAGGGTTAGGAGGAGGGGGAGGAGTAGGAGGCCGTTAGACTCCATCTGGTTGAGCTAAGGAATAAATATATTTGATGGAAAAGTCTGGTATCGCAGGACTAGTCACGTGACATAAATTTTCTGCCTTTGGCATTAAAGGTCCGTTACGCTTTGAAATCGCTTACCGCGTCATCTGCATAGCAGAGTTCCATTCGTAACGATGCTTTCCAGCACACGTACTTCCGCTTTCCGACTCCGTTCCGAACGAACGACGTAACAGCCAATGTCCCATCAAGCCATGGGATTCCATTTAAATATTACTCGGCCGATGTGCCGTCGTAGGCCCGGAGATTAAGAAAAATCATCGGAAAAAGGAGAGAGTCGTGCCCGGACGGATTATATTGGTAATAATTAGCAGTTACTTCTCCCGACAATGCTCGACTATTACATAATTACATAATGGTACTTGGAACAGATGCGGGGCGGAGGGTGACAAGAGGAAGGAGGAGTGGGGGCAGAGAAGCCGGTGGTGCAGTGTTAAAGTGGAGGCAGTGCGACTGGACTAATTCGTGGCCTCGTAGTCGGAGATTAGGTGTACGACCGAGATAAGTATTTCGTCTGCTCGGTGATTTTATCTGACTAATGGACAGAAGCCAGAGAAAATCAACAGTCACTAGGTGAGAGAAACGGCCCCGTCAACTCGCTGACTCGACAATTGGCTGCAGTTTTTATTTACTTTTCTTTTTTCCTTTTTCATTTTTTTTTTTTTTTTTTTATCTCATCTCCGGTTTTCAGTCTTTTGTCACCAGCTCCTCTCGCCTCCTTCCGGTTTAATCCGTCGCTCGCTTTTAAACTCGCATCTTAATACCTTTTATCTCGTTCTTTTGAAATTTCCATCAACACCTTTGTAAATCAACAACACAGGAATTTCATACTTTTGTGCCAATAATCGGAGTTTTAGTGCCGACTCTGCTTCTCTCTCCTCCTTCTCCTACTCCTCGTCCTCCACCCCCCCCCCCCCTCTCCCGTAACTAATTACCAGAAATGCATGGGCGTCCGGGCGATTCCAGTTAACTCGGATAATGCCAGTAAATCTTACAGAAGCAATAAATTTAGCCTTTCTACAGTCCAGTTCCGTAAGAAGTTCATGAAAAGTAAAATCCCGTGTAATAAAATGCCGCTTATGGGTATATAAACTGCATTGGGAGCGATTTCCCTATCGTAAGATTTTAATTGAGTCAACGTAATAATAAAGCAAAAATTATGTAAACCACTAGTTTAGCCCGTACGTAATGGCTCAAACGTAATTACAGCAATATTTAATAAAAGGCCGTGGCAGCCGATTGAAATTGACTGGAATATTATTCATTTGAATATAATAATTGTTGCAGGAGCTCGGCGGTTGGATTTTATGGACTTTCGCCACTGTTTTTCTTTCTGCCTCCCGCAGCCGACGGGCATACGAACATTTTATTTTCTTATATTTCTTATTTCTTTTTTTCTCTTTTCGTCGTCGTCTTCTTCTTCTTCTTCTTCTTCTTCTTCTTCTTCTGCTTCATCTTCCTCTTCTTCTTCTTCTTTTTATTAGGAATAAGTAATTCGTAATGCGGGTAAGTACGAAAGCGCCATGAATATGTCAATTTGAAATACGTTACGGATTATCGGCTTGGAGGCAGCCCTTGGTTACGTAAGAAAGAAATCGTCGATCTTCTTTTTGTTTTCCTGCACTCGAGCACCGAAAAGGATGATGGCAAGGCAGACATAAAGAAGAAGCAGAAACAGATGAAGAAGAAGAAGAAGTAGAAGAAGAAGAAGAAGAATGTCATAAAAGTTGATAAAGGTGACGTCGGGTCGAATAAAAATGTCCGGGAGCGGAGGCCGCGCTTAAAATCAGCCAGGCAATTAAGCGCCCCGTAGCTAAGAGTCCAAGAGTCCAAGAGTCGAATGGGCGGGATAGCCGGTTCGTCATTGAGGAGGAGGAGGAGGAGGAGGAGGAGGAGGGGGTGTGCAACGGAGGGTAAAACAAAGAGAATTGCGCAATCGCTCGGGGAACGGCCGCTCGTGCTGCTGCGGCCCGGGCAAAAGTGTAAATAAAAGGGAAACGAAGCAGCCTGCCGGGGTATAGCGTATATCCCCGGCGATCCGTAACGAGACGAAAGGAGGCAATCAGGATGGATTTACCGCTCTCCCTCTCGCTCGGCTTCGCTCAGGAGCGCGCCGGCTCGGGCGCATACGCGCACGAGACCGCAGGCCTCTCGGAGGGACCGAGTCCGAGGCTCGCACGTCCAACCCCTTCACGAGGTGTTAAGAAAATATTATCTCAACGCCGTTTATGTTTCTCGTGATTTACAGGATTGCACGTTTCTTCTCCTCTACCCTCTCGAACCGCCCGGGCAATCTATTTTTTATTATTTTCTTTTTCTTTTTCTTTTTCCTTTCCCCGGTGCTCTGACGGCCTACCGGCCCCCTCCCCCCCAATAGCCCCAATAACCCCCGTTCCCCGTAAGTCCTATTTGTTTGGCGAAGAGATCTCGTATTACGATACGCACGCGACCGAGCTAATTACTAGCAAGAGTCCACCTCACTTAACATTTTAGCGCCGAGTGACCGCGAGCCCTTTACGTTATCTCTCTTATCTCTCAAACGCACCACCGCCATTGTAAATATCCCGAGTCCGTGTCTAATAGGATAAATTTAATGACAATCCGTCGGTACGATAAAGCTTCATTTAACTAAATATTTAATCGCGGCCGAGCCGCGTTCCGTCCTTGGATGGAAATGACTCCACTCGAAATCGTTTAAAGCGTTTTCCAACCGCTGCGGCCTTGTCACAATGACGACGCGATCTCGCCTTCGCGTGCTTCCCTGAAACGAGATTCCGCCGATGAAGGGCACGCGGGTAATTGGCCCCGAATAGCCCCGCTTTCCTATTAAGCTTTGCGTCTTCGAATGCGCTCTGGCCCTTAACCGAAACGCCCGTTAAGGACGAGCGTGCGGGCACGAGTAAGAATAAGAATCGGAATAAAGCGGAGGCGACAAAGCCGAGGCAATCGATTCAATGATCCATTATGTGAGAATAAAATGCGCGCGGATCGTTTGAAAAGGATCGTTTAAGGAAATTACGGGACTAAGGAAACACGTGTTAATGGCGTGCGATTGTGTTTATTGTGAGCTCCTCGGCTTCGGACGTCCGGCGGCGTTAATAAAGTTGCGGCTAACAATTAAGAGGAAATCGGAAGGAAAAGCTAAAGAGGGCAGGCGTGCGCGTCACATTGACCTAATAATGACGTGCCCTTTTCATTGTCCGTGAAGAATTGAGAGGCTCCACGACGACGACGACGACGACGACTATGACGACGAAGACGACGGCTCCTCGGATCCAAGTTTTATAGCGCACCCGTGGAATCGCAGCTGACAACGACAACAACAACAGCAGCAACGGCAACAGCAACAGCAACAACAAAGGCCATGGCTACTACGACATGGTAGAGGGGGAGGAGAAGGTGGAGGCGTAGGAGGGGGCGGGGGTGGAGAGCGAGGGCGGCTTCGTGTTGTCTCCGCTGGCTGCGTTGCCTCGTAAATCGTTGGAGCACCGACATTGTCCGAGGCCGTGATTTACCGACCCTGGTCCATTAGTCGTAAAAGGCATATAAGGCGTATAAGGCAAACGCTACACGGCTCCTGCCCTCCACACCCTACAACCCCCCTCCCCCCTCGAGCACTCGTCGCGAGATATCGAGATAAGAGAAATTGCTAGTGGGGCGCGTAGTATCAATGAACCGCGACTCCTAGTTTCGCGAATCTCGTACGCGCTCGTACTCGCCATCGCCATCGCCATCGCCATCCGGAGCTAATGAAAATTTCAGGCTCCAGGTACATTGGAATTATATTTATGACTCGATTACGTGCGAATAAAGCTATTCCCGAGCTCATTAAAATTATAGCAGCTGCTCGTATAGGGAGGGAAGTGGAGGGAGGGAGGGCCGCGAGCTAATAATCGAGAAACTTGTTTTAAAATATAACATTTAAATGGCCCTGGCGTGTTATTACCCCGAGAGTAATACGTATTTCTTTCTTAAAAGCTCTTTCATCCTCTCCCCCCCTCCCCCATGTTACTTCTAGATTCTTGACTCGCAACAGGCCGCAACTACTTTTCCAGCCGATGTGTCTGCATTACGCAGCTGCGATCGCTCGCGCCTCCCCATATTCGCCCGAGCGATTAGCCGCGACTTGTGACTCGAGCGATCCGCTTCTGTCGCCAATGCAACGACGACGAAGACGACGACGACGGGTAACCGATGCAACTAGGAATACTCGTTAGTGCCCGTGGCATTCTGCATGAAAAAGAAACGCGCGCAATGACAATTGACTCTACATATAGGCCACAAGAGTCAAAATAATAATTCGTGTGCATGGTTTTCTTGGCCCCGGTGCACCCGCGGCGGGATTTCCTTTTGGGCCAAACAGATAGGAGCGCGCGCGCGGACGATATTTTTTGGACACGTGTATAGGAGACATTGTAATGGGATGAATGGGGGGATAAGGTATTGGCAATCGGAGATGTTGGCGACGCATTGTGAGGAGAAAAGGTCCGAAGGAGCGGTTAAGTTTGTGGAAGTGAGTTAAGGCACAAGTGTGGCTTAAAAAGCTCACGCGGTGCATTATGACATTGTTATGCAGTGGATTTAGTTGAGCGGCGGCGGTCTCGTATTTATGACATCCCCTCCCCCGGGGTGTATGATGGCCGTGAATGGTTATTGGGGAATGTGAGCAAGAGTGCGCGTGGCTGAGAAAGGCCGAGTCGAGGCGCTGATTATGAGAAGAAAGGAAAAGTCGGCACTGGCGGGCGAGGAGGGGAGGGACGGGCCCGGAAAAAGCCGGGGAAACTGCTCCTTACCCGGAATCGGCACATCCGAAAATCTCGGGGCCGCATTTTCTCAATGGCTTTTCTCCGTCTTCCCGGGAGCTGTGGCCGCTCTCCTCCTCGGGCGTACCTACTACGGCCGCAACGAGGAAAAGCCGAATCGTTAAAAGATAGAGGACCGCTGGACCGAGGGCAGGGCTCGCCGAGAGAAAAGAGAAAGGGCCTGTCCTGCCGGGGCCTTTAAAGGGTCGATCGCGCCCACCGTACTTTGTTCCAGCCTTCCTTTCTATCCTCCCTCTCCTCCTCCTCCTCCTCCTCCTGCTTCTTCCTCATTCATCGGGTCGCGCAAAATCCAAGGCAGTGTGCAAAAGGGAGGGGGGAAGGGGGCACAACCTCTCACTCGACCCGATCCGGAGTATAATTGATCCGAGGGCCCGTACGTACGTCTTCCTTTCCGCTGGCGTCTCCTGCCCCTCCCCCTCTGTCCCACCCGAACCTTTTTTTACGACGAGCTCCGGGACTACCGACGGCCGAGCATTGAGAGGGACGGCGAGGGAGCGTGAGCGAGTCCCCGGACTCTGTGGCATTGTGTCGGGCCTTACTTCCGCACTGATCTGTCCCAAAGAGCCCGGGACCGAACTAATGGGGCAAGAGCTCGCGTGGGCGTACGCCCACTTGCTCATTGTCCGGGTTTCGGCTCGTTTTCGGATGTGCGCGCGCGCGCGCGCGCAGGCCTCGTGGCCGCGTGCCCCGGCGACGCTACCCTGCGTCATTGAATCTGCGGTACCGGGCCGCAGGAAGGAGCCAAGTAAAAGGAGGAGGGCCGATCGTAGGCGGGGACCCGGGGAGGCTCGCGTTCCTAGTTCCACCCGTACAATGAGCGAGGCCCTCGTTGCGCGGGCCCCGCGATCTTTGGCCGGAAATCGGCGTTAAATAGCCGCGAACCATCTCGCACCCCCCCCTCAACCTACCCCTCAACCCACCCCTCGGCCCCACCCCCGGACCCATTCAACGGCGGCTTTTTTGACGAGCCCTCGCCGCGGACACTCAAAGGGAAGCTGCCGCAGCTCCCTCGTACGAGGGAGGATCTTCTCCTTCGATTCCCGACTTTCCGGTGAACTATCTCAAATTTTCCCTCATCGATCACGACCCGCGTCCCCCTCCTCCCTCTCTCAAAGACCTTTCACAATCGGCACTAATACAGTCCTTCCGACACTTCTCCCCCTCTCACCTATTAATTAACAATATTACTACCAGCTCCTTCAATATTCAATGCAATTCAATACCTTGCCGCCGTTTGCTAATAAGCATCGGTTTCCTTTCCTCGCTATGTATTCCTCGTGGACTCCCCTCGCCTCGCTCATTACGTTATATTCATATAGAAATAGTTAAATTACGTATTGCGTCGCGTGGAGCAGCAAACGACGCGCATCCGCAGATCGAGACTGAGAATGTCTTATACGTGGCTACGTAGGCGAAATGCGTTATGTGAAGTGTAATTAAGATAAAATGTGGTTAGGAGTATCGCTTAATGGTTTAATGGAGCGAACGCGGGGCGAGGAGAGTCGTAGGGTAGATTCAACGGACCGGCAGCCGCTCTCTATGATTCACAACTAGAGTATTTGCAAACGGATGCTTTGGCGAATAGTGTTTATTGGTTGGGCGGCGAGGGGCGGGGTAGGGGCAGAGGAAATTATGTGAGGAGCGGGGAAATTGGGGGAGGGGGCAGGATGGGGCAGGAGGGGCCAGGAGGAATTCAAGGTAATGGGAGCATTTTATTAAAATTAAGTGGATACGAAAATAAAATGTACGCGGAGTCCGGCAGCTGCTTCATCGGGGCATAATCTCCCATTAAACGCGAGTTTCGAGAAGAACTGCTAAGCGAGGATGTTAATTTCTTGGGCTCGCGGTACCCGGGTGGGCGTATTTTCTGAAAAATACATGCTTTAAGGAGCTCTGATTCCAGTATTTGCGTTGACTATTAAAAGGAAAGAGAGTTGGCCGAGCGACCGGCCGCCACTGAGCGGAAGGCTCTGGCCTAGAGAAGGAAGCCACCACCAGCTCCCTCAACCCGTCCCTCCGCCCGTCCCTCTCTCATCGGGTACTATAATTTTCTGTCATTTCGTAGAGAAAACTATTGCCGAGGAGTCCTTTAAGCCCAAAAAAAATTTCATGCCGATGTGAGAATTTCTATTATTACGCGTGTCACTCTTCCATCTATCGTATACGCATTCCTCTCCCTCGCCCTCGCCCTCTCCCTCGCCCTCGCCCTCGCCCTCTCGCCCGATGACCCTCTTTCGATGCGGGGACGCTGTTTTTGCTCTCTTTTCCACTTCCTCTACCTCGTTTCCCTCTGCATTTTGCGCTCACGGACTCTCGGACGCATCTGTCCGATTGCCCGTGTCTATACGCGTATACGTATGTACACATACAGGCATCTTGTACAAACGCTGCAATCATACGTGTTTTGAAAACGCCGACGTGCCCACTTTGGCGATTCGATCAGATAGCATTGTATCGGTGAGATGATTGCAGTCATTACCGCTCGCCCTCTCCCTCTCTCTCTCTCTCTCTCTCTTCCTTCGACCACGGTTCCGACTCTCTGCCGACCGCGAATTAGAATTTTGAACGGCAATAGAGCTCGGGGCCCCTCATTTCAACATACACGTGTTGCCTTGGGACCATGCAGCATCTCCCGAGTATACCAGTAAGCGCTACGAATGGCTCCGTAACCGAGACGATCGGGAAAAATTACACGTTGCCGGAATGTTTAATTTATTAGTGGAAATACTCCATTGATTTCAACTACATTACCGCCTCCCCCCTGCCCCTTCCTAACCGGCAATTTTCTATTACGCAACCCTTTCGGGAAAAGTTAGGCTCCGCTGACGCTCGGACTCCCACTACGAGGAATCGTTCGAATATTCGCAACGAGCAACATTCGATTCAACGGTCTTTATTACCTTCATTCGTTAAATACAATGATGCGATGGGAGGATGTCGGAAGAGCATCGAGTCGGGTAATTGAATAATTTCTAATTCGTTAGCGTAAGAACGAGCTTTCTCTCGATGATTGCGTAGACGAGTGGATGAAATCACTGCCGCTGGGGATAAGAACAAACTACTTGTCCAGCTCGTGGGCCTCGAGACCGGTACAAAGACCTTCTTTGGTCTTCTCGATCCTCTCGATGTGGACTCGTCAGGGCTTGGAGTTGTCGGGCGCATGCAAACAGACGATTAGGTAACAATCACGGGTCGATTCGTCCCGGGTAGGCTGAGAGCCGAGGCTTAGAAAGCGGCTTAGGACCGGGATTTCACCGGGAACGCTCGCTCGATGTTTACAAGACTGCGAAGGATAAGGGAAGGGACCAGTGGCAGAAATCCGGGATAAACGGGGAGAGGTCGCGGTTCGGGTCGAGTTAACGCATCGGGACAATTAAGAGCGAGAGGACGGAGAGAGGTCGCATCGAGTGACAGGAAGCCGGGATGATGTCTCCCGATACCCGGGGGGGATACAGAGTCGCGCTTCCGGTTATGGATGGCAGCTATGCCTGTCCCTTTTCAATGAGCCCGTCTCTCGATAGTGAAGTGGAGGAGCTCCCGGATCTTCTTTCCCTCGTTCTTCGAGGGTGGAGCACACGCCTCGGGACGGGCACACGCCTAACCAGCCTTTATCATCCGGAGGATTGTTGATTATGTCAGGGGCAGCGGGTACGCGGAGATCCCAATCGTTCCCGACGGATCTCGAAATCCGAAACTCCCGCTCGATCTTTCCCGACTCTTCTTTACTTCTTTTATTTGCCGCACTTCCTTCCTACCATCCCTCCTTTCTCTCGGTTTTTCCTTAAGCCTGCATTTTCCTTTCTTATGACTTTCTGCCTCGGAATCCAACGCTCGCCTCCTTACTATCTCACAAAGACCCTTCCTCTCCAGTTATTTAACAATAATTTTTAATATAATGCTGGACATCGTATATGATTACGTCCTCTCGTCTATTCCAATCGAACCGTAGGACTCGCCTTTCTCTATAGAATTTATAAATCGTACTTAGACTGTACAAGTTTACGTGCAAGCTTAATTTTAATAAAGACTCGACACTTCATAGAAAAACAGTTTTGATAAATGAACAAAAATACTTACCCTTAAAAATACCCATTTATCATATTCCAATATGATACAGAGTAAATAAAATAATACAGAGAGAGGGGGGAGAGGGAGAGGGAGAGAGCATTTACTTAAAGCTTACAGCCGATTTACGCGTAATAGTCGGTATCGTTTATTATTTTCTCCGCCATTGTCTCCAGCCCTCCCTCGCCCCTAGCTAAAACGTAGATATGCAATTTACCGTGGAATTATTTTCCAAATACTGAATACAAGAAGCATTAAAATTTTATTAGTGTTCATGTCCAGATGTGCTTAATAAAATATTCATGGCCGAGATTTCGATATAGTAGTCGTGCAACTAACGAATTCAAGATAATTATGGGGTTCTACTAACGAGTCTGAAAAAAAGTGACATTGATTTAATTTCTAGGGGATCGTAAAAGAAGAGCTGAAGTTAAATTATTTGAAATTTTCAGAAGCTATAACGAATGCTCATTCGAATGATTTACAGGAGGATTCGGCATCATTTGCATAATATCCGAAGGCTGGATATAAAATCTATTCCTACCGGCAGAGAGTCATCTGCTGCCGGGCCAAATGTCAAAAACTCATAGCCGCAAAGCAGTGGAATCGGGGAAAATACAGACAGAGAGAGAGAGAGAGAGAGTGCAACGAACAGAAGTAAAAAGAGAGTACGGAGCATAAGGAAGGTGAAATAAAAGTAAGAAAAGAAACGTCGGGACCAGGAGCCGTCAGCGACAGTCTGTCTGTGCTATTTTCTCGGCAATTTCAACACGATAAACAAGAAAAACACGGGGGATAGGTGGGGAGGGATTTAATTGAAAGGTCCGAATGAAAAAGCTCGGGTAGCATGCGTATTTCTAGCATTGTTGTAAATAATAAAAGTAGCGAGGGGCCAAGGGGTAGGGTAGTAGTAGGCATAATGGATGGGATTCCGCCGTCGCCGTTGCCGTTGCCGTCGCCGTTGCCGTCGCCACCGCCACCGCCAGCCGGCCATCCTCAGCAGATAGAGGCGCAAGGACAAAACGATAACAAAGGCCGGTAATGGACAAACGAAGGAGAAACGTGAATGGTGCCCACGTGACGCGGTGGTGAGCTCGGCGACGAACCGCCAGTAGTAGAACGGGCGCAGGTTAACGAGCGGACTCGGCGAATCGCGCCCCCTAACGTGCGAGCCCGCGCAAAACGGATCTTATTATTGCAGCGGGGACGCCCATCGGGGCCCCAGGACCGGGAGCCTGATTTCGACGGACGTACGCGCGACGCGTGCGGGTCACGAGTGCTGCGCGCAGCTGTGCGGACTCACGCCCCCCGACACACCCCCTGGAAGCTCACGGGGACAGGCACGCGCGCTTTCCCAATAGCCCCCGACCCAGGCATCCCCACAAAACAGCCAGAGAACGGAGCTTTTTGTCACTACTCCGCTCATTGCCGATGCATCTTCGACAGTTACTTTTTTTTGTTTGTTTGTTTGTTTGTTTGTTCCATCCGTTTAACGTCTTCGTTAAACGCCGTTGCAGCTCACTTTACGCATCTCCGACGCTCACCGGAGGAAGAGACACCCGATTTTCTCCGCTCTGCGGCTTTGCTTAGGATGAACGATCAGCCGGCGATGGACAGATAAGGTGGGCTAGCGTTCGCCAGGACTACTTTTATGAGAACGCAATGATGCGTAATGCCTGAGAATGACGAAGAAGAAGAAGAAGAAGTAGTAGAAGAAGAAGAAGAAGCAACAGAGGAAGGAGAAAATAAAACAAAATCTTCGAAATCCATCAGAAGCGATGAGCCTCCTTTCTTCTCTTTCCCGAAAAATCTTAACTTAAATTCAAACTGCCTCGGAATGCCCAATAACCTGATGATACTCTCTAAAGAAATGCTAACAACGGAATAAAAAAATTACGTGCACGTGTATCTTTAATGTAAATCAATGGCTGTTCATAAAGCCGAAATAAATAAACATGTTGGTCTATAATAAATATCCGAAACGTAAGCAGGGCCTTTAATATTCCACTTTTCAAGGAAGAAAAAAATATAAATACACCCTTAAGCTAAATATCGCTCGCGCTAACCCAGTTTCATCTAATTTTCAAAAATTTAACCACGAGCACTAAGCCATACTTATCTGAAATTCTCCGAGTCGTTAAAACTGTATCTGAAATACCTCGAAAATATCAAAGGCCCTTCTGAGCCCGCCATCTTGAGCGCATCCACTCGAGAAAGGCAAACGGGCGAAACCAGAGACCGAGAGCGAGCCAGAGAGAGAGAGAGAGAGAGAGAGAGAGAGAGAGAGAGAGAGAAGTTGGCGAATAAAACGAGTTCGAGCTTGGAATCAAGGGAGGAGGTGCATGAGAGGCAGAAGAAAAGGCGGTAGTCCGTACGAAAGACGTGTTTGGCTCCAATGCTTACCGGCCGAGAGCATATTACAATGGCGGGGGCTCGGACTACCCCCTTAAGCAAAGATAAGAGCCGAAGACAGCGGGCGGTGGGACGGGGGACCGGCGTTGCAAGATAAAGAGAGACTTTTAAGCGATGCACGCAACTTAGGACTCATTGAATGATTATACGTTCTGCAAATAATAATAGTGGAAAACTTACTCGGGGCATAACCTCCTCATAAGCTTATTAAAATCTCCCAATTACACCAAGCGTTTTATTATTTATAAAAGTATAGTAATTTCATGCATTAACTCAATTGCGACGTCGTAAGGGAAGGAAATCAAACAAGTCCCGAGTGCCCTCTATGATTGATTTCCCGGAGGACATTCTCGTATCGTTTGGCATGTTTTTCTTTTCTTTTGGTTTTTTGTTTTTGTTTTTGTTATTGTTTCTTGAATGATGAAAGCACCCGTCGCTCTCATGCGCATCAAGCTTTAGGCAAGTAATTTTTTTGTTTTTGCAAAGCGGTAGGGTTCGCGAGGTAAATGCGGGACTCGTGAGGAGTTTCCGAGCTACGCGGTGCCGGCTTTCGGAAAAGCCGCGGCGGGGGAGAGGCGGCGGAGGGTAAAGAGGAATGATTTGCACTCGGTGTCGGGATAAAGGTCCCGGAGTCGGGGACCGAGCGGTTGTTGAGCAGTAAGCGGAGAGGTTTCGGTGGTAATGATTGTGATTAAGGTAGATGGTTCGCGAGGCCGAGGAGGGAAGGAAGGAGCGGGTCCGGCCGACAATATGGCGAGGGAGCGGAATGACGAGGCGTCCGAAGCTTGCGGGGACCAATGGAAGCCACCCGTTGATGCGCCTAGTGAATTATCTTCCGTGGGAGGGTCGACACCCTTGTATTCTGGAAGCTAGGGAAGTCCTCGGGAGAAAATTGTACGGAGAGTCGCCGGGAAGACGTGGCAGCCCCTCGAGCCCTAAGTAGGTGTCGATGGGAAAAAAGTGCGGCGAGCGGCCTATCGCCGAGGGCTCGCAATCTCAACGAATTCTCAACTCGAACTCGGTAAGAAACTCGATCGTCCTCGTTCGTGGTCGTCGCAGTCATAATCGCCGTCGTCGTCGTCGTCGTCGTCGTCGCCGTCGCCGTCGCCGCAGCAGCAGCGATCCACCGACGGCAGCCGTTATTATTACGCGGCTTTCCATATCGTGGCTAGACGAGTATAATATCACCCCGAGCACGAAATTTCATGCCTCCCCGCAACCCGGGCCCTTTTACGCGTCTCTTGGCGGCGGTACTTGTAGGCGGGGCGGCGAGAGGGGCCGGCATGCAAAGCGAGCCCCGGGCGATGCACATTCTTGGTGCAAAAGCCAGCCCCGGAGTCTCTTTATCCCGGGCTCGGCGTAATGCGAGTCTTGACCCTAGATTTTCTTGCGTAGGGAGTCTGGCCCGGATAATTAGAGCTTCCAAAAAGCGGGCCGACATTATCTCACCCTCCCGCCCCCCCATCCCGCCCTTGCCGCTTCCACCTCACAACCGTGCCCACGGTCACTCGTTCACCCGCTCTGAGCGCTCGTCCGGATTTGCATCGGGATGCGCTCGGGCCCCGAGAACGTCCGTGCAGCGGCAAAGTGGTCCTTTGTTGAGTTGAAAAGCCAACTGCCAAGCCGTAAGGCAGCTTTTTCATGTACAACAATTATCGATCGTCTACTCGGTCGCTAACCTTAATTGCTCGGCATTGGATTTCACTCGGCAACAAGTAGACAAGCGCGCCTCCTCGAAACAATCAAGCGCCGCCTCTGCGCCCTCAAAGTACGTTTTGCTCTCATCTCGTTATCGGGTGTGCGCGATAAGGATTTGATGCAGCATCGTTCCATCAAGTGTACCCAAAAAAGTCTCTTTACGCCAAGTATTTTAAAAATAGACGTAGGACATAGTTAGGTCTTAATAGGCTGAGACGTTGCGGAAACGATGGATGGGAGAAGGAGGAGAAAAAGAGGATAATATTGCTGGGAGGATTGTGTCGAGGGGATTCGGAAGGAGCACGCACTGCCGAATGCGTGAAATACGTTAAGGTGAGCCGAACAAGGAGATAAAATGACTAGCAATGAAATGCCAGGTCCACTCGGCCATGTATCTTTAATAAAGGGCAAAGATAATTTGTCTGGAAAAACAGCTTAGAGGATATTCAATGCTCCAGGTATCGAAAGCCGCTCAGACGAGTCATTGTCTGCAAGTGATGGAGCGTGATCGATGATTCGCAAAGAAGAAAGGGAGAGAAAGACGGGCTCGACGATTCGGGTAAACAGGCCCGACAGAAGGGATATCGAGGGGAAGCCGAATAAAGAGGTCGCGCTTCCGGGATGACGGATCATTTGTCAGAGAGGGCGGGCGGCCGGGCGGGCGGGTTGTGTGATGATGCTGCTGCTGCTGCTGCTGCTGGTGGTGATGGTGGTGGTGATGGTGGTGATGGTGGTGATGGTGGTGGTGGTGTTGGTAGTTGACAAGCAATTGAGGAGGAGGGGGAGGGGGAGGGGGAGGGGGAGGAGGAGTAAGGCTACACTAGAAATCGCAGCGAAAGTCAGAGGAAAGGCGTAACGCGCGCGGTTCGTCTTACCTCGTCTAATTCGGTATGCGCGAAGGATGCGCTCGTTGCGACACTCGCCATGAAATATCGCGCGTCGAGTCGTCAGCAATGCCGACAGCGACGGCGATGACTTGTTTCCCCGATCGACTCTTTGTTCGGCCGAATGGAGAGACGACGAGGCTGTTGTCACGTGACACGAACTTTAGATTGGGAGGACGCGACGGGGATGCCCCGATCCATCCTTATCAATCCGTCAGCTACCGTTACGAGGATAAGCGGCCCGTAAGCTGTTCGCGCTCTTCTCCTCCGAGGAAAATATGACCGGCCGTACGTTCCCGTACGGTCATACGCGCTATTGAATATTTAGTAATAACGCGTATTAAGCGGATGGACGTAAATTCTTTGAAATGTATAGGGAGGGCGATGGGGCGTAAGTGGTGTGGGTTCACGATGCGTGACCATCAGCGAGGTAATGCGGGTACCGGCGGGATCTATGCTCCGCTCGGCAGTTCGTGGGCCCGAGTCTGACTAATGGGCGCGCATTATCGTTTGGACGTTAAAGAGGTAGGTGGGTCGGGTGGGTCGGATGGGTCGGGTGGGTCGGCTGGTTCAGCAAGCGCCGGAAAATTAAGGACTCGGCCTAGGGGTCTAGCGGGACGAGAGGGCGGTGGGGGGGGGGAGTAGGGGAACGGGCCGGAGCGAAAGCTCAGCCGGACGAGCCGGAAGCCGGAAAAAATGTAAGTGGCCGGTGCCCTCTAGCGGCCGCTCGTTAAAAGCCATCCGAGACGTCGATCGTCTCGGAGATAAGATTGACGTCTGCTCGCTCACTTTCGCGAACGTTCTAATGTAATTGGCGAGCGGCCCAGCAGCATTCTCATACGCGAGGAGCGCCTCCATAAACTTAACGATCAAGCGTGCAAGAGCCCCGGCGATTGGGAGACGGGTGAAGGGAGCGGAAGGGCCCACCCTTGGCACGACGTAAAGCGGCGCGCGCTCGCGTTTCTTTGGCTATCGGCGCAAAATCTTCAGCGGCGCTATCCGTTCGCGAGGGCCTCGCCCCCCGTCCCACCCCGCCCAACCCCCGACGGCCCCGCATCCGCATCCGCATCTGCATCTGCATCTGCATAAAAGTGCCGCCGAGGCCCCTCTCCGGCTTACGGAGGTGCGCGGTTATGTGAGACGGGTCGGAGGGGCGACTTCGCCTCGTCTTTTCGCTAGCAAAGCACCGAGGGAGACTGCGCCGAGACTTTTTTCCTCTGCCTTGTCCGAACCGCGAGCATACATGGCCGCCGCTCTCTGGCTTTTTGCTCACCCTCCTTTCCCTTTCCGTCTCCCCCCCCCCTTTGCCAGCCTCCTCGAGGCGACCGAGCACACAAGCTCCCGAGCACACCAGCTACGACGGACCTACGTTCCTGATCCGACGCAGATCCGAGTCGAAGATGTCGCGGCTCCACCGGAGCCGAGTTAACTGCCATGAGAGGGGGGGGGAGGGGGAGAGGTTATTGGGGTTGGGGCAGCGGTTTAAAAATAGCTAGTCCGACGGTTGCGTTTAAGCGAATGAGCGATGGACGAGGTGCGGTCGCGGAGTTGCGTCGGATAATCGATATTGAGTAAGGATGGGGTAAAAATGGCGAGCACAGTTAAGCCGGAGAATGTTAAAGAAAATACAATAGATGGGGCATTAGCAAGAAATGGCTTGGCGAAGACGATTAAAGCCCGCCGAACGGTATATATAAGATCAGCGGTGGACCGGAGGGGCGGAGGGCCAGGGGTAGCGGAGAGTCGGCGGGCCGGGTAATTAAAGACGGTAGCTGAAAAAGCGCGGAGGTACATTTTAATTTAATAATACGCGGCTCTAGCTCTTACGGCCATAAACATTCTCGCGCAAATGTCTCGAGGGTTATTGGGAGTGCGGCGGCGGGGGCGGGGGTGAGGGGTGGGAGGGAGGGGGGTCGAAATCGCGCCAGGCGCCGTGGAGCCGCAGTCGTAGCCGCCGACGATGGAGCAGACGATTCGGCTGGCTTTTCGAATTCCTCCTGGCTTCGAGAGCCGGGGAAGGGCGCAGGTCGCACTCGCCGTTAAGAGGCCGCGGCTCCCGTATAACCAGGACCTCGGCTACGCGTCCGCCGACAAATAACGTGCGTGTCCTCTTCAGCGCTCGGCGTCAAGTATTAAAGGGGTGGATACGCGCTCGCTTCGAAGACATTATTTAGGCCACTCTCGGCTCTCGCCACCCCACCCCGCCCACCAACCCGACCCTCCCTCGTCCCTTCGTTCCCCCGGTGGCCCGACCCTCGCGTCACACGCACACGACCACACGCGCACTCGTGCAATCTCGACGCGAGTCCTACTACGTCTGCTTCTGCTGCTGGCCTCTCCTAGCCGCAGACGCAGGCGTCCCGCGCCCCCGTCCCTATCTCACGGAGCAGCGAAAGTTGTTGGGCGGTCATTTTGCAAGATTTTACTGCTCGTTAATTAAAATGCTCGTGGCTGAAGCGCTCAATTCACGCGTTAACATGCGAATCGCTCGACTCGCGGGGACATTTACGATCGACGCTTCGGTATCAAGCCAGCCCCCTTTCTTAGAAATCTGTTTACTTATAGCCATACGGGCCTGCCCGTCCCCCCGACCACCGCCCCGCACCCCGCCCCCTTGCCGCGACTACCAGGCTTCGTTCGTCGGTAAATTCCGCCCATACGCGATTTACCGATAATTGCGTAATCGTGCAACGGTAATAGGACCGATAGCTACAAGAGGAGTACTCACTTGGAGACGGTCATCTTGGAAATCGACCTCTGACGATCCTGATGCACCGCTCGGGCCCGCACCGCCCGAGAATCCTCGTGTTTTGCGCGGCTAGTCTTTACCGAGGGGAGAGCTCGCGTCGCGGGGGAATCACATGCACACGGGGCTCCCTCTAATTTCTTCTTTCTTACTTGCGGCCGTTACGAAAATAAACACGCTCGCCGAGAAAAATAGTAACGACCTGCCGGCTATTTACATAAAATTTTAAATCCCTCGTAAATTACCGTATTTCAAATATATTTGAGATCCTCGCCTCTCTCATCCCCCTCCCCAGCGCACCCCGCGCCAACCCAACCCCTCTACGTCGCATGCTTTCTTACAATACGTTTTCTCGTTAGCGGTCCCTCCCACGGAGGGCCTAGACTTCTTGCACGACCGTTACTCCCGCCCCCGATACGCCGATGCCACGACCACACGGGGAATCGCGCCCAGTTCCCGGAACACTCTACTTATCTCTCCCTAACCCTACCCTAACCCTACGTCGCTCGCTGATTTTTCTCTTGAATAAAATAGACGAACGATCGGGCTGGTTGTTTTTTTTTTTTCTTTTTTTTTTGCTTTTATTCCGAGCCGCGATAGCGTATCTGGTTAGATCGTAATGGGGCATTTTAGCGTCTATGATTATTCCATTTGCTTTCCCCAATAACCGATCCGCGTCTGCGCTCCATTCATCTCGCAATAGCAGCAAATGCGGCCGACAAAGGAGAGGAGTGAGAGGAGCGGGAGCGTAGAGAGGAGTTTAGCATGAGAGATGACCGTATTTAGCGGCGTATCCGTTTCGTATCCCCGGTGCGATTAGTTTTGCGGAAGCGGAGGAAGGCTTCCGGCATGCTACCGTCATCATCTTTCTCATTTTGGTGAAGCGGATAGGATTGTAGGAGGTCATTACGCGCTGAGCTAATGTATAGCGAATCGGGACGGTGGTAGCGCAAGGCGCGTTCGTCGATGCGTGCACCGGCCTCTTTTCCCTTTCTTCTTACTCTAGCGACTTTGATTAGGGTACTCCTCGGATATTTAATTTTAGTGGCAATGCAAGGGTACGGGTGGAGGGGGAGGGGGGTAGGAGAGCGGAAGCTTCAATTGGCCTCGTCCAATGCTTCAGCTATTCCGAAAATGAGTAGATTCCCTAACGCTCGATTTTCTTTGCGTCTATACATTCAGCGTAGCGTTAAATTATCGCCATCCATGTATTTTTGCCTAATATCATACGTAATACATGTACAATATAAATACCATGTAATAATTTTTCTTTGGAAATCCGTACATGCCAACACGTTTTAGATTTTAAGACGAAGCGCCTTCTTCTACCTGTTGATATTTCATACGTAATACTCAGAACAAAGTTTCTTGGCTTGTTCATTCCAACACCATTTTTACGTTTGAATGAATCAATTTCATGACGTATTTAACTATTTTCATTAGTGCCCGATGGTGGAGCTACAGCCGATTTCCTAGAATTTCATATGAATTTATAAGGGCTAATATTTTTAAAGGATGGAATTTTTTAAATGATATCCTAATTATTTAACACGTAACATTTAACTCTAAGGTTCTAAAAATTCTCACAATACCATTGATTCATT
The DNA here is from genome assembly GCA_018883505.1 of Ceratosolen fusciceps. Classification (NCBI taxonomy): domain Eukaryota; kingdom Metazoa; phylum Arthropoda; class Insecta; order Hymenoptera; family Agaonidae; genus Ceratosolen; species Ceratosolen fusciceps. The sequence goes on along the minus strand of RCIC01000006.1, from coordinate 7,702,839 downwards.
CGAGGTTTAAAATTTTCATCAATTAACAATTAAACGAAATATTGTTTGTTGAACGAAATTTCTAACCTCAATACGAGAAATATATATTATTTGCGTATTAAATAATTCGAACAGATTTTATGGAGCGAATGGAAATAAAGAAGCTTTACCATTATTAGCGTTTAATACCTTCACTTTAGACGTTTTTAGATTTTAAACAATAACAAGTTTCGAAGATGGTACAGAAATATCTTCTGCAATTCTTCTTACTTATGTGAAATTTCGAAATATTATTTCGAATGAGCAAAATAATTCTATTTCGATGGTCGGTAACCGGCCGTAACATCAGGCTGGGACGTCTATGCGGTTGCATAAACGCAGGCGCACACGGGAGCGTACTAATACGTTAATATAAAAATAGATCGAAAGCGTAATCACTGAGCTTTAAATAAATAATGCATCGTTAAAAGTTATAGATCTGGCGATTAGAGAGTAAAGATGTTGATAAATAATAGCGTGAATTATAAAATGCTGTTGCTAAATTTAGTGGAATATATGATTTAGCGAGTTGAGGGAAAATAATAATAGTAGCGATCCCCTGTGCTGGCTAGTGCTCGATTTTAATACGCCAGGTATTCGAAATTTTAATCACCCTTGACATTATCGTGAAAAAATGGAGAAAGCATTAAAGCCGCTGGCTTAGTCATTCGAGGGAGATTACTATAATCTTGGCGCGGTGGGAGCTTGCAAAGTCCCCGGCATATCCTTCGGCCGCTCGGCTTAATCACCCGGCGCGTTTCCTTTTTTTTTTCTTCATTTTCTTTTTCATACTCTTTATCCATTGCAAAACATTATATCCTTGCGATCGCGAATGTAACACGAGCGCATAAAAGTGATAAAAAAAAACAAAGAAGGGAGAGAGAGAGAGAGAGAGAGAGAGAGAGAAAAGGAAACGCGAAAAAGAAGGAAAGGAGGCAAAGAGGAGGAAAGACAAAGAGAGGGTAGGGCGGGGGGAGGAGAGTCTTTAAAAGAGGCCAAGCACTTATATGTAAATGAAGAGCGAGCGCACTCGCGTATAAAAACACCGCGGAGAGTATTCGCACGTGTGGAGCTCGGGTATGAAGATCGCACGGGGTGTGCGTGGCGACTGCGGTCGGGTTAGTGTGGGCGAGGGGGCGCATATCCGTCCGAATCTAGAGTCGAGGCTTTTATTTCGAGTCGTCGCGGATAATCGCCAAGGGGCAGAGCGATTGGTCAGGACGCGGTGGACGACGGCGACCGTGAGGATGACTACGATGGCGCGTGGGTTCGACGTTCGGTCAGCGTTGCACATACCGGTTTCCGAAACCTCACACACACGCGCGCGCGCGCGCGCTCACACACACACACACACCCTGTGTCTCCCAGACTCGTCCGCACCCCGCTGTGCCCGCCCTCGCCATGACTCCACACCAGGTTATCCCACCACATCTCCTTGTCGAGGCAGCTCTCGTCTCGCATGACATTACGTATTTAAGTGGCCGGACTGGCGCCATTTTGCCTCAACCATTTTTGCCGATCAAATCTTAATTGTTGGCTGGCGGCTGTATACGGAGGCGTGGCCTCTCTCTCTCCCGTGAGCTCGCTCCTTCATCGCGCCTCACTTCTCTTCCCTATTTTGCATGAGTGGCCGCCGTCTGCGTGCGCGCCTCCTCGAAAATAGGTGGCTTTTTAATACGTGTCGGCTAACGCGAATTTACATCGGCCTCACGCCATCGCCGCGCCCCTCGCACGCACACAACACACACACACGGGCACGCACAGAGAGAGAGAGAGAGAGAGAGAGAGAGCCAAGCAGCTCCTTTTTATTCATCGCCTTTGTCTCGGACTCGCGATACGGGCTTTAAGCTCCGTGAAAGCTTGGGTCCGGCACCGCCTTTTAACCTAGGAGCGGTCTTTACGTACCGGGCATTACGCTCTCTTCTCCTCCCCACCCCCTCCCAAGCTCGGCTTTTTCATCTGCTTTGAGTTCCGAGAGGTAGTGCGGCGGATCACGAATCTAGGAACAACGCACGCGAAACGTCCCCGGCCAACGTAATAATAATTGCCCACCTCGGCTTTTTCTTGGCCGGCCCTCCCCCCTCCGCCCCTCCGGCACACCACCCACCTGCCCGACCAACCTTGCAAAGATAGTAAGGCTTTTTTAACGTTCGATCTGATGCTGACAGGAAGCTCGGCTCTTATCTTAACGCTTTCGACGGCTCACTCGGCTCATGAATAATCAAGCGTATCCGCAGAAAAAGTTGCAAGACAAACGAAACACGGCTCGCACCGTCGACCGCTTCGTGAAATCTGTCATTTTTATATAGCAGCGGCTTCCGCAGCGGTGACGCCACGACGTTTGTATTTATAAACGAAAGGGTAAGAAATCGGTAGCCCGTCGCGGCCGATGAATTTCTTACGTTAATTATAGAGAGGCTAGGAATGGCTCGGCTTTGAGAATAACAATCGAGTCGCACTAAAATAATCCCTACTGATAAAAGTAAAGGTCTCTGGCGCACGGGCATTAGAGCTCAATACGTAAACGGGGATAGAGAAATATTTTCAATGAAGAGCGAAGCTTTAGTACGGCTATTATTTCGTATGAAACACCTTGGGAAATTAAAAGGCTCTTCTGCAACTAGAAAATAACTAGTTGTAAAAGGCTCGTCTCTCGAGCTATTTCTCCTCGCCGAAATCGGCAAACGTAAAATTACGCTCGAGAGGCTCTCTCTCTCTCTCCTCTCTCTCTCTCTCTCCCTCTCTCCCCTATAATTCGACGGTCCACGTGTAGCTCGAGCGGGTAGGTGGCTCGGGGCGGGCTGAGGGGTCCGTCGGGCATTGATTCGGGCCGAATGTCATTTCGATATTGAGCCGCTATCGAGCCTCGTCGTAGCCGACGTACGCCGGGATCAGCGGGGTCAGTTGGGAATCAACCAGAGTACATAAACGAAAGAAGAAGAAAAAGAAGAAGAAGAAAAAGCGTAGGCGGTAGGTATAATGCACACATCGTTAGCCGGACAATGAGGAAGGGAAGGGAGAGCGGGGGGAGGGGGGTAGGATATAAGGAACGAGTTTGCCAGCCGTATGGCCGCCGCTCACATTATGTCACTTACATTATTACCTTGCTCTCTATATGAATTATTGAGAATCTTTTGTATCATCAATTTGCGGATTGATGTTAGCCGCATGTCTCTCGATATACAAGTGAATATAACCCGAGAGATGCCTATACTTAGCAGTGCTCATAACATTCATTCTTAATGCTGCTTACCGCGTATCTCCCAACCTCTTTCTCGTTTCCTTTTCTTATTTCTCTCTACTAGAGCTTACCTAATAAACGTATAATTATAAATAATTTCACGGATAAGCTCGAAAAATTGTTAGCTTTATGGAATATTTGTATTATATCTTAGCCCACGTCTATTATTATCCTTCTTTGTTTCAGCAATTTCAGGCCTTTTAAACCCATTTCCAATCTTTTATCCAAACGAGCGTTTCTCTCTTTCCCTTCTTCTTCTTCTTCTTCTTCTTCTTCTTTCTTTTTTCTTTCTTTTTGCTTCTTTCTTCTTATTGCTCATTGTAAAATGCCATTCGACTCTCAACGGCCGATGCGAATATTATCGCGTACAAAGTTTCGCGAGGCTGCTTAAAACTTATAAGCAAATCGATATACCTCGTATACACTCGAGCGTCATTGTTTCATGCTCAGCCAAGCGTAGGCATACATTGTCGGTGTTCGTCGGTGTTTGTCTGGGATCGATATGAGATTTCAAAGATGACATTATAACTTACCAAGATCCCACGACTGCGAAAGCAGAATAATAAATACGAATGGAAAAAAGGTGTTCTCTCATTAGTAAACATTGCACTCTTAGCAGTCGGCTTTCTCACAAAATTCGTTAATATTGATTTTTCATAGTTTGAGAAATCGTAGTACAATTATTAAGTAGGCGTTTAAGCGAAAAAAAAAAAATTGACTCTAAAATATTAATCGGGACAATATTTTGCCGCAATAACGAGAGAGCGTGGTGAAAGTAGAAATTAGAAAATTACTACTCGCAAGAAACTACTGTGCTTTTTCCTCCTATAAATAATTTATATCATTTTTAATAAATTCTTTAACGTCCCTATAAAAATGGAGCGCTTCGATTAACGCGAGTAAATCAATAGTACTGAAAATTTATTAATGTTAAATCATTGCTTCTCGGACATTATTACGTCGAAGCGTCCGGGGCTCGTACAAGAATACAAAGGCTTCGTGTCGGCTTCGTAAAGAACCGATAGAGGATAGAAATCACTCGACTAAACTCATCATTTTACACGCAGGGACGTACACACAGAGGCCCGATTGCCTTAGCTCAGTGCCATTGTTTTATCACAGCCATTGAATAATTAATTTCTAGTAATTACGAGGAGATGTTTATCACTTTTAGAAAACCTTAGAACAGCATTCGAAGGATTTTTAGATGGAAAATAGGTATGGGAGTAGTAGCAGTCGTGGTATCAACAACTAACTTTCCATTGAGCGCGATGAAAGTAATAGGTTTCGAGCTGCTGAAGAAAATTACATGCTCTTTTCACTGCCACGGTGAAGAAAATCGCTTTTTATTCTGCAAAAATGTAAAACATTTATTTTCTTCATTTTGTTCATCGAGAAATATTTAACCGTACGATCCTTACCTTACGATTATTCTATCCTCGTTTACTTTAAAGTTCATTGCGGTTCTACGTTCACGCCATTTACAATTAACATTTGCCTGTTCAGCCAAATTGAATAACAGAAAGGTGATTGAAAAGAACGAAAGGCGCGCAAAGTTGTGTATTAATTTTTGCATTTTGTTGCACGATTCGAAATTACAGAACAATTGGACGGACAAATTGTCCGCAATCGATCGTCTCGATTGCAGTTAAGATTTCCATTTAATTCAACTCGCCGGCTCAATGAATTTTTCATTTTCAATTGTCGCGATTAAACAACAATAACATCGTCCGTAAATGGACGGAGGTTGGGGGAGGGGGAAGGGGAGAGGGAAAGTAAATGTAAAACACTTTTACATTTCAATTATTGTATTGAGTTTCGTCAGAGATGATAAGTGAATTTTAACAACTGCTTTTCTACTTTCGAGCAAACGAACTGACGATAAACCATGCAAATCGATGAGTATTTAATATATTTTCAATATAATTAAAAGCTTTGAGGCTTCGGACGGCTTGTAAATTGATACGTTACCCAAAGCTTTATAGTAAAACTGGACGCGTTTATGTATTCATTGTAGTAGAATATTTGTTCTTTGTTGCGAAGGTCAGTTCGAAATCGATGGCTCGTGGCCAATGTGCGGAGCGCAATATTTGCCAAGCTAATTTGGCAGCTACGCCGTCAGCTGTGGAAGTGGAACTCGAAGGGCACGTAGGGAGGGACGGTTTTTTCGCATTATGGAAAACGCTGTCTAATTAAGCAGGGAATACCGGATTAAAGTGTGAAGGCCATTAGGTCGGGCGAACGAGCTCTTTCATCAGAATCTTTATAATTTCCATAATTTCTTCGGTTACAGACTCGCAAGTGGCCCCGGACTTTTCATTAAAGCCCTAATTCCGACGTTTTGTGCAATTAATTTCTGAGCAATTGCGTGACTGCCTGGCAAGGGGAGAGAAGGCCAAATTGTTTAGAGGAGGCCGGCACTAATTAACGCACGAATTTCTTTATATCTCATCGCTGGAATCGTCGCGCGCTCCGGCTCCCCTCCTCCTCACCCACCCCCTCGCCGACTACGCTACGATCGCCACGTCATTACCATTGAGGCCATTCGGAACTCTTCGCTCCGCGTGCTCCAGTAATTTACAACAGTAGGAACTTAACGATGCTGATCGATATTTTGCTCAGCCGGTCAGTACTTTCAAAGCCGAGGCTTCACTCGTGGAAAGAGAGGCAAAACTATTAATTAGCCCCGGAGAACTTTGTTGCTAATCTCACTATCAAAGCGCCCAATTATCTTAACGGATGTAATTCCCGATTATCCATTCGCTTTGCCGGGCCCTCATCATTTGCATTTCTTATAAAACGTATAAGAAAGTGCAACTCGGTGCGCAACTATCCGCGCCACGCGTTCGCTCCAACGATGGAAATTAACGGATGGATTGCGGGGGGATCGCGTTAACCGTGACTCGGGAGGAACGGGCTAGGCGTCATCCGATACGAGAGCATTGGTTAACTGACTAAAATCGGGCTAGCACGGAGCCGGCAGCGACTCCCTACGAATTCTAAGATCCGTATCAATGAAATTCTTGCCCTTTTCCTTAAAGAATTTATTAAAATGGCCCGAGAGAAATCGAACGTCTGGTTAAAAAATAATTTACGATAGATTTTTTAAAACAAAGCCATGGGAACGGGGGGAAAAACTCATCGGGGATAGTCGTAAGAGGGTATAAAAAGCAAATGACAAACGCGTTTTGCCGGGTTATTCAATGACTCGTGATACTACTCTTAGGAGTATCGAGTACAAAGTCGCGAGCGGACACGTCGTACACTGTTGTAAATAAGTGCAGCCTTGGAATACGTGCAATTAGAATAGCTTGGCAGTGGGATCTATTGGAATTGGTAAATTGACGAGGGAAAGACACGGTTGTAAGTACGTGGTAGCACTTTGCAACGGCATCATGTCCGTTATTGTCGATGACAATAACAATCAGCTGCGATCGCTACTATCGCATCGCAGCGCATCGCAAGGCCGTAAAAGCTCACCGACACGATCTCGCGAGATGTTACGGAATCGGCGGTGAGGGATTATTGCGAAGGAGCTTAAAGCCGAGTCGATTGAGAGCACGACCTTGACTAATAAGGATGGCTCCGAATACGAGAAGCGCTCGCGCGCGTCCGCGTGTACACGCAGCGCGTTGCGCAGGGAGCGCGTATCCGGACGGGCAGGTAAGACGGAGGGAGGAGAGGCGGTGGCACTGGCAGTGGCAGTGGCAGTGGCAGTGGCAGTGGCATAGTCAGAGTCTGAGGCAGAGGCAGAGAGACAGAGGCAGAGGGAGACAGGGGCAGAGAGACAGAGGTAGAGGCAGAGGCAGAGGCATTTTGTAAACATTAAGCGCTCGCCCCGGGAGGATGGATATAATTATAAAAAGCATATTACGGAGGTATAATAAAATTGAAGAAGTCGCGCAGAGCAGACGGAGAAGCCAAGAAGAAGAAAACATTGTCTCGGGCGAGCGCTTGACGCGCCGCGCGCATCTTTGAAATTGTTGCTTAAGTGAAAATGCACCGGTGGCTCGGGGCTATTGCGGAGGCCCTCTCGGCCAAGAACGTTCGTTCTACATGTAATAACGCCTCATTCGCCGGGTATAAAGGCAAAAGAGTCCGTCCTTAAAGAGCGACCGAACGATGAGGAGGCAGCATCGCGTTTTATGAGCGCGAGACCCAGCCGATGGACCATTACTAGGTTCCGACTTGGACCAGGAAGTTATTACGAAATCGTTAAAAAGAATCGTACTACTCCTTCGCATACCCACCCACCCACCCACCTACCCACCTACCCAGCCCCACACACACGCGCGCATAGCCCACCACCCGCCCACTCGAACAGTCGGCGTATTCTTACGCGGATTAATCTATGGGCTCGCGAGATCGTATCAGCGATAGCCCCAACATTTCTTAATGTTGCTCGCTTCCAATAACCCCAATAACCTCGTCCGCAAGGCGAGCCTATTTATTTACATAGCCTTTGATTGCGATGCGGCTGCGATATCGGATGAGTAATTGTTAGGGGATAAAAATTCCTTTACGTAAAGTCATACTTTCATTGGACCCGAAAGAATCAGATAACCGAGCGAATCGAGCCGATTAACGTAAGAAATCACATTTTTCCCGCATTTCAATGCGCTATAGGAGTTATTGTGAGAGAGTCGTGAGAGCTTAATCTCCTCGGTATTGGCAGATTAAGTATTCTTGCAGATTGACCTTAATCGTAGTCGCAATTTAGATCATAAGTGATATTCGTATTTCGTATGTAATGGGAAAGGCTAAAGTAAGAAACGCCGGGAGTATTTAAACGAAGGCTATTTTTTCTACTTATTAATCAATGGTTATTAATGCGTGAAAAGTGGCTTTTCTAATGAGTAGACTCCGTGATCGCTAAGACCGAGGATAGAGCTTTCGAACGCTTACGAACCCTCCTTAGTATGCGTAAGTAGCCTATTGGGAAAGGTTTAATTTATAAATAAAATCGTAGGTAGGGATACGGAGAGCCGGTTAAAAGTTTCTACATTTTAACAATCTAAACGCTCCTCAAATCATATATTATTTGCCAGAAGCGATGCAAGACTCTCTTTCGGATCATCGAGTGTCCCAGATATCCTTTAAGATATATAATATCGGGTATGGCGTATAGCCGCTGCTGACGCTTCGGACTCTGCTTCGGAGCGCATAATTAAATATAAATAGTAGGTTAAAAATGCTAAATCACCGAAACGGCATGCGTGCGTATTATCGGAGCGCTATAATTTCCAAGTTTCTTAATCCTCGCTAGGGATTTTCCGATTTTCCTTCGCCAATTCGTTGGTGCGGAGGAGCGTCTGGGGTGCGGGAGCGTAAGTAAACTCTTTGTTTCAACAAAATGTCGATCGACGATGCTCTAGCTAAAGTGAGCGCTCCCTCTTCTACGGTTATGCGATAGGAGGGTGGGCCCGGGTGAGGGTGGCGGAAGGGGGGTGGGGGTGAGCTACTCGCAAAGAGCATCAAGAAGAGAGGAGCGCGGTTTTTCATGAAAGGGAGAATTACTTAGTGGGCAGTAAACGTCGTGAGGCCTATATACTTTCGAATAAAGAGCACAAAGAGCTGTTCGTCATTCTCACACACGAGCGTGAGAGAGGAAAACGTCCGTAAAACCAGAAGAAGCGGTCCGTCGACGGAGCGGCGGGAGGTAGGGGAGAGGTGGATGTAGCTAAGGATTGGGTGGCGGTGGTGGCGGTGGTGGCGGGTGAGAGGGTACGAATATGGGCATCTTGGAAGAGGAGTTATCGAAGGGGAGGTCGATAGGATGCCTCCGCGGAGGCATCCGCGGACGCCGATACATGCGAGACGTGCGTGTGCGCGCACGCGCGCGGCCGGTTTTTCCGCGGTAACCGACTGACTTTTTAAGCAGCCACCGCCTCGACGAGGCCTCGTTTTACGGAAACCTTTGGCGCTTCACGGCCGGCCCATTACTCCATCACGCACAAGAGCTCTCGCTCGCTTCTCGAATCGACCCCTCTCTATTCGAGCCACCCCTCCCTCACTCCCGACCCTCCCGCCACGCACTTTCTCCCCGTCCCCTCCCCTCCCCCCGCCCCACCCTACTGCGTCTGGCCGCTCACGAGCTTCGCCATAAAATGTATTAACTTCTCTTTTTGAGCGGCGCGCTGCACGCGCATAAGCGGCTCGCAAAGTGTAAATTTACGCCGGTTATTAAAATCCATGTATAGTAACGAGAGCGAGGGAGGGTTGTACCTCTGGCGATGGGGGAGATGTGGAAGGGGCGAGGGGAGAGGACGAGCGGCAGCGGGACAGAGTCCCGGCAAAGTGAGCGTAATAAAAACTATGCGCAGAAGAGATGAGAGGCAGAAGTCGATGCCTCGCTCCGCATCATGTACTTACATATTTATCATTTTAGATCTGTATACCTGCTCTCTCTCTCTCTCTCTCTCTCTCTCACTCTACACCGTCCCTCCACCCCCTTTTCTATCGATCCCGTGCACCGACTCGTGTCCCCATCATTGTATGCACGGGGCTATAGAAAATAACACCGAGCGAGTGATTACTATCATTTGCGCGAAGTAGGCAATGAAGTTTTATTTACAACCAGATCTCGAGTTGTTGCACCGCGTCAACCATCTTTTTTTACGATCACCGACTTTTCGTCCCGTGTATTTGTGTATCGATTCCGACTTTCCCTCCCTCTCCCTCCCCTCCTCCCGCGCCCCGTCCGGGCGGGTTTTGCTTTTCTTACATTTTCTCGAGCTCGCCCCTCCACCCCGGCCCCTTTGCCGAGCCCTATTTTTTCATAAATCCTCGTTACGAGCCCGGGGCTTCGTAATGTCCTTGGACCGCCAGATGAGTCAAGGCGATGAGTCCTGGGCTTTGAGTTTCTTCGTCGAAGGGCTCGCGGGATCGGAGCGGCTCGGCGATTAATCGAACAAACCTCGTCGTATGATGAATGCGGAATAAATTTGTTTGCGCACCGGTGCAAATCTCCAGGACTTCTCCCGCTCGGGAATTCCTGCTCCCGAGCTATGGCTACGGGGAGAGAATAAAACCGCTGATTACATGAATTACATTGGTCATGGCTAGTAGCGGGTAATGAAATAATTGAAATAATCATACACTCCCGTGGACAACTACTTACATGCCATTACATCCCCGTTAACTAACAGCAGCGATACATTATTTTTCTTATACTTTGTTTTTTTCTTTCTTTCTTTCTTTCTTTCTTTCTTTCATTCTTTCGTTTTCTGTTTCTCTTTTTTCAACAAAAACCTATAAAATCTGTAACCTATGGCATTGCCTCGAAGCGCCGTAGCGACTAGACCCTTTTATTACTATAAATACTCATTGCACATTTCTCCACTACCAGATGCTTTATTTTCATGACTTTCTTTTGGACGCCGACCGGATCCTAACGAGTCTATTATATTATAATATAATATATATCTATATATATAAAAATATATATATATATAGCGGTTATATATCGCTATATCGATAAAGCAAGATATAATTATTACATTGCTTCACTTGTCTCGTACAATTAATTATAACGTATTTATTTATTTATAGACGCGCTGTGCACGTATCGAAATACTTAGAGCTTATTCATCTTCTTTTATTTTTCTTATTATTCTTATTTATTGCCTCAAGTTGTCGAGTGTACGAAGATGAAATTGTCAAGTAGCCTCTGGGGAAGGCCTCCGTCGTATGGGAGTCACCCCCACCCCCACTCCCGCATTCAGAAGATCGGCCGTTTATTCGACTCACGGTACCCAGGTATAGACAATTAAAGGACCATAATCGTGCACGTCTTTCCTATTTCCAATTACTGGTTACCACGTATTGGGAATCCGTCGATTAGGAATCGATTCGGACATTAAGAACGAATTTATGTGAAATTATACGTATTGATATTGTAAGGGCAATGTTAGATGATATATCGAAATAGCCCGCCGATGGCATTATGATGATAATGATGATACCCTAATGACTCACACGAGCTTCGATGTAATGAGTTTTATGAACAATACTTTTATGAACGAAAGAATATATATATATATATATATAAGAAAAGGTTCATTTTCAAATATATATAAGTACTGAGCTTCTAATAAGCTTGATACTTATTTATTCATGTGCCGAGTTGACAAAAGTGAGACAAAAGGCATGGAGTACGCGTACGGAGTAAGCAAAAAGTCAAAGTGCTATCTGTCCATTTGATATTGGACTCGAGCTTCTCAAAAAGGCTTCGACCCCTTTTTGCTCTGGTCCATGTGAGATATGAATAAAGCGTAGGTCAAGTGACATCGTCGGAGAGTACGCTGTGCACATCTGTACTTGACATTAAGTTTAGGGAATATTTCCTCTAATTCTCGAGGACGGGCTTATTGCTGGAATTCTTTGAACAGCGCCAAGGGATGTAATTTATTTGCAGAAGTAAATACGTCGTGTCGAACGAGTGAAATAACGAGGGGACAAGTGCGCAGGTGCACCGGTTGCATTTCAATGGAGTCGGTATTCCGTTCACAGGCGCGAAGTCTTGGAATGGACGGATGGTCTCGGGAAGCTGCGGAGATGAGGCCCCGGCGCGACGACCTCGTATGCGTAAACGTCCACGCGAGGCTGGGATGCGAGGATGAGCTGCGGTTAAACGCAGGTGGATTATGACGAGATCGGCCGGTGGGAATGGAATAAAAGCCGGCGCCACGGATCCCCTTGGCTACGTCGCACGCCCCTACCCGATCGCGAGTATCATCGATCGGTCGTAGCGCAGCTCACGGGACGATCGTCCCGGCGGCTTTGATTCCTCCCCGAGAGAGTTTCCGGCCGTACTTAAGTGCCAATGGGAATTTCGTGTAACTAATGGCATCCTGGCGCCCGAGGCCGTGCTCTATTATTTCCAGTATTACGTGCTCATTACAGGCCCGATTCGTCCCGCCGAGGCTGTTTTCATTTTCTCGCGCTGGCTTATTCAGCGCGGCCTCCCCCGACCGGGGACAGGGTCGCCTCCCTCCCTCCCTCCCTCCTCCACCCTACCTACTTGCGTTCCTCTGGTAGGAGGACTCGGGCCACCTTCCGCCGGGATCTCGCGGACCCTCATTAGGAGGCACTTGCCAAGTGCCTTCGGGCACCGTAGCGTGGCCCGATAACACTCAGTAGTTGAGTTTTTCACGAGCCACGGACTATTACTCGATCATTAGAATCGGCAAGCTGCGAGATTAAAGCCATTTTACGCTCATTTGCGGATGTTATCTTCCTTCCTTCCTTCCTTCCTTCCTTCCTTGACTTTTTCACTTTTTCACTTTTTCATTCCCTCGGCCCTCGGCCGTTTAATTTTATACGTGCCGTGGGTAAGTGGGAGGGGAATGGGGAATGGGGGATTTCCCCTTCCATTATCGATATAGTGAATTGACGTTGTTTTTAAAATTCCACGTCTTCGCGATCTCTGATATTCTTCTATTCGTTTGTGCGGTCGCTCGATATTTGCTTAAGCAAAGCTCCCGGGGACATTTAAAGGCGGGACTTTATGACTCGTCGTAGGCTCGCCCGGTCGCTCTTCTTGCAGACGATTATTTTACGGGCTTATAAAATGATTGCAATCCGTTCGGAGGAAATAAGTGTCATTAGGGGTAGGAAGCCCGTAATAACATATTTCCAAAGGATCACGGGAAAATATTTGTTTAGCAAGTGCAATAATAGCGCCGAATGCCGAGGTCATAATGACTATTCTTACGAATTACATTATCATTGACAGCCTCGTTATTCTACTGTTCCACTACATTATTGTTCTGTCTTCCGTAGGACGCGCGGCTCCGTGACTCATATTCGCTACAAAATAAATGTAGTTATTACATCTGGTCGGAAGGGACAAAACGAAAAGGAAGAAATCGGACATGGGAAAGGTATTTCCTTGGCATTTTTCTTGCTAGTGTATTATTTCCTTCGGTAAATTTTCGGCCAATTCAACAGCTATTGCAACTAAGCGGGCCGGGGACATAAATTATCATAATAATGACATTCGGTGGGCAATTAACGATTAGTTAAAGAGGAGAAAGGAAAAAAGAATCGGTCGAGTGGTAGTCGTTATTAAAATACCAATAATGCCGATAAGGATCGTTGCCGTGGTGGGTTAGGGAGAGGGGGGGGGGGTCGGTGGCTCCTTGGCTTGGCTCGTCGTCGCCCGGGATTCAAACTCGGCCAGGGTAAGGTTGGGTTTGGCGCTCGGGCCCTCGGCCGGTAAGTCAGGTCGCCTCCCGGGCCGGCGGCAGGTGTCGAGCTCTGGGAGTCTGTAACGTCGTTGGCCAACGTTGCTCTCTTGTCGGCTCTAGCTCGGTCCGTGACGTCACCGCCCGCGACAAGCTCCCGTGCAGTCTCGAGAGCGCCGCCTCCGCCCACAGGAGACACGTCCTTAATAATATCGTCCGCCCCGCCGAGGTCACGCTACTTGGGAGAAACGAGCGTCCAAGTGACTACTCGTCAGCAGGTACGTCCTGTCAGCAGTCATTCCCCGGTCCGTCGGGGCCACAAGGCCCTTTCCTCCACTTTCCAACGACTCTCTGCTACCCGTTGCCACAATGGGAGGCTAAAGGCTCCGAATTAACCAGGGGTTATCCGTCTCCTCGGACTCGGCTGGGAGGTTAGGAACACACGAGGTTCCGAGACAGGTTAGGTTTCACTATGGCTGCTACCGCTCGGCTACGTCCGGCGTTCGTCAACATTGAAATCTCATCCGCAGGGCATTATTGCAATGCCCCGCTGGAGTGTCCCGGTCGTTGTGTCGCGACGCGGTCGGACGTTAAGCGTGCCCCCCTACGCTCCTCTCTTAAATAAATACTCTTCCCTGTCTCGCTCCCTCGCGTGTTCTCATTGTATACGTTCTGACGCACAGGCCGTTGCTTAGGAAATTACGAGTTGAGCGCAAACCGTTCGCTTCGTCTAAAGGCTAAACGTACTCCAGCAGATACGGATACGGATACGCATACGCTACAGGTACTTTAGTCACCTACGATCCCCGAGTACCTTGAAAAACAAAAGAAAAATGGTTTAATAGGAGGTGAACGGCGGAGGGATGAAAGTGAGAGAGAGAGAGAGAGAGAGAGATCAAGTGCATGTAGATGTAATTATAGACTTGGGGCGTAAGGTTACGGGGGTCTAAGAGGAGAGCCCTCGTGTCCGAGGAGATGGTCCCCGTATTAGCATAGCTCGACGAGGAATGCGACGGAGAGCTAAGGAATTCTTTATAAAGTGTAGGCTCGCGTATGAGGTCCGATGCGTCCGATGAGTAATTTGCTCGGTTCATCGTGGCTGAATTGCAGGCCTCATTACGGACGAACACTATATACATTCTCGGGATGGCATTTATAGGGGCTAGGATAGTGGGTCGCCGCGGTGCCGAGAGGATGTTGCTTTCGCAGGCGTTGAGCGACGAGAGCGGCGGCGGCAACGACGACGACGACGACGACGACGACGCATCTGTCGGGGGAGGCATACTCGTGGGGGGCTGGGGGGGGCATGGCGCCAGCGGCGGCCGCGCGGCAATTTGAATGTCGCGAGGAGAGGCTCCTCTCGTTACTGTAATTTACGAATTCTTGGGTCGAGCGCCGGTCGATCTAACAATACACTTGCATATGTATATATATATATATACATGGGCACGTGCATATGTATATAGTGTATATATATATATATATGCAGAGTCGCTTGCGAGCGATCATAAAGGCGCCGTTGAGATTCGCCTCTCTTTTGTAGTCGACCGATTGTGGTGGGGGGTCGCGGAGGTCCGCGGCGGGATCGGCTCCCCGCAGCCGAGATATGGCGGAGGAGATGTAATAAAGAGGAAAGCGCGAGTTGATGCGGTTCGCTCGGGATTGGAGGCCTCGAGCGCGGTTACGGATTCCCGGTGCGATCTCGGCGATTCGCGGTCGCGGTACCCAGTAATCCGCTCTCAAACCGCCTTCCTCTCCCTTTACCCACCTCCTCACCGCTCATTTATTCCCTTGAGCCCTTCCTCCGACCGCTCTACCTCCGAGCTTCCCCTTCATTTCCACTCCGAACGGTGACAACGGTAATTATTATAAGCTAACACTATTACTTCACTTATTGAAAGGACAGACTGCAATTACCTTCATTCTCTCTCTCTCTCTCTCTCTCTCTCTCTCTCTCTCTCTCTCTCTCTCTCTCTCTTCTATTAACCTTTTTCCTAATGCGTTACTCCGTGTTTTCTCTTTCCTTTACTTACATTTTCTACTTATACTTATTATTTCATTGTTCATTTTCCATCCGATTAAACAGACAAATTACTACGTTTGTTATTATTTTTTTATATAACTGAAAGCAATAAACCGATTTAATCTTTAGCTCGCTTGCCTCCCTCAAAATGTGCTTAAAACACGCTCGTAATAAACGTAAAGAATACGAAATTCTTTATTCTTCAATAAAGATTAACAAATGACAATTATTTTCATTAAGAATCGCTTGTTCAATTAGAGACCAACGTGTTGATGATGCATGATCGTAATAACGTTTTCACTCGTACAATTCCGAATGATTCTAATTATAGATTTGGAAGATCAAGCCCTCATTCGAACGAATTTCTATATATATATACATATACGTTTGTTTATAATAATAAAAGAAAAGGAAGAGTGGATGGATTACGCGTTTTGTCGGGGGCGTAGAGTCGATTAAATATTGGCTGCATTGGCTGCATTTGCTGTGAAACTAATGAGGAGGGATGATTTCGGGGTTGGAGGGGCGGCGGCGGTAAGAGCCGAAAGCCGTTAAGCTCCAAGAGGCGAACGATGAAGTTAGCCTTTTAAGAATAGAAACGTAGGCGCGCGGGTCTTTTAAGTGAAAGCCTCGCATCTGCAATTAGATAAGTAAGACCTTAGCGCAGGGAAAAGGAAGAAAAAGCGGAGGTGAAAAGGGCCTCTCGTTCTTGAAATGCTAGTCGGTCCCGGGGACCGTCGCGACGTCCGTCGGTCTCGGCACTCGGAGGCCGCAGCGCCGGCTTTGAAGCCAGGCCCCCGAGCCCTGGAGGCACCACCTCGACCACCATCTCCCCCTCCGCCCGGTAAACCACCCTCTCCCCCTCCCCCCCTTCCTTGGGGCCCAACGGCAACGGCGCTGGCAATCTTGCGGTAAACACTGCAATTCGGGCTGAGGGTAGAAGATGCGCCCTCGTGCGAGCGCATTAATATAATTAGTCACCGCGAGCGAACGGCGACGAGGGCGACGAGGGCGACGACGTCGACGGTGAGGACGCTCTTTACCCGGGAGGAGGGAGGGGGGCGTAAAAAGAAGTATAATGGGCCCCCGGTAGAACGAGGCGAGGCCCTGAGGATCGAACGACGAATCACGTGTTTAGCTCTGGGGGATTTTCACTTATGACGGCGGCTCCGACGGCTCTGATGTTTACTGTCCCGGGATCGACATTAAGAATCCTCCAGCTTTTGATCCTCGTGCACTTTGCTACTTTGAGTGACCGATCGTCACTCACGTTCGTACGTAAAAAGCTCTCTCACTCTCTCTCTCTCTCACTCGAGTATCCGAGCGCTTCGCGCTATTTACAGAGTCGCCTCGACACCCCCCGACTCCCAAGTACTTCCGCCCTTCATCCCCGGTAACGACTCTAGCTAACTATGCCCCAGTCGACGATGCACGTCCGTTCAATCATACAATCCTTGCAAATTTTCGGCTTATCGAGCCTACTCTCGTTATACGATACATGTAATGGCTACGTGCCGGGGAGACTCGTAATCACCGACAATTCGATCCTTGCCGTATTATCCTCTATCGAACCAGCGGCAGCGTTCCGAATATCTGAAGGAATCGTCGTCGCTGTCATCGTCGTCGTCGACGCTGTAAAATAAAATAAAAATAATAAGAATAATAGTGGGGATTTATTTCTTTGGGCGAGCGCGTCAGCAGAAAACCGCCACCGAACCGTTCCATCTTCCTTGATTACGCTTTCCTTCTTTCTTTTCGCCTTTTTACTTATTATTGTTCTCCCTTTTCTCGAGGCGAAGAGAGAAGCCGAGCGACCGGGGGCAGCTGTCTTGGGTGGACGTGGTGCTCTCGAGGGTAATCCAGGCCGCGGAAACGATATCCCCTCGACTCAATTGGTCGTAATGATAAAGGACGAGGCGCGAGCGAGCGAGCGAGAGAGAGAGAGAGAGAGAGAGAGAGAGAGGGAGGGAAAGAGAGAGCGTCGTTGCCCGGACTGAAATCCGATAGGGATGCTGCTCTCTGCTCCGGGCCGAGTGAGCAAGTGCGCAACAACAGAGCGCTCGATCCGCTTTCATTTTTTGTGGGCTTTTGGCGCCTCGCGCTTCCCGGATAATGGGCAAGCACCATAATTATCATGAGGCATTATGCTCACGAGCGAGCGAGCGGTGAGCGCTCCACTTAAAATTATATTGCGAATGATTTTTATTCCTGCCAAAGGCGAATTATCCCCCCGATGTACAGTTTTATAACGAATCGATAAAAAATCATAACGAAAGCAGGTAAATCAAATTATAATATTAACTCCGACGCCCCGGTCCCCCGATTCTCTCTCCCCCCCATTCCCCTCCCCCCGGTTCCCCTGCACGGCCCCTTCCTGCCGTAGCCTCCTCCCCTTCCCGTTCGGTTGCACTTCGCGTCCGGTCGCGCAATTTCGTCCGAGTCAGTCAGTCGGTCGCTCTTTAGCTCGAGATAATGCCCCGAAAAAAATTGAAGGATGAAAGGGTGCTTAGCTTAGGAATATATTGCTTTCGAATATAGTGTATTTCTCTAATTATGAGTCTCGACTGGTCTCACTTAATTTTAGAATAATATCTTTTTTAGCCGACGAATTCTTTTACGTAATTGCCTTGTTACGAGCCGTCGACATTCCCTTTAATCTCATAGACAATCGTGTCCCGTAAAAACTTGCCGCGATGAAAACATTAAATTTAATTGGGGGCGGAGGGAAGGGAGGGATGGATTATTATTCAAATACTCCCGGGTTTCGAGAATTTTAATTGCCTGACGACAGCGGCGACGGCAACAGTGACGGCGACGGTGACGGCGACGGTGACGGCGGCGAATAGCGAATGCATTCCCGTGTAAATACTGAGGCGACTGGGAATTAAGTATCCTTCAGAATCGGCAGAGTCCAGAGACTATCGGTTACCCGTAGGTTGCGCCACGTAACAATATGCAATAAAGTCGACGTGGGAGTGAAAAGGCGTTGATACAGAAATTAACGTTTTCTCGTAGCCGCCAAGTCGATGCTCTTTAACGGATATTCGGCTGCTTATCGTGCTGATTTTCACGTTCATGTAATATACCTTTTGTTTTGTTTTTGCTTAAATTTTTACAGAATGTCGTCGAAAAAAGTCACGATGCCGGAGAAGAAGCCGCTCATCGGACGAGTAGGGACGAACCTCAAAATTGGTATCGTCGGCCTCGCCAATGTCGGAAAGTCAACTTTTTTCAATGTTCTGACCAGCAGTTACGTGGCTGCAGAGTTTTACCCATTTTGCACCATAGATCCAAATGAAAATAAGTATCTCAGTTATTTCATAATAATCATACTTCATAAAGACAATCCTTTAACACGTTCCCCTTCCCTTTTCAATGTACTACTAATATTTACGTAATATTTCATTGCACTTCCCCGTAAACCCGTTTAATCAATGAAAAGTTGCATTTTATATTTCCATGCGAATTATAAGGGTCGTATAATGCACGAGTTGAGCCTTAATTTTGCCAGTAAATGCAAGCACGAAATGATCATTGGATTGAGCTTTTTCACATCGGGATTATTCGGATTCTTTCCTCGATTGTTTCAAAGGGAAATGCATAATCTTCGATGATACAGGTTATTACACTGAACTTGACGATAATTAATAAATTCATCTCGACTCTAGGAGGCGGTCTTTATTACCCTTGTAAAATACGTGCAGGTTTTATATAAAACGAGCTCTTTATGGAATCTGTTGGACCACGACAGTCAAATGACATCTGCATGTTGTACTCTTTAACGTGCTGCGCAACGAAAGAACTTTAAATATACAATACTACCACGAACTTACCTGGATTAAACGAAGTCTGTCAAAGTGTCAGTAAGTGCAGTAAGAGCTGAAATTATGTTTTAATAGATCAAGATCGTTAATTTCGATTCGGTTCCGAAATTTACATTCGTATTAACAATCCGTGGATGTCGCAATGACAATGCTTTATGACTGCATTGATCGAACCGTGAGTGCAAATAGATAGGGAAATACGTATATAAGAGGAGGGGGGGCGAGTATACAAAATATATATCTCTACAGAATAAATATTTAAATTATTTTGAACGGAAAGTTAATTCTTATTACGGGCCAACACGTCCGTGATAATACTGACGAAACTAAGACGATAAAATGACAATGAGCTGACGGGAATGTGTCAGGAATTGAATAAGGCCGCTTTTGAAAATTTCGCTAACGATAATTTGAATTTAAAAGCTATATTTTATAAAATGAGCCGTAGGCGGTATAGTGTCTGACAAGTTTCAATAGAAATTATCGCGTTAGAAATTCCTTTGTTCAATGGAACTTGTAATGGAAGTTGAGGGGCGAGGGGAATCGGTGGTGAGAAAAAGTTATCCGTACAAATTCATGAATTGGGTATTCTTCTTCTCGTCGGTGGAAGGAAAGGAAGCTTTCATTGAAAATCCAAGGCCGTATTTATCGGGAGAGGAGCCACGACACAGGACACGACGACCCTACTCGGGGATAACGAAATTCAGCTTTGATTTAGATAAAAACTTCCAGCGCCAGCATTATAATCTCTGCCAAAGAATAGCGCGATATTAAAAGTCCCTCTGTATTTAACAAACGGATATTTATAATTACATAACTCAGAACTCGTAATTTAAGTCCATCGCGTGCTCGAGGACAATAAATCTGTTGATCCCTTTTAAACTTATTAACGATGAGGCAGATAATGAATTGAAATCGTTAGAAGGCAGGAAAATAGGGAAATTCGAGTGTTATTTATTTATTTATTTATTTATTTACTAACAGACTGACGACTGACGGATGATAATCGTGTATCGTTTAAAATTTTATTTTACTGATAAAAGTCATGTGGGAAGTAATGGTACTCTCGGTTGAACTTAGCCTACCATTAGATAGCCAGGAAGTTCGAGAGTAAATGATTTCTTGTCGCCAGGCCGAAAGGAAATGTGTATTTGTTAGTTCGACGGTCAATGTGGACGGTCGCCCTAGTGAAAAATAAAGAAAAGTGCTTACTATACATACATGTGTGTTGTCTTTGTATACGTTATTTGCTACATCCTGACCTGATCCAAAGTACGCTAAGCGTAACTAAAAAATCCTCAGATCCATCTATTGCTCAGTTTTATATATATATCCTTTTATATATATACCCATAATTTCCATTAAAACTTTCGTAAAATGTTCGTCAGAGTAAATTTTAAAACACTTGTCTACCTATTCGTAAATGCCTAAGTTAAAGTTTCATAACAATCACATAGTTATAAGAACACGTAGTTGTTCAATATTCTTTCGTTTCGTGATTTATTATCAGTATGTTTTGAAAGAAAAAACAATGACGGAAATATTACATGACAAGTACAATTTGTTCGATCTTGAAGTCATAGTTTTAAAAATGATCTAATGATTTTACGTAATATAATCTACGTTGATTCAATAAATAAAAAAAAAAAATAAAAATCAATGTCAGAAATCAATTAGAGAAAACAAAGTGTGATAATCGATCATCGAAAGATGTTACAACGTCGATAACGTATGTTGCATTCTAATGTGATTTGTCTGAAAGGGAGCAAATATCGATTATGCTCGGATGAACTAATCGAGATCGATCGTAGATAACCGAGAGCGCTCGCCAATGGGTCTTGCGCTCTCTGCTTTTATAAACAATAATAATAATAATAATAATAATAATAACGGGAACAGTCGAGGAAAGAAAGGGGAGAAGAATTTTTGACAAAAATTGACTAACGCAACTGTTTCTCCTGGAGCACGTAGGGTCGCAGTTCCGGACGCTCGCTACGACTACCTCTGCACGTACTTCAAGCCCGCCAAGTGAGTACCGCCACGACATTGTGGAAAGGGATGATTGGGGGGAGGGTGGGTGGGGGGAGAGCTGCGAAGCCACGCCACCCCATGAATCATGCAGCCCCGGTCGAATAAAGGAGTCGCCGAGGACGACGTTTCCTTGCGCGCCTCCGAGCACCGGCTCGCGAGGATGCGCGAGTCACGTAATCTGCAATGCAGATCGCTACCCACCCTCCGTCCGCGTTCCCCTCCATCCCCCTAACCGCGCTGACTTTGCCGTTCCCGACGCATTTCAAAGCCACGGAACCCCCCGGAGTCAGCCCGCTTTTGTATTCTTTACGAGTACACGAGGCCCTCCTCCCTCTCCGCCCACGAATCACGAGAACCGATTTTACGCTCCATTCGCGGATCCCCGCCGTTCGTTATCCTCGATTACCTCCTCCTCCACCTCCCCCTCCCCCCACCTCCTTAATACATACATGTCGGTTTAGTAGCGAGCCTCCGATTTTTAATACTGCCATGACTTCCGAACGAAAAGAGATTTTCCTCGTTGTAATAAAGCTCGTTCGAAGGAAAACGTAATTGGCTCGACGGATCTTCGTGATGGGGGTGTCGGATCGCCCTTTTCAGTTACTTATGCGACGCGCTTACCTGGATGAAAGGTGACGTAACGCCCGATCGAGGGGCTGGCGGGAAAGGAGGTATGGCGCGCGTAATGATATTCGGACGGTCGAGCGCTAAGCGACGTAATTGAAAATGCAAAGCAGCTACCTCACACCCCCCCCACCCTCGCCTACCTCGCCCCTTCACCGAACTCTTCCCACCCACCGCCCGGACAGACCTTTGAGTACCTCGGCCACCCACGGGTGAGGAGAGCCCGATGTCCCTTTGATCAGAGAGTGGACATCATAGTCTTGGGCGGCTCGGCTTTCCACGTCACTCTGTCCCCCTGTCGCTCCGTCGGTCACGTGTCGTGTCGGTTGATCAAGAAGAGCCGGATTAAAGCCACGTAATGAATGTCCCTTATTGTCCCGTGTGCCCTCTCTTCGCCAATAAACCCCCCCCCCCACGCGCCAACGGTGCCCCAATGGATAATCTGTTTAACGAGCCGGGGCGCGGAGGGCTATTGGGGTTAAATGACTCCCCTTAAAAATTTGCCGAGACTCGGCCTGCATGATTCCCGGCGTCCGTTCGTCTCTTATCTATGAATCCCTTGTGCTTTTTATCAGCAAGGTACCTGCATTTTTGAACGTCATCGACATCGCCGGTCTAGTCAGAGGTGCCGCCGACGGAGTTGGCCTGGGCAACATGTTTCTCTCTCACATAAGCGCTTGCGACGGCATTTTCCATATCTGCCGTGAGTATTGGACGCCTCATTTTTCCCTTATTACATTTCCCATCCCTTATCCTTACGCTCGACATTCAAATGGCTCTTTTATTCCTCTTTTTTTTTTTTTTTTTTTTTCTTTTTTGTTTTGTTTTTGTTTTTGTTTTGTTTTTACTTTCACATCGTTTTCGTGCTATTCCCCTACGTAAATTATTCCCTAAATCATCCTCGAGTGATTCTTATTCGTAAAATCAATTATTATTTTGCTCCATTATTTTAGAGATACCGATAATATACTTGGTGCCGGGGATTTACGTACGAATAGCGGCTCGGAAATGCATCTCGATTATTATTAATCGTTTCGGCGCAGATTACACAAATGGGCATTATTTATTACGTATGGTGAAATGGAATTAAAGAGAAAAACACAGAAAAAAAAACATAATATAATAATTTAAATAACGGCCTGAGTGCCTTATTATTACTCGGAAATCTCTGCTAAGAGATTTAAAACAAACTTATTTCGTAATTATGAATTAATGCTCGTGTCGTGCTTACTTACTTACGTACGTACACATTACGAGAACTATTCCCGTGGATGAAACTTTTCACGTTCTGCTAAATAATTCAATTTGTAGATATATATTTAATGTGGAAATAGGGCAGCTTATGCTTAAGCTTGCAGAGATAGAAATAACAGGAAGGCAGTAGAGAGTATCGCGTGGGGCACGTCGTAGGTCGCGCAAGCGCTCGTGCGCTCACACGCCCGCGCAACACACGGACGAGGTAGGTAGGTAGGTAGGTAGGTAGGTAGGGGGAGGGGAGGGTAGTTGGATTTTGCGAAGAAATCAATGGCTCGTTCGAGGCTCGCAGAACCTACGCATTTAAAATGAAACTTGCAATAGGTTCAATTATTGATGAATTATCTATATGTATAGTAAGTAGTAGATCGCTTATGCGGGCGTATTAAGTTAAACTGGATCGCCTACTCTCCCGTCCCGTACACGTAATAATACCTAAGGAGTAAATTCTTCGATTTGTCCCGATATGCACAAGTTGAGCGCGGCATCGGTTGGCTTTGTCGTAACAGTCGGGCTAGAGCAGCTAGCGTTAATATTTTAATATCCGACTACTTGGATGCCTATCATCTAAACTTACCTAATGTTATTATAAGAGATTATTGCATTAGAGATTATTTTAACAAGGTGAGGGGATCCCTCGATACCCCTTCCTTCGCTGACTATTTTACAATACAGGGCCGCGCTGAATTTCTTCTTTTAACGAACATTGATTTTTCTGAATAAAGTATTTCTGTGAACGAGGAGGCAGATGATGGTAATTATTGGATTTGAGGTAACGCATAATGCCGAGGAAATGCTCGATTTACGGGCAGAAGGATCCTGCAGTGGCGGAGCGAGGCCCATTAGTTGTTGAAATAAGGGTAAATTTAAGAATTCATCTCACGAGCCGATGCATAATGATTAAAAGAAGCAAACAATCGTGGTAGCATTCGAATCTGGTTATGGTGGACAAAGTGCACCTTTGCGCCGCTTTATAATTACCTCGTTCGAACAGAAATGGGTAGCGGAGGACCGGACAAGTCCATCCGAGTCGAGTCGAGAGAGGGACAATAATCTTCGCGAGAGCTCCGGAGATCCGTGCAATTTTTCAAATGCAAAACCCATGGCAAGCGTGTACTTATAGCTCGCGTGTTCTTCATTGGCGCAATTTAAGTTAATCCCCCCCCCTTCCTCTCTCGAGGTCTCCGTCTCCGACTCGGCGTTTCTCTCCACGTTCCTCCTTTACCCTTCGTCTTTTCTCTATTATCCTCCTCCGTTTCTCTTCGCCGTGCCCTCGATACATTGTATCCGATGCATCGCATAATACGAGAGTAAATAAAAAACCGAACGAGTGCAAAGCCGTATTTAATTATAACGTGACACGAGTTGCGCTGCAATTTTTCCAAAGTGGCAAACTACAAGGACAAAATTATTATTTGGATTGCCGTATACGCTGACAATTATGCACACCGATGGCTGACCGGTGGAACGGTGGTGGAACGGTCGCCATTTCCGTTCGGGACGAGACAGGTTTTAGAGAGAGAGAGAGAGAGACAGAGTTCTAGGTTTATTTTGATAATTATTTTAGCTCTTTTTCAACATTGCGAATGTCAAGGACGCGATACAATTTAATACATAACCGGCAATTTATGTAGCAAAAAAAAGGAGGGGGGGGGTCTTCCTTCCCTCCAATACATTCAACCGGAATAACTTGGTATTTGAAAATGGTATCTAATTCACTCTCCGACCTTTTCCGTTTCTACTCTTTTTTTTTTATTATTATTTTTTTTTTTTTTCACTTTCGCTGCTTCGCCTGCCGTTCGTCCATTGACTCTCCGCACCCTCCGCGACTTCCCTTTGGGGTAATTACCGTGGCCCACCTTCCGCGAGCATTCAAGTACGCGCGCGGTCCTTTATTACATCACCGAGGCCTTATTATTAGGACTTTGACGGTACGGACTGCTCTTCAATTTTTCTCCCGCGGCTTCTACTCTGCTACCACCACTACCACCACCACCAGCATACTCCCTCCTCCCTCCACCCCCCTCTCACCTCGTCTCGTCTCGCTACCGCGGCTTCTCTTCCGATTCACTACTTTTTTGCTCGTTTCGGTCTCCTCCCCCTCTGCCGCCGCTCCCAATGCCTCGGCCATCTTCGCGGCGTAGCGCACAAAGGGGCGCGTGTGATCGTCGTCGTTGTGAATGAATGGCTTTGACGTAGCGCACAAAGTGCACAGGCCGCGACTCGATATCGCGTCGGGCGTTGCCGCGAATCGGAGCGACGATTACATTGGTAGGCGTGACGTTTTCCAAGGAGCTTTTATAAAATTACAGGATGACGAAAATTTTGTTGGCCTTAATTCTCCTTGGAATTCGTTAAGGGGGTGGGGAGCAGTAGACGCGTAACGAGTATAGCTAAACATTTTTTGAAAACGACATGGGCCGGCATACCTGCTGTCGGTTTTTTTTTTCCTTCCAAATTGATCTTCTTTTAAACGCCCGATCGTTTTAGAAAGTTTAATATCTATCTCTCCCTCCCCTCTTCTCTCTCTCTCTCTCTCTCTCTCTCTCTCTTGAATAATTTTTAATCGTCACTACAGATTACCATACAAGGCGGTTAATAACGCTTTCAGACCGTAGATGCACTGGCACTTTAATTAATACATACCCAATTCGGAATGCGTTTCCGGGACTTTATGTTTATACGTATATATATATATATATACGTAGCCATTGAGAGGGAAACAATTGTTACTTTAGCAGTTTCATGATATAATCTCGCGCAAGTGTTTCTTCGCCTATAAAACAAACTTTACTTTCGCGAATTTTCTATTGCCTATTCGATTTTAATGCTTGCGATCCCTTTCTTATCATAATGAAAGGCATTCCATCAGCATCGATAGTATACTTTGTGCAAGGTATTTTTGAGCTATTAACTCATTCTGAATAATAAATCGCAACTCCTTATCAAAAGAAAATTGCATTACGTCCTATATATTACCTATAATGAGGCTTTTATGATTTTCAGATACAAATTTTCATTACAAACAATATCGATACTTTGATCTCGGACTTTTTTTCTTTACTTACACGGCTCCACTGTAAAAACAATATTTTATTAAATAATGTCGATTTAAAAAAAAAAAATAATAAAGTCTACATTATAATAAAAATTAATAGATTCTATTTAACTTCGGTAACTTCGGTACCGGTAAATACTTTACTACTTCAAGATAAGATTTATGGTAAGATGTTGAAGGATTTTCTGGCCTCAAAAGCTTAAACAATGTCAATTAGATGAAAGCGATCGTATCGTTAGAATGTGCATTAGAGAGTCAGTGTAAGATTGAATAGGAGGCTCGCTGTTAGTGGCGAGTGAGCCCGTAAGTCATTGATAATAAAGTTCCTCGGCTAAATGCAGATGCACGAATTGTAATTGAAACGTAAAAGGTTGTTAAGCAAAAAAGCGGTTGCCTCGCCCTTTATTTTTTTTAAATCCGTAGGAATGCGATCGATGTTAAGCTCGTTTCGTAAAAACGGAATGTAATAAAAGTAAGTTTTAAATATTATTCGAATGAGCCGGGCATTGTTAAATGTCATGTTAAAATAATAAAAAAAAAAACCAGGGAAAATAGGAAGAGGGTCGTTTAAAGAGTCTTTGACATAAAGTATTTATTGTGCGTTTGTAGGGAGCGGCTTTATTTAAAATGGCCGATGGTGTTATTAAAATAATGTAAAACTGTCAGTCGGAATGTAGGTAGAGCTTGAAGGGCTCTTTTAGAAAATGTTTCCGAACAGGAGAGTATGAGCGAATGCCGGTAATGGGCAGCCAATTACATAACTAAAAATGTTATTGGGCATATAATTGACGGCGGGAACGGCGTCGGCGGCAGCGTCGGCGGCAGCGGCGACGACGACGGTAACTGGGGGGGGGGGCTGGAGAGGCGATGATGACGTTGATGGTGGTGGTGGAGTGCACACGCGTCGATTTAATACGAAATGAAAGGAATCGCGATAGATGCTAATAGGGATATAATTGAATGGGCTAAATAAATAATAAGATTGTGTGTCCGTGTGTGTGTCCGTGTGTGCCGGGCGGAGGGAACGCGAGCGAAATTGATTAAAGCCGTAAGATACAATTTTCACGAGAAGCCGTAGGCTCTCTCTCTCTCTCTCTCTCTCTCTCTATCTTTCTCTTGGCAGCAAGGAGTTGTAAAGCTTTGTCGAGAATTAACCGGTGCGGAGTAATTTGTGAGGGGCGGAGGGAACAAGGGGAGAAAAGTACGAGACGCGTTTTTCTCGCTCGCGTATTCTGATACTTGTATTAACGAGCAAATAAGCGAAGCGAGGGGCAATTATCGCTCAAAAACAATCGCTCTCTTTACGAGTGGGTCGGGTGGGTGGTGGCGATGGAGGTGGAGGCTGAGGAGCTCGGGTGGACGGAGGGGGTAGATGGATGGATGGATGGATGGATGGATGGATGGATGGATGGATGGATGGATGCATGCATGGATGGTCGGATGGACGGATGGATTGACGAGCGGGGGGCCGAAGAAGAAGGCACGGGGCCGTTGCCTTCGCGAGGAAGAGGTGGAAAAAAAGCTTTGGAAGCCCGGAGTCGTGGACGGCGCATCCGTTACTCCTCTCCGTTTCCTCGCGCGGCCGTAATTTGCATGCGCGGCATTTCGCTGCCATAGTCGTTACGCGTCGTAGTCGCCCCTCCCTCCCCCAAGTGTACGCGGCACACATCCTTCCGATCCCGGGCTTCTTCTCGCCCCCCCCCTCGTTATTTGGTCGACTGCCCGGGCGCCATCCGATCCGCCGGGTGGGCGGGAGAGGTGGAGGGATCCCGCGATCGACAAATCGAGCGGACTTTGGCGGCTCGTGGCGAAAAAATACTCACCTCGACGATACCCACTTATGCTTTATTAGCTCCTCAATAATACATCTTCCCGGCACAATGGGCCTCTTTATGCGAATCCATTTAAGTCAATCCCGATGTACCAGAGGAGGCGGCTGCTCGTTCGGCCTGGCCCGATATACACCGACGAGGAGACGGAGCGGGAGCTCGAGAGGCGATAATCTCGCGACCAGTATGCGTGCGTACACGTGCGTGCGTGCGTGCGTGCGTGCTTGTGTGTGTACGTGTGTGGGAGGGGGGGGGCAAGTCCTTACCTTGTAAGATCCGATTAATTGTTTACGCAATATCACGTATTTGCAAAGGGCCGATTTGTGCCTTCGTACCGTATGGCCGAACTCCCCTTTATAGCAAATTATTCTTAATAACGTACATCTAACAAATTATTGTTCATTTTCAATACTGGCACTATAAACTTTTATGCTCACTCAACCTTCGTATTACCAGATTGAACTTTAAATACTAAGTACCTGAAAAACAGATAAGGTAAGGGCCTTTCGTAACTACCATTATGTTTGTAGTAGTCATAAAATCCACAGCCAGGCAAATATACTCTTATTTTCTTTTGACATTGTGATTATCAATTTTAATGACATTCATTCTTATTAATTCGACGGTATTCGTTCCGTAAATTATTAAGCCACCCTCCCCGCGGCCATTATACCCCCTTAAAGGATAGAAATTACTTGAGAAATATGCCGGATGAGCCGCTTTTTCTATGCATATCATTTACACAAATATTTATGGCCGTGGAACGGAAAAAAAGAAAGAAAGAAAAAATACTAAAATTAATTCTTTAATGCGCCTCGTAGCAGGTTCACTGCGATCCAAGATAATGAGTCCCTTGTTCCCCTTGTTTTATTTAAGCAAACATTCCATTTGAGTTGATGAAGCCACACATGCTGAGCACTGCGAATCTAAGGATTTTTTTTTTCCTATGCCAAACATTTTAGTAAAATATGCACAATCAATTGGGTGGGTGTGGGGAATGATTCCCTTACACTCGTTTCACGTTATTTTCTAGAAAATTTTGAATGTATAGTTAAAAATAGACGCTAGAAATGATTAGACGGACGGGTACGCGGTACTATAAGGATCTATAGCTCCAGCTGGCCACGGCCACACATTTGAATCCGTGATTTCACAATCATCAGGTACGGAGTCAATAATTGGCTCCGTGTTTAAATTAAAAATTGCGCCTCCGCAGCTGAAAAAGTAATCTAATTTTTAAGTCAATTTATTTCCTTCCCTTGCGTATTTTATTGAGCGAGTTTCCGTCTAGTGCTTGTCCTTCTTATTTCCACGAAAAAGTATAACCTCTTTCCCGGAGAACGTCATTTCTTTGCTTTTTTTTTTTAATGCTTCTGATTTTACAGACTTTCTCGGGAATCTTGGTCGGCCGAAGCAATAGCTCTGAGATCGGCATTTCTATACATACATACACGCATATACGTGTACATGTACATATACATATGCATATACATATATATGTATAGAGAGAGAGAGAGAGAGAGAGAGAGAGAGAGAATTATTCCCTCGGATCATTTCTCTCTAAAATTGCTTCTCCGATATTTTTTAGGGACTTTCGGAAATAAGGTATCGCACGTGGAGGGGGATGTCGATCCAATAAGGGATTTGGAAATAGTCAACGAGGAGCTGCGACGAAAGGATGTCGAATTTCTGAATAGTCATTTGGAAAAATTGGAAAAGCTCGTCGTGAGAGGAAACGACAAGTCGCTAAAGTCCGATTACGTAAGTATTTCTTCTCTTATACATATGCATGTGCATGCAAATTAAATATATTCTATGGAAATTTTATAATTTACCGAGAACAGTTAAACGAAATCTTGTGCCCGAGTAAGTTAGTCATTTGGCGAAAGAAGGGGGTATAAAAAAAATACATGTGTGTGTGTGTGTAGGTAGGTAGGTAGGTAGGTAGGTAGGTAGGTAGGTATGCGTATACTGAGAAAAGGCGTTTGTCGAAAATGCGCTTATCCAAGGGAAGATGTAAAAGGTTCACCGCGACTCACCGATGGCCAGAAGCGTACAACGAATCAATGAAAGTGCCCCGACACACTTAGGTATTTGCATTGTCCGCCTTTGGTTCACGTACCCCTTGGTCCACGTAGTCGCGCTAATTGCAAATTGCGAGGCTCGGCACTCCTTATAGCCGGGGCTTACAGCGAGGGACGATTACATTCAATTTGCGCGAGGAGGAGTTGGCGGCGGCGGAGGGGGTGAAGGGTAGTGGAGGGGGAGAGCTCGGCCGGGGCGCTCGGTCTTCGGATCTACGAGAGCCAATCGGAACCTCGAGGCCCCGATCGCACGTGCGATTAATAGCCCGGAATAACAATGCCTAATTATATAAAATAATAATAAACCACCTCCCCTCGATCATCTCCCCCGTTTCATCAAGCCCATTTATGAATTTAAGAAAACGTTCCCTTAACGAGACGACGATTAAGACGAGCTTCGCAATTCTAATAACGGATAACGAATCCCTATGAAATGTCAAGACTATTTGCAGAAATTTCAGTTCGTCGTTAATATCTACGAGCTGAACAATAGATAGAATAAACGATAAGGGCAATCGCGACATTGTCTAATTACGAGTAAATTTTTCCCAATTACGCATAGCATGTGGAGCAATGCTAATGGAAGACGTGCTTTTAATTCTATCGTATTTTCCTTGAATTTTAATGTTGGAAAATTATAAACTTTCTATAGGCGGGACAGCGCCGCTCTGATTTTACGCGCATTCGGATCATTAATCAACTCGATCAATTATACTCGTCGTCGAAGCACATACATAAGTAGACTGAACAAATATCAAGTAGATACGTGAAAAGCTTGACTCGACTCGGATATCGATCAAGTTCTCGTTTTATTCTTGAATTTCATTCGCGAATCGATGAAAATTCGATCGCAGCTCCGCTCGATCAGCCTGCTCGTGATCGTGTATTTAATCGCGCTTTTAAGCTCAACGACCAACGGACTCGAACAAAAAATAAAACTCCTTTCATCCACGTTTTCTTTCTATCCTTTGTATATACTTATTGCAGGAGGGTCGTTTGCGGTTATTGGTCGGCGGGGGGCGGGCGGGAGGATCGTCCGGGAGTTTGCACGATTAGCCAATCGCGAAAAGCTATCGAATCGTTGCAGAGTATTTGCAGTTTTGGAGAAAAAAGATCCGAGAGATGAACAGCATGAACAGCAGCCATTTCCCTTGAAACTTTTTAGGCGAGTCGAGTTCGGCCTCGCCGTCGAAAAGTGTTATTGGGATTACAGGGAGAAGTCTGCTTTGGGATAAAGTGGCGATAAGGTGTCGATGAGGTGGCGACGGGATCGCGGACGTAAGCGCGTATCGGGAATCCGCTCGGGAATCCCGGGTGAGATTCGAGGCCGAGGCTAATTTCGAGATTTTTTTCTCTCCCCCTACCCACCAACCCAACGCCGAATAAAGTGGCCAAAGGTCGAGATTACCGTGGAATTATCCGATCCGTGGCTGGCGAGGGGGAAAAGGGGTTGGAATTGGAAGGCGGGAGGGGGGGCGTAAGAGTAAAAAGCCCTCGGCCGCCTTCCGAACTTTTTGAAAATTGAGATACTCTGTCGAGCTGCCGGGGCGAGCCCCTCCACCTCCACCTCCACCTCCACCTTCGCCTCCACCTTCGCCTCCTGCTCCACCACCGCGCCTGGCTCCTCTACGTGGCGAATGTGGGAACGGGCGGTGCGTCCCGGTCGGCCGACCGGCGAAATTCGTTCCGGGAAGAGGTACGCGCGCGCTAATTCGCCTCGATCCGCCGAAAGAAATCCATCCTTCCTCATTTCCCTGCCTCTGTCATAAGCTCCGCGCCATTTTCAATTTTCAATGTTCACTATTCCGCGCGATGAAGTCGCCCGATATCCGCTCACCGGACTCGCATTGCATTCTTATTACGCAAGCTGACTTTTAACGCTCTTAACATGCAACATTCTTCGCGACGTCTCCCCGTTGAATTTTCGTATTCCGACTCGAACGAGCCGTGCTAACGGTATTGGGGTTTCTCTTGATTGTGGAATAACCGCCGAAGAGAGGAAACGCAGAGAGAGAGAGAGAGAGAGAGAGAGCTCTATTGTCAATATTCCGCTTGGGGCTGTAAGAGGGTGGAGTCCGTGGCTGGGGGGGGGGCATTTACAAAAATGATGAAAAACGTGAAGTTAGGTGCGTTAGTTTGGCGATAATTGGTAGGCTATTATTAGTTGGATGCGTGGCCTCGGATAATCCGGCGCGCAATATGACTGCAAAGTGCGAGGAGGAAGGATTTGGCGTGTCCCGAGTAACTTTGCCGCCTACGCTGCCAGAGCGGGGACGGCCTTCAAAATTCTTCGTTACCCGGCCCCGCTCATTACTACGAGTCCGCGGGCACTCGCGGCACCCCCTCGTGCCCTGGTACGCAAAATTTCGCCGTCGCCCCCTCCTTCCGTGCCCCATTAGACGATAATCCTCCCGACTAATTATCCTACGCTTCTCGGGCTCTCGCCGTGCTGCCGGGGGACCCCCCGAGTCCCCCAAACGACGAGGCGCCACCGCTTTTTCGCGGAATGCGTCGTCAAAGTTCGAGCGCCCTCCCACCTCCACCTCCTCCCACGGCCTCTTTAAACTTGCCGCCTCGCTTACACCCCTCGGTAATTACCCCTTGGCTTTCGACTTTCGATTCCGCATTATTTTATGATTGTTCTTAGGAGTCGGCTATATCTCCCTTCCTCCTCTCTCTCTCTCTCTCTCTCTCTCTCGCCTCTGTCTTCGCCTCTCTCTTCCCCCCTCTCTGTCTTCGCCTCTCTCTCGCGCTCGCGCGCGAATAAAATGCAAAAGGTGCGCCGATAAAGCTTCGGCTCCGTTCCCTAAACACACGCATGCGCGCGCACGGCATTGGAACGTCAGGGTGTTGTACCCTGTGTTTAAATCTAATTACAGGCAGCTAAGAAGCTAAGGTTTCAGAAGGCATTGGATCGGGGTGCTGGCCTAACTGTCACTCCCTTCCAAGCACGTTTCCTGCTTCGAAATTAGAAGCGGAGCACGTAAATGTGTCGTACAAACGAAACAAGGCCAAGTGAAAAAAAGGCTTTGCTCGTTAATCGTACGATCCTCGTTAAAAAGCAAATGAATGTATGAATTGCATTACAGCATCCTAATTGGCCGAAATATTTATTGTTCCAGGACACCCTTCTCAAGGTGAAACACATTCTGATGGAGGAGAAGAGCCAAATCAGATTCGCCGACTGGAGCGCGAACGAGGCGAGTCCCTCCTTTATTACTTATTGGTATTTCCAGGATAGCGTTTGCGGGAGGACTCGTTCCGAGTATTACGGCTTCGATAAACCGAGGAACGCGCAGCAGGAAGCGTTTGTTTTATTAGGTGTATGGGGGGCCCGTGAGGGGGTGGGGGGGCCGGATGGATGAGAAGCTCAGTCGTATCAATGAATCGAGGAAGCGGTGTGGGGATTTAAAAGGATTAGCGCCGGTACGATGTGGAGAGCACCGACTTCGGGCTGGCCGTTGGACCGTCGTCCGGTCGGGGAAGCGCGCGATCCGGACCGACTTGGAGTTTGCTTAAAGCTTATCGCATTTCGGGGAACGAGGTCGATAGATCGACATTGCGATGAGGAACGGGGCGGGATGAGGGTAGAGCCGATCGACCGAGTCCGGGGAAAAAAGGATCCATCCTCCGTGGCTTTTTCGCCAGGGGCAGGAGGGGAGTAGTACCCGCGCACCTACAGATTCAATTGCAACTGCTTCCAGGAAGGGACCGGGAGCCGTTCACTTTGCAATTTCCAGCGATCGCTCCCGGTCGAAAATCGCTCGCACCCGCGCACGAACCGGGAATCGCGCGGAAGCCTTCCTGGAATTAGGATCCCTTCGAGGAGTCCGGGCCTGGAAATTTCAGAAAGAGCCCCGACTGCAGGACCTTCGGCCGAATCGTCACTTTTCTCTCCGTGCCCCCTTCCTGCCCTCTTGACGACGAATGAGTTTAGCCGGGGCTACGGACGCGACTATGAACGGCAGGAGAAATAAATAAAGATCTTACGACCCCTTCAATTTACAGATCGACATACTCAACAAGTACCTGTTCCTTACCTCTAAGCCTGTGATCTACCTGGTGAATCTCTCCCACGAAGATTACGTGCGCAAGAAAAACAAATGGTAAGCCATGATTCCTAGGTCATTTACGTTATTGCATAAATATTGGGAAGAGATATATGGCATTGAATGCTGAATCAGCTTCAGCCGCTGCAGCTTTCAGTCTTATTCGTCAGAACGACTGACGATGCTTTGCTCCGAATACGAACGGAGAGCTTTTTCCCTTTAATACTTGCATTATTCGTTCTTGTCATGCTAATTTTTAACCGAAAGCGAATGGTGGCTGATCGTGTTCGGAAGGACATGGGAGGGTAAGGAATGACGAGCCGCTGTTCTCTGTCCGCAGGTTAGTGCCGATCAAGGAGTGGGTGGACAAGAACGACCCGGGAGCAATACTGATCCCGATAAGCGGCATGTTCGAGAAGGCGTACGCGGAGATGGACGAGGAGGAGCGAGCCAAGTGCGAGGCCTCGAGGTGAAAATTCCCAGTCCCCTGCATAACTTGCACCCGAACGAGCCTCTCCTCTCCTCCTGCCC
Source organism: Ceratosolen fusciceps (assembly GCA_018883505.1). Lineage (NCBI taxonomy): Eukaryota > Metazoa > Arthropoda > Insecta > Hymenoptera > Agaonidae > Ceratosolen > Ceratosolen fusciceps. The sequence continues at coordinate 7,668,086 of RCIC01000006.1, read as the reverse complement.
CCCCCGCCGCCGCCGGCCCCGAGCCCGAGTCTCCGGTTCCTCCCTGCATTCGGCGTCCATGCAGGGAATTTTGCGAATACGAGGTCGGCGACGGTTCCCACACGTCGCGCGAATCGTCCCCCAAAAAGTGCAAAGTCTCCGCTCCCCCGTCTCCCTCCCCATACCTCGCTCTTCTAGCTCTAAAGGTAATGGACGGTTACGCGCGAGCGAATTGCTCCGGCGCGTCTAGACGCCGCTGCGCGCTCGCGCCCGCCAACTATAAAAAGCCGAGCCAACAGTCCCGCTTGGACTCTTTCTCTCCCTCCTCCCCCCCCTCTCTCTCTCGCTCCGCTCACTTCCTTTTTCTTTTCTTTAGCCGAGCCACCACTGCCTCGACTCTCCATTCAGATTCTCGGGAGATTATGATGGAAGACCGCCACTTGTGTGGGACTATAATCTGAGAATTAGAAATTCCGTTTCCTTTTTACTGCTTGGGTGGGGGAGGGGGGGCGAGTTTCGCTCTTGGAATCGCTCGGTCCCCGATGCGAGCCCGATCATTTTGAGATTTTTCATGCCTAAACGCCGCAGCTCGGTTGCTGCCTCCTCCCGGTCGCGCTGGCGACAGAGCGCGGCCCCGCGCCGGGGGTCGAAGGGAGCCACAGACCCTTTAAAAGCCGGCTGAGATGTCGGCCACCACCTCCTCCAATGAGTTTTGCGAAAAGATATTTGCATTCGCTGGCTGGCTGGCTGGCTGGCTGGTCGTCCGGACGGCCTCCCTCCCTACCTCCCTACCTCCCTACCTCCCACCCTCCCACCTAGCCGCCCACCGAACCGCCGCAGCTGCCCCCTTCTGCATAAAAACCCAGCGAACAACTACTCGGTTTTTCGGCAACGGCAAGCCCTAGGCTTCCAGCTTTGTACTTTACTGATCTTAATGCACCGCACGCCTCGGTACCTACTTCGGCTGCGGTTCCCCCATAGCGGTACTACTACCTTGCCGAACCCCGCCCTGCCACCGCCACCACCACCTCCTCCGACACCCCAATAACCTTTTCTTTCTCCTCCATTTTTACAATCCTGCTCTTTTTCTAAAATAAAATTTCAACCATATTGCGCACTGTGAAATTTGAATTTAAATATACGTGAGTGAGCGCGCGCGCACGTCCCGTAAAATTTTGGCTCGCTATTTAAGAAAAAGCTTTGCCAACTTTTTAAAATTTCCATGTAAATTCATTACAACGTACGGATACGCGGTACCAGTGGGCCTTTATAGTATTATATATTTTCAACGCATCCATCTACACATCTATCTGCGTGTATACATAGTTATCCGTTGGACCACTTTCTTATAATATTTGCAATGGCGCAATGGAGCGGATCGAGCGTTTCATTGCCGCGGATCCAAGTCGGTGCGTTACATTCAGGCAAAAGGTAAAAGATACGCGAAATACGTTAAAGCGAAACAAGAGCGGAGAAACGGCTAATTCTTTATAAACATCCTGCTGCGGGGAATTGATTCTTTTCCACTCTCGTTCATATATTTACCGTGGACTTTTTACTCTGCGGTGTAAACTTTTTGTATAATAACTACGGGAATGCTTTATTTCGTGAGCACGCGTATATTTCAAGCATGTAATCATGTTTTTTAATCCTCTGGTGAGCTTTGTTCAGCTCGATAATTCCAATCAAGAATCATTAACGTTCGAAAGATTCAAAGAATTTCACCTGGGAATGTTCAAACTCTTAAAATTAAATTGGGAATCATTTTCAAACTGCTGCCTCCCCCCTCCCCCTTCCCCAAACCCCCTGTTGTTGTCGTTGTTGTTGTTGTTATCATTGGAGGCATTAGTATTCACAGTGCGTTATCGGTAATGCGGTAGATTGCTCGGACCAAGTGGATGAAACGGAAAGGCAAAGGCCGGGGCTCCGGTTGGCCCGGGTGGCAAGGCGAGGGGGAGGGAGGAATCCGCGAGAGGAAAGAGGACCGAGAGGAGGGAGTCCGCGCTCGGGGCGTCGTGTGCCGAGTGCCGCCCGGGACGGCGAATCGAAGAGAAGATAATAGAAAATACCGTGGCGCGGCCAAGCAGCCGACGGTAATAAGGGGAAGGTGGAGCGTGATTTTATTTCGGGAGACCGCAGATCGATGGAGAGCCGAGTCGAAAATGCGAGCGACCGCCCCGATGAATGATAAAATAGTGGTATTAAGTTGTTCGCTTTATGCGTGTTCTCTGAAGTCTCCCAAAGTGACTTTGCAATACACCCGATGAGACTCCTCTCCCTCCCTCCCCCCTCTCTCTTTTCTCTCTCTCTCTCTCTCTTCTCTCTCTCTCTCGCCCTCCGGATCACCCTGTCATTATCGTGTGGAGCAAGCTTGCTGAGCTCTCTGGGACATTGTTGAATTATATACATCCCTCCCCCGCGGCCCTCCGCCCCGCATGCTAACGATCGGCCCATTCGACCTGGCATTCGTAAGCGACTGGGCCTGGGTATTAATTGTCTTTGATCTCGCTCAATGAGACGTGAAATTATAATATTTTGGGATCCGCCGAGACGTCCGCATCGCTCACAATTACTTTAACAATTGCTTCACACCAGGAATCTCATTTACACGGGGCCGGGGCGAGACGCTTTATAGGCTTCGTTGTAATATCGGGAGTATCGATTCGAGCCACCGACTCGGCCCACAATACCACTACCCTTATAATTTATTTTATTGATAGGCTCAGCTACTTTGGGGCGGAGGAGTCAATTTTAAATGGCGGCGACCCTCGACTAGCCGACATCGACCTTTACCGTTTGCAAACGTGCTTCGACAAGGGCGACAGTGACGTGTCGTATATTATACGTACCCTCCGCTCCCTTCCGAGCAAGGCCTTCGACGAAAATCCCTTTCTTATCTCGCGCAAGTCGTTCGAGCCGAAGTCGAAGCGAGACAGTTTTGAAAATAGCAGAAGAGGCGAGCAGAAGAGGAGGCCTTGGTGAATATAGCCGACCGATCCAGATCCTCGATCTCGCTCGCCTTTTCTCTCTCCGGCGCTCGTTAAACGCGAATAGAGAGCGAAATTCTGCGTTTCGCGTGGGGGGGGGGGGATTTGAAATCGTTGCTACGACGAAACCGATGATTATTAGGCAAGAGGGGGGGAAGGATGGCTCTTTATTGCCGGACTCGCCACAGAAGGGACATATCAATTTTCAATCCACAATGATCTATCTCACTCGATCCCGCCCCTTTGTTACAGCGCTCTCGATAAAGTCATCGTCCAAGGATACAAAGCCCTGCAGTTGCAGTACTTTTTCACTGCCGGACACGACGAAGTCAAGGCTTGGACGATCCAGGTAATAATTTATATCAATTTCAGCTACTGCTTCACTTTTACGGACGAGTACATCTAATATACCCTTTTCGCAATTCGAAGACTTGATGAATCCACGCTCAGGGCCGAGCTAAGCTAAGGCTAAGGCTAAGGCTATGGCTATTGGGGTTATTGAGGGAGAGGGGGGGGCGATTGTACTATGCTGAAAAACTTTCTATTAACCTTAAAAAAAAAGTCGAAATACAAAACGAAAGGAGGATGGACGATATTGAGTATCAGTCGGTATTATTTCTGTAATTGCTACCGTTCGGGCATCTCTGTCAAAGTTTACTTGCCAGAATTTTTCTCAAAAGTCATTACGATCCCTTTCTTTTCTCTCTATAATTATATCCCTTATCTCTTCGAGACTTTTTCCTTTATACACAACAGTTTTATACGAACGGCGCTGTGAAACTATTTATTTATATAAATCTAAGAGATCGAAAGGATAAGATAAGAAACATAGAAGTGAGCAAGAGGTTAAGTGGTAAAACGTACTTTTATATATTTACACGCGAAAAACAGGATGCGATGGCGAAATTGATGAAACCAAAGCTGCTGAAGCGTTTCTTCCTTCCAATGAGTACGGATTTCAAGGCAATTTTAAAGAGAATACTTTTAAGAAAAATCCCCTTAATTACGAGCTTAATAAGAAATCTCGATGTTTTAGCGAATTCTAACGGACGTAATTCTCGTTTCAGAAAGGAACAAAGGCACCACAAGCTGCTGGTAAAATTCATACGGATTTCGAAAGAGGCTTCATTATGGCCGATGTAATGAAATTCGAAGATTTCAAAAACGAAGGCTCGGAATCTGCGGTGAAGGTATAAATTCATATTTCGCTATAGCCCACCGTATCAGGAGTAATGCTCATTTGTTGACTGAAAATATTGTTATTTACAGGCTGCGGGTAAATACCGACAACAGGGACGGAATTACGTGGTAGAGGATGGTGATATAATTTTCTTCAAATTCAATGCCGGCGCTGGATTAAAAGATTCAAAGAAAAAGGGCAAGTCATGATAGGACTCTAGCCATTCATCTTTTACATTTGTATATCAGATATTTCAATGTTCTCATTATTCTGCATGATCTTAAGTTTGTACTGTACGCTCTTCTGGGTGTATTGACCAATCAATAAATCTGCTGAACTTCTTCTTACTTTTATACCTGAATTGTTTATTCTACATTCTTGAATTGGCTGTCAATTAATACAACTTTATATTTCATTGAAAATGTTTTTTTCCTTTTATATATTGGTCATTAAAGAAGAAATATATTGATATTGTACGTCGTCGGTCGTAGACTTATGTACAGAAAAGGCATAACTTTATAACAAAGATATATTTATTGTACAATTTCTTACACATAGTCTAAATCATAGTTTAAGTCTATCTCTTACTTATTGCCTATGAATAAATGCACTAGTTATTAAAAGAAAGAATTAATTATACAAAAATATCTACGGACGCTTAATAAACTACGCGATCGTTTTTTGCACAAGACCGTACGTCGGTAAGTTAGGTCTCCATGCACTTCAACACTGGGTCGATATTACAGTAACTGATAAATTATTTACATCACAATTATGAAAATAATATTCGTTTTTATAATATAAAATATTATATATATATAAATTAAACTGAACTAAACTAAATTTCAAGTACTATTTGTTGTACCGTTCAACAGTCGCGATTTCAACCACTCGTAAAATTCCACTTCCGATTTCAACAGATTCTTCAAATGTTTTTTTGTTATTGGCTTTAATATTGCAGAGCTGCTGAAAGAGTTTTTCTTCTTTGGGCCTGCAATACATAAATATTATTGGCAACAAAATATCTATTCTACTGCAGGTGGTGTCTATAGTTCTACATTATTAAAAATTAACGAAAATTCTAATATACAATACTAATAATATTGATGGGATGGAATTTACCATTTTCTTGGTTTTGTAGTGTTGAAATTTCTTAAAAAGAGTTATTCTATCGAATTTAAATAATAGGTGAAAGAAGGTGCAATTAAAAATTTTACGAACGGTTTTTTCAAGAAGTTAAATCGAACGAAATATTCTATATTGCATCCTAAGTCCATATTACATATAATAATTCATTATGGTTGTTATGGTTGTGATTACACTTGTCATAATTATATGAATATTATTTTTATTTAGATCAATAAGTAATCAATTACTACTTACGAATCTTTCCGAACATGAGGGAGGCACCCTCAAAAAAGTAAGGAAACGTGCTTTCTAAACTCATTATCGTTTGGTCCATTTCATCTAAAATCCCGACGATAGGATACCATTTGATTACGTTAGCTTTGGCCTGTTCCAATGCCCACGCATTATTTCTTTTCCTTAAAGGAGAAGGTGAAACATGAGTACAGATTTATTTACATTCGCTCAATGAATTCATTTTAAACGTGAAAATAAGAATTAATGGATTAATCGCTTGAAAAGTCGCACTCATACTCGTTCAATAGCCTCATCCGTTCATTCGTGTTGCGCAATCAAGCCGCTCGTATTCAAATCTCAATGATTTTCCGCCTGAATTCCTGAATGCTCGTTATATCTGTTAGATGACGCAATACTTAATAAGCACAGTATTTTAAGTACTCAAATGAATTGATATTACCGACACTTGGTGAAATCATAAATTATTAGACATCTTATTAAAATACTTTTTCTATTAGCATAAACGCTAAGGTCAAGTCTCGCATTTATAATTTACACTAATAAAAAGTATTTTAAAATTGATCCTAAATTTTACATTTATAACGTGTAAGGATGTAAATTTAGTAATTCCTAAGTCAATGTATAGTTATTTCTTTTAGTAAATAAAATACGTGCAGTGTTTGGATTTGAAAAATTTAAGTACCGTCATTATATCATATTGGATTAAAAAGGAATTTTTTTAACTAATTACATTAAAGAACATAAACTCAACTAAGATTATGTAAAAGGTGGTCTCGCCTTACATTCATACTTGATCTAACCCTGAATATGCTGAAATATTTTGTAATTTATTTATTTAGAAATACGTAAAACTTTTTATAACCTTATAAATTTAACAGTATTTTTACAAATATTCTTATTATGCTTCATTCGATTATGGTAAATCAATGAAAATCAATGTGTATACGTTAATTAATGCTCAGAAGAATATCATATATATTATAAGACATTAAACTAATCACATTGCGGGTCTATATTTCACTATGATCAGTTATTCCAAGTTTATTTAAAATTTATCAGTTATTTGTAAATGATCGACTAATCAAAATTCATTAAAATGTTATCGTGGATATTGCGTCGAAGGCTTTTTTTTTTTTTTAATTTTATGCAAACAATTATTTCATGTGGCAATATTAATTTGTTTTATCACTTACTAAACGTAACGATAACACTTATCTTGTTCCCTACACGCAATAAACTTACACGGAATGAAAATATAGTAAATAATGTTATAATAAAATTAAGAAAATAACGATTCATTGTAAGAGTAATGTGTATGTCATGTATAATGTGACCTAACATAATTTTGAAAAATCTTGAATTTTCCGTAATAGTAATGAATACCAGCCGTTGTTAATACCCTTCGCGCGAAATGATGGTATAACAATGATTTATTACAACATTTATTACATCATCAGCTTATAAAAGTTAGCAGATAACTTGAGTTAGTTACAGATTGATAATTCATTCGAGATAAATCAATGTTTATGTATATCTTTTTTGGATTTATCTCAATGAAGATTAGTACGTTTTAAGCCTTTTACAGCTTGCGTATGTATAATTTATCTTTAAAAATTCCGTATTACATGCACGCATGTGTATGTATTTAAAAATATTACAGTTAAAAAGGGTATTGATTTCAAAATGCACGTGGTTTGCTTCATGAATAGAGATAAACAATATACAATTAATGTCTTTCTTGAAAATGCAATAAATTTCATAAAGAATGATTAATGGATATAATTTTAATCGAGTCTTAGGTATTGAAAGTCGCACGCGTTCGTAATCGAGCATCGTTTCCCCCTGAAATTTCTGTAAAATTATTCGTTTTAAATTCCATAAGGAAACGTTGGGTGTAAAAAAAAAAAAAAAAAAAAAACTAATTAATTTATCAATGGCGCTCGATGCTCGATCATTGGCGGCTATAGAAAATATAGATTATTCTCTATAAGTAAGAAATACTTACGAGCAGCGTGAATCATGACCGCAAAAGTGAGATATCGAGCCTCTGTAAATCGTGGCCGAATCACCTTTTTTGAACCTGGCGATGAAAACAAAAATAAATCCACTCGTAATGAAAGCTTCGAGAAGTTTACTACTACGTCTGTTTATTTTATTTATTTTCATGTTTTATTTTTATTAGAAAATCACGGGTAAGAGCCGAATAAACGTTTATAATACATTCCGAATATCTTCTTTTCGAGATTATCTTGGCTTCCCTATCAGCATCTATATCACATTTTTATGATAATGTGCATTTCGATAAATTTTTTTTATGCTTTACTCCTTCGCAGAGGAAAAGCCATCGAAGATTCGAGATATTTATTTATTTTTTTTTTTTTTTGCTTTTTTAGTAAAAGGAACAGCGACGCTATTTATAGAATACGTATACGTACGAACACACGGCCGGCCATGTGCGTTTTTTTTTAAAGAAAATTAGAATTCAAATTATTTGAATAATTTCGTTGGCGTTTATTCTAGCGGCCACGTTGCTATTGTCGTTGATTACAAGTCACATTTACGATTAGCCAATTACGAAACAAATTTAAAATACCCCAGTGTTTGTTTAATTTAAATTTAAAAGACCTGATGTGCGTTTGTGTTGGTGAGACATCCGACCTTTCCAAAATATCGTGGACGTACACAAATTTTGTTCTTTCGTTATAAATCCGACACCTCCATCATTACATACAAATATAGTAAGCGCGTAATTTTGTTTTTCTAAAATTATAATTACAGGTAATTACGCGCAATCTGGAATTTTTTAAAAATCATTTCCAATGACTGTCGCACGATATCGGCATGTTCTTTCTCTATCTGCCCCGTTCATTCCGTCGGATTATTTTTCTTTGCCGTACTACTTTTTTTATTTAATGCATCGAATCCTCAATAACGTGGCCTTTTATTTGATCAGATCTACTAAACAAATCACTTTCGTCCGACGCAATAGTCAATATTCTAAGGTTATTTTATTTATTCTACAGATAAATTTCATTACGTCTCGAATGTATAGTTGCAAGCCAAAAGAAAAAAATTACATTTACTTTCAGCGTTCGCTCTTACAGATCATTTTCTTTTGCGAATACAATTTGACTGTTATATTTTATAGGAAATTATTTTAGGCTTTGGGGACAGTTGATTCATTCTATTAAGCACAAATATTGACTTGTTTTTATTAAGCTCGTCTCTGTCCCGACTTCAATCAAATTGTTACATTCGAAGGAATTCTTCCATCAACTCGTACGACTGGAGCAATGCATACGTAATATTATTCTTTATTGTTAATTAAAGGTGCGGGGCTACGCATCTCCAATGTTTATTATTAAAATATTTCGTAACCGTTATTACACAAATATTCAAATTTAGTTACAAATATTCTTTGCATGCTCAGAACGAAATGTATTTACAAAGCAATGCTTATAATAAGAGAAGCTATTGCTTGTTTATAATAATTGATTGATTGAGCAAACAACGATTGAGTAATTATATCGTTTCGCCAGGCTGAATGTATTATTACGTAATAATAGAAAAGATTTTATGCGGATAAGTGACGTTATTGTGCGAGACATAGCCGAATGTGCAGCTGTAAGGGTCGAGTGACGAATCATACGAATTAATTGAAGAAAGTTTATAAATTGTAAATGATCGAGAAGCCAAGTGTAATGTTGAAGAGATCGGGATCGAGACCGAGTGAACAATAACTTGTTTAATATTATAATGTCGTGTGAGGTTATCGGGGCATTAGATCTTGGCAGCGAATGATTCAATGGTATCGAAAGGTAACGACGCCTGGGAGGAATGATAAGTTATACCTGTCCAAGGTCTTGGGATCCAATGGATCTCTCACCACGGAAATGTACATCGGGGACTGTCGGCCGAAAGCCGAGAAGTTGAGGAATCTGACGTCCCCGTCAAACGAGAGCGGGATCGCTTCCTGTCTTATAATGCTCGTTATCTCCTCCACCAGAAGCTCCTGTAAAAGGGACAAACAAGGCTAATTAATGATATGCCGACGGGAGCCGCGGATCGACCTAACGTCGCTCGAAGGAATTTTCATTCTCTGCCCCCCACCCCCACCCCCCATAAAACCTGCGCGCAAGTGCCACGTCATAGAGATTTGTCGCACAAGAGCGGAAAAGGCGCGGATGTCATTGTACTCGCGAGGTCGCCCGGGAATTCGATTGCGCCATCGGCACTTCTAGCGCTCGACGCGATGAGCGAACCGCAGCGAACGAGTTCTCTAACTCCCTTCCCCCTCCCCGACCTCCTACCCACCTTCACAACGGCGGAGAATCTGCAAAGCCGATGGAGCTCGCGTTCTTCTCTCGAGAGCTTTGACTATGTGTGGCAAGTCCATTGTTTTTTTGCTCGCCGGGAAATCGAATCCCCCCCCCGCCTCCTCTCTCCATCACTGTCTCAATGCATGCATATACACATATAATATAAAGCATCTCCTTTCTCCGCTTTAGTTTTTATTTTTACTCTTGCATTTACACTTTCCCCTTATCCAGCAAAGCCATTTTTCTCTACACGATACTACGCCTATCTAGGGCTTATTCTACTTTCCTGCATCGAGCCTCTCCTATTTTACGCGCTTTATAAATAAACTAGTTATTTTTAATATCGACTTCCACTTGCCTTTACGTTTTATAACAACATTTTCTGCACTATTTATAAACGGACTGAGGCGGCCGACAAGCAATTACCGCCTACTGCATGCAGATCTGCACGTAACGAGGTAGAAAAAAACAAAAATGAATGAAAATGAATGAAAATGAATGAAATTGATACCAATTTACAGAGTTATTCATCAAAGTCACGCAGCTTTGCTGACGCGATGCGTTCCTCGGTACTGTAAATATTAATTACTATCGTACCGAGCATTCAAGTATTCTTATCCAATAATACAGGCATCTTCGTTCTATAATCGGGGATCGGATTTCCTTAAAAATCTTGTCGAAGTATGAGGCGAAGAGGGAGAGGGAAGGATACGGCTCAGCTAGGTAAAGTTAATCTAGAAATCGTTGCTCCTTCCTTGCCGATGACCCATTTGCAATAACAATACGCGCATTCTCGGTAAAACGGATCGAATGCAGAAAAAGTGAGGCGTGCTTAGAGCGGAAGAAAATATTGAAATAGCACGCGGAAGCCGAGTCGGAGGCAGAGCCTATAAATTACCGTCGCCGATCTCGGATCCCGTGCAAAATTCCTTCCCCGGGGCGCGATAAGCATTAAAGTAATTCTTTATTATTGTGAATTTTCTTATTTCTTCGTCGACGACGCGAACGTTCGTGCATAATGGATTATTTAATAGAGGCGCTCGGGCGTGAAAATGTCGGCGTAGACGTGGCGTCGCGTGGTATCGCCTTGCCTAGAACGCGCTCGACCGGCGAAGAAGAAGAAGAAGAAGAAGAAGAAGAAGAAGAAGAAGAAGAAAAATGAAAGAGAAACAAGCTTTGCTCTGCGCCGGCCTCGTGGAGGAAAGTCCTAGGAGGAAAATGAAGGAAAACCTCGTGAAGTTGCCCGCGGCCCCGATCAACTGGGTCGTGAAGACCGAAAGCGGCGACCTCCAGCGTAGATGAGCAACAAAAAAGAAAAAAGAAAAAAAAAACAATAAAACTGAGGTAAAGAAAAGCAACGAGAAATGGAACGAAGACGGTGGATTGGCCATTGTCTCGGGCACGTAGCTGACGATCGCGAAGGCGCTTATTATTTTGGAGAAATTAGCACTGCTGCTGCTGCTGCTGCTGCTGCTGCTGCTGCTGCTGGTGTCGGTGGTATCGGTGGTGGTGGTTGTGGAGGTGGTGGAGGTGGAGGTGGAGGGGGGTAGCGCTCGTAAGGTAATGATTTGCCGAAGCTTGCGCAAATGTAAATGGACCGAGCGGGCGCAGCTTATGTATGAGAAGCAGTGCCGATCCGCACTGCTCGGAGGCACTTGTAGGCCGAGCCCGCGCCGCGGATCGATCCTCTCGAGAACGAGAGGAAAGTTGGAAGGGGACGGGAGCGCCGGGAAGAGCCGCGCGACCTCTGAAAGTTCAAGACGCGAGTCGCGCGGACTGAAAGTCCGTTTAAGAATACATCGGCCGAGGATCCCAGCGAACAAAGAGCTTCGCGCCAAGGTACACGAAGCTTATGTAACGTCTATGGGGGAAACCTTTGCCCTCCCCCACCCACCCTCTAGCCGCTCGTTCCACCAACGAGAGGAACGCTCGTATCGAGTGCTTCTCGCACCGACGTTCCCTCCCCCCGGCCAATCTCCTTTATCAGCGGCTTTGCCAACTTTTATTTTCTACTCCCGGACCCGTTCCCCTTACCCTGCTCCAATATCTCCAAAGACCCGTATGCTCGATCGTTCGTTTTCCCAACGCCGATCGAACGGCGGATCTAAATAAAAAACTTCAATCAATTACACTCTGTACTTACGCAAGCGCTTCCCAGTTAAAAAAAAAAAAAAAAAAACGAGCTTTAATGCTCGGACGGGATTAGCGTCTAGGCATTAGAGTCATTCGTCCCTCTGCTGAGAAAGCTTTATGGTATATATTTAGCGCTTAAGTGCGAAACGCGCTTAATCTGCACCTGAAGATGATTTTAGAAAATCATTTGGTCGGTAAACGGTACTACGAAGTGACGCGCAGAGAGTACAAAAATAGTCTTAATCGAGCTGCTGGTGCGTCAGTCGGCTCGAAACTTCCTTCGTAAAAGTTAATAACATAACGATTTAAACTTTCCGCGTGCATTTTTTATCTCTACAAACTAGATTCCAGCTAGAGTTGCCTCGTTACGTGGACTTACCGACCGACGCGGAGCGCATTATCTATAAATATCCATCTGCGAGACCATCGACAAGCCCTAGCATTTAACTGATTCGCGCGATTAAAAAATCAAATTCCATTATAATTTATTGTACGAAGGCTTTAATTTATATACATTGAGATTTTATTATTTATGTAAATTTAACGCCTACTAATTACACACGGCTTTGTGCCGCTGAGAGCATAAAGTAACTATTACATTAATTAAATACGCTCTTAAGCGTTATTCGTAATTTATTTATTGCATGATAGCATTTCTTAATTTAACCCATTAAATAAATTATTTATATCTAGATAACGGTTTTTTTTTTTTATCATCTTTACTTTTTTATTATTGCATCTAGTTATGACGAACACTGTCTGGATACAAATCAAATGGCCATGATTGCATTAGAGCTTCGTCGGTAATTAAATTAACACGGACGGGTACATTCGGTTTTTGCCTATAAAATTTCGTACTCGACTCGCCTACTGATTACATGTACACTTACGTGAATGCGTAAATTAAGCTTTAATAATTTAAGCATTTGTGGAGATTATAGCGCGAGCTTGACTTTGGCGATAAGAATATTTAGAAGAATTACTGGGTTCGCGGTCCGATGCGGTCGAACGTATTTCTTTTCTTAATCCCCGCGCCCGAGTGTAAAGTTCGATTTAAATGCCATTGGACGTAAAAGAAATTAGCTCTTGATTTAGAAAATAAACGCGCCAAGAGAATTCCTTCTGACAAAGTAGCCTAGTAAATATTTTGTAATTGTCCGGCGTACGTGATGCGCTGTTACGCCTTTTTGTGAAATTCCTACTTACGCAGGCAGCGCGGCATTCAACTAAGTCGCAGCCTTAAATGTTTCAGCGCGGTTAAATTAACGTTAACAAGGACGGGGATTGGTAATTCACATTACGGGACAAGCGCTCCCGCAGAAGCACGTGAAAATTAACGTTATTTATGACGAGACGGCGATGCCAAGCAACTCCATTCCCCGCACATCTACGTGTACACAAAATAATACGCATCGTTTTTTTTTTTTTTTTTTGTTTTTTTTTTCGTTTTCCTTAATACATACAAGCCAATGGTATTTATTTAATTCTCAGGCCGGTAATTACTGGAAATCGCTTTCTTCTTAATAGTTAAATAATCCAAAGTCGGAATAGCGCGCGAGACACCTACACGTTGCATTTGCATTCGTACGCATAAGGATCCGCGGACTGTAACGACGAGTATTATTACTATTTCAAAAAGTATATTTTACTTCATTATTTGCTCACGTCGATGCCAATCCAATGTCTTTTGCAAGAACTAACGAATAGTCCCTGTGTGAACGCTCGCCAATTTTTACACAAATTTCTATGCATAAACGTATGTATATCTTGTTTAGATAGCATTGTGCAAGCATTATAATTACCTTCAGGTCGCTACGATATTCCAAAAGTGTATATTTGTGCTAGTAGGACTATCGAGCTAATTTAAGGAATAAGATATTCTCATTTAAATATTAAGGTTAGCCTAGTGGCCCCGAAGTTTTAATTAAAAGTCAAAGTGTATGCCTTAAGTGACAGCTGTCGGCATTAGACGAATGCAAATTTAAAAAGTAATTTATTTTCAGCGTTACGAGTAATTTTCTGGCACTTAGTTTCTTTTATAAAGACATTGAGCTTTGAATCGCCTTACGGCTCTGCGCTACGGAATCGATTGTGATTCGGAAGCTGTTCTTTCAAAATGATAACCGATACGGATGCATTATGAATGTGAGCAATGGGAACGTTGAGCGGGATAAGTAAGTTTGAGGCAAGTTACGTAAGGGTGTACTCGGCTCGTTTTAACGGCGATCGAAGGACTATTATTGTGAACGCTTGCGAAGGGCGCTGGTGATTAGAGCTCGATCGCAGCGATTATAAATTGGCCGCTTAGATAAATTAGCTTAGATAATATATCAAGCTACCTAATGGCAAGCGGCGATTGGGGGTGGATGGGAGGGAGGGAGGAGTGCCGACGAAGGAGCGCCTCCCGCTTTCGAGGAGACGCGCCTTTCCCTGAGAGCCTGCGCCGAGTGGCCGAGGTGGTCTAACGTGGAAAATCGGGAGCGGCCCCAGAGAACGTTGGAAAAGCCGGGTAGCAACAGCCAGCAACGATAGTGGCATCGGACCCTCGAGTTTGGCATACCTGCTGGAGGCTACTGAGCGTCCCTTCGTCACCAGGTGGTAGCCTTATGTGCTTGAAAGCGTTGTAGCCCTGGAGTCGCTGGAGCAGCAGGACAAGGAGTTCGGCGCCGGCTCCCGGAACCCGCGTCACCATCATCACGTGCTCGTTCCTCTCGGGTGGCAGGGCACGACTCCCCAGCTCCGCCAGGGACGGCGTCACGTACCGATGCGTCTAAGAAAATTAATTGATTATACGTATCGGGATTAATGATCGTTCTCCCATCTCAATTCATATTTCAACCACAAATAATCAATGGCTAGTTTATAAGTACATTTAAGCCTCGGACTTGCATAGGATTAGGCTCGAATGACCTTGAGCCACGTGCAACCTCGGAATCGTTGCCTTTGACTATCGATCTGCGCAGATCTTGCGATGGAAACCCTTTTATTTTCACTTGTCATTTCAATGCTGCACGTAAAGACGAAGAGAAAAAAACCCTTTTTATCCACAATAAAGTGCTTTCCTATTGGATAGAATATTGGAAGTATACGTTAATATTGGAAATGTCGAGCACGACGATCGAGATAATATCCCCGCAGAATCTAAGGGCCTCGATAGATCTGAATAAGCTTCGGGCGCTCGATTATACGCGAGCCAATGAAATGTCGTACATTATATTGGAAGTTTCAAGTGAGTCAAGTCCATTATAAATAACTAGCCAGATCAAAGCGTTGCATCGACGGCTCTAATGGCAGGGCTTATAATTTTAATTACATTATTTTAGTCGTTTGAAATGAGATCGAGCGTGCAAGTATGGTATAATATCGCGAATATTATGGATCGCGGCAGATATAGATTACGACGTATGCACGCGCACACCCGTAGGGCTATGTGTTTTATGAGTGGTTTATTGGAAAAAGTTTTCCCAATAAATAAATGCTTTTCTTATTGGCCGTAATTTATTTCGCTTGGCGTGTATAAATAAGAACGTTGTAGCTCGAACGAATTATCAAAGAGATCCTTCGCCGCTACGGATATTTTATAATTTCCCCCCCATTTAATATTAGGTAATGGGGTCTTAAAGTCTAGTACGAGGTAATTGTAATGTAATTTTGTAATGTAATTTTCGAAACGAATGCGCAAGCAGACACTTATTTGTATTAGGAAGCGGGTAAAAAATTGATCGGCCGACGATCAGACGACGGAGGCAGTGAAGGGAAGCCACAGCTCGGGATGTAATAAATTAAGCATCCCTAGGGAGTTTGGAATTTCGGGGTACTTACGAAAAAAAAAAGCCGATCTAAGGGCCGCGTTACCGAGACGGAAATCTGCGATTCTCCGTGGGAGCAGTGCGAGGAGGAGGAGGAGGAGGAGGCCGTAAATGGATTTCCGGCAATTATTAGGTAACGAACGCTCCTCGGACGTTTCAATGGAAATCCAATTTAATTAGTGGAACGCCGAATGGGGGGGGGGAGCGCGCGGCTCACGTGAAACGGCATTTTCACTCCGGGTGTAAGGAGCGAACCGGCAAAGCACGATTAGACCTCCTCGGGTCAAACGAGATCTTTCATCTCGACTTATCTACTTCTCGTCTTGCGTAATGCCGATTGGGGTTATTGTCGTTATTGTCGTTAGAACGCTGCCGGAGTCGGGAGGGGGGGGGAGCGGTCTCGGCATTTAGGAACGAAGGTAACCGCCCATCCTTCCTCGCGTTGCGCTCCCTTCCCACTCTCGTCGATTCGACAGAAAACGATGTCGCTCTCGTGAGAGCGGCTCGGAGCGGCTCGGAGCGGCACTTGGGCCGATTAAAACACAAGCTCGTACGATTAGAGAGCTGCGGCTAATCGAGCTTATGATATTGCGCAATCGCATTCGAGCTTAAAAATTACTGCGAATCAAAAGCATCGAGTCGTACGGCATTCCGAATAAATTATTCACTCACACATGGACAGCACTGGAGGCGGCAGTAGAACGACGTTATACCACTTTTTGGAATGTTATAAATGTTCGGCTCGAGGAATAATAGGCCGAAGCCGGCGTTTACACGGATTTTGTAATTATCGTAAGGCGTAAGTATTCGAATACAAAAGAAATTTGAAAATTGAGGTGTAATTCTAGTAGAGCGAGAGAGCGAGTGAGCGAGTGAGAGAGAGAGAGAGAGAGAGTGAGAGAGACATTGACAGCCGCTAATTTTTCTTCTCTCCCCTCTATTTTTCGTTGCGTGAAGAATGTGCCTCGGGCTTTCAATTAGGGATATATTGGCTAAACGTCGATAATTCAGCGAATGCTATTTATTGGCAATCGCGATTGATTACTTTGGAGTAATGAGTCTGTGGGCTGAGCTCTGTTACCGCAATATACGTCCAGTGGCGCCAAGCAGTTTCTTGGGAAACGGGTACGCGAGGAGGGGGAGCGGAGTTGCGATGGAGCAAGTGGATGTAGGATGGATTCGATTAGTCCGTTACGTTACGAGAGGAAGTCACTGGGATTCGAGCTTTTCCCGTGCCCGGTTCCCTTCCGGGGCGCCTTCGTCTCAGGACGCGAGTCTCGGTGACGTCACGCAACTCTTCCGCAATTCACTCGGCCGCATGCGAAGCGCCCCGGAGACGGCGAAGGCGGTTACGCACCCGTGATACGGATAACCTGCGTAAAGGGGGGAGCGGGAGGAGCCGCGTCGAGCCGAGGCCCGTCCGCAGTTGCAGAAAATCGCTTTCACCGGCAACGAATACGCCGCGCGCCACTTCATCCCGGCTCGCGTAATACAGCCAGGCGGACACGCACACGCCCAAGCGCACATCCGTGTCTCGAGCTCTGCTCCCGTGCAGCTTCCCCGCTGCTTACATAAATCTGGCGCTAATTTTCAGAGAAGTACATCTTCGAACTCGCTCGATTTCCCTTCGCCTCGCTGCCAGTACAGCAGCACCCCACCCCCACCCCCCAACCCCCATTCCCCAGTCCCAGTCCCAGTCCCAGCCCCGACCCCAACCCCGCGCACGTACTTCTCCCTAAAAAGAAAGTTCCCCGCCGATCGAGGGAAGGCCCACGCGTGACTCCCCTCCCCCTGAGTCCCCGACTACGGGGAGGCCGGGGGAGGCGGCATTATTCGGTACAATACAATTCGGTAAAACGAGAGCGGCTTTACTTTCCATCAATTAAGGATGAAACCGTATGGATGGCGTCCAATATTACGCGTTAAACGCGTGGCGGGCTTTCATCGATCGCTGAGAATTTTATTATCCCAAGTACCTGCTTTGCGAGATAATTACGTCGGCAGTTTATTAACTACGTCATTACAGGCCAGACCCGTACTTCTTCTTTTTTCATTTTTCCCGTTTCTTTTTTAAAGTAACCTTTCGTATTAAGTAAAGGACAGGTGTAATTGAGGCCCCCGAGTCGACCGAGCTTCGCTATTATCTCGTACCTTTGAGAAATGCAAAGCGTAATTACGTTAATCGACACACGTTTATACTGGCAACTCGTGCTCTAGACTTTTTCTTTCTTTTTCTTTCTTTTTTTTTTTTATATAAGTGTATAACAATCAGGATGACGATTCAATTATACGAGCAAGGCCATGGTGCGATTCTTTTATAGACAGAGAGAGAGAGAGAGAGAGAGAGAGAGAGAGAGAGAGAGAGAAGAAACTAGAAAGTGTGAAAGAAAATTACATACAAGAATATCAGTTTGAAGCTTTACCTTATAATTCATAGGCGCGCATCCGTGATAAATCAGTTAAGGCTCTACATTAAGGCTAATTAGTAATATTAATACGAAGAGGGACTCGAAAGCTAAGTGCGCCTTGCACGTCCTGAAAGCTTCAGCTAGAAATCTTATTGCGCGCGCGCGCAGTGAAATCTTGTTATTAAGCAAATAAGTCATATGAAAAGATTTAACCGTTAGGTTTCGATTTATTACGACGCCGTTGATCGCGACGATACGCGAATACGATATGTCATGCAAGTGACGAGCATCTGCATGCATTAGACTCGACTTCCTTAATTACAGGCGCGATCGTTATAGATCGCGCGAGCCAAGACTCGCATAGCAAGTGTCCGCAATAATTTTCTTATTTACAAGCAGATAAGCAAGAAAATCCAAGCAGTGAAGATCCGCCAAAGATGAGATATAATTTATAGAGTAAAACGTACGAGTCGCGGGAGGATGGGGATAGGGTGGGGGAGATGGGATCCTACCTGCTTCTCCGTTTTCCTGGAGGTCGTCCGAGTCTCGAGCGCCTCGGTCTGCTCGTCGCGATAAGCGACATAGAGCTCGGGCTCCTCATCGATCGTTGCCGGGTCATCCCCGACGAGGAACAACCTCGAGGTAAGACCGATGAAGGCCGTGGTGAAGAGAAGCCAGGCTACGAGGGAGGCGCCCCGGCATTTCCGCATACTGCTCAGCTTCTGTCCCCGGTGTCCGTCCTAACGAGCACGGCCGCTCCCCATACTCATACTCGTCGCTCGGCTCCGGTCTTCTTCGAGAGCTCCTCGGCGGGGTATCGACGTGCCTGAGTCCGCGCAGCCGACTGAGCCGGTGCAGAGAGAGAGAATGTCAGTGGGTCAGTCTGTTGCGGGGGCCCCGGGCCCAGACCGGGTAAAAGTCGAGTAGCGGCAACCACTGCCACCGCCGCAGCCCCCCTCCCCACACCATTCCTTTCCCGTTGCGGGACCTCATCGAGGTTGCGCCCTTACTTGGCTCTTCCTCCATCCCGGACGCCGATCGCCTGCTCCTGGACTTCGTTGTCGACTGATTGCCATTCGGAACATGTAACTTCAGCCAAGAGTCAATAAATCATTCGACCTTCGTACCTCTTTAATCAAAAAAAAAAAAAAATAAAAAATAAAAAAAAGACCTGCTTTTCTTTTCTCCTCTTGAGCTCGTGTTCGGCTTTTATCTTGTATCGGCATCTGAGTATTCGGGACCAGTACACGCTCATCGATCGGCCACTCTCGCATCAATCATTTTTTTAAAGCGAATGCTTTGTCATTCCCGTAGGATCGATAGCGATCCTATAAAGATAAACTGCCTTTGACTTCTCTTCGTCGCGAACTTCATTGTTCCTAATGAAACAATATTGATTATAATTGAAGAACTGACTTTTTTTTTTTATTTCGGTTTTTTATGCATCAAAATTGCCGGAAAACATTTATTTAACTGTTCTTTTATAATATATTATGTATTGGTGTTTTGTAACGGACAAGCGAACGACTTCCAAACATTTCAAATCTAGTCAAATATAAGGATTTCACTACGTATTTTAATGAGCCATTAGAAAGTTCCGAGTCATTAGTGAAAATTATTTTACAACGTCAGGAGCGTTCGTTTATTTAAACATGCAATAACAATGAAAGAGTTATTTTCTTCCAGTATTACGGACTGATATTGACATTACGAGGGGCAACAATAGTTACTGCATTTTAATGTGTACAACTTCAATGTTTGAAATGTCATAAACTATCCCTCCCTCTTACATGACGTAAGACAATATCTAATCAACGGTTTTTTTATTTTTTTATTTTTATAAACAAATAACCGCACGAACCGTTCTTTTGTTCGTCTGCCCATAAAATCATTCTCTTATTCGCGTGAAACGTTCTTAAAATCTATTCAATCGCGTATTCTAATTTCCATCGATAGTTAGGTTATTTTGATTAATTTTTTCCTCCCAGCTTCGGCCGTATCTTAGATATTATACGGCCAGATACGTAAACGAGATTCCTCAGTATAAATATACTTTGGGTCTTATTTATTTACTTACTTGGCAAATTAATGTCGTAATAATTTGCTACGCGTTTGATAAAATAATGAAATTCCGTGTCCCCGTCCTCGCCGATAAATTTCAGCCAATCGCTTTTATAGGAATATAAATTTTTTATCCACGTAGAGGACAACTGATTATGTTCTATGCAAATTTTTGAATACAATACTGCAAAATCGTTAAAAATATTCAAGTAAAAAAATAATAATAATCATAATAATAATAATAATAGAAGGACTCTTGGTAATCGGTGCATGGGATTAAATATCTCATGGAAGTTGTAATAAAAGTAATGTTTAGAAGGGAATAAAAAAGAAGTTATTCGTTACGTAAATCCAAAGCAAAGAGAAATATATTTCGTGGGGTAGCGTAAATCGTGTTTTTCGAAGACAAATAAATTAGCCAATTAACGTCTCTCTCCCCCCCTCTCTCTAACTAATAGCGTGATTTTTCATTATGAAATTACCCGAATCCTTTTGGCATTATTGTTTATAATGCATGACAAATGAAAACCGGCATTTACGACTCTCAAAGGTTTTTCTTCTTCTTTTTTTTACAAATGTAATATTTTATTCGCCTCGTTTTGAAATTTCAAATCTAAAAAATTAACTCGCCGAATTAATTATGAACTTGTCTTTGTAAGTAAAAGTATAGAAGTTTTCTTTAAATTATCCTAAGCTTTACTTATTATATATATATGTATATATATATATATATCTTTTATGATACAATATCGAGTATATAATAATAAGGTATTACATATAATATGGTATTATATCTAAAATTACCTCCAATCCGAGTTAATAAATAATGTTTAACTTATACTTTCAGACATATTACGTATGTTTTCAATTAATAATCAGATATTCGTTCGTGTAACATTATTAGTGTCATGAGAAGAGAAAATGTGTAATAAGCGGACGTAATGTTTATGCAATGCGATAATAAAATTGAAATGGATGCTGTAATTAAAGAATTAGTTTTGGCCAATCAGTTTATAAATAATATGTAAACACGCTCTTTGTATACAAAATAATCTGATAATTTCTCGGAATACTTCTCATTGCAAAATGATCCGCGTAAAGAGCTCGCCATTCGTAAAGAACTCATCACATGGTATGCAACATTCAAAACAGTTATTAAAGTACTGCGATGGGTAGTGGGGGGTGGGGTGGGGTGTACGTGATGCCTAATTAACAGTCTTGGTACTTAGCAATTATTCACGAGTGCTCGTTCATTATACTCGACGAGATTATCTTTCTTATTCATTCCACGGCTCATTTAACCCCCAAACTCGCATCTATAAAACAGATTACGCTAAACACTTTAATAATTGAAAATCAACAGGCGCGAAAGCAAGATCCGTCTCACGTGTCAGATGAAAAAAGAGAGAGTCAAAAGGATAAAGAAAGAATGAAAGAAAGAAAGAAAGAAAGAAAGAATGAAAGAAAGAAAAGCGAGCATTGAGAGGGAGTGTCGTGAAAGTAGAGATCGCCATACGATTAATCATATATTATATTGTCAGTGTATATGGTTTTAAAGGCGGTGAGAGAAACGGTTTAGCAGCATTTCGAAGTTTAGGGAGGGGGGGAGGGCATTCTTTTTAAATCCTTACAGTGAGAACAATAAAATAAGCATCGCGAGTCTTAGGAAGAAAGTGAATTATCCTGTTTAATATTAATTGAGCCGTCTGTTTTCAGAAATTCGATCGGCTCTCGAAATAATCCGCAGTCATCATCATAACACGTAAAGTACGTTATTTATGAATAATTTCGTTGAAGTAATTAACAAATGATACCTAGGAGGAACAAAATGTATCATGTAGGAACAATTGAACGGGGCCGCGGAGCTAAAGAGAAAGGAAATGTGATGCCGACTAATTTCAATAACTAGTTTAAAAAATGGATCTCTATACGTACACGTGCATACATAGGTGGGAATATGCCATGTACAGCTCGAAGGAAATTAGATTTTTTGTCTTGAGGTGCGGGAAAGAGCGAGGAATGCCTTGAAGTAAACTAGCGAATCGCCATTATTGTCTTGGTCCTTCGGACTTTCAGACGAAAGAAAGGTGAAGAAAAAAATCTTTGTCCGCTCGTTAAAAACAGAAAATACGTTGTTATTCGTGAATGAATTGCAAATAATTCGTAAAAGCGTCGTTAATCAATTTGATAAAATTGATTACCATTAAGTAATTAATGTCCGAAAGATTACAGCCACGTTACAAGCATTTATTAGTTAGTATAGGATTATGGGACCTTGTTTTGGAAAAAGGTATTGATTTAAAAGGTACAGTCAGGTACGCGTCTGCTCCGCTCTCAGGGTGTATGTACACGTACGACTACGTGTTCGTATGCAAGGGACGAAGGTTATCGTTCTACTTTTCTGATTTGGCGTCAAAAAGTTATGGCCTTTGTTTGGTAGCGGAATTAATTGTTTTTAGATAAGGGAACTCTAGTTTAGAAATCATGTAATCACGTATTAGGAAAATTTGGTTAGAGAAGGGGATGTAGTGGGGAGCAAGGGCAGGGATCGAGACTTCGAACGCTATAGGAAAGAAATACATTGTAGTCGGAGTGAGTGAGAGAGAGAGAGAGAGAGAGAGAGAGAGGCTGTAATCGGCTGACAAAAGGAGGAGAAAGCGTCGAGAAAACGGGGAGGAAGGAGCGAGGTGTGCGTAACGCGACACAACAACAAGTGCTGCGCCGCCGGCTTAAGGGGATCCGGACAGAAGGCACCGGAGCCAGGTAAGCCAGCCGGAAGCGCGGTCGGGGGTGCGGATAAATCGCGGCGATCGTCGCGAGCGCAGGTTATTATTATCGTTTGAATGCCCGTAGTTCTTGGCGCGTCCACGCGGAGCGACGCGACGAAGATGACACTGGGTGCGAGTCTCTGCCTACGTCGTAAGTCCACGTGGTTGTCGATCGGACGGTCGTTCGCTCGGGCGGCGTCGTTAGCTGACAGCGGCGGCGGCGGCGGCGGCGGCAGCAGCGGCGGCGGTCGTGTCGGCGACGGTGGCGGCGTTAGTAGCGGCAACGGCGGCGAGTCTCCTTCCGTCCCGTGATTCGAGAAAGCGGTCCGAGCTTCGGGATTCTTCCACGGGGAGGTGAAGAGGAAGAGCGTGTAGCACCGTATCGTCGTCGTCGTCGTCGTCGTCGTCGTCGTCGTCGTCGCCGTAGTCGCCGTAGTCGCGACATTTAAACGGGCATCGCGCACACGCACAAGGGCCATCCAGAGGCGGAGTACAGCTCTGCGGACTATTATTTGTAAACAGAGGCAGGATCGTCACCCGGGGGTGCGAGCGAGACAACTGCTAGGACTGTTACGGGATACAGGAGGTTGCGCGGTCGCGATTTTCCTGAACGGTTAATCGGGCTAGCGGCGACGACTCGAAGGGCGGGGGGAGGAGGAGGAGGAGGAGGACAACGACGACGACGAGGAGAAAGAAGAAGAAGAAGAAAAGGAGCTGCCGTGACCAACGGCGCCGAGTACATTGGAATAATTAATATATAGTACGTGCAGAGGAGCTCCGAGAGAAGGATAGCTACGTAGGAGAGAAGATGGACGCGTACGACGATCGGAAGAAACAATGGGAGGACCTCGACGTGACTCACGAGGAGGTCGAGAACATTACAAAGTGCATGAAGCAGGAGGGCTTCCGGAAGCTGCTCAAGGAGTACGCCGAGGAAGTCAATGACCCGGAGAATCGGAAGATATACGAGGCCGAGATAACCCAGTTGGAGCGGGAGCGGGGCATCGAGGTGACGTTCGTAAATCCTGAGCCCGGTTACGTCATTAAGACCAGCGTCGACGGGAGGACCAAGTGCTTCGTCAACATCAGCACGAACGAGAAGGTCGACAGGCCCTCTACCCAGCCGGGCAGGGATCTCGACGCGGACGGCCGTCCCGGCTACAACTGGTCGATACCCTACATCCTCGCGCCCCCCCGCGACGACCTCGACAAGAGCAAGACTCGCTGCCGGGTCTTCGACGTCGTTTTCCACCCGGACACCCTGCGCCTGGCCAAGAGCAATCCCAGATTCCGGTCGATGGTCAACGACAGTGCCCTGGACGGTATCGAGAACAACTTTAAGGTAAGAGCCCCCGACGAGATTTAAAGGCCAGAGCCACCCCCTCCCGGCCCCGACCGCCATTCTCTCTCCTCGCTCGTCGCCTCCCTTCGACCCAGCTGTCCTCCTCGGAGAGTTCGAGGACACGGACATCCTCCCCGTCCCCGTCCCCGTTCCCGTCCCTGTGCCCGTTCCCGTTCCCGTTCCCTCCTGCTCCTCCATCACCGCAACCGCCACCGCCACCGCCACCGTCACCACCACCACACTCTACATCGACTCATTTTCGAGCCGACTGGCCTGATTAGAAGGGAGGAGGAGAGGTCGCTACTTCGTTTACTGCTGCTTCGTTGCAGCCTTCGTTTATTTGCTCGCGTATGCAGGCACACGTAGCCAGTTATGCGCGTGTGTACGTACGTTTATCGTACCATAGTCGTGGGCCGTCAGTTCCTTCAGCGTTCATTCAGCTTCTCGGCCGCTGTCAACATATTTAACATATCTATTTCATTATTTCGAATAATCGGCCTTACTCTTGTACTACGACTATCTTGTATACACTATCAGAGTGATTAGCTCTGCAATAACAGGACAGTCTGCTGTGGCAAGTACAAGCCGTTACACTTGCTGAATAACTGCTGCTGTAGAAATGATAATCTATTGTTATTATGCCTTGCTCTACATTTTTTTTCCACTTGATAGTCATCTAATCAATAATACTCAATATTTAAAGAGCGCAGAGGCTATTTTCATCTGTCATTGAAGCATACTTTCTCATATATAATTCATTATTTATGCAAGTTAGTGTATACAATATTATATCTTGAAACTTGTTTGTAAACCCTTGTCTTGTTTATATTTCAGCATTCTTACTTATCAGTAGCAACCAAAGCCAATATTTTCTCTTTTTAACACAGTCTTATCTATCCACTTAGTAAGCATGATAATCAATCTTACCTCTATTCAATATTAACTATTTTTGTCATTATTATTTTATATTAATAGTTGTATTATGCAAATACTAATGGATTACAATGGATTATAGTTCTTGCAGAATAAACTAAAGAATGACAAATTTGTATAAATTTTCATTTATGATTTTCAATTTAATAATATGCTTGTTACTCAAATACAAGATGTGATTGAAGCTAATTATTCAAACAATGTGATTTTTTAGCTCCCAATAATACTGATTAAAATCTATTTTTATTAATTTTGTAATAATCTTTTGAGAGTAAAGAATTTAAACTTTTATTTATTTGTTACTTTTTTTTCTTATTTAGTATTGCCCTTCTGTATTTTAAAGCCTTTTGCATTTACTTTTTTTTTTTTTTAATAGGTTAAGCTGGATCGTAAAAATCTGAAATTCCCTAAAATGAGCTTTAAAGGCTATAATCATCCTACGGTCCTTAGGAAACCGTGCGAAAAACCAGTTAATATACCAGAAACAGATCCAGAAATTTATCAGAAACTTATGGCCAGTTATGATGCTAACAGAGAGCGATGGTCAAAAGTTAATCAAGAAAAACCTACAAGACCTACTCCGAATACCACATATTATAATTCAAGAGCAAACGAGACTGATGACAAAGATTCCGACTATACAAAACCAAATTTTGTTGTAAAATATCAAACTAGTTTTGACATTGATGAATTTAGGGAAACTAGGGATGCTAAAATGCATTCAGCAATTCCTAGGAATTTAGTTGTTATTATTAATTTGCCATTATTAAAATCTGCGGATTCTGCAAAATTAGATGTTCAGGAACGTCATTTAAAATTGAAAAGTGAAAAGCCAGCTAAATATCAATTAGACCTACCGTTGTCATATAGAGTTGACCCTGATAATGGCACTGCAAAATTTGACTCAAAATTAAAGAAGTTAACCGTTACTTTGCCTGTGATTCGTGATACATCATTATCACTTCTACTGGACACAAAAGAGGATAGCGGCGTTGAAAGCGATCATGGAAGCCCTTTACCAGAACCACCAGTTATAAGTAACAAACTAATGGAAGAAGATTTAAGTGACCTTTCTAAGCCAAAAAAAGATCCCCTGATTTGTGTTTTAACTGACAATGATAGAGTTCAAAGTGATTGTGCTGATACTGCTTTACGGACTAGTGAAGATACTTTAACGGCTGTGCCATTTATGAATCCCAACGTAAAATATTTCCTTCCACCATTTACTTGTAATTTATATGACAATCTTTTTGCCATCACAATACATGTTAAAAATGTAGATACAGAATCTATACATCATAAAGTATTACAAGATAATGCTGGCTTTCACATAATACTTACGTCTATTGGAGCTGGATTCTTTCCAATTTATTACTCATTATGCTTGAAAATGGAGGAGCACGCCATCGTCTCGGATACTTTGACAGTGGAACCATGGGACAACAACGTCGTTTTGTCTGTACAGATTCAGAATCCTGAAACGTTTTCACGATACTATGCTGGCATTGATGAAGAATTTCTGGAAGCCAAGGATCTTTCTGTAGCAGCATCTATTAAAAATAAACTGCAAGCTTTAATGGCAAGTATTTGTAAACATTTGTTTTTCTTCACAATTACGAGATCTCGGTAATTAATTGTTTCCTCTGTATTACAGGAAGATCCAGAAATAGAAACGGATAAGAACATTGAAGTGATTAGAAATGAAAATGAAGTGATAGTCAACGTTAGTCCAGAGACTTTAGATTCTGATGATGACGAAGATCAAGAAAGTAAATTGAATGATAAAAAAAATGAAGAAAATCGAAACATAGAGCAATCAAGATCAGTGTCTGAAAGTAGTGGAGATGAGCTTGCGAGCAGTATAACAAGTAGTACTGCAAGTGGACGGTATAAGAGTATCTTAAAAACTACTCGTAATTTTTCACGATCTATTTCAGAATCAAGCATCGACGATAGTGCCGTACCCTTATACTCAGCGACATTTCATGATTTTACACACGAACTCAACTCTGAGTCCGAAGGGTCAAGTTTGAAAAAGACTGTTCGCTTCAACGATGTGGTTTCTCGTCAACTCTTCAGGTGAGCCTTCCCAATAGTAGTAGTATATACTGTATCGACAGAGTGGCTCATAACAATTTTTAGTCGATAATTTTATAATAATTTTATCATAATATTAACAATGTCATTGGTCAGTGGTCGGGATAATGCGTAAGCGGTGTGTAGATGTAGAAAACTTTGGAATATATGAACGAAGCGAGGAGGGAATAAGGGGAAAGCTGAAGAAAGTACGTGCAATTGTTAAAGGCCGTTGTTTTAATGTGGTGAAATGTGATGATTGCAGGTCGAACTCGAGTATCTTTGGTCAGCGGAAAAAGAATCAAAGGAAGCTGAAGAACAAGAAACGGGCGCAGGAGCGTCGATTGAGCGAGAGCGAGAATTCGGAAGGAGAGGACCGCGACAAATACATAGTGGGGGGTAAAAACGAGGCGGAGCAGGACGTTTGCCAAACGGTGGTCAGGCCGATCTTGCATCAAGCGAATAACAAGCAGACGGAGGCTCAGAAAACTGCCAATATTGAGATCGAGCTTGCGACGCCCAACGCCAATAAGCGGAAACAAAAGCGAAACATGAAAAATAAAAAGAGCAATCAAAATAAAGGTCAGGAGAAAGCCGAGGCCCAGGGTAGTAGTAATCCAAAGGCCGGGGAGCCTTGGAAGACCTTCGAAAACAAAAACGAGCTTATGTTCGATCTTGAGGTGTAGGTCCCTGATATTATTTTACACCGATCGAGGTTGTTAATTATGAGAATAATGGCCCAGCAGCAGCGTATGAGCATCATTTCTTTTTGATTCAGTAATTACTAGTTGAAAATAACGATGCCTTCTCGTAGACATACATGTGATTCGGACTAACAATAAATCTTTAATTCAAAATCGTATAGCATTACGTTTATTATAATAATAATGTGTCTTGGAATACTTTGAATGATGTATAATTGAATTTTTCGGATGCGGGGATAGGATTGCTGGATCGATATCGAATATTTTACGTACTATATCATTAACATAGCATAACCAATTTATCGATTAAATTTCTACTTAGATATAATATATAGACTATCGTAATACGAATGTTTTTACGGGATTCATGTAGTGATGAACAAGCATAGAGATAAATATACGAGATAATAAAAAGGTAAAAAAAAAAAAAAAAAACGAAAAGAAAAGAAAAGAAAGAGACTTCGATAGAAATAGTTAATTATTAGATGTATACACATGTCCTATAAAATGATATACTTTGTAAGTTTGCATTTTACTTTTCATGTTGAGTAAAATTTTAGCATCAATAGCTAAAAATAGCGTTTTTCATCATGACAGTCGAAATTGTACAAATAGTTCGTACTTTATAAAATAATTTTTCTTTTTGCGATGAAGGACGCGAAAAATAATAGCCGTCTTTTACGCGAGAGCAAAAACATGTTCCTTCAAAGTTGTAAAATTCGCACGCATGTCGCGCGCACCGAATACGAGTGATAAAGAAAAAAATTCGTCAGAATGTGTTTGATATTAAGCGCACGATTATTTACATTATACTACCGTTTGCTCTAACGCATAACATTAGGCAGACGCTTCATTATTATTATATTCGCGTGTACGTCAATAAATTCGCGCACATGCCACGCAGCGTACAAGTGGCTTGGCTAGAAAATTAAAATAAAAACATAAAAATATAAAACGAGTGTGTACTTTTAACTGCGGTGCTAGAAAAAGAGGATTTTTACGAGCGAAACCTGATTATCTTTTAATATTTGTCTTTGCAGGATGATTCTGCTAAAAGTTTACCTCCCCCTACCCCTTTCATCGTTTTAATGTCTTTACTGAAAATTATACTCCTTTATTATAAATTCAATATATTGATAATAACAATAATAATAACAATAATAATAATAAGAAGAATAATAAGGATAATGAGAGTTTGTACAATTTCTAAGGATAAAATTTTTAAATTAACATGAAATTTCGAACGGCTAGAAATTAAACATTTTTTTACTGCGTTAGTAAAAAATGTATAAAACGTTGAAGATTTGTTATTCCATTGTGTACATTTAAAGATATTTATGAGACTATGAATATGTAGCATTTATTGCATTATGATAGGTATCTGTGATATTACTGTGAACGTGTCTATACTATATGCATATGTGTGTATATGTATATATATATATTAGAGAAACTCCAAATAACGATCGTCCTCTAAGCAATAAAACCAGGACAATGTCGGATAAGAAGAAAACTAGAGGAGAGAAGTATTCCGAGAGTTGAATAGGCTATTAGTTGTATCTGAGTTTCCATTATAATTTCTCCTGAGCTGATCCAGGTGATCATTCGCAGTCATTGCACCTTCACCCGTGCCACCTCTGCACTTGCATGCAGCTCCTCCTGTACTAACGCCACTTGTCCCGAACAAAGTCCTCGTCTTATAGTTTTGACAACTAAGGGGAAAAAACTACATTTACAATACTACACTCCTCTCCATACAAATTACAAACATATATACACATATGCATATTATAAGCTTAAATTTTTAGTCAATCCAAATTATGAATAACAAATTTTTAAATAATTTTTAATATTTTCGTATCAAAGTATTATTAATAGATAAGTGATAGCATTGTATATAAATATGTATTTCCTACGTTTTTTTTCCTGTTTTTTTATCGCAATTTCATAACTTATCGAAACCAAAGATTAAATTCCGATAAAATTCATCTTCAAGTATTTCTATTAAAATCTTACCCCGCATTATAATTTTAAAAAGTCAGTTGAGGTTCCTTTTCTAGCACCGCAAAAAAAAAATAGTAAAATAAAGTTTTAAATAACTATGCACCGATTTTTTTTAGACGTCGTGCGTACACTGTTAAAAGTGAGAAAGCTTGATTTAAATTAAATAAAATATATTAAATAATTTATTTATATTGTTATTATTTCTTGAATTTTAATATATATATATATATATATTGAATTGTCTTATATTAATATATACTTAAAAATACTTTTAAAACTAGATTTAAGCACATAGCTAATGTATTATTGAAATTCTTCTTACATAAGTATTTTTTTAATAATATTTACATTAATGATATCATTAAAAAAAAAAAAATACTCAATTTTTAACCACTAGGTTCTATAAAATGCCTTTCATTCAAAAGATTTTTTATTCTGGATGTTGTATATATTAAAATTTTATAATATTCGTATATTGGATATTATTATATAAGCTAAATATGTAATTAAGATTAAAGGAATTAATAGTTGATGTTACAACCGATCGAATTTTTCATGAAATTGATAATCGGCTCGATGTACATTATATCGTCATTCAATTATTTGGTATAAATAATAATTTATTTATCAAATGTTTAAATTGACGAATAATATCGTCAAAAATCTTCTTTGCATTGATAGATATTAATTACAAAAATATAAAACGTATTTAATATAAGTATGAATATTTTAAATAATAATTTTATAATTATTATACTAGTACATTAAGAAAGGAATTATAATTCTAAAAGTATAATTTATTTTGGTAACGATTTTAATATAATAACATTCAAATTATTGACAGAAATGAAATTTAAAGTTTATATAAAAATCATTTGGATTTTATGATAATAAATTGTATATGTGTCAAAATTATTTATAAAAATTACAAAAGCATGGCATATTTTGTAAGAAAAATAAGTTATATTTATTAATATTAATATAAAATACTCGATATATATTACAATGTAGCGTTAAATTTCATATTTAGAGTAGAACTTTATGTTATACAATGAGATATTGTGATAGATTATTATATTGTCAAGATACTTTAAATTTTAAAGGATTAAGAGGATCTAATATCGTTTCAATGAAGTGTACCGCAGTTATTTAAAAAATAAATAAATAAATAAATAAATATAATATTAAAAATACGTGCACGTATATATATATATATATGTATGTATAATGAATACTAACTCTAAAGCTAATAAATAAAATGTCAAAATGAGGCAAAGAAAATGAAGAATCCAAAGTGGCGGAGATTTAAAATGAATAGGTCTTTTCCGATTATGAAGTACGTCGCGGCGTACTTGGTAGGAACGAATGTTGTATGCGGCAGAAGCGTTTAGCCGGTCTATTATAGAAAAACAGGAAGAAAGAATAAGACCTAATTTGGCTGGTCGTCGATCAGCTTTTTCGAGAAAATCCGAGGGCAAGCACGAGTCGACCCAGATTCCCTCGAAATGGGAATAAATGGCGAAATGAGAAATTCGCCCGGTGACAGACAGACACGAGATTTCATCTGTGCCTTGTTACTCGTACTGCATTCAATCATTCAATGGATTCTTCATACTTTTTCACTTTGATTATTTCATAATGCGCCTTATAACAGGATCTTTTTCGCACTCCGCTTCCTTTTATAAACGAGCCTTCGCGAAGAACATCAAAGCGCAACTCGCTTTAATATTTAATTTGCCCTTAAGGGAACGAAGCTCCGATACAACTTTTTCAACGCTTTATCATATTTACATTTATATCTTCGACGATCAAGCGTTTCGTCCTTATTAATTTTTAAGGAAATCCTTCGAGTATTGTTAACACGGTTTTTCTCGCTGATTTACATCCAATTAAACCATTGCTTTTTTGCATACTTTGAGAAACATATATGTATAGAATATTAGAAAAATAAACATTTACATCTTAAAAGTTCAAATTCAGCTCTTCTCCTATTTAGTTAATAAGCCATTTTTTCAGTTTATGAGAATACGCACGGAATTGTTCTTTTAATTATATATATATATATATATGTATATGAAGCATTTTCATTGCTGATGATAATGTTCGTAAATATGTTATAAATGTTTCCATTCACTTTATTATGCAGATAACATAAATTATCAATTCATAACATAATAAATCGATGTTTGTAACATATTCATGAAAACGTTTATGAATTTATGATATTTGAAATATTTTCTTCGTTACAATAATAAAATTCAACGTTTCAACGGCTGTTTTTATATTTGTCAATATTTTTTCATAATTCGATGTTTTATGCGGATAAAATTAATAAGATTTGCCAAAGGATTTATTGTATCATTAGTATACAAAGTACACGGATAAGTTTCCGTACGCATTCGTTCCATTGGAATCGTAAAAGATTGAAATCCATGTCAATTATCGATTTATTCGCTTTCGCTGATTTGATTCTTACACAATTTTCTGTACGCCGTTTCTAATACATACAAAATATTTCGATCATAATTTACCGAGTTTTTAAAATTAATAAATTCACTTTGAATATACATAAAGCCGCTTTACTTTATTATTTACTTGCACCTTTGTTAACCAAATATACGTAAATATTTAATTGTGCTAATACTTTTAATATAAATGGAAAGCTCCTAAGGTATTATAATTCTTATTTAAATAATAATAATGACTTTCTTATAGTACTAATCAGTGTATTGATAAGGTGTGAATTCATTTTCTCTAATAAAAAGTCCTTGGACTTGGAGCAAAGACGAAAAATCTGTAGCTTAATTCCTGTTGTGAACCGAGGAATGTACAAACACGATTGATCGTATAATTTTAGTAATATTATTTTTCAAATATTATCAATACTCTAAATTGGGCCTGAGTATATCGATAAAAATAAAATGTGCCGGGGCGATAAGAAAAATCAACAAAAAGAAGAAAACGTTTGTTTCGCCATTTGCGTTAAGCTTTCACGGGGGTTCAAGCAACGTAGTAGAAAATAATACGTAGGAGTACCACCACTCTCACGGGAAATTTTAATGTAATTTTGAACTATGGCCTTTGTAGGTAAGCTGGTCCGTTAAGGATACACGGAACGCTATCTTATCAACTTTACGACCCAAATTCAGCATCTTTATCGTGGATTTTGTTTTTGTCTCTCTTGTTTTTTTTTTTTTTTTTTTTTTTTTTTTATTGAAACTATCCGCTCGTAGAGGATTGTCGAGTTTTAAGCTTAGAAGAGCGAGAGAGGGTGGAGGGGGTGAATCGTGCAAGCGAGGAGAATGGGCGCGAATGTGCATCTCTTGGCTCCGGAGATCAGAAGCCTTTAACGATTTTCTTTAGTTTCAATGAAAAATTCAGTCGAGCTCGTGAATACAGTATTTACGCTCGACTCGCATGAGCTTAAAATGAGCCTCAAGGGCCACTCGAGACTATAAGAAAAAAGAAAAGGGAGGGGAAAGTTTTTAACGCGCAGTTAAATATTCTCGGTGTTGTAACAATTCGTAAGTATAAATTCGAGGAGGACGAGGCGCGAGCAACGAGATCTTCTATAAAAAGAGCGTAGTCGGATTTATTATTTACAGGGAGTCCTCGGCAGGTACGATTATTAATCCGTGGTTGGGGGGCGGGGAGGTGGGAGGGGCAATGGACGTCTTGAGAGAAGGACGGGGAGGTCGGGAAGCAGCGTATGTGTTGGAGCTTCGGTCGTTTGTACGAGCTTTCCGAGAGCTCGCCGACACGCGAGAGCCCTGGGCGTAATTAAAAAACGTTTATTAGCGCGCTCTGGAAAAGCACATAAAGTACGAATGGGAGGAGGGCTCGGCCAGGAGTGGTTGGGTAAGCTCTCGGGTGCAGTGCCATCCGAAGAGCCAGCGAAGCGTCGATAAAACAAGTCGGGCTCGCATCCTTCTAAACATCGGGCATTCGTCTGTTGGTATTTGTACATTCGTAACTATAAATAGGTGAGCCGAATGGATGAAGCCGAAGCCTCGTTACATTGATTGGACTTACATATCCCTTAGTGCACTCGCGGGACTCTCTGGGCAGGAAGGAGTGATCACTTAACTGGATTGGACAGACACACGCGCGCGCGAAATCATCCTCTCTTCTTTTTTTTCTATTATCTCTTTTAATTGCGTTTATTCTAAAGTAGAGCACTTGAAGCTGAATTTACATTGAATTTCTTGAAATTGTTGGTCTAACAGGGGGGGGGGGTGAAAAAAAAGCGAACCGACCGGCTCGTGTATATAATGCACATTATACTCGGTATTACAAAAAAAAAAAAAAAAAAAAAAAGACTTCAAACGCCTTTATCTTCAAAGCCTTTTCATTTCCTTTCCCTTAAAAATGTATAAACTCAGATTCTGATAGATTTGAAAGCAGCTACGAGTTTATTGAACCTATTCAACAAGTCCGTAGAAATTCCCTGGTTATTTTGGCCCTTTTGTCAAATAATAATTATAAGAATTAGAGTTCTGCAAGATACGTGTTTGTTGTATTGCTATTTGTTTCCAACATAGAGTCCAACACGCGAGACCCCCTGTCCCTGTCCAACTCGAATGTTTCACTCAAATATAATAATACAAGCGATAAATATGTCGTCGCCGTGCAGGTGTACAAGTACAAAGAGGGCGATACGGTACTATCGAGTGAAATCAATATCTTATCAGGAGGCTCGCTATTTCGCGATAAACGTTATCCCCTTCCATATTATTTATATATCACTTACCTTATATACACTCGTAGAAAATTACAACGGCTATTGTATAAGTTTTTTTCCTGGACTCGTTACTTCGTCCTCGCCTTTAATTACAGCTCGTAAACCATTAAATTCGCATTATATCCTTTATCAGAACATCGTTGAAGGCCTACTGTTATTATATTACGAAGCTCTGCTTTGGTATTAATCGCGCGGCATTCCGGAATGATTGGTGGTGATTAATTTAGTTGTCAATTGAAGGGCAAAAATGTACTTACTGCCTAAGTAATTGAATAAAATTCGGCAGGATTATATATAATTGAAGGCGGCAGACTGGCGCAAGATCGACCTCAGTACTTGAATTTCGCAGCAGTTCTCTCTCTCTCTCTCTCTCCCCCTCTCTCACCCTTCATTCGTTCCCGCGAAATCTCTAATAATCCAGGCTCGCATCGGAAGCCGCTTCTGACAATAGCAAAAATACAGGGGGAGAAAAGAAAAAGCACGAGAGGGTCGGGGTATAAATAGGAAAGAGAGGGATGGACGAGAACACCGGATAATATACGTACTCGTGCTCTCTTCTGAAAATTGAAATAATAGGCCCTCGGCGTCCTGCCTCTCGGTTTCTCACTTTGTTGTAGGATAAAAAAGTAGGCCAAGGCATGAAGCGAGGCGAGGCTCGGTGCGCGAGAAAAATAGAAAAAGAAGATGAAGATGAAGAAGCAGAAGAAAAGTCACCGGCATAATTTCACTGGGGAAGAGCCGAGTTGTTGTCGCCGGCTGCGGTCGCTCAGCAGCCATCGATCCCTCCACTGATTTCGGCACTGCGACGCCACGACATGCCCTCGTGGACTCGATCTGTCTACCTGCGAGGCTCTCTCCCCTGCCTATAGCGCGCCTAGATTAATCTCACGGCCGCTCTCTTATTCCCCCCCTCACTCTCTCTCTCTCTCTCTCTCTCTCTCTCTCTAGCCCTTGCCGCGTTTCTTCCCTTTTTAATGCGTGCCTCCCTTTGTCTTCTCTATCCGCGTTTTTTGTTTTTTGCACGCCCTTATGCTTATTTTAATACGTACGTATAAATATTTCCTGCCGCTCACCATTCAGTTGTCAAAATCATTTCAATAGCACAGAAGTTGATTGAGTTTATTCCCCTTCAATGCTTTCCGCTTACAAGGCTTAGTCGCATTGCATTTTGACTTTATAGCCCATATAAATATAATGTAGGAATAGTTATTAATAATACTTATTTTTAAATTAACCCCATCCAACTCGTATATCTTTGATAGATACCTCATTTTGGAATTTGCCTGTATGTGTCAGACGCAGTTGAGAAATGTGCATGCAAGAATATTTTTCTATTGGAAAGAATAGTATTACTTTTCAGAAGTAATATTTTCTTAAGTATCAATATATTTTCTACTGTATACTACTTTTATTCAACGAATACATGAATTGTTAACAATTTCAAAACTGCTCGTCTTTTAGTGAATCCGCTTACACTTATGCTGTAACGTGCATATATAAAAAGAAGAAAATAAAAATAATTGTAATTATCAATACAATTGACAATACGAATGAAATTTCAAAATATCTCGAAACTAAACAAGTAATATTATTTATTTTTTATGAATATAAATGTATTGTCAGAAATTCAAAATATCGTCTACAAAAGCAGTATTTGAATTTTTTATCTAAAAGTTTGTATAAAACTCACTCAATTATTCAATCGAAAACTTATACAATGACAATATTTATAAAAATTTCAATTGATTATTTAATGAAACTTATTCCTTGTTTTTTAAAACTTATATGAGCCATTTTTCCAATTTTTAACTGAAAAAGTCATTTAAACGAATTCATTTATCTATTCAGGTTTTGTCTAAATTAAATGGGCTCACATAAATTTAATATAATTCAATGATTTGAAATTGCTCGACTGCTTCGAATTAACATAGGCGTTAATGAAATTCTGACATGTTATTGACTTTACAAGAACATTTCTATATTATCATCTGGGGAAGCTATGCAATTCAACGTATATAAGAGATACAGATGAATTTACTTCAAATTTTAGTATTTTCGATTAGATGAAAACTATTTCATCTTAATTAAAAACTTACCATTTAATAATTAATACATTATTACTAAGGCAAATTATTACTAAATTACATTCGTATTAGGTAACTTTTTCTTCTTGCAATTAATTAATATTAAAAGTTTTGTCTTTCCTTAAAAATATACAAGATGATATAATTTATTTAAAATATCTTCAAACAATAATAAATGAATATATAATTAATATTTATAATTAATTTTTATATTCGTTTTAATAATTATTTATTGAAAAAAATAATACTGAGAGATCATTTAAAAAGTTACGCTACAAATGTTGATCGATGATTTTTAATTAAAACTGTTGTATTAAAAATAGAAAAACACGATCAATAAATATTTTTCATATTTTTTTTTAAATACCTACACATTCATTAAGAGATATAATGATGTAACTCAAATAACACAATCGTGCGTTCATTTGTTTTATAATTACGTAAGATAACACTTTAATTATGCTTTACATTATAATAATAATAATAATAATAATGCAATAATAATAATAATACACATGCACAGTAGTGGTACGAGCAATATTGAAAGTATATTGAAACGAAACGCATGTGGGAAAAAATTGACTAATGCTAATTTCCCATAAATAATTTGTTGTTATATTCTATTATATATTATTGAAAGATTAACCTTTCATTAGCGGATAATTTAATATCTATTTATAATTTTAATCAGAAACCTTTATTGAATATTATCATAAGTATGTGCACCAGACATGTTTCATACTAAAAGTTATGAATACATTTTATAATAATTAAATGAACGTATTCGCTTTGCAGTTTTCTTTCGGCTTTAAAATATATCCGTCATA
Organism: Ceratosolen fusciceps; assembly: GCA_018883505.1. NCBI lineage: Eukaryota > Metazoa > Arthropoda > Insecta > Hymenoptera > Agaonidae > Ceratosolen > Ceratosolen fusciceps. The sequence goes on along the minus strand of RCIC01000006.1, from coordinate 7,630,348 downwards.
AATTTTATCCATCGGTGTAGCCATTTTTATAATGCATTTTACATTACGAGCTCCGGCCTATTGTTTATAGTGCTTATCATTCTGTTTTTTCAATACGTTCTTGGTTAATATTATCATAATAACACGTCAAGATTTATGATCTGATTCCTATAAGATTTAATGTAGTGCGAAATAATGTACTACTTGACTATTTATAAATGTATTTTAAGTACCTAATAAATTCTTATACATCTAAATTAAAAAAAGAAAATTTAGAATTTAGAAAATAATTGTAAAATTATATAAGAATTCTATTCTGTTCATTAATATTTCTTTAAAGTATAATATGTATTTATAATAAAATATTCTCGTTTGCTTAATGAAATTAAGTACATAATTATCAAGCGAATAATTTCTGTATGTTTTATAATGAAAATTACCGTGTATTCATAAAATTAATGGTAAATTTCGTATTTATTTTTAAATATTTATTTTTAAATATTCGAATGAATTGAGGGCTTTCGTACCCTGAAAGCCAATTTTATAATAATTGTGTTGAAAATAAAACAGAAACAAACGGTCTATAAATTATTTTAATTATTTATATTATCTGATCTGTATTTATAAAATATGTATTTTACAATATATAGATATTATGGTATATATCTGTTAAAGTTTTACCTTAATTCCTAAGTATAAAATAACCTAAGAAATTCTTAGGTTATTTTAATTGCAGTAATTATAATACAATTCGTTACATGGATCGTTTATTTGCAAACGAAGATACTTAACATAGATGCTTTATCATTAATAATAATTTAAAGGTCAAATTATATTCGAATTACTTAATAATAATAATAAGTAAAACGTGATAATCTAAACAAAATTGTAAAATCTGTAAAAACATAGGGAATTAACATTTTCTTTCTGCCTGATTTCAAAAATGTAAATCCGTTTGCGAATAGTTCCAAAACTAAATTCATTTCTTAAAATCAACATTAAATACAATATTGGCGATGTATAATGGTGTAAAAATTAATAGTTGTATGTGTGTATGACGCGGGCAGTCGCGCATTTTTACGTATCGGGATGTGATTGGCGCGAAGGGATGGAGTTCGAGGAATCGGTCGGCCCGAGGAAGGGAGAACGATTTGAATTTTTTTTAGTCCAGCAGCTTCATAGTTTTCGTTCGTAGCATAACTAGTAGTTCGCAGCGTACGTTAAAGTATTTTTTATCTTAATTCGGGTTATCATTAGCGCGGTTAATCGACAGAAAATATGGTCTTCCGCGGTACTCTGTCCTGCGGAACTTGTTTCGAGCGACGATACCGAGGAGTCGGGTCTGCACCAGGTCTAATTTCCTTGAGGTTCTTCGTGACAAAGCATCGGCAATCGATCAGCGTGGCCCCGTTTCACCAGGAGTCCCGAGATGCGCAAAATTTCCAAAGCCTCGCCCGGGAAATTCCCCGGGTGGTGCTGCATTTCCAGGAAAAATTCGACGATAAAATTTAAGGTCAGAGTTTTTAAAATTATATCAAGGCTCGCCTTGAGATTTTAAGTTTGCATTAAATAAAATGAAATAAAAATTCAGTTTAACATATTGGATTCGATGTATAGTATCACTGCGTGTCTTCACTTTTAAACTAAAATAGCTCTTTTAAAGGACGCCTTTATAGCTGTTAAATAGATAAATAAGAGGGATTAAACACCAATATTACTTCGATAAAGAAGTTTTATTAAGAAATAACGGATTCTGAAATCATAGTGAGTAATATTGTACAAGTTCTCCCTGTAAAGTAGTTTAATACCACGACTAAGTCGATAGGATAGATTTTCTTGATTATCGCTCGCAACTTTAATTCTTAAATACTAATGGAAACGAAAAACTGATATTAACAATGATGTTATTAATAAAATAATTCTGATGTTAATTCAAGCTATCCGTGAAAGTGATCGAACACTTATTAAATGTGTCCGCGCTCGAATGACTATTAACTTTTCCTAAGTTTAAAGGTTATAAGCGATTCATTTGAAGCCGATGACATTTTGGTGTCCTTAACCTGCAATAAAGCATGACATTATCATAACTTCGAGGAGAAATCTATTGTAATAGCATATTCGTGGATATCTTTATCCTTAATCGTTACGTTATCATATGTACACTGAATGCAAAAAGACATACGCCATTAGACACAACTACCGCTCAAATATTTCATGTTTTTTTTTATGTGGTTTAATAAAGTCCGCAGTTTATGTTTATTGTATGTAGATTAAAGAGGTGCACTATTTTATTGATTAGGATTAAATGTATGTTAACGGAATCGTTGATCGAACGATTATTACCGTTATGGTGAAGAATAAATCGATGAGGGAGATACCGTTTTATCCATAACTTTTACTTTTTTTCAAACTACGAGAACGATGACATATCCAGTGAAATGAGGTACTACTACTACTACTACTACTACTACTACTACTACTACTAATACTACTACTACTAGACATGAATGCGAGGAACTTTTTTAAAACGCAGAATTTAACTGGCGAACATTTTTCAAGTTTAACGATTACGCATTGTTATTTTATAGCAACACTTAATATCGCATGGGAATGATTAGCTATTACATTGTTGCCAGAGCACGGCTGAACGCTTCTCGCGCTTAAGAAAACGTAGAAGTAAAAAAGGTATAAAAATAAATATGCTTTTAAAACAATATAGCCTAGTTGAATGTCAGATAATGGTAAGGTAATATTCTTATTTAGGATTACGAGAGGGGAACGGAGATACAACGACTTTGCGAGGGTTGGCGGTTCCGAAGAGGGGCCGGGGGGGCAGGGTGGGAGAGAGAATACGTGCCTTTACAGTGTTCTTAATTTTTGTTGTGATCAAAATATACAGAAGGAAGCAGGGGCTTGTCTAGCTTATTTCAGTAATTAAAGGCTAGCTATTTGCGAGCTTTTTTTTCGAGTGGAATAATTGTGTACTGATATTATATATATATACATACATTCGCACATATTTATATTAATATTAGCACGTCTAATCTTAGTTTTTCTTTCATTGCCTGTATTTACTCTAACGACATTATCTATATTACCGTATAAAAATTGCTTGTTTCCGTAACAACATCAAAATCGAATTAAGAGTATAAAAAATTTCATAAAATACAAAATAAAAAAATTCTATTGTTCGTAGTTCAAGGATTAATTTTTTACTCTTAGATTTAGTTTTTCTACTCTTTTGTTTAGATTCGTGTTTTACTAGCGACGCTGTTGTTATTGGAATCTAATATTTATCTCCACCAAAAAGTAAACTACACTGTTGAACTTCTGTAATGCAAACATTATGAAATATATTTTGGAGTAACACATATGTAAGCTCAAATGACCTTTTACCCGCCAATATGAAATATGATGTTTGAAAAATAGAGAATAAAATGAGCAATACTCTAATTAAATATTCAGTTTTTTATGTACTGAAAAATATGCAAGATAATACAGGATAAGAATTTACAAATAACGCATTCAAGTGTTAATAATTAATTCTAATTCTTACAACAAAGGCTCATCATACTTTTACAGAATATTAACTTCGCAAATATTAATACAATCAGTATACTAATAAATTTTCAGATTTTTGCTCTGACAGATAAAGTAAAAATAAATTAAATAGTTTACTGCACAGATATAGCAAACTTTGCGTATTACTTAAATTAAAAAGAAGCTCAAGATAATTAAATAATTATATGTAACAACTGGCCATTTCTTTATTTAACAGAGATATTATTTTATTACAAACCAAATATTGTTGACATGGAAATGTGTATAAATTGTAATAAACAACAAAGGTATTTAATAAATCCATCGATTGAAAAAGGTAAAAAATTCATATAATTTAAAATAATTTAAATTTTAAAAAAATATTTCAACATAATGAAAAATGTAATATTTGAAATTAAAATTTATATATATTTTTATAATTTCCTGCAGCGGATAAAAGTAAATTATAAACCTAAAAAGACACCATCCTCTGAGGTAGGTTATTTTGAAATTTTTAAAATTTTGTAAGATTATCGCAATTTTTATGAAAATAGTAACTGTAATTAAAAATTAAAACAAAATTTTGGTTGCGGCTTTCATAAAACTTGCTATAAGCATAAAACCAAAGTTTATTTGATGAGTTTTCGTATTTAATGAATTACATTCAATCCAAAATACTATGTAGAACGATTTATCCTCAGAATGATTAGAACTTTAATTTTTATTCAAATTTAAGCCTTATCCGGGCCCAAGAATATAAAATATGTATATATTTTATTTTTTATGTTTCAATTGGATAAAAAATATGTATCTTACAAGAAGCTTTTAATAAAACCTTCTATTTAAATATAAATTTTTTTAATATTTTTTTATAAAATTAGAGTATTAAATCTCGTTTTATTAGATTAATCGAAAGACTATATTTTGTATGATCAGAATACTTATTTTTTTCCATTTTAGATCAAGAGCAATGCATTATTTACGAGAAGTTTTCATGTTTGTATATAAAAGTTCATTTTTTAACTTCTTTATAGTACATTTTTCATTATTAATAAGTAACTTTTATAAATAAATAACATTTGTAAATACGTTATCCTTGTACTGGAGTTAAAAAAGCATCAGTATATTTTATAGATCAATTATTCATAATTCGTAAAATTTTAAGACAGCGATACACACTCTCGCACTCGCTCCCTAATACCTATTTGATTTTAATGGTGTTGGGTGAATGGACAATCGAACACTGCCAACGTAATTTTTAATAATATACATTTTTATTTGGTGTATAAAAATATAAAAATTATTCGATAGTGTACGCGAAAAGCAAGTGAATAATTAAATTTGATAAGATAAGATAGGATACATTTATCTCGTATATAAAGGCATACTAGAGTCAAGGAAGAGATGTTAAGAATACGGAGACGATCTAGGGACGCATGCCCGAATGCAGAATTATGATCAGATACGCGCGAGCTTTCCCTTTCTTTTCTCTTTATATGCATAAAAGCAGCAAGAGCAGCAACAGCAACAGCAACAGCAGCAGCAGATATTCGTTTGGATGAGGTCGCATTCGTAATAAAGCAAGAGGAGTCTTCGAGCCACGGCGAGACTGAAAAGCCAGACTCCCGTGTACAAAGGGGCGGAAACAAGTATCTCTCGAGCCCATTCTCTTCCTCCCTCTCACCCCTCCCGCTATTCGGGCTCCACGCCCTTTTACTGTTTTACAGCTTTTCCATGTAAAGGACTGCCAGTCTAAAATCGATCCACGGCTGCATTTGCCGCTAAAGATGAAGCTCGAGGATTGCTTGATTACTTATACACAGTCAAAATCTGCTACCAATTATCACACGTCTTACTCAAGTTTAAGATCAATTGATATGACATATATTAATTTAAGGTTGTTAATTTCAATTTTTACGCTAATAAATGCACTCTATAAAGGCCGAGACAAAACCCTATTGATATTAAATAATTAACAAATTAGCGTCGCTGCAAATATGTTTCGTTATTTAAACGAACAATTTATTTTTAATAGATACCTCGACAATATGAATTTAAATCATCGACATATAACTTTTCATCACTGTAAAAAGGAGTTTTTTTATTATTTTGCATACAGTTTTTATAAACTCTTTTCAAATTCAAATATAATGATTGAATTACGAACGACACTGGGGCGCCATATTGGGTTACCATATTTATACTTGTAGAAATTAATTCTCCTACTTTAAATTACTAGCCATTAGAGATATAGTAAGAAAATAACGCGTAGCATTCGTTTTAATTATAATGTTTTATAAAAAAGTTGAAGCAAACCAAGGCAGAGTTGGACTTTCACACTAAACACATTATGTAAAATCATAACTAAATTCAATCGTTATTACCGACTAGATTGAAGGCTACGAATTTGAAAACCTATTTTATACTGAAATTAGCCGTACTAAAATTATTTAATAAAGATAAAAATATAGTATAAATAATATAGAAAATACTATACCTACAAATTTAAACCATGCTAACAGTTATGTATGTCTATTCAGAATTGAATTTAAAACATTTAACAGGGATTTTGATAAGTCGTTAGAGTTTAACGACACATTTACTAAAATGTTCCACAACAATAATAATCTGCCTGATATTCAAAAATTTCATTACTCGCGCTCAGTATTAAAAAATGATGCAGCATTTGTGATAGAGTCACTCGAAAGTTTAGCAGAAAATTATGAAGTGGCCTTACAATTATTAGGCGATCGTTTCGACAATCGTCAAATTATCATACAAAAAAAATAATGGTTTAACGAAGCTGTTATCAATCTTATTTAAAGAACGTACGAGTAAATTACGAAAATTAATCGACAGCGTAAAATTCTATGCGTAGCATAGGACTCGTTACTTATCTACATAATATCGGCTAAATTAGATAAAAATACAAGCAGAGATTGAGATAAACCAGTGGTCGAATAAAGTATGCCCACCTATGAAGCATTTTTAAATTATCTAGTACATAAAACACGTTACAAACGTCAAGTGGCTCATGGAATTCATTTCACTTAAATACAAATACAAATACATTTAATAATCAATCTACTATTAATAATTTACTTAATAATCAAAATTTTGTAAATGACCGATCATTGATGATGAATCAAGCTTCCAACACATACGCGATTTACAATTTGGAATATCCCATTTTTTCATGCTAAAAATTCTATGTGATAAAATATAGATCAATGGGTGAATATTATTAAGTTAAATAAATTATGTTTTAATCGCTTTAAAACCGGCATACGAACATAGAATGTAAATGGAGTATATGCAAAAAATACAATACGAAACACAACAATAACATGCTTCATTATGAACCGCGATAAATAATTAATAATGCAATCATAGTATCCTCAAATCAATCAACTAATCCGGGAAATAGAACTTTTAGTTTACAATCAATTGTATTAAAATCAACGTTGCCGGCTCAAGTTCTACATTAACTACCGTAATAGAAACAACACATAATAAGGGAGAGAAATTAATAGCTCGAATCTTATTACAAATTGGATCACAATCGAACTTTATAGAAAAAAACCGTGGATCATTTAAATTTACCTAAAATATAAATTAACATACCTATAAAAGAAATTTATGAAGTAATTAAATAAACGCGAAAATTCTTCATTCTAAATGTTCAGAGTAAAAAACTAATTTAGTTTTTCTTACAATCCCATGAAAATGTAGTAAACAACCAACAAAGTTTATATTTAAGGATCGATTAAATATTCCCGATAACATAAAACTCGCAGACCCACAATTCAATAAACCTAATTAAATTAAACAATTGTAAAGTATTATTGAGGAATACAAAATTAGTATGGATTACTTTCGGAAATTTTGGAAGCTCTACCCATAAAACAGATCGAAAAAATGTGTTATGTCATTAGACAGTATATATTACGATGGTAAAAAATCCTCAAAACTAAAAGAAAAAATAAAAGACGAAACAAATCACCGAAAGATCGAAATACCTAAAAATTATATTTAAAAAACAACTCTACCCCATTCAATAAAAAATAAATTTACAGCCCACCTCCCGAGGAACGAAAAAATAAATTAATTAAGTCAAAGTTTCAAATGGTTCGTCGTCGATTCCTGATTTCATAAAATCTGCTAAAATAAATTTATCCTGTCTTCATACAGTATAATTAATGACAAATATAATCGAAATTGAATCGATCCTATATACTCGCCCTATTATCCTATTCTCATTCGATCCTCGGTACCTGAATGCACTCTCTTAATCTCATATTCTCGTAAAGACGAATTCACAACAATATTAGATTAATAGTATAACAAAAAATTGATCAATCAGCTGTCTATTTATCACCTACAGCATTCAAGAGCGAAGTTAAGGCTGTATTATATAGAGTATCAAGTAATAAGGGTACGTGAAACTTAGGGATCAATTATATAGGGCATAAGTAAGAATATAACTTTAGTGCGCTCGTTGTCTCGTAGACCGAAATGTTTGCGACGAAGAGGAGGAGACGGGGATCGGGAAGGCGAAAGAAATAAGTGCGGTTACTCTTTTATTTAGCGTTTATTGGAAAAGTAACCGCTTGCCGAATGCAATTGCAGTCGTATGCACTGTATTTTCGTTGAGGAGGGGGGGGGCAAGATCTTTGTAAAGGACAGTGGCTGCCATATTTCTTTTACTTTTTGTTGTAGGACGGCGCTGATTGCGTGATCGGACGCTTCTACGGCTATGCTTATGGGTGCACCCAGTATAGGGTGCACGAGCATCGTCACCTTCGTTAGGCTCATTTTAACGTTTATGAAGACCTTGTTTGCCTCCTTGTCCCAGGGAACCGGAGTTTTGCAATTTTTGGCGCCTTTGAGCATTTTGTTCAGGGGATCCGGTTGCTTGGCCGCGGCAGGTATAGATCGCCTATAAAAATTGATCCTTCCAAGGTTTCGGGGTTTCGGGAAGTTGGTAATTGCGTCCGTTCTGTCGGGGGTCGTTCTTATTCCTTTGGAATTTACGGTGTGCCGGAGAAAATCGATCTTACTCTGCCCGAAGACGGACTTCGAGACATTTATAATCATTCCGTATTCGCTGAGCCGTTGAAAAAATGTTTTTAAGTGCCCGATGTGTTCTTCATCCTTCGAGTGGACGAAGAAGTCGTCAATATACGCGAAAACGAAATCTAACCCCCGCGTAATTTCGTCGACAAATTGTTGGCAGGTTTGGCCAGCGTTTCGCACGCCGAAAGGGGTAAATAAATATTCGAATAAGCCGAACGGAATGATTATGTTACAGCCCACGAAATATAAATAGAGTTATAAACAATTGATTCCTCCATGGGGGGTGTAGAAGTGTTAGAACAATGTCCCCTTGTTCTAACTACGGAATAGATTACGAGAAGTCGCCGCGCGTAATGTAAGACCGCGCACGACTACAAGAATAACAAACGGACTACGATCCACCAGAGCCGCCAGGGGATGTAGCCTGTGCCACCGGAGCCGCCAGGGGCTATATCCTGTGCCAGCCGTCGGGGGCTATAGCCGGACCAAGTCGCCAGGGACTATAGCCTGTGCTCGCCGTCAGGGGCTATAGCCTGACCAAGCCACCAGGGGCTATAACGTGGGAAAACGAGCGAAGGAGGCTCGGATACAGGCTGAAGCCGCGCAAGGTGGTCAGCACGTGGCCGTCGCCGATTCCTTAACGAAGAAGAATAAATAAACAACCGAGGCGAAGAATGGGGCCGGATAGGCGACGACCTAATGACTTGGAGGCGTTAAAAGGACAGCACGGAGGATCTACACCATTATTGTCTTGAAAAGTCCGACGCGACGACGATTGTCATAAAACTCCCAATAAAGGATTAAAAAACGAAAACTTGAATTATTAATTCCATCCACTGAACCCGACCTACTCCTGCTCGCTTCCTATTCCAAGTAACAGATTATGACCGTCTTTTCGACCGACTCGGGAGCGACAGGGATTTGGTTGTAGGCGCGAATGAGATCGATTTTGGAGAAAATTGTTTTCCCAGTCTCATTCTCATTTTTCCGTTTCATTTTTCCGCCCTTTTGTGGAGCTATGTGGATTGGCGAGGACCGGGGACTCTTGAAAAGCTGGATTACTCCTTGTTGGAGCATCAGCTCGATTTCATCCTTGGCGATCTTGAGGCGATCGGGTGCGAGCCTTCTCGCCTTGCTTTGAAGGCAGATTGACCTGAGACCGGCGAAACAATGGCGGTCTTGTCAGATCGGGGAAGTCTGTAAGTAGTTTTTTATATTGGCAATCCCCTACTATCGTTTTTTTCACTGGGATGGAATTTTTTGGAGCTGATTGCACGACACACGCGAGTTTCGATCAATTAGTTTTTTATTTCTCGCGTCTACAAGAATGTTATAATGCGCGAGGAAGTCCATACCGATTATGGGCATGTCTACGTCTGCTACAATGAAGCGCCAAGGGAAGGAGCGGCGTAAGTCAAGATTCAGCGTGAGTATCTTATCGCCGTACGTTTTGATCCTCGTTCGGTTGGCTGCACATAGCGTGTATTTACTCTCGTGAGGATTGTCCGAAGTACGCGATTTCGGGAAGACGCAGACTTCCATACCGGTGTCGACAAGAAACCACATGTTCGTGCTCCTGTCTCTGGCGAATATTCAGCTTCTCCTGGGGCCGTTGAGTGCAGCCGTGTCGCTCAACGGGTCTGCTCGTTTCCCGCAGTCGACCATTTGCAAGGGGACGTGCATCTCGTTGCGCTGGCCCCTAATCTCGCGTGTACCAGCATACGTCCTTGGTGTCACGGTTGCTCGAGGGACTTCGCGGTTTTGCACGTCGGCGGCTCTGATCGTGTTGTCGCTATACTTCTGTTAGTAGCTGCGACGGCCGAAGTGTTTTCTGCGGTGAACGGAGTCGTGGCTGGCGCACATCCGCCGTGAGGTGTGGTGACAGCGGTGCAGCTTCTGTCGATCGCGATGGCGTGGATGTTGTCCGCGACCTCTGTTAATCGTGGCATATCCTTGTTCGGTATTGAAACAAAGATATGATGGATGTGCGGCGGCAGTCGTTTCAGCCACAGTTCGATTAAAAAATAGTGGTTCAACAGCTTGCCCGCGATGTCCTGGAGATGGTTCCAAAACGTCGAAGTTTTGCGGTCGCCGAGGTCTTCCGTGCGCAGCAGCTTCGTGACCCGATTTTGGTTTGAATCAAAGAACTGTTTCAGCTGTTTTTAGGGCGTCGTATTTGCCTTCCGCTGGTGGGTTGCGCAGTGTGTCCGATGTATTCCAGTACGTTTAGATCGAGGTTTATGGCTAGAATGCAGTATTTATGGTCGTCCTTCGTGACGTTGGTGATGTTCATGTGCGATTCCAGAGTTAGGAACCTGTTGTTTGTATTTGTGGATTCCAGTGAGGCATGCGGATCGTCCACGTGGTGGCTGCACTAATGTTTTCACCCGCTGGCGTTGAGTTCGTTATTTTGCTCCTCGTGTTCATGATTTTTTTTTGCGGTGTGGAAAAAAAAACTTTCTAATCGCGAATCACGACGGGGTTACCAATTTTAGCTTGCTAATCGTATGGTAGACCGAAATGAGGGATCGGAAAGATGAAAGAAATAAGTGCGGTTACTCTTTTGTTTAGTGTTTATTGGAGAAGTTCATGGCCGGGCGCTTCTTGGCGTACTCATTTTATTATTGGCCAAGCATCCACTTCGGGAGGGCAAAAGTCGCTTTGGCTCCGATGACCCGAAGTGGGGAGAGACGGCCTTCGAATGTGTTTACTCTTACAATACGCGTGTACTGCGAGTAATTAGATCCTAAAACTACTTGTCGGTGACTAAATGGTACGCATCTTTTTGAGTTAACTGTGGAAGTTACATTTCCCCGCTTCGTCTGCCACATAATGTAATCAAATGCATTGCGATTGGAAAGAGAAAGCTAAAAGTAACGACGAGATTGAAAGGCGGGTGCTAAGTCTTAGAAATGCTCCAAAATGCAAAAAGAACGGCTGATGTCATGTAATAGTAATCGTGATTGTTATAAAAATTTACTTGTAGTTGCATAAATGAAATTGGGCAGGTAATAAATTATTGCTATTTAGTTATACAAAGGACATTAAGTATTATTTCCATAACCCTTCGCCGTTCCTGCACGAGCTCATCAACCTCTGAAATACTGAGAGTAGATCGAAGGATATTATTTTTATTATTAGCATAATTTTTCGTAATTAGAAAAAATAAAATTCAACATAAATAATTGAATGTGTGTATTCAAGGGCGGCGTAATATTCGAATTCAAACATAATGATTGAATTACGAACGACACTGAGGCGCCATATTGGCTTACCGTATTTATACTTGTAGAAATTAATTCTCCTACTTTAAATTACTAGCCATTAGAGATATAGTAAGAAAATAACGCGTAGCATTCGTTTTAATTATAATGTTTTATAAAAAAAGTTGATGTGAACCAAGGCAGTGTTGGACTTTCACACTAAATACATTATGTAAAATCATAACTAAATTCAAACTAAATCAATTAACTCGGTTTTTAATAAAGTAATCGTGTATTTCTTTATTAATTATTGCGCACAAGAACTGCCAGCGTGTATTACAAAATAAAATTAATTCAACGCATTCTAACAATTTGTAAAAAATGATATAATTAGCGCTTTTTCACTTTTCAGCATGTTTATGAATTCTTTTACAATAATTAAATACAGATAAGCGCCATTGCCTTGGAAACTAATCTATTTAATGGTTATCAACAGATTTTTAATGAAACCTTAGGCTTACATAAATTATTCATAAATTTAAATATGTTTTTTAGGAAAAGAATGTAAAAATATCATGACTAAGGTTAATGCTGTGTACAATAAATTTTATCTCGTTCGCGTATATTAAATTAAAATAGTATATTTCTTATATTTTCGAATTGTTTAGATTATTTGATAAAAGATTTAAATTGACTGTATCACTTCATCCGGAATTTAATTTTTTCGTATTAAAATTAAAATGTTTCCATTCTTTATCACAACGTGTTTGATATTATTCACATGAAATTTGAAATAAATATGTCGATAAATAATTTCATTCAATATCAAACTTTTTACGCAAATTATTTATCGTTATTTATTATTCGTGCGAAATTAAAATGACAAAATCATCTTAAAATTCATTTGCCTTACTTAAAACAATAAATAAATATATTTGTTAAATATTTTACTAGATTCCTCATATTGGATGTAGTTTTATCAATGTTACGTTAATATATTTTGTATAAATTAGAATAGAACGTCATTATTACAGAAAATTAAATAAATTTTTAAACAAAATGATATTAAAGTTTGTTGAACCGAACTGAATAAAATAAAATTTTAACAATATGGATGAAAAAATCAAAAAAGTTTCGCAAATTCAATATTCCATGAGACCTACGTTACTTTTATTATTTATAGAGATAATTCGTCTTCCATGTAAAAAGTAATTTTTTTTTTTTAAAGAATATGATCTTTTATATTTTATTAAAAGATTTATAAAAAGAGATACAAATTTTGAATTTAAGAATTATTGTTAGTAAATAACTACTGATTATTTTAATTTAAAAAAAAATGTAAGCAAGAAAATACATTTAAAGTAGTATGAGACGAAATATTATAAAACGTGTAGTGTAAATGAAAATCAGAAATTACAGCTCCGGTGAATTTATTATAAGGTGGAGAAGAGACTTCGAAGGAATTATATTAAATTGTATTTACTTAGTTATCTCATATATTTACAAGAATGTAATGTGTCCTGTAGTGTAATATGTATGGCAAAGTTTAGTTCACAAATGGAGGTTGAAAATTGCTCAATTGCCAGGATTGTTTGAGTTTTAAAAGTGACGATAAGGTTGTATTCTAGAATTTGAGGAGCATTAGTGACTTGCAATGCCATAGAATATGTAAAACAAAAGTCACAAAGCTGATAAAGTCACAATTATTTTCAAGAATGGAAAGTTAGATGCTGAAATTGTGTATAAATTCTATTAACTTCGTTAATTAATTTAAATTTTATTTATGTTTTGTCAATAATTAAACTTTAAAAATGCTAATGTTAAAAGCATTAGATGCTTAAACAAAAGATACAGAAGTACCGAACAACAATTGTAACATTAAATAATAAAGTGTCGGTATACAGGTTTTTCAAAAATATTTCGAAATTAGGTCAAAACTGATATAAGAAAAAAAAATCAGAACTTATGAGCGAATGTAAATGGTTTACTTAAAAGCTCAAGAAACTATTTTAATAAATTCATAAACTTTTCTGAACATGTCGCATAAATAAATGCAAATATACTTTTACTTTTTATATGCCAATTTATAGTTTTAAGATACATTTATCGATATTGTAAAATTGCAAAATAGTAAAGGCGTAGATAAATGAATAAATTTAGTTAAATAGAAATCTTTCTTGCAAATTCATTTATATATTATAACCATATATTACAGAATTATTTTATTTTTCATGAAAAGCCTATGGTTCCGTTTAAAGTTATTCAATATACCAACATATAATTTATTATAAACTCTTTTGTAATTTTCCTTTGAAAAATCGATATTACAATTTCTATGACTTGAAGTTTAATTAGATATATGTTTGAAGAAAATATGAATCGTAATATAAATCTTGAGAAATAAATGATGATTAAAAAACTGGGAGTTTCGAAAAGATTTTTATCAATATAGATTCTTTTACGTACTTTTAACGGTTTATTTATTATTTCTATAAGTATTTTAGCGAATTTTTAATTTGTATTACAATATTAATTGCCAAGGAGTGTCCGATTTACATTTAATTAGGTCAACGTAATATTTTTATAAATTTTCAGGGTTTCATTAAGTACCTATTTACAATCATGTATTCTAATGAATGAATCTTCGTCTTATTCGTTTAATCATTATCAAACCTGCAATTATTAAATATTGAACTAATAAAAAGTGCATGAAAAACATCACAATAAATAAAATTTATCAGTTTAAAAAAATTATAGAAATTATAAATTTACTTTTCTTTAAATGTTTTCGTAAACAATATTTTATTTTTTTAAAGGGATCGTAGAAAAACTTTCGAAGCAAAACCTTAATGATTTTCTAATGATAAATATTAATGCGCAAATATTAACTAGTTTTTTTGTATTAACTAAGCAGATAGGTTAAGAACATTAGGTTTGATTTTTTAATTAATAAATGATAAATTGGTAATACAGAGTTGGCTTCTTACAATTAAATATTCATAAAAATTTTCTAGATTATATATTTATAACATAATTCGTAAATAAAAGGTCTTGATATTAGGCATATGATTTATCAAAATCAGGAATGAGATATGATTTACTTCTGGTACTTGATATATTTCAACAAATTCTTATTTCTTAGTTGTGGAGCAGCAATTCTTATTATTTTTCACCAAGAGTAAACTCCTCGGACCATAAGTGGATTGTAATAATAAATGTACTACAAGTACGCTTCATATGCTTGGGCTGTATACCTCTCTTAAACGGTCTGCTGGAGACCGTTAATATAAGGTAGAAAAATGAGTTGCGGGGAAAATTTGGAAATTCTCGTTCTATGTGTTTCGGTTGGTGCAATAGAGATAGTCGAGAATAATATTGCATTTTCGATTTGACAGGTTTACGAATGAAATTCCAGGTGTTACGAATCGCTAGGTCATAGTGTTGGCCAACGTTTGGTGACGTCGTCGCAAGTTCAAGTAGTCGAGTTGTTTGTGAGTGAAAGAGCTCTCATATCAACCCCAGGGGGTAGAACTTGGCCTTCCCTGAGAGAGGATTAGAAATTTCCGATGGCCGATTCTGAGGAAGTGTGTGTGTATGAGAAAGTTCTTCGCGACCAGGTCTGGTCTCCAAGACATTGGAATCAACTCGGTGTCCATACCCAGACACGGGTCGGTCATCCAGACGTCGGAATTGTGTGGAATTTGCGACGCATCCGTACCACGACGAGAGTTGCGGAAGTTTGACTGGCAGTCAGTCTAAATTCAAACATTTGCGAAAACTCCCGCGCCCGACGTGTAAGCTAATAGTTAATAATAATACAGGTCAATTATAATCTGGTGCGCGTAAAAGGCTTTTTTCCTCCATACCGGCGAAGATTTTTTTATGCCTCGCGTCTATTAGTAATTTACAAATGTACTTTATTTCTAAAAACAAGAAAACCAATGACTTTTATGTTCCATCCTCCTAACCTCTAGTTTATTAAGATCTCACGCATATGATGAGCAGTATATAAAGTGCTACACGGTCTGAAGTCGTTCAGTGGATTATAAGTCGGATGCAAGAGCGGCGGGTTTTGAAGGAATCGTTAAAGTTAATGTAACAAGTAAATTGTCTGTGCTTTACCGGAGATAAAGCTGCAACAGGCAAGAGCAAAATAAATAACAACGGTGTTGAATTAAAGAAATAAAGCATGAGCAACAGAAACCTGCCGAGTATACGGACTCTCGAGTAAGAGTATTAAGTTTCGAGAGCAAATGGTGTTGAGTAAGTCGGACGCGGCGCACGAAAATGTTTCGTATACGTCAAGTTTCGTACAGAACGCGAGGGGGGGGGGCGCAATCACTCTAGTGGGCCCCGCAGGACTAAAAAAAAAGTGAATTTGATTTTAAAGCCAAAGGTAGACGCAGCATGGAGATATTCTAATTTCATTGTTATGATAACAATCTTAAGTTATCTGGATAGACGTAGTTGATTTTCTAAAGATATTTTTAACGAAGAAATCTGAAAAAGTAGAAAGAAAAGATGTATACAAGGAAGGGGGAATATAAGATATATGAGGGTAGAAGAGCATGTGTGTAGGAGGCACACGGATGGTGGGAAAATGAAAGTATCGGTTTAGGTATTAAAAATTTGTGTGATCCAGAGTGAAGGTAAGCCGCGAACAGCCTATTTGACGATACATCTCCATCGGTAGCCATTCGGTAAGAATAAGCGGATAGTCGATAGAATTCGGAGGGGATTCGGTGCCCTGCCGAGATAAGAGAAGTGTGCGGTCGTGGAAGGACTACAGGAGCTATCGGTGAAAGGTAAATAATCCTGAAATTGTCGGCGAGGTCGACTGGTTTTCGCGTTATGGTTCTCTATAGAGTTCTTCGGAAGGTCTCTTTGGTTTTGGTTGGGTATTCCCTGTATAGGACAGACAATGAGAATCGTAAGCGCTAGGAAATAAGATCTTTCGCTTTTTAACATAAATTCCATTGCCGACGAAACCTGCATCGGAATATATCGAATGCAAAACATGCATAAAAATGCATTTGCCTTTGGTCTTCGTCTGTCGATATTACGCGAGGGTCTTTATCTTCTCCCGATAAGCTCCCCTGTAACTTACATAATCTGAAAAGTCAAGTTGCTTACGCCCCCCCGGATCCATACAATTTAGAGAATGGCATTATTTTCAGGCTGTACAGCCAAGGTGAATTCTTATGAGCGTTCGCATCAATTTCTCCGTTATGTAAAAAGCCGGATTACCGCAGTATTTCGTCTAATATACATTTCCGAGCCATTTTCTACAGAGGATTCTATTCTTTTGAATTTAAAAAATAAAAATAAAAATACAAGGTTGAATGATATTCAAAGAAGCACGCGCGCACGTAGTATTGATATTCTTTTTAAAGATTTTAATGTAAAAGGTCGATTCCATTTTGACGGGATCCATTGGATAATTCTCAAGTAATCCACACTAAAATCCACGAATTGACAAGTTCAGATGTCAGAAAAGAGTTACACACTGTGAAGAGTGTGACAAAAGTGCGCGACGACTATTTTATTACTCCCTTATAAATTATAAAAAGAAATACGATATCGTGAAGGACGGAAGGGAGTGTTATTTTAAAGCATCGTGCAATATAACCTTTTATTTTCTTTCCTAGAAAAGAATTTTTATCCTTGGAGTGTATCATAGAGAGCGAATCTCTCGATTCCTTGGCTCAACAATAAAGTCCTTCACTTTATCTAATTTAATGCGCGTTATTTATTACTAAATTTCGTTTTGCAGCAAAGAAATTTCCATCTTTATTATTTGGGGCAAAGAGAAATTTCGTTGCAATAGTTCAAAGATTTTTCAGCCTCATTGAAATATGATCAATGATATTCTGTTTGCAATAAATTAGCTTAGCTTATTACAGTAATTTTTGTGGTTAGACTGGATAAGCAAGCTTTCGTTATTTTTAATAATTTATCGAGTACTCGAAGATTGTAATATTGTATTACAAAATCAAAATTTATTTATATGTATTGATTTTATTTTATGATACACTGCTTTCTTAAAATATATTAATTATTTATGAATTTTATTATTCTCCGATTGACAGCAAAAATTTCGTAGCTATAATGGTTGCCTCGCCAAAACCGAAAATTATTTTATTTTATTAGATTATTGCTTAATTACTAGTAAATAATTACTTTAAATAAAGGTTTTCCTATCGTTATAATTAGTGAATTTTTATTTCTGTCTATTTATCGGAATTAAAAAAAACTTGACTCATAAGCGTGCTTTTATCAACGATAATATTCCTATATTGTTTGACTGTTAAACAGAACTGTGAACAGTGAAGAGAATATACTCTGCACATTTCGCTATATAATATTTTCGTGAGGGAAAAATGTGTGTTTATGGCTTCGTCATGGACGGTAACAAACATTTTTATTTATATAGACAGATTCTTACCCTCAGTATCACTTAGAAATATTACTGTAGCATATAAAAACTCGAATCCATACGAATTATATCATAGTTTTCTTTAAATTTAAAGAATTTTCAAGTAGATATTTATTAAAATATTATATTATATTATCAATATTATTTATCCGAGAAAAGTTTTAAAGATTCGAAAATGTAGAGCATAAAAAAATTTGTCCAATAAAGCTTCTTCGTATTTTCTATATTCTTCTGTGCACTTACATAATTCAAAGTAAATAATGAATAAACTTTGTTGAGAATTCAATAAAAATATATATATATATATATATATCCGATAGTTATTATAATACAGATATGTGTATAACGATGCGTGATACAATAGATTTCGTACAATCAACCGAATAGAATTAATACTTAGGGTCGTTGACAAAATAAAAAGAATGCGTATAAAAGAAATTAAAAAGTTTGGGAAAGTGAAAAAGTTTAAGATTTTTATCTTTTATTATGCTCATGATATAATCTTTATTGGTATCGTCGGATATAAAAGAGCAATATACATTTCAGTCGACTATTTAAACAATCGACCTTACAATGGTATTGAGTCGTCTTTTTAAAATGTAAGTTCTTACATATATAGGCAAATACACTTATTCCCGAACAAATGTTTTTTGAAATTGCCTAAATAAATTTGACCAATTAAGTAATTAAGTTTCATTCGGTATTCAAGTTCCAGTGTACATAAGCCATACAGTCCGTTTATTTTATACATTAAATTAGATTTGGTTATTCCTCATAATTATTTTACAAATTAATCATGAAAAATAAAATAAAAGCAGAATATTTTAGTAATTCGAATAATGAATTTATTAATGCTGGCTGTTTAGTAAATCTATAGCTAATGAGACTAAAATGTCGACTATAGTACAGCTACGTGTTTAAAATGAATATTATACAATTAAAAAGTATGCGAATGCGATATAAATAGAATGTACATTAAAATATTTAAGAGCCGTAGAGTTGACATTTAAAGTAGACCAGATTGAATGTAGAGTCATGATGATTTGTAATAAATGACTTAATTAGCCAGTTATCTTGTTAAATTAATAGACAATTCTTTATAATCAAAAGATTCTAAGCTTAAAAGCTAAGTTGAAATGACAAAATAAAATAAATGGTCCTTTATTTAAAGTACGTCGATTAAAAGGCATGTAACTTAATATCAATTACGAGGAGCAATTATTATGACAATTATTGTTGTAAGAAATATGATGGGAATAAAAGGTAATTGAGTCAGGCAGGTATGGCT
The DNA here is from genome assembly GCA_018883505.1 of Ceratosolen fusciceps. Classification (NCBI taxonomy): domain Eukaryota; kingdom Metazoa; phylum Arthropoda; class Insecta; order Hymenoptera; family Agaonidae; genus Ceratosolen; species Ceratosolen fusciceps. Next base: position 7,610,826 of record RCIC01000006.1, on the reverse strand, counting down.
ATCGGGTATACTATTTTCAAGAGTTACATCTATAATAAAGTGTATCGTGTTCCGGCGTAATAAATTTGTGGAATAATGCAGAATGTAAGAAATGTAGAGTAGAGATCGCAGTAAGAGATATATCGGCCAAATTCGCACTTAAATTGAATGCATTATAATAGACGGCGCGGGGGGGGGCACCGGTGTCCGTGTGTATAAGTCAGCGCATCTAAGGAAGCCCCTTAGAGAGAGAGAAAGAGGCAGATGGAGAGAGGGGGGGGAGAGGGAGAATACGTGTACTTCGTACCCGCGAATAATCCCCGGCAGGGATTTTCATAAAATCTCGAGTTTTCCAATAGCCGGCTATTATTCGGTATTCCACGCGAGCGATGGAAAGGCTGTCTGAGAGCTACCGCCTCGAGGAAGATCGATACGGGTCGGCCTGCGATCCTGCCTTGCAGTAGTACATCGAACGATCGAGTCAAAAGGGCGAGGGCGCAGGGTGGGGTAGGCGCAGCCCAGGAGTGGATCACCTCGGTCGTTTAACGATCCGTTATACGAGCTACGTCCATTACGGTTGCGGCAGCGGTGGCGACGACGGCAGCGGGAGGGGGGGGTGGCAGACAAGTTCGACTCGCGGCACGAATCTTGGTTTCCTGGGTGGTTCGCGCGCACGGAAGTGCCTACCGGCTTCCTCGAGTCGCGGGATCACGCGATCCGGTTCCGTTCAATCCCCCCCGAAAGCGAGATTTTCCCTAATGAGCGATTATTTAATACCAGCAGTTTTCATTTGGCTCGGCAGCCGAGTTTCCGCCAGTCGAATCCACAGTTATCCACTTTTATCCGTTGAGATTCAGGGAAAATTACCTACTACTTGACTCGAGATACCTCCAACACATTCCTCCTCCTTAAAGGCCTTCGATTTCCACGGGCGCGGAAAGCTTTCGCGACGGATAGGAAAGCAAAGTCGGGCCGTTTTATCGTCCCAGGCTTTTCTCATAAATCCCTGAAGATAATCCGGGCGTTGCGTGTACTTATTGACTTCATGAATAGGCTTCAAGGAGTTGATAATCATTCGCGAGCAAGTTGAACAGCCGGGCGTAAATGCCTTTACATACTTGATTTATTACTTATGGTCGATACATAAGCCTTTTTGGACTCTAGAAAGTCCAAATGAAAAATGCATAATTTTGCTTACTCTCATACCCGCGACAATATATCATATCTCCGTCTGCTTTTCTTTTAATAACTTAGCCTTTGTTGTAAATCTCATTCTCTGATATTTTCTTGTGCACATGCTTGCCATATTTCTTAAAACTTTCTTTCTTTCTTTCTTTATTTCTTTATTTCTTTCTTTCTGGAACGCAAGTATTTGTGCATTAACTATGTATTTATCGCTTAACATAGATCTATTAATACGCTCATTCTTAAATACGATATAATAATACTAATAATTGTGTAATGATCGTAAATAGTGAATATATAATTTGGGTTTAAAACAGTATTATAATATTAAAATTGATAATAATTAATATTTAATATATATATATATTTTTTTTATAAAAGTATATTAATAATGTCAGTTGAAGAAACTTTCTTTTTTTATAGTCGAATTTTAGTTTAAAAGTTATATTAAGTTCAATCTAAGAGATTTTGCATTAAAAATTTATGTTTCTTTTGGCAATTATAATTTAATTTTATAATTTGTGAAAACATAAATTGTTATTTCAGAACGTAATAATGCGTTTGCAAAAATTAATTTTCAAATTAGCGCAACATATTCTATGCTAAGTTAAATAATAAAATAATTGCTTATTAAATATATTCCGTACGCGTAAAATAAAACGAGTTTTTTAATTAGTTGAAAGTAGAATTATATTTAATTACTACAGCATTTACGAAGAATAGATATAACAAATTTAAAAATATGCATATGAGAGTTAAGAATAAATGCAGGGAAATAATAAGAAAATAATATTAATAGGTTACGCTATTGTTTTGAAAGAATGGCTTTATTATAAAGAATAAATTTAGATGATTCATAGCATCTATCGTTATTATTTCTGTTTATGAAATATTTATGTTTTTTATTTTAAGAGATTCGACAGAAATAACAAAAGCACGTAATATCAATTCACAGGTTCAAATGTTCATACAGTAATTAATAATTCAGCAAATGAAAATGACTCGAGCCTATATCGTTTAAAATAGTGCATAAAAAAATTTACATATCGTTGGCCTGAAATGAATTTTTATTTAAAAAAATACTCGTGTGGCTAAACGTGTCACTTTCGTAAAAGTTTGATATTGAATATTTCAAGGAAAGTTACGGCGCCAGGTTTAACGCTTGAAAGTGGCACTTTTAATTCGATGGTGCAAATTTCGTTTTCTGGAAACATTATTCGATTACGGAATTATGTTAAAACGATTCATTCGACACGTTCGAACATAAAAGTGCGCAATAACCTAAATATTAATTACTAGGGGGTCAGCGGGTATTTTCAAATAAACCCCAAATACTATTGTAATTAATAGCGTTAATCAATAATTGAGATTAATTTCAATTTAACGCAATAAAAGTATTTAGTATTATAATTTCTATTGGAAATCTGTTGTATTACCTGAACTTTTAATCTTCTATATCTGTTAGTTTATAAATAAAAAGGACTATTAATACTGTACTATTTCACATGTACTTGTGTACTTGTTTACTACCGTCGAATATTTAATTTATCAATGGGGATAATAAAAGAGATAAATTATTGAAAATATCTTAATATAACATTTCAATGGAAGAGAATGGTATTCCGTATTTTTTAGAATAAAATTAGCTTACAATTAAGACAATTTGTCTAACTGAACGTTCAATGAGTTAATCAAATGGGACGTAAGAACCTTTCGAATGCTCTCACATTGAAGTTTGACATTAGTTGAGGCTTAATAATGATAACAGTTTTAAGATGACGAAAATTGATGGCAGAAGAACATTTATTAACTCAATTATATCGAGTTAGTAAAGTGAACAAGGTGATGAAATAAGGATGCAAAAGCACATGACACGTAGTGAAAAATGAAAAGTTTGCGTTGAGATAATAAAAAATCACCCGGAAATTACGCTCGAACGCGTGTAAAGTATGAATATTGTCTTAAGGAGCCCTTAATTTTTTTTTTATGAATGTTATTTATTTATGTAATTTGTGTTGGTTTAAACTTATTGAAGTATACGTGAATCTGGTGAGATGGAAATATTATTGATTTAGGGAAAAAATATTATTCTGTCGATGTATTCAACGTCACATTGTTGTTTTTAATTTATTGACAAAACCATTAAGTGTCCAAGAAGATCCAGAGTATTAAGATTATTTAGGATTTGATGTCTATATTTTGGAGACAATTTGATTTTATCATCAGGATGTTATTAGGATATAAATCATAAATACAGAAACATTAGCAGTAAGACGCACACAATTGTTAAACTGCTATCTCAGAAAATATTTTTGGAAATTCAAAAATTTCGATCAGATTTTCCTCTCAAGGACAAAATATAGTTTATTTTTCTATTTGCTGTTTTCTCGTGTTTCATTTTATCTGCAATTGAATTTTATCTATTGAAAAAGGAGAACTCAAATGAATTTCTATGAACAAGAAAATATTGTATCAATAGTTTCTTCAATTTAGATTAAAAAAAAAATATATAAAATGTTACATTTTATTTTTTTCTATTTGATTTTATATTTGACTATAAATTTAATGAAATTTAGATAAGCAAGTATTGATATTTTAAATGATATCCTTATTTACATGTTATTTAGACGAATTTATAAACGTTTCACGTCTAGAGACAAGAAATTTTTATCACCCTGTCACTATAATCTAATGAATATATTTTATTTTCTCGTTAAATAGTTACGTTTTTTAGATATAGTTTCAGAATATTTGAATTAACATACTTTATTATACACCAAAAACAGTGAATAAGAAAAAATATATTTATATATATATATATATATTAGACTTAAATGAGCACGTTTCTCAAATATTTTGAATTCTAGTAAACATGTGTCTTGTAAATGTATTAAGAAACTCATTGAATTTATTGTAACTTTTTGTGCGGAGATGTTGAAATTTATTTTGGTTAATCTTCAAATACAATTAAATAGTTTTAGGGAATATTGATATTACTTCTAAAATTTTGGTCTTTAATTTATCAATCAATATTTGTTAAATGCAGTTATATATATACACTAAGTATGAAACAAAAAATATGAATTTTTAAAGTTGATGATAGATAAAGTATGATGTTGAAAGCGTGAAAAAGCTTGAACTGAAATTTTTAATTATTTTGGGGATAGAAAAAAGCAAATTTAAAAAAGTATAATTACTTTTCCAATTTAATATTGAGCCACAAAATATTATATACACAAGTCTAATAGCAAATATTTTCAATTTAAATCCCTCTGTCAATTAATCCAATTTAATATGAAATAGACATGAGTAACTAGAAAAGCCTAATTCCGAACAGTAAATTGTTTTTTAAGCTTCTAATAAAAAAAAAACTTTCTTTAATAACGCTTAATAAATTGTGCATAATTCTACGTTGGTTTTTTTATAATAAACATTTATTAAGAACATGTGAGAAATACTATTTAAACTAATAGATTAGTATATTCTATGTCTTATCTGATTATACAATTCAGAGAGATTTAGAGGGATAAAATACAAAATTAAAATATATTATAAACAGCTAAGCGTATTGGATTTTTCTACAATTTAATAGAATTCATTTATCTTTAAAATATTAATATACGAAGAATAGAAAATGCCATTTAAAGTTAAGGTTAATTCATTGTAGGAATTAGTAATTTAATTATTAATAATATAGCTTTTAATTGCGTGTAAGAGCATTACAGATACATTGTAAATTGTATTTAAAATTGTGCGTGTGTGTCTTATTAATTGAACGGATCGTATATTATCCGAAATAGAATAATTAAATTAAAGATTAAAAATTGAAATTAAATAACCAAGTTCTTGTGTAGAGTAGAACAAAGGACGTTGTTAGCGTGCTTGGTAATATTCACAATATTCAGGATAATCTTGTAGTTATGACATCGTGATGGCGATCATCGGGTTTTTGAATTTGTATAAGTGCACACAACGATTGTCATTCATATAAGAATCTAGTGAAGCCGTGCATAATATTTTCCATTTTCAAAGCCGATCGATAATGAGATTAACGATCTTCCTCAATTTCGTCGAAATTACGGCTTCAAAAACTGTACGTTTGATAAGAAAATCTGCGTGATCAGAAAAATTGAGAGATCGAGGGGAAGGATTGTAATTAGGGGGCGGAGGGACAACATTATCCAAAGTATGTAGTTGAGTAATTTTGATTGAGAATCAGAAGTTCGAATGAGGGCACATTAGCAATTGATTATGAAAAAACTTTCCTTCAATATACGGGCTATTTATTTTAAAATTATAAAGATTTTTAATAGTAGTGGTTAAAGGTGTTCCAAGTGTTAGTTGGAGAGTAAACAGGAAATTGTAATGTCTGTAACGCGTTCTAATAATTTCTTAAACAATAAATTCAATAACCAGTTACAAACACACGCAAAAATATTATCGCTTTGATAATAAAAAATTTAATATGCGTATAAAACTGAATTTTTATTATCCTTATACATATATATATATATATGTACATACATATACGTACGTATGTTAGAATGTTTGCGCGTCCGCGCGCTCCTACATATATTTAACATTTTTATTTATATTCAGTTTCATGCACGTATAAATTTACTAGAAACTGTAAACTTGAATTTAAATCTTGAATGCAGTAGAGCTTTGTTGTAAATTTTTTTATATTTTTTTCTTCATTCATAAAAAATTATTGTATAAAATGAACATCGGGAAGTATGTTATAAATTTTTTTATAAATAATAATCAATATAAATAATTCATTCGAAACAATAATATTTATTAATTCCGATAAAATAAATATTTTAAAATGAATAGTTAGTTAATGTTGGTAAGTCGTTTAATGTTCGTAAAAGTAATGTTAAATGTTTAATATATAAACAATCGAAGACGCGCATTAAATGAAGTAATGAGTCGAATACTTGTCCCAATTCAATCTATTAGGAAGTGAAACTTAGAGGTTAAATTATTTGCTATATTGTGCTTATATTTTGTCGTATGTATTGTACAAAATAAATAAACGATCCATCCGTACATGTGCGTGTACGGATAAATCTAATTGTTCAATTATTTTATAAACAAAAGAGTCAGGCGGAAGCCAAGCTGAGAATCAACTGATGTGACGAACTTATTGAATTTCGCACGACCAACACATTCGTACTTGGGCTTCTTTTTTTCTTCATTGCTCTCATACTGCTTCCTAATTTTAACGAAGTTTCAATATTATAGATAAGATTCTGGCGAGGAACACCCCTTTTGTAAATAAAAGAGCTTTAAAACGATTTGAATTTTTACCCTTTATAAATTTGACCTACTTTGAGAAATTCTGAAACATGGTCTTTTCAGAAAATATTTTGAAACTATTATTTTTTTTTTTAATAATTTTCAGTAGTTGATTTTATATCTGATTTTCATTGTAATTGAAAAATTTCCAGTCACGTTGTCAGTAAATTATTTTATTATCTTTTATTTCGATAACGAAAACGTACTCGTGCATGTACACCAAGAATATTGAGTTATTGTAAGAAAATAGATTTGAAAATTTTCTTTTAAATTTTTATTTCTGGCTTATTTTGATTATATTTTTCATTTGGAAGTGTCTTGAAAGAAAAAGTAGTTAACTTATCAGATGATTCTCTCAACTCAATCTTCGAACCTTACCGTTTACTAGGGCATACCTTGAAATGTTGCTATCCTTATAACATGAAAATCAGTCTGAAAATATTATACATTCATTTAATTCGCGCCACTTAAATTGGATTTCGTCTGAATAAAATTTATTTTGATTATTCTTTTTATGAAAATTGCCTTTCGTTAGAAAGTGACGCTAATTCATTTAGCTTCTTACAAAAATTATTCTGCTTATTAAAATATTATTCAACAATTCTATTTTACTTTTAATTTAAAAAGAATGCTTGATTGAATTTTTATTTTTTAAGAACAAATCATATTTATTCTTAACTTTTTCAATATCTTTTTATTACACTTTCTCCGATTTCGATAAGAAGATACTCTACGCCATTCTATGATTTTTCTAATAAAAAAATTTATAAACTAAATTTGTTTTTAAATTTTAATACGTTAACTCTAATTTTAAATTTATTTAATTTATAATCTTTGACAAATACTTTATTAAAGTTGATTTTTCTACATAAACTGCCAATTATTTTATTAATTTAATTATTATAGCTTCATTTTTTTTTTTTAAATAAATAATTGCATTAGATTGATTAAATATTTTTGAATGTTTAAAAATATTTTAAAACGCCCAAGGTCAGTGGAAATAGTAAAGTATAAATCAAAATTTCTTTCTTTTTTTTTTTTTTTTTTTTTCAAAAATAAAATTTTGGAAGCAAGTTTCTAATAGAATTTTTATCTCGTAGCTAAAATGTATAAATATAATTTTATCCGATGGATCTAAAATTAAAGAAAAGTATTAAATAAAAAAAAAAAAAAAAAAAAAAAGTTTAAACTTATACAAGCAGTGCAATTATGCAAGGTTTTCCTTTTATTAAAACATATACTGTACAATAAGAGAATAAGTATTGCAATTAAGCTTCAGCGGAAAATGCAGTTTGTTTACATTTACAGACTGAGGGTGGGGTACCCCGTGAAATTATATCACTTGTCAATATAATAATTTTTATGGAAATGTCCGCGCTAGATTTAGCTTTCGGTGAACTCTCTCGGGTACTTCTATTAGAATATACTGTGAGTACAAAGTTATTAGTCAATGTTTTGTCTATATTAATTAATTATGTAGAGGACAGTGAGTGCGGCGGATTCAGGGGAAGGATAAAATGATAGTGTTTTCCGAAATGTAAGCAAAGCCAATAGAGTAACAGACGGTGAAATCATGCTTCCCGAGGAAACTAGATACATTCAACAGTTTGAAATGCTTCGTTCGGAGCCGTGAAAAATCTCTTGCCTCCGTGAGATCGAACGAGTTGAAGTGTTTCGGTTATTCCATTAACTGGACGTAGCGAATGTCATTTTTATATAAATACGCGTACTTGTATTTTTCTCAAAAATAACATATTATCGCGGCTCTTCCTTTTCCTTTGTCTCTTAGCATAATATTAAATTATTGTACACTTCATTCTTTTCCTTTTGTAACTTTAATTTCCTCCATATTTCTACTTTTTTTGTTTTAAACCAGACTTTCTGCAGTACATTAAGAGTTTTTCTCTTTTACGCCCTTCTGTTGTCTACGTAATTAATGTTAATAATAATAATGATGATGATGACGATGACGAAGACGATGATGATTTAAAGAAAAAGAAAATCTCGCTGTCTGAGACAACGTAGCATAAATTTAATCCGTAATCTATTTTGTTAAAATTTTCTTTCTTTTTAATTTATTTAATATTTTTTTTTTGTTTTTTTTTTTATAATGTATATCTTTTGCTGTCAATGGTAATTCCACATTAAACTCGTTTAGAACTTACAAATCAGTGATTTAATGAAAAATATTATACAAAAGTCTGCCTATTCTAATTTTTTTTTTTTTTTTTTTTTTTTTAAATGAGAATCTGTTTTAGCATTTGAATTTCAAAGTATTTGTGAGCGCTTTTAATTATTTTCCACGAAGGAACCTTCGCGTCTGTTTCAAACAACGAATCGAAGCGGAAACCTATTCATTTCTAATTAAGAAGCAGAACCGCAGAGGAGAAGCACATGGTGTCTTAATAAAAGAGTACATGGAACTTTGCAGTACCTTGAATAATGTACGTTCAAAGAATTTTACAAATAAAAAAGAATCGCTTTTATTCAAGTTGTTTGATAAGCTATGCTTCCTACGAGTCGAATAAATCCTAATCTAATCCAATTTCTTGGCCTCCTTTCGTTTATTGCCTGACCTCTTTAGCACACATCTCCTATCCCTTTAGCACCCCTTCCCGTTTTAAGCACTCCCATTCACGTTTCTTTGAAACTTATTCGGTCTATCCTCGTGGAGGTGCTCGTTAATTCTCCTCCGGACTTGAGTGCTGGCACCGCTTACACCTCTTATTCAATTTGCTTTCGAATTCGCCGAGTTTGCGTATCAATTGTGCCTAGTCGAAGGTGCTCAGCGACGCACCCCTAGCTATCCCTCCGATAACAGGCAGATGCCTGGATAACCTACTGACACTGATAAGCCAGTCTGCTGCGTCCAGCCTCGGATCGTGCCTCGGTACCGCGACCACTCATGCAGCAGGGAATCTGTGGCTCTCCTGATAGCGAATCGAGTCGGTCATCCGTTCGACTGCATCTCTTCGATGCTTATCACACCACCGGTTGTATCGTACATGTGACTGGAGGCCCATCCGATCCGCGGGTACATTCACCCAACATATTACCGCTTACCTTTTATTTATACATGTTATCGTTATTCCTTGCAGAACTTCCAGCAATGAGTTCTATGAAAAGCCAGACTTTTTGCAAATTTGTAAAATTTACAGAACTCGGTAGGTTTTCGAATAAAACTGGGCTTATTATATACCTGCATACGTATCATATATTGGGGTAGTAAATCTATCAATTGCTCTTATACTCGATAACACGAAATGTGTGCATAAGTGGATAGATATGCCCCGAGCGAGCAAATCAAGCGTACGGCCAAAGACAAAAAATAGACGATTGCACGCATACTCGTGTATGCATATATAAATTGAGAGCGAGAGAGCGAGAGAGAGAGAGAGAGAGAGAGAGAGAGGTTTATTTGAACGTTCTCTCTAAAATATATAATAATAAAGATCTATAGAGCAGGGGCTACTAACAAATAACAATATTGGATTGAATAAATGTATAAGTAAATAATCTGCAAAAGAGTTATACTACATTCGATATTCATATAAATACTGAAAAAATTAACAAAGAAGAATATAATTTTATTAAATTCTTTTATACCTTCATTTATACAGGTATTTTTATACGTATTGAAAGTAAGCAAAATACAAAATCTGTAATGATGACATACCCAAGTAATTTTGATCCCGCTTGATTAGAATAAAAATTATACGTATAATTCTATATAATCATGTATATATTATTTTATTTTGCATGTAACATTTATTTTTAATATTTAAACGTTAAATGGACATATCGTGCTAATCGAAAAGTTATTTAAAAAATCATCTTAATTTAACATAATTCTGTATTATGAATTCGTATTGAAATCTATTCAATTTTTATTTGGGACATTAAATAAATTTTCCCTTCGCCATTCTGATAATACTTTATAATCATATTTTTATCTTGATCTTTTATGTTAGCTTCTATAGTTGAGTATATATAGACGTAAAAAATTTCTATTCAGAGTGGTTCTTTAGAATTTGATGAAGGAAGAAAATATATATTTAATGAAATTTACAATTCCAGCTGATACTTCTCTTTAGTTAAGGATCTGACAGCCTGATCTAGAGATAACTGATGTTTCTAGAGTGAATCTCAAAAGAGGCTTTTGAAAAAGTTGAAAAATTTCAACCTTTATGTTGCTTTTTATTGTGAATTCAAATCATAGGTTGATAATCTTATTGATTATGATAAATGATTATGATTATGATTAATACATTCCATCCGTACCAGCCATTGTAATACTACACATTTAGCCCATTACATCGTATCTTGTAAGTACATAAATAAATTTTTATGCTCGTATATTTTATTCGTCATGCAAGTTACATGTTTTTATTAATTTCTTGCCATAATAAATTTATGTAGCCAAGGCAAAATATTAGGAATGCATTTTTAATCTAATTAACAACAATCAATTAATTCGTATTACTATAGATTGATTTTTGTTTATATATTTTGATTCACGGCGAAGTCGGTAATACAGTTTTTATTTATTTATTATGTATATACAGCTTTCCCGTTGCATAAGTCAAATCTTAAATGCAGAATTATAAAGCAATTGATGTAGTTTATAACTAAAATATTTATTAAATAAGTATTTTCTAAATTTAACTTTATGGTTCAGAAGCTGGAAATTTTAAGAATTTACGACGTATTTATTTTAGATATTAGACGACTGGATTTTAATTACACATAGAAATTCACAGGAAATAATAAAACGAACTTATTGTTGAATCATAAAAATATTTACTGAAATAATTTTTGTCCTAAAATGTTCTTTTGGGCAGCTAATTTTTAATAAATAAATTTCCAATACTTGAATTATATAGCATAGTTTTCATTTTTTTTTTTTTTATTTCCATACATGTAAATTTATAAACATTTTATGATTTTCAATTTAAATCTAATAGTTTAATATAATATTAAATAATTGAACAATTTAATTTAATAATTTAATTAGCCTTTCGTACATCTCTGGACATTTTCGCCTAATAGTTCTCGATTAATTTTTTTTTTGTAGTTAATACAGATGATGTTAATTTACTCTAATAAAATCATTTACATGTATTATATAATGATCAGTTATAATGAAATAGAATGGGTTTATATAAATTTTTTATTCATAAAATAAAAGATTCTATATTTTGATAAAAATATGTGCGTAAAAATAAAAAATTTTCGACCTCACCAGTAGTACTCTGATCTGTATAATTACAACTATTAAAAATACTTATGTAATGATAAATAATGCGCGAGATAACAATGAAAATGCATATTAGAAAAGTATCATTGATCACTGAAAATGTAAATTACAGTTTAAATGAGTCCGTAATTATTTAGAAAAATTGATACTAATCTATAACTTTGTTATAATGTATTGAATATTTTGTATTAATATTAATAATTAATGTTAAAATGATATGGGAAATTCATTTTTTTTTTGAATAACCGAATGTCTAATAATTTTTTCAGTATTTATAGCCAGATACACCTCTAGTGGAGGAAAAACTCTCGTGGGGTAGCAAAGTGATTTACTTCATGTAATTTATTCTGGTCATTGGTTTTGTTTAATTTATCTCCTCTTCTTTCACACTGCTAATTTATTTCTTTCTTTGTATGAAATTGAATATACTGATCTCATAGGTCACCCTCTGGTCTTCAGATTTCATTTATCAAATCGAAACGTCTGAGCTTACCTCTAACGTATATACGATATCACATTTTTCCATGTGTTTGCTGCCTATTCGCTTCTGTTTGATAAATACTCGATACATGTGTGTAAGAATATTCCAAATTCAGAGCAATCAACGGTGTAATACCGAATCATTTTACGAGAGTATTCAATTTTTACAGTTTTTCAATCTTTTGATAAGTTCTTTTATTCTAGCCTGAATTAGACTTTTTGCCGACCTCCGTCCATTAATTAGCAATTCTTCAAAATTATCAAACTCATATTTTCTTCCATTCAATCGTTTCAATAATTTTTCATTATCATATAATTTTATCGAATTATTTACTTCGCTTCTTTTTGCTTCCTTACAAGTTTATTACAATCATTATTGTTAGTTATTATGACGAGGTATTATTTCATTTAATATTATTTTGCATGCTTTTGACAAAACATTATAGCCTATGTTTATATCTGGTATATATTAAAAAAATTTTAAACAACAATTTTTCAACAAATAATGTTTAATAGATAAATATTAGTGGTTCATATTGTAAGTGGAATACATTCCTTCATCTTTTCTTAATTGCGAATGTACATAAAGGATCAATTTTCATTACGTGAATTTTTTAAAACGAAGACCAATGATAATTTGGCATTGATAATAAATTTTCTTGTAAGAGATAAATTATCGAAATGAATTGTAAAGTTAAGTTCGGATTTATTCAATAAATAATGTATTTATATCGGTAATATTGTAAATGGTTTTACTATAGATTTGTGTATAATAAAAGTGCATTGGGTCGAAAAGAGATTTCAATAAAATTTGAAATTGTGCTTACAAGGATTTATAAAATTAGGGTCATACAGTGTCAACGACATTCGACCAATACTTTATAAGTGACCAAAACTGTATAAGTCTTACATTAGCATATAATAATTGAAGTTACATAAGAAAGATTTATATGTAATAAGAAAAAGGATAATTCTTTAAATGTAATATCTTGTATTTATAATATTTATAATACTTTTATATAATATTTTTTATAATATAAGAATATAGACAGAGAGAGAGAGAGAGAGAGAGAGAGAGAGGGAGGGGCGGGATATATTTCAATAGTATTGTATAAAAATAAAAATCATAAATATTATAAGAAGGAAATGGAATTTCAGTCAAGAGACACAATGCACATTGACATGAAATGCGCAGGGATTCGTTAGTTTAGACGTGAGCGCAAAATCTATGAAAAGAATGAAGGATCCTTCTGATTCTTTGGGCGGTGGAAAACGACAAGTTCCAATAGAATATCCAAGGGCTGCTAATGGCGCACTTTATAGGCTTGAAGATAAGAAGGACGCGTTAGCGAAAAGGTGCATAGGTAAGGATTGCTTAAGAGCAATAATGTTATTAAAAGAAAATTTGGAAAATTCCGAGGTATAGAAGTCTGTCCGTAGGTATGTTAGAGGCGAGATCGAAGCGTGCATTATTTCCAGGCGGACTATTGCCGATTTAACGGCCGTCCTATTCCTATTACGGACATGCACCACCGCAACGGAGTGAGCTCGGACGTAGAAATAGTAAAAAGCGGAGCGCGAGGTCAAAGGACGAGCTGGGGCTCCGGGCGGGGGCGGCACACAAACACGCGCACGGTGGCAGTGCCGTCGGGGGCCGGTGACGGGGGGCCGGTGACGGGGGGACGGAGATGGGCGCGCACGTTGTTTGCCGAGGATTCTATATTTAGAAATACGAGGCTCGCTCTTTCGTGAGCGCCGTTCGTGTATTCATGAGGTACGGGCACGCGAGATCGTGCCACCACAGTCATCGACCCTCGTAGTCGGCCGGCACCGTGCGCCGCCACCCCTTTTACACAGACATCCACCCTTTTAGCCACCTATACAGAGTCAGGCGGATTAAGGAGTGCGGCGAATCGGATCCTCTCGATCCCGAGGCTCCGCTTCCCGTCATTCGGTTTAGGGGCGCGAGCGAGCCTTAAGCATCGATCGCCGATTCGCCTCGAGGAGAAACCCCCAATGCACCGCGATACACTTATGATGCGACCGATCCATCATCTGTCGCCTCTTTTTCCTTTCATTTAGCTAAGGGAAGACGATGATACCCCAGATTCGTCGCTTAATCGACGCTCGCGAGTTTCGCCAATTCGTCTCAAATCTCTTACACGAGTCGAGCTTTTTTTTATACACACACCCACACACGCACATATATATATATATATATATGCCATTCGAATTTCAACCACTGCATATTGAAGTTGGCAAAGTTGTAAACTCATTTTACATTCTCCATCTTTTTTTTTTTTTTTTTTACCCTGCCTGAAAATTCCATCCTATAGCTTTCTGCGCCACAAAGAGAAATTGTTTTCGTTTTATTTATGCGAAATGCGTTACAGTATGAAAAAAAATCTCGAGTCACATACAGCTATTTATTTATTAACGATATCGTTAGCGTTTCTAACATGTCATGATCTGGATGCTCAATATTCTACGTTCTGATTTACAAGTATAAATAAATATTGTTAATAATATCCTCATTTATGTTAAACATAAACTCATCCATTATTATGATATTTATGTCGTAATACGTGCATGTTTATTATTTATAAATTAATGCATAATAAATTATTCTTTGCTTATTTTAATATATAAAGTGCATCTAAACTTTTACATATTTTGTTTCAAATACTAATTTTGTAACTCCCCTCGATTTTAATTTATACGAATAATTGATTTTATAAACAGCTTTTTAAATTTTTAACTGAATGTCAAATTCATATTAAGATTATTTTATATTTAATCCGAGACAAGAAAAAAATTACTCTAAATATGGATATAGAATAGTATCTGAAATAAAAAAATCTGAGTAACGCGAGTATGAATTACAGAGTTTAAAGTTTTAAAAGTCAGCGGTATCTATAGGATAATAGTTTATAACTAAATGAATAAAGTATAACTTTTAGTTACTGATCATTATTCAATCCATATTTTACATTTTATTTCAGCTGTTGCAATTTCATCGTAGGTATTCTTAAAATTACATTCGTACAAGCTACTACTGCGAATGGCTTTATAATTTCTTGAATTAAATTGATGATTGCACGAATAAATTATGTGCACAAATTCATTAAAATTATAATTAAATAGCCGAATATGTATAATAGTCAATATTTGAATAATAATTCTTCTCCTTAAATTTATTCTGTATTTTTATACAACATTCGACTGAATACAATTGAAGCTTATACACTGCGGCGGGTTATTTGTATTTCATATGGTATTTCATAATAGATGAATTCTGTTCAAAAGTACCGGCTCCCGTTAACTAAACTTTAACAAATTGTTTAATTTATTTAAACCATTATTTTTCGATCTATTTCGATATGAATGTGCTGAATTAAAAATTACCGTCTTCAGTTTCTTTCTTTTTAATAAAGTTTCTCAATCGAAATCTAGAAATCAGCGATCGCGTTAAGTCGGATGTAAAATAAAAGAACACGGGGAAAGTAATGCAAATATAGTATAGGCGGAACTATAACTTAAGCTTATTATCGGTTATTATAGAATCGAATATAATTTAACGCTGACGTGAAATCTTAATTGCACTATCGAAATTGACTCTCATGGTGTACACAATTTTTAAAATTATGCTCCACGTTTTTATGTTAAAAATATTAGCTTTCTTAAAAGAAAATTCAGTTCCCTCGGCTCATCTCGTCTCTTGTTACAAATATTTATTTTGTCAGATTCATTTGCTTAATTATAAGTGGTGTACATTCAAATGCGTCTACTTCAAATGGAATTAGGCAAATGACCGAATAACTTTTCATTTATTTTTTCATATTCGTATTTTATAACTTGAGCTCATGATAAATATATATATATGTATGTATGTATACATGGATTATAAATTGCATAATCTAACATTCGGGATCTAAATGGTCCATTTACATAAAAACAATATAAATGTTTACATTACCGTTCGCGAACTTTATAGGGAAGCCGAAATAATGCATTGGAGTTTTGCACGTCAAAGTTGAAAGGTATCGATTAGTTGTCGTTGTACTTGATGTTATTGAATTTTTTTTTTTTAATTTTTCGAAACTAACATATAATTGCAAACTTTTCGATTACTGAAACGATAATCTGTATTCCGTGAAACGATATCACTAGGTTACTTAATTAGCCGTTAAAAGTTTGATATAAAAATATATCCGCGTGTAAGTGTATATGTGTTAGGGAGGCAGTTCATTATGTATTGAAAAAGTTGCTCGATTGAAGCTTCCGGTTTTGGGAGAAAAGAAGCAAATTTCTGGACGAGCTCGTTGATATAAATTTTGGTTGACATTGTCGGGGCGAGCGATTCAGCCGATGACATTCGATTGCCTTTGAAAATCAGATTAAACAGAACGTCAACAGAATGTTCAATTGTAAACGAAAAAGGCGTTTGGCCATGGGACGGATATAATCGAGATGACTACTCGCTCCTGTGTTCGGTATGTTAGTGCGAGGAGGAAATCATCGGAGCATGGCCCTTATGTCTCCTTCTCGGGGAAGTCATTTTCGCGCCCTTTTCACGCATTCTCTCGCTTTTCTTATCGCTCGAATTTACGTAATTCAGCGAATAGATCTGACTCTGGTCAAAACCATTGCCTAATTCTCGCTCGAACGATGGATCAACGCCTTGTATTCTTTACCGATTTTCCAACAGATTTCCTCGTATAATTAAACGTTGGATTTTTATAAAAATTATACGATCCATCATTGTCTTTGATCCATTCCTCCACATCATTTTTTTTAAACACTCCTTGGTGGTTGTGTTTTTCTGAACGACAAATAGTATAAAAGTAACACTCTTAAACCATAAAGGCAGACATGAAAAAATGTAGATATTTCTGAGATAAATGTGCGATTCTTCCAAGTGAAAACAGTAACGGAGTTATGGATTTGACCGATTTAGATTATAGGAATGCATAAATTATAAATTCAACAAAAATTATAATATTCCTAGAAAAGGGAATAATTTTATAATAAATGTATATGTGTAAAGTATTTCATTACTTCTTTTCGCGATTTCAAATTTCTTATGATACTTTATTAGAATGAAAATTTAGTTTAAGGAACACACAGTTGAAGAATATGAACGGTGAAATTATGTTTTTAGCGTATCACTTATTAGATGTATAAATCTGTGAAAAATGTAAATTAGCATAAAAAATCCATCTAGTCTCACAAGAAAATATTTTTAAATATAATTAAATATACCCACACCAATTATTCTGAGTTATTTTCTAAAAATATATTTTAGAACCACTAACATGTAAATACGAGTATGATTAGTAGTTCCCTAAATTATATTTAAAATAATGTGTTAATTTTTCTTAATGTATTTGTAATAAAAAAGTTTACGCACAGTAACGCATGCGACTTTCAAGGATATCTAATTACTTTGCTCAAGTCAATGACAAATAAAAATGACTTAAAATATAAGAATATATTCTAGAAAATCGTATGATGCAATTTGTTCTTCGTGTCATAATCATGGTATATAGAGACTGAAAATAAATTAAATGAAAAAATATCCAAACCGTTGAATTATTTACTTATTTGAAAATTCTAACGAAGGCACAACTCGTTAGTTTGATAAGTGCATTGCGTGTACATACTTATAAGGAATATAAAAGTATTACACGGCCGAACAGAGTATGTATGAGTGGTTGAGATGACACATTTGTTGTTTAAATGATTTTTATAAATTAAAAAGGGATGAGAGAATTATAAAATGGTACTAATAGAAAATTCATACCAAAGAAAAATCGTTTGATTAAAAACACGTATTTATAATTTATAGGTAATTTTCAAAGGCTTACGTATGATTATTTAAAGTGATTATTTCTATGAAAATCAATATTATAAAGCCAATACATTGGATCCTCTTTAATTGTCTCTGCCGTTATCCTCATTGAATACGGGTTAGGTAAACCTAGGTAGATCTGCAATTCACCTCGGATACTTGAGCACAAACTGACATATATATATATATATATATTGAATACCTTATTAAAAATTACAGCTTAACATTCCAATTGTATATTTAAAATATCGATTAAATAATATCTAGATGATTTTCGCATACTACTTAGTCAAAAACATTTAAAAATCATTGTCTTTTCGTAATTACACACATACGTATTAGGTATTATAAATCAACAGGCCGTCAAAAGTGATTTCCAATGGAATTAGAATGTAATACAATTTCTTTATATTCTACGTCTGAAAGTTTCTATGATAATACACAATGATATGAAACTATAAATAATGTAAGAAACGGCATTAAGAATTTAAACAAAGTAAAAACTATTTGTAGAGCTAGAGCTTCGTATGGTTATTTATGGTTCGTATAAAAACAGTTGAGTATAGCCAATTTTTATCAAAAATCTTTATTTAATGCCTCATTCTTCATGTTTTATCAAGGCCTCTGTTTTTAAAGCAATATACACGCAGATTCTAATGCATATTCAATGGCTGATAAATCAAATTAAATATGAAGAACTAAGTTTTTGTGTCCCTATACGTATATCTTCATCCCCGAGTTATCTATCCGTCTTTCTATAAATTTATCTCATTTTTTGCCTCCCGAGCGGCAATAAGCAAGCAGAGAGTCTAGCTGAGACTATATACCGCGAAGGAGAAGTGACTTGCATCTTTAAGTGAGTATGTTTTCATGATGGAGGCATTATAGGAGGTCCAGGGACGGCGAGGTGGTGGTGGAGGGGTGGTGGTAACATTTGATTTCTACATCCGAGCGATAAAAGCGCCGTTATAAAACATAGCACGCACTGAAGCTCCGGGAACTGAACGATCTGCAGCGAATTCACCGCTGGCATTCGCTGGAAAAAAGTAAGGAATTGTGGTATTCGATAAAGCATTTGCGGAACACTGTGGGGGCAAACTCGCAGACTCCTTCCGCGGATGAATTTAAACCTGAAGCTGTAAAAAAAAAGCGTAAATAGAAAAGGGGAAGGGGGTCTGGTCTTATATCTGCATTCGTCCCGATAGAATAAAAAATTGCTGACTTCGTATTGAAAAGATTCCTTTTTCAATTACAATAAAACGAACCCAGAATAAGCCGAAAAACTAACTCGGAGGATAATAACTTCCACGTTAATCAAAATTATACGACTCCTTATTGCTGAAATTATATCTCTAATAAAGCTTACAATGCATTTTCAACCGGAGCTTTACCATTCATAATTAAATGGTAAGAGTAACATTCAATGCCATTCGTATACTCCGTCCATACGATTCTCGACTCGACTTCTTCTATTTATTTCTTCAATACTATAACTATTGATCTCTGATCACGAGATTAATTCTCGTTTTCAACGTCACTTGCTGCTGCTGCCTGTACGTCCAACATTACATTATTTTAATCAGATTCTTCCTTAGCCGATTTCTAATTTTAATATACAATTTCATGGGGCTATGAGAAGCGTTGTTTTGTTGTTGTTGTTGTTTTTTTTTTTTATGTTTAATAAGAATGTCGGTTTGAATGAAGCCTATCGATCGAACGAAACATGAATTAAAATAGATATTCATAAGAAATGTTACGAAAATTACAAGAAGTTTCAATCAAAGGATAAAATGCCGGAAGATGAGAGTGTAAAAATAGAATATAAATACAGTAACAGAAGCTGTCACGGAAAATAAAAATCATGGAAAATACGCTTAAGCGTTGTTGAGCTTGTGAGCAGAGAACTAAAGAGAATATAAACATTCTTTAACTTTCAGTGCAGCAAGTATTAATTAATTCAATGTTAAATAATTTCTTGTTAGGTAAATTTGTATTTTCTATAATTTAATATCGCTAGTCTAGTACTACAAAGTAATACCAAGTCCGACTGATCAATATTTAAAATAATTTAACTTCCTCTGGATATTGTATCTTAATTGCATTAATTATTTACGAAAGCTCCGCAGGATTTAATCATAAAATTATATTTTTTGAAATCCACACTCCAATTTCTGCTCACTTTACGTTCTATATCACAATTTTTTATGGACAAGAATACTTTTTCTATATATATTATTTTATTATTATTATTATTATTATTTTTTTTTTTTTTTTTTATAGAAATTCGTATAATTAAACGTTTTTGAGTAAGATCAACTTTAAGATGAGCTTTGATAATCAGCGCTTCCTAATTTTAAATATATATTTGCGTAGTAAGAAATTTTGTGCATTTTCTGAAAAACGATTATGCTGATCAAAGCAACTGGTTTCACCTACACTTATGCAAACAAATATAGTGCTCGAATATTTGTGTAGTCGTTCGTATCTTCAGATCGGTATTATAATTATAGTAACTAAATCAAGTTATGTATATTTTATGTATATCATTGGAAATCCTGTGAAGCTAATATATATTTTTTATGTGTTTAATTTTATTCCCTTTTCTTTTTAACCAAATAATTTATTGCAAATATATGGGCGTTCAAATGTTAATAACAAATCCAGAAGTATAAGAAAGTCATTTGAAATCTAATCTGTATATATTTTATATACATGGATTTAAATTGCGTATAAGATGGAAATAAAAGTAGTAGGGAGGAAACGAACGTACTACATAGAACGGTTCTTTCTTTCTTTTTTTCTTTTTTTAAATAACAAAGAATAGTATATTATTTAGATAAAATAGTGTAATAATATTTTTCGTTTGCTTTTCTCATCATTGTTTCAGTCTCTTGTTCATTGTTCATTCTTAAGATGAGATTAGTTGAAAGAAAATAAAATTTTATAAAAATGTACATGAAATAATGATTGACTTTAATTAATTAATCTATTGGATTAAGAATCTATAGGATAATATTAAATACTGAAAATTCATACGATGCAGCTGCGAAATAATCCTTTTCTTATATAAGTACTTCTAATAACAAAGACGTATCATCAATAATAATGTACGTGTTTTTCCTCAAGAAGTATTACTTTTTGGCACTGTATGCAACGCAGATATTTCAATTTGAAGTTTATCAATAATGATTTGATTAATTAACAGGTTATTAAGCTATTTTTAAAAAATATTGATACATCAATACGTAAATATTCATTAGTTCTTCTACTTGTCATTAGTTATTACGAATTTTTTGATGAATCAACAGTTGAGAGCTATTTGAGAATTTTGTTGATTCAATTGAAAAGAAATAATAAAATAATGAAATAATACAAATAAAGCATCTTTCATGTCATGAAAATCAATTAAGATTCAATGTGCCGAGCAGGATTGCCGTACCTTAAAATCAAATGACATTGATTAATTTAGCTTTGAAAATAATATTAGTTTCTTCGAAAATGAATTTTCATAAGAGTGAAAATAAAAGAGCCAAATCATGTCGCAAAGCTACTTATTTCTGGATAAGTATTCTCTCATGACAGAGCTAGACAGAAAAGAATGTCCTCTAAAAATAGTGTATTTTCTAATATATAAATCATATTAGCAATATCTAAGTATAAATTACAAAATTGACGCATAACCTAATGAATTTGTTTTGTAATATTTCCATTTATACTTATGTATTATAGAGATTAAAATAAATTTTTGTTAAAAATTAAAGATTTTATGGATGTAATTCCGTTGATATTTGAAATATCGAATGTTATTCATTTCTTATGAATGACATTCTCAGGTTTTCACGTTTGAGAAACAATCATGGATTCTTAAAATGAAATCTCTTCGAGAATAAAGAATAAAAACATTTACAATAACAGATTACGTATTTCTATTTAAAATAACGTGATCAAACTTCAATATTATTGCAGTGAAGTAATTAGATTAACTAATTATTCAATAGTTTGCGTATCAGTGTCTTCCAATGTCTATGCAACTATGGTTTATCTGACGATGAGCATTCTAAGAAGCTTCTTAAAGATTCGTAAAGGACTTCGGGAAAGACTCTCTATTCAGGATGAAAATATGTTTTTCTATAATACATAAATCTAATAAAAGTATCCTTTGACCACGACATATTAAATTTGTTTATCATGCGATAGTCTCAAATAATGCATAATATACGTATGTATGTGCGTATAAGCAAGCATCTGATGGACAAATTTCATAGCTTGGAATGTTCAATAAAAAGCGAAAAGTTTATATAAAACCAAAATTCAATGTATCGTGCATTTTTCATTCCAAATATTGTCGACGTTGTTGTGTTAAAAATTTCTTCCCAAAACCGATTTGGCTAGATATGTATAGGTGATAAAATAAATATTTAATTTGCTGTGCATATAACAATATGCTGCTAAATAAATATATGCGTAGAATCGAATTAAACAAATCACTGCAATAAAGTATACCGCAAACATGATGTGTTTATTGCACGAATGTTTTTGTTCAAGTCAATTGGAAAATCACAAGTGAAAGAATAAGAGAATTATATGTTTACAGCTAGAATGTAATGGCAAAAGTTTTTATAAAAGAAGCAAGGAAACACCGCTCTAAAGAAATAACTAAATCTGCACACGAGTATGTAAAAAAGATACACCACCAACCGTATTCTCAAATACTTTTTCAGGTGGCTTTCATGACCAATAAATCAACCATCATACAAACGACCATTTATCCGTTTTTCCTATAAAACTTGAAGTTACGCAGCTGCGTATTAAGAATTTCTTGAAAAAGGTATGCTTTTGCATTTGTCAAAGGGAAAGGAGAAGCAGCAGGAACGGGGCAAAGGGGCAGAGAGGAATGAGGAAAAAAAAAAAAAAAAAAAAAAAAAAAGATTGAAAATTTAAATCAAATACGTTTATTTAACTTTTGTACAAGAAAATTGCAGGAAAATTCTTTATCAATCTTAGCCGTATTTCTGATAGCGATTCCTATAACCATGACCACTTTTATATATTTTTTTTAATCCGCACGTATTTCATTTTTCGTGCATCGAATGCACGAAATGTAAATATCCGAAACCAAATAGTCGAATGCTAATTCTATTAATTTTGGAAAATCGTCCATCGTAAGAATATTTTCCTCTGAATTTCTCATCATTCATTCAGTCTCTGTCCTTTTTTTTCTTTCGGCGTACAATTTTTCTTTTCCTGCCGTTTTCAAAATTTAAAATAATCCGGAGGGATTAAAATTTGTGTACTAAATATTCGTATTGTACAAATATCTTATACAGGACAAATATTAAAAAACGCATTCAACGTACCATGTTCGTTTTTTTTTAAATAAAATAATTTTATATAAAATGTAATATTGAATGATTAATGCATCAAAATGTTAAAATATACTATTTATATTTAAAAATATCGTCACTATTGGTATTCGGTGTATAATAAATTCTGGATCTTAAATTTTTTTTTTTTTTTAATTTTTATAGTTACTTTGATTCATTAAATCCATGAATATTACAATTGCATTCGAATTTTTATCGAATTTTTAAATTTTTCCACCAATTTCACTTTATTTTTCGAACATTTGACAGAATCAAAAATATTCTTTTTTTAACAATAAATAACTGAACTAATCAAGTTGTCACATAAAAAAGCATGATAAAATTTGTTCACGCATACATATACATATAAGAGCACTCACACTTGCGTACATACAGTATGGCAGTAAAATTAAATTAATTAAATCTATACGTAGAATTAAGAAATCTTATTTAATAAAAAACTAATTTTCCATTATTATGCTTTCGTATAAACAATGTATTAGTCCCGAATGACGTTTTACGTCCACTGTCTCTTGAGTTTCGAATTTGTCTACATCCCCTTCATTTTCACTGCGCTTTATACATATTACGTTACTTTATTCTTTGAAGCTTGATATCATTGCTTTCCTTACTCTTCTATTCATTATAATGATATCCTCGATAGTATTGGTATTGACAATATAATTTTTCGTACTAGTCGCAGCTCATGTAAGGAAATAAATTTTGAAGCAATTGAATTATAGCAATTGAGCTAAGAAGTAAAATGAAAATTAAAAAATAAATAAAAAATAAAAGAAATAAATAAAAAGAATATAGTACAAACGATGGTTTTCTTTTAAATTATCTTCTAGTTTTTGATCAATCAATAACATTTATATAAAAGAGATATTGAAAAAGTTAGATTTATTGCGAACGATACTTATTATAGGTCTCAGTATATTTATAAATATACAAGCCAATTGTTTCTGTATATGTATACCTTTTTATATTATTTTTTATTTTTAAAATATTTTTGAAACTTTGATTTTTTAAACAATGAAAATGTTTTTATAAATAGTAATAGTATTAGTTTACAACATTACCAAAACTGAATGGTATATTTTAAAGAAAATAATAAAAGAATTGGCAACAAAGATGCGAGATTAATATTTGTAAATATAAAAAATTCGAAGTAACTGTAATGTATGGTAAAAGTTTCCAAGGTATTTGCTTAACTGGCGTGGCGTAGCTGAGCCTTATCAAAAGAAACATGTAAATTTAAATTTGCGCACTGTTGTGTTTCTCACGTGTTGGTTTTGTTGTTGTTGTTGTTGTTGTTGTTGTTATTGTATGTAAAAGATTTGAGAAGCTGTGTAAAAGTTTGGATGGAATGAGAAGATCAAGGATATGAGGGAGATGATCCAGTATTTAAGTAAACGATTCTCTAGATAAACTGTTGGCGGCGAGACGGGAGGGGAGGTCTGGAGGAGCAGATAAAGTCAGGTCGGAGCAAGAAATCAAGCAGGCAAACAAAGAGACAAAGAGAGTGAGTGGAGTGTGAGTTAGAGAGAGAGAGAGAGAGAGAGAGAGAGAGAGAGAGAGAGAGCGAGACATTAAAAGCTGTTGGACCACCCCAGGAGCTTGGGGTCGGAATAATCGAGCTCGGCACTTCTCAGGTCCGGTCTTGGAGGGTACACTATGCGTAGTACGGGTGCGTTGATGGTGGTCGGGGTTTCACAGGAGGGGGTAGCGCGGGTGATCCGTTGGCTGGATGGGTGGTGATAGTCGACGTACTAGTCGTGGTGGTGCTGATGGTAGTGGTGAAGGCGGTTACGACGGTGGGACGGGTGTGTGTGTGGGGGGGGCGGAGGAGGAGGAAGCAGGAACCTTCCACATGTTGCGTCCGCGGCTCGCCGGGCGCAAGTCCGCTAGGCGCCCGGGCCAAGAAGACGGGACGACTCCCTCCCCGACCGTCGACGAGCCCGACTTTCCTCGGGTAGCCTCAGTTCCGCGGACGCCACCGGAGAGTGCGAGTCGCTCGCCCGCGTGTGCCGCCCCACCATCGTCGAGCCTCCCTCGTCGACGCCGGAAATCCCCTTCTCCTCCTCATTCTCCTCAGTCTCCTCCTCCACCACCTCCTCCATCTTTTCATCCTCCTCCTCTTCCATCGCCGACTTTATCGTCTTCGTCTTCTTTATCCGGACTGGCCGAGGTCTCCGTTGTCGCGTACCAGCGCGCTTATTTCGCCTACGTAGTGTCGTCGGTCCAGTGACTGCCGCCCCCGGTCGTCCTTAGCTCGGCCGCGCGGTCCGCGGACCGAGGCCAGCATGTGAGCACCGCGAGGTGGGCACCGCCGGCTGACACCGACACCAAGATGATCCCCACCTGGGGCTGAGCCCTTTGACGTTGTACTACACAAGGTAGGGCCCGAGCGCCTCGGCCTAATACTTCTCCTTCATCTTCCTACCGCGTCCTCGGCGATTTTCATGCCTACCGAGGACTCGCGAGCTCCTATTAGTCGACAAGAGGTGTCACTATTCCCCTCGCCGCGCTCCCCTCTTCGTTGAATAAAGCATAAGCCTTCTAACTGTTAACCACTTGCTAAACTAAGCTTGATTCCGCGCGATAACTACCTGCCGGTTCTCCCTTCTCTGCACCCTATCTCCCCTCTCCCACCTCCCGCCCCTTCAACCGATCACGCTCCGGCGATTGCGAGCTTCGAATGCTCTAATTAACAATACGCGAATCGCTCAACAATGACTTCCATTATTCGCTCGCCAAAGACCAACGATACTATAGCAAAGTACCGAGTCGATATGACTTTTCAATATTGTTATTTACTCTTTTCCCTATTCTCTTCCTTTCTATTCTCGAGCCTAGACCTTTCAATACTTTTCAATAAAAAGAATAAATCCCTTTATAAACAGTATAAAGTACAGGCAAGAATAATTAATATATTATTTAATACAGAGCACGAGTTGAAATCATTCACAATTACAGAGAAAACTTGCTTTACTCGATTCATTATGAAACCCCCCCCCCTTTTCACCAAGAGGTTTTCTGGGCTAAGTAAAAGCGCTTCTAATAAGCAGGCAATCATTTTTCGCAAAACCGTTAGGAGTATTAATATTACATGAGCATTACGGAAGCCTGCTCTTTATTCCGATAAAGTCGGGGGCTTTACACTTATCTTTGGATGCTCTTCCTCTCTCCTCGAAAAGCACGAGTAACAGCTTATGCCAACGATTTAATAGGCGAAAAACTGATAAGAACGGGAGAAGGAAGGTGCCTTTGCTCCTTCACCTTCTTCTTTAACGTACTCGTAGAATATAAGGCAATGAATGGGCCGCGCGACAATCGACTTTACAGCTTCGTCATAAAAAATATTTAGCAACGAAAACGAAAGAGCTAGAAATCTTTGTGTTTGCTTAAAGGGAAGGAAAAGTAAGTGCTCCGGGTCACTCTTGAATTAAAAGTCTTATATTATCCTTGACTTTTTTCGACGTTCTACCATATGCTTGTGCACGCGGGCGCGCGTGTGTATGTGGGCGTGTGTCTGTCAGAGAGGTTCAGACAGAGCATATATATATATATGTACGCACACGCATTGAATGAGTAACTAAACTTGCGGCTTTATATGAACTTTAAGGACTTTTATAAATCATTGAAAATGCCGTGGAAAATTCTTAATTCGAATTTTCCAATGGATTTGAATAAAAGTCAGACCTGTTAGAGATGAAATTGCATTCGTTAGATTGATGTATCATTATGTTAATACTAATAATGCGTATAATTTAATATTCCACGCACGATTGAACGTAAGTAAGCTGGAATTAAAAATTAACTATAAATCTGTAGTGGTTAGGTAGTAATGACTAAGCCAATAGAGCTTACAGCCAATAAATATATAGAAAGAGTACCGACGTAAACATTGACATTGCCAGACAGTATCTTTATTATCTACACGAGTCTTACAGATACATTTTTATCAGGACTTAGTAATGATTTAACATTATTACATATTACGAATATGTGTTTTAATAATATATGTGCATAGGTGGCCGATGATAAGGCTTATTTTTAGGAAAATTCAAGCCTCTCAATTGGCAAAAATTTAATGCGTCGCTAAAAACATATCGCATAAATTAACAATAAAGAAGGCGTTTACTGCAAGGATATTTAAATTTAACAGTAAAATTGTTATTACCAGTACTACTTTGTATGAGCAATAAGGAATTTGCTATACGTAATCATCCAGATGAACAAATTAAATATTATATGTAATCATTAAAAAATCGATGGCTTCCCCATTATTCCAATTATTATTTCATTATAAACTACTAAATGCTGATAATTATTTATATAATTTTTATGAAAGTCATTTATGATTCAGTAATTATGTACTAACAAATTGCGTATAAATTGAAAATTTAATATAGCCTTAAAAAGCTAATAGATTATTTGTTTTAAAAATCGAGAAGAATGAATCATTTCTCAAATTTATATTATTAACTAAATACAATATTGAGTTGAGGTTTAATGTACACGTATTCATTTGTTTGTTTCTTTTTATCAAGAAAAACGTGTGCTCGATTTTTTAAATTAATTTATTAGTTTAATTATGAAATACAAGTTTTAAAATAATCGTCATATTGAGAGCTTGATATGATCTATACTTAACTGCATCCTGGTTCTTTTTTTTATGCAAAAAATTTTATTGTACAAATACTGTACACGCATGGTGAAAAAACGAATACATTAATACTACTCTATACACTCTTAATTAAAACAATGAATTATTCTTCCTATTTTATAGTACGATTTATTGATGATACATTTAGAAGTTACAGATAATATTATTCATATCAACGGATCATTATTAAATAAAATTTTATATTTAAATTAGTTTTGCGCACTTGCGTCTCTCTCTCTTCTCTCTCTCTCTCTCACTCACTCTCTTACTCTGCGCATTTCAATGCAGGATGTAAAAAATACATTAAAATTAACTTCATTTTTTGTCTTAAAAGTAAGTAAAACGTTTTAAATTAAAGTTTAGAACGACGATTGGCTTTTATAATTTTTAGAGTAGTTTTAATACTTTTTTCTATTAATATTAATTATAATACGAAAAGCAATTAATTTCATATAAGGTATTATTATGATAATTTTTGGAAATATTAATAAATGAGTTTGATCGTAATAATAATATTGATAACGATGACGATAATGGTACGGATTTAGATTTTAAGCCTTTCACCGATACTATGTATCCATATTGAACTAAGTTATTGCATAAGGTGAATTAAGTATGTTTTTTTTTTATTAATAAAATTTATAAAAATAGGATTATAATATAAAATTTGTTTTATAATCTGATTTTGTAATAATGTCTTTTAGTCAATATTAAAATGAGCAGTTGAGAGACTTTCTACGGAGGTAGAAAGGCTTATTAAAGAGAATTATAGGTTTCCCGACCTGAATACAGTATGAGAACAACGACTACGTATAGAGCAAACACAAACATAAATGCGTAGCCTATCGTAACTCCTAGCGCACTGGACTCGAACAAGACAAATTATAAATTCATAGGGTCTTTATATTATTCAATAAAGCGAGAAAGAAGTATGGGAGCTTTCATAGTCTCCTACAACGAGATTATAACGCGTAAATAAGAAATGGATATTTGCAAGGTAAAGTAGATAAATCACTGGAACGTACGAGTATGTATTTGAATTCTTCTTCTATATTAGCCAGCGGTGTAATTATATTAAAATATGGAGTGGTACGTTTGGACCCTTTTAGACATGACTGCGGAATTTCGAGAAAACTCCTTCGAATTTAAGTAAAAAGTGAGCGAAACCAATTGGTATGGAGATGGGGGAGGCTGCCGGTACGTCGTGTGCACAGGAATGATATTGATCAGGATCGGAGATGGGAATCTAATCCCGTAGTGGGGGAGATTAAGGAAGGAAACCGCTCGCTGGATATTGTCCTTAAATCGGCGAAAGAACGGAGGGAATCGTAGGGGAGCCGAGGGAGAACCCCTTCTACATCATCGCGGACTCTATTTTCGCCTTCCCTGGGCGATCCACAGCGAACCGCCTCCGGGAGTACCGCGACTTCAGTACGCTTGAGACAATCGCGGCCGATGGTGGAGGCGAGCGGAGATGAGCGCGCGGCCGCTTCCTAATAGCGAAATTGCCTAGAGGATCGTGGTTATTCGGCATAAGGGTCAGGGGCGGGAGGAGAGGGCGAACATAACGCGTCCCTTTCAATCGAGGATTGAAGGCACAAGTGCGACACTCGATGACTACTCGGCCCTCATCCTAATTGCGCCCTCTGTCATTGCAGGATGAAGCGTTTCTGCGGTAAGTGCATTTTATGGGATAAATGATCGGAAGAACTGGACCGGTTCGAGAGTGCCGATACAATCGTCGTCGGGGCTTCGATTATTTCGATGGATCGAATGGATCGAATGGAATGGATGAGCCTCCGGGAAATGGGACGCTTATGGCACGGACGTAGAGTAGTAGGCTGGACTGTACGGATGTATTGCTTCTGATGATGATTTTATTTGCGCGAGCCTGCAAAGAATGACTGACGTTATCCTAATGATGGATCCGATCCTTACTATATCGCCTTAAACTCTTTTAATGCCAATTCAACAAATTATTTACCTACTTTCTCCGCGTCGCCCGATTCCCTTTAATCCCTACCGTCCATATAAGAAATCCATAATGGCAATTATGCAACGAGACCGATGATTATCTTACTCCAGCGGAGCATCTTCGCGCTAATCACTCTGACGTGGATTCTTCACTGGCGTATCGTTTGACGCAAGGTTCTGTCGATTTACATCAATTCCGTTCCAAAGACGTATTTGTAATTTTAGTAACCGAGCTGTTAATATAGTTATTCTGGTTTGGCATTCGTCCAGCTTCTTTTAAAGGCTAAAACGCAGAATTTCTTTATTAAGCTTCAACTTATAGAGGAATTTTCGAGTTAGAAAGACCGCGGTATCTGTGGGAGGTACCGTGATCCATAATGATCGCCAATCTACTAAAATACTGCATGCATAACTCCATTTATAATCTATTTCCTAGAAGCTTTTAAATCATTCAACGGCGGATCATTCAAATGTAAATGCTGGGCATTTACATTAGGCTTAATTGAATCCCTTTGTTTTAATCGTCAAGGCACGCGTATCGAATGTGCCTCATTAAACTCACTTACTTAATATAAAAATACTTTTTAGAAGCCGAATACTTCTTTATATTAATATAGTTTTGGTTTAATAGCGGATATGCCGGAAGAGCTTAGCCTCCTTTGTACTTTACTAGCGGACATAAAATGTTCAAATTTAGATTTATTATTCTGATAAAACAATATGTAACGCGACAAATAAAAAAATGTACATGTGGATTGGGCAATAGAATAAAAATAAACGAAATTAATGGCGAGCAAAGTAATATTATATAAACGTCGTCTGAAATCGTCGTGTGAGTCTCATCGAGCGGCTTAGCGCTTTTATTAATGTTACACTTTTACGCTGTTTACGCTCTTAATAAGGTTATTGGTGCCAAGCTCGTTTCATATTTAACGAATAAATTACTTCTTTTAGAATGGCATAAATCGATCGATTACCTATTTTTGGCTTCCGTAACACATTTTTTTATTGCGAGTACCTGATAAATTTTACCTGTAAGAACGCTTAACGTCACTCTAATGGAAAAATCATATAATTACAGTAGTCTTGAAAAACCTCAATTACCAATTACAATGCTTATTAATTATGGCATTACGTATAATATTACGAAGATATAATGCTGAGATTTTATGCAATGACGATACTCCATAGGTAACCGAGCTTAACTAACCTCCACGTATACCCATAGATGAATAGGGTTAAAATCGAGGGTAATTTACTGCTGGAAACTAATCCAGAAATATCATTTTATTATTAGGAATATTATTAGAAAGAAGAAGGGCTTAGGCATCGATACATCTAATTAGGTGAAGATCATCATTCTCTAAAATAGAAGGTCATGGGTTAGTAGTTTGGAGGCCAACAGAAGTCATATATCTATTTTGATGTCTTTCTCTTTAAAATATCTTTCTTATATGCCTGATGGAAATTTATTACGACGAAAGGTTCTTTATTACGTAAATGATGAACCGAAACTTGCACTTTAATAGATATCCTATACTTTTTTCTTTTTACAACTCTGTTTATTATCTCTGTAATGTCCTGTTGTCTCCTTTTCACTTGATTTATTTTTTACAATTTTACTTTTATTTCTACTAAATATTTTTAAAATTATTAAACTCCGTATATTCGCGTAGGAAATGGCACGTGTAAACAATTATTATCCTGAGAGAAGATACATCGGTAGCTTAGAATTTATTATTCAACCAACTAAAGGTTATTGTATTTTTTTTTTTTAAATAAACGAAGGCTTCTTTATTGATAAGACGATCTCAATAATTAAATACTGGAGCTTCATACGCTAAAAGACAATGTAACGTAACATCACAAAATTGCGCTACGCAACAAAGGAAATAAACAATTGCTGCATGCACTTTTAAATAAAAGAAGTTTAGCTATTTTCAATATGTGAAATTCAATAGACGTTTAGATAAGTAAAGCTTTTATTAATTAAGATGATTGTAAGAATTTTGAAAATAAAATTCACCCTTACAACGTTTGTAGTAGTATTATCATTATTAAAGTTTATTTGTTACAATCAAAAGTATGTAATGTAGAGAGAGAGAGCGTCTTGTGAATCTACGAGTTACACACAATTTAGTTAACACGACATTTCTAGTCATAACTTGGGTGTCTAATCCTTTGGAATTTGTTCAATCTATTTAATGGATTATATAACCTTTATTTTACTTGCAAAATGTTCTTATGAATCTTCCGCATAACTTTTGACACTCGCCAGCTTATATATTTTTAATATTCATTAGGATAATAATTTCAAAAGGTTTCGATTTTTACTCTTTAATTCGACAATTTTACAATACAAAGGATCTATGAAATAATTTCATTCGTCAAGTATAGTCGAGCAATATAAAGTCGCATATAGTAAGTAAGTGATATATAGTTTATTTTCGTAAGGTATAAACAGACGATTCTAACATTTGTTAAAATTAAATTTTCCTCCTCAATAGTATCGCAAACATCGTTTGTTATTTTAATTTATCGTTATTTAATAAATATTTATTGTCGGCGTTCAGAAATTGATTGTCATATTAACGAACATGTTAATCTTAGCTTTAATTAAAGTTTTATCGCGTTAGGCGAAATTTAATATAATTTAATAGAATTGACAATGATATTAAGAGCAAGTAGGCATCATTTAAGCCACGAGCTAAGCTCATCGTCGTGTATTTTATTAATTTTATAAATTAAGTGAAAACTATTTACATAACAATTATACATATTTTTTTTTTCTTATTAATTATAGAGCGGTAAAAAAGAATAGAATTACTAGCAATTCATCTGGATTCCTTTCAACCTACCCTATAAGACTTTAATTTTACTTTTATATTGCAACGCGTTAACTCGATTCGTTAATGATATACCTATATACTTACAACAGTGTAATAAAAAAATCATGGATAATAGGGAAGAAGGCTGCGGAAATGGAGAGGATGAAAGAAAGAAAGGATACTATCGAAGAGAGTGAGAGAGAGAGAGAGAGAGAGAGAGAGAGAGAGAGAGAGGGGATGGAAGAGTTAGGGAAAACGTAGGTAGGAGAACATATGCTTCCTACAACATATGCTTTTAGTGAAATTTTTCAAGCTGACCGACGATAACATCTCTGTGATAAGGCAGAGACTTAACGCTCGCTCTTCCTCTTTGTCCCCTCGCTCTTTTCATTCCTCTTCCGTAATCCTCGACGACCGTATTTTATCAAGTATATTAGTTCCTATAATTATACGCTCGCATACATACGTTCATATTGTTGAATTATTTGTATGCTTAAAAATACATTTAAAGCTGCGTATTTATATACGCACCTACGCACGCATATGAAAACCTGATCTTTATATACTGATAAATTAGAGTAAGAGCGCCAAGATTTAGCTACTCCAAGAGATTAGCTCATCAATAAAAATTATTTAAAATTGTATTTATACACACAGCCATAATATTTCAAACATTTAAGTACGTCGGGTGCAATACTTTCTCCTGCCATTGTACATTTAATCTAAAAAGCTTTTAAAATAATTATCATTAAAACACGTTTCATTGAAATCAAAAGGTAAATTCGATAAAATATTTATCAAATATTCTATATACATGAATCTTCACTATAATTATTTCACTGGCTTTTATGTTAAATTAAACATTCACGATAAGATAAAATACATATTTAGTACCACCGATATCTTATTTATAAATTATTTATCAATTGTTTTTACAAAGGTGACTATTAATTTGTTATTATCCTAGAAAATCATTCAAAATTTTTTATTAAAAAAATCCCACGTATCGTTAGCATGACGAAATAGTACAGTAGTAAACGTTGTATTACGTAGCTTTCTATGATAATTCACGTGCCCAACACATAAAGCTTCATCAAACACACATTGAACTTTATTTCAGGAAATTGTTTGTAAAAAGTTGAAAAACTGTATTAATTTTAAAACTTACTTTGTTACAAGTTCGTGTATATAAGTAGAATTTATTTAATATATCTTCAATTTAGCTGAACAATAGAAAAGCTTACTTGCTTGTGAAATTTATACTTTTGTTTGTTTTCTTCCTTATAATTCATAAAAGTTTTTGTCAATCGTTCGCTTTCGTCAAGATGAATCAATAAGAAAATCGCTTATGCCCGTCACTTATAAATTGCGTATGTGCATAGAGTTATGCATAGTGTTTCAGTGCGTAAGGAAAGAATGCGTTCTTATTAGAAGTTTTAGACATATAAATGCCATTGTGCACTGACAATTTAGAAGGAGCGAAAATAATGAAATAGCATTTAGAGTCCATACATCATCGCTATTAATAAGAATTTAATTAAGTTTAAAGGAAGAATATCAAGATCAGCCATTTCTTTTATTGTAGTTAAGTTTT
Organism: Ceratosolen fusciceps; assembly: GCA_018883505.1. Lineage (NCBI taxonomy): Eukaryota > Metazoa > Arthropoda > Insecta > Hymenoptera > Agaonidae > Ceratosolen > Ceratosolen fusciceps. The sequence continues at coordinate 7,576,342 of RCIC01000006.1, read as the reverse complement.
AACGGAAAAGATTGAGTATGAGCATTTTCAAGCTCTTTCCTCTGAAAAGAGAGAAGGGAATAAAGGAAAACACAATTTTTCCATTAACTCGCTGCACAGTGAGATTAAATCGATTTCTTTTGTGTATATGCGTGAAGAAAGTAGTACTCACGTCAGATTAATAGTCTTTGTAAATAAGTAGTTATTGAAATTAAGGAAAGGCTGCCGGAGAATAAGTGCTCCCCTTAATAAATGCTCAAATTTACTTGAAGCCGCGAAAAATATTTAGCCGCAACTGCGGCTCACACGGGAGGCGCGAGCACATCTAGTCTTGACTGTGCTATTTATACTGGACATATCATTAAACGTTTGACCTTGTCCCACATTTCCTGTTAGCTTTCTTTTTCACTGGCGCTCACAACCCTCCATCCCTCTCGCTCTCTCAATCGCCGTATGCCTCTTTGTGTTTATTTATTTACCCGATGTCTCATCGATGGGCAGAGCGTGCAGTAGCAGCAACAGCCCCTTCCCTTCCTCACCTGCGGCCATACGGCGCCAATTACGAAATCAAGCCTCGGTTTCGTGTTGGGACGATGTACATGAAATACGAAAACCAAACTTGATTTCGCACGTAAGAAGTTAAGATTAGGCGAACTGTGCTATTTTCGTTTCATTCGTATGGTAAATATTCGATTTAGTTGAAGAGTTTTGGCCTGCATCCAAATTAAGATGCAGAGGTCAGAAACCTGCCGATGTTTATTTTATAATAAGAAGGTAATTTTTGTTCATACGCTCCTCCTCCCTCCTATTTATTCCGAGGAGAAATGATACATTTTCATGTTCACTTACTTTTAGCCACTCAGTCACAATGGCTTTATTTACATTAGCTCAGAGTATATTTGATATTTTTGACGAGACGAGCCTTTTAAAACTTTTATCAATCATCCAATACGACTATTATCAAATTGTTTAGTAAAAATACACAATTTCTTTCTCTCCCTTTCCTTTCTTCCTTTCTTTCTTTCTTTCTTTCTTTCTTTCTTTTGCCTTCTTTTAATGCTTTTAATCGGCGTTTCGCCACGATTTTCGAGATTTTCGAAAATCGTTCTTTATTTTGTTGTTGTTATAATGTATGGCTAACCACCTAACCTGTATTCTTAAATTTCTACGTATTAATTTCTATTGGAAATTTATAACTCTCAACGACCCGTAATGACTTCCATAGGTTAACTTGTAATTTTAAAAGGAGAGTCAATTTTTTTTGTCCATTGCAGATCAGCATTTTGTCTGAAGAACTTGAGGCGAATAAAATTTTTATAATTCACCCAGAGACTCTGTAATCGCTGAAATTTATATCTCCTCGTGAACTTCCGGTTAAATAAAATCATTAATTTTGAGTTCAATTTTTAATTTAAATTATTAAAAGAATTATGTTTTAGAGTATTATCCAGTTTGAGGGGTCGAATTAGTGACATTTAGCAGGCTTTTAGCTAAAACATTATATATTAAAATGTAATTGAGAGCAGAGAGTTGAGCTCGGCGCATTATGGAAATCCCGTTAGGCAGATAATTTGGGGATAAGCCTAAATTAGAGAGTGCCGGTCTTTATCCAGACAAGATTCTTTACATTGTCGTATCGCTTACCCTCTCCAAGGCCAATATCTTGTTCGGGCTGTATCCTCATTGTTATTTAGGAGATGGCGGTGCGCGGTAAACACGCTTTTGCCTAATATATTCAAAGCGGGACTCGCAAGGTTTTATCTAGCGGGACTGTAAACAACATCCATTACGTATCCTTTTCGCGAAGCAGCGCGTTCTACGCGAGTAGGCGGTGCATCCGTAAATAAACATTGCAAGTTTGGTTTGCCGCGATGAAGGAAAAGCGCGGGAGGGGTGGGGAAGGAAGTGGCCGGGATATTACGGAGGACGAGTGTCAAATCCCGGTTGAAACGAGGGATGGAAAAAGGGGGGGTTGGGAGGCTGCGGGTAGACAGGGGAGACTTAATCGCGTAAACAATTGCATCCTTTAATTCGCATCAGCGTTGCGGATATGCGTGCATTAATTAAAAGTAAATCGAGCACTATGAGCCTCTCAAGAGGATTAGGCCGGCGGTTAAGGAAGACTCGGATTATTTCGCTTGTATATCCTTCTTTTTAATGGCCTTCCCTATTTCCCTTCTTATTAAAGCGAAGTTAAACTTGCCAATTATATTCAGCGGATAATTAAGAATTGGCTTAACCAGATATTCTTCATTTATTTCGAAGGAATTCCCTCCCCTTCCCTACCCGACCCTTTCCCCTTTTTAATCGCCTCCTAATATCCAAAAGATATATTCATTTTAATTAATTATACCATTCTGCATTTAAATGTAGCGCATTCAAATTTATATGGCAGCTATACTGAAACTTGCATCACTAAAATTCTCTTAAAAATAATTGATATTACCTTCTAGATTAAAGGTTACGAAAAATAACCAAAAAATCATCCGATAAATACTATCTTTTAATCTTTTAATGCACCAGCCTATTACTAACATTTATTTGAGATTACATAAGAATTCAAAGAAAAGACGATGTCATTAAGAAAGAAAAAATGTATCGTATCAAATTTAATAAATGATTGATCTCTTTTAGCTCTAATTGTACAGTATCGGTATAAACTAATGAAAATTTCCTAATCTGCATCAATATGTTGTAGTTAATTAAAAAAAAAAAAAAACACAACAGTTTTGAAAAATTGCTTTATTTATAAGAAAAATTTATTAGACTCTATTACAAGTATTTATAAATACACGTACGTAGGCTATGACAATGGATTTTATCATTGGCTTGGTATTATATTTATTCATTTTTACAAAAAAAAAATTAAAATCTATGACTATGTCATTGATATTTACATTATTGAGTGGAATTTCTAGTTTTTTAGCTGATAAATTTAGAATAGGCAGGCAGACTTGATTTTATCATGTAAAATACTTTTTGTTTGTTATGAATTGCAGAAATTTTTAATAAGCTGAATCGAAGAAAGTTCTAATTACAGACCCAATATATTAAAATAATTTTATTATATTTATTTTAAGGAAAATATTTATAATCAAAGCTATAAGTATTAAAAATATTAAAAATACAATTAAAAAAATCTCATTATTTCTTGAAATAATGATAAAGCACTATTGTCTAAAAAATACCAGAACGTAAATTTATCGTCCATAATTTATAAGCTACTTTTTGTACTTACATTTAAAACTTATATTGAAGAACTGATGGACTTTTAAACTTACTTGCCTGATTATGGTAATAACTTAAAAACTTGCAGAGTCTTCGCAAAAACAAAACAAACAAGTTATAAGTAAAACACATGGCTTTAAAGCTTCAATATTTTCTTGTATTGATACTTCAAGTCGAATATACAATAATACTTCAATAGAAGAAAAGTTCAGAACTTCGTTGCTTTATTACATTAAGTGTAACATTATTCGTACAATAAATTATTCTTAAAATTTCATCGAAGTATATAATACACACGATTATCTAGACTGCAGATTAATAATAAAATTGAAAGAATCCTCGAATTAAACGTTTTTTTTATATTTTATCTGTTATAATGCATTGGACGTGTTTAACGGATTTAAAAGTATTTCCAAAAGACAATGCCGCCATTACAGTATTTTACGCCTCTCACCCGAGAATTTTACAAGATTTATTTTATTGCAGCACAATTACTTTTTAATTTCAAATTAGAAACTCGAAACATTATGCAGAAAACTAATCCGTTAAACAATATTTTATAAATTTCATGATTTTACATATTCATACAGTCGTTGTTTACCTCTGTTGTATGACTTTGACGCTTTAAACTTGCCTTTGCTAACGTCTCCTTAACTGCTTTCACTCGGCTTACATCTTTAATTAATAGTCTAAAGTATTTTATTTTCAAGTAAAATTGTGAATTATACTTTAAATATACTGTAACATGTACGGACGAAAGTTTATTCTTATGAAATATTACGTTTTAGAAGGCAAATAGTTGACGCGTTCTTTGACGCTTCAACTTGATTTAAGGCAAAATACCTTTAGGAACGAATAATATAAAAGGTATAAATAAGAGAGAAAAAATCATGTTAATGATTATTCATTTATGCTTATGCATTGCCTAGTTTTTTAATTTCTTATTTGAAATATTTTTTTCTATTTTATAATGAGCTGATCGATGCTTTTATATTTAAAATATCCTTATTTGATTAACATACATAAAAAACAAAAACAAAATTATTATTATGAAATTTGTAAATTTTGATAAATTTATCAAACGGAAGTAAATAAATAATAAAGCCATTTTTAATATAATAATTATTTTCTTAGACATTTAAGTTCTGAAAAACTTTTATCTAAGATTTCACACGTTCTATGTAAAATAATTTTTGGCGTTTTCTTTTTTATAATATAATTTTATATTACGTATCGAAAAAAGTATGACTGTCGAGTTACCGAACGTTTAAAGCATTAAACAAATTTTTAATTATAATGAGTGGTCAAGTAGTAATGAGAAATTGATTGAGAACTTGTATCCAACACTTTCATTGTTCGTCACTTCTAAATTCAGCGATTCGAATCTTGAAGCAATTGGTAATACAAGAAGAGAAATTATGAATACACTGAGCATTACAGTATTTACGAATTCAACGCTATGAGGATGAATTATTGTCCGATTCGTTGTAGCGGCAGCATTTGCTTTGAGATGGAAGAAAAAAATTATCTACATTAAAATCAATGGGTTACTAGTTAAAATGCTAGTATTTAGATTTCATTGACAAAACTGTATTGATAGTCTAAATGAATTTTGGAATTAGTAATAATTTCATGATTCGAATAAAGAGATACTGTTGATCGCTGACAAATGAATATATATATATATATATAGTCGAAGCATGGTGTCATTTGGGGGGGAGGGAGTAGTGAAATAAAAATAGAAAGATAAATAGGATAGTTAATAGTGCGGGAAGCGCGGGTGAGTGGAAGAGAGGCGCGTTAGAATGAATCGATAAGCTGTAGTAGAGTGTCGCACGCATGTGACGTAAAAAAGCGAGGAAGCGCGATATCGCGGCTGTAAAGTATCCGAAAAGGAGATGGAGTGCTGCTGGTGCTCTTCTTTCGCCAACATCTCGAACGCTCCTCGGCCTTTGCTATAAAAGCGCGGGGCACGTTCCGGTGCAAATGAGAGAATAGGACCGGCCCGCGGCTATTTCCCCTCTCGCTAATTGCTTTCTTCTTCCGGCTAAACGTGCAAAAAAGAAGAACTGACGGCGTTCTCAGCGACGACGGCCGCGGGGTAGAGGCGGGGAGGGCAGGGAGCAAGGAAAAAGAAAAAAATCGACACCGCTCAGACCTCGTGGGCGTTAAGCTAAAACGTAATCCGTTTCGTTGCCGTGTAGACTTTTTTCCCTCTTTTTCCCTTCTTTTTTTTTTTTTTTTTTTTTTTTTTTTTTTTTTTTTTTTTTTTTTTCTAGCTCGAGCTGAATGCATAATACATTACCTCGGATACCGATACCATTTTAATACGAATGCATGTTCTTTTTTGATTAAGCGATACAGGACCGATCTAATGGACGATTTCTTGTTATGCTTGGCCAAAGGCTATTGCTTCTCGGTCGAAAGCTGGTCGTGTCGGTTGGGCAGTGGTGGGAATCTTATATGGAGTTTATTAAATTATTCTTAATATAAATTCTATTTTCTCATTTCTTACGAGACACATAGAATTTGCTTTCTTTAATTAAAATGTTTTCAAGCTCTTGTAGTGAACTTTGTGAGCACAGCCCCTTTCCAAAATGAAAACTGATTTATTTCAATTTTTGGTTTATAATTAATTAATTAATAATAATAATAATAATAATAATTAATAATAACAATAATAATAATAATAATGCTTACAAAGCGAGTCTCGTTAAATTCATAGCGTTTTTATTAAATTTATTTCGACCACCAGTCTCTCGTGATTAATTATTTAGCTTTTTCTCTCCTTATTCTTATTATTATAGCAACAACTCTTGCCAAGATAAATTATAATTAATATTATCGTAAGAACAAAAAATTAGTCTTTATTTCTAATATTGTATGTAAAAAACTATATTGCTTATAAGGAAAGACTTGTTCAATTTTTAATTACGTTGAGAAAATTTTATGCTAAATATTTTCGTTTAAAACAATGGCTGCTTTTAATCTTCGCAAAATCTCTAGAAAGTTGAATACGAAATTTATTCTTGGAAATTAATTATAAACGCAATGAAGAAGCAAAAAATTAAAAATTTTAATGAAAAATGTCCTTATGTTAATCAACGCATGTCCAGTAATCAAATTATCAATAACTTTCTTTTGAGCTTAAGCGTTATAATGTATTAATCACCCTTAAAGGAAGGAATTTTTTAGCGATTTCGAAAGTAATTAAAATTCATCTGCAGGAAATTATTTAATATCGCTCATATTAATATAGGCACATATTACTAGATTATTTTTTGTGTCGAAATCATGCAGTTTTTACCTAATTACACGAATACGTGTAAATAGAGATGTGTATTTTTATTCCATATTTATTAAACTTTCGAAGCCTTTGCAAACGTATTTACATAGATGGATATTTAAAAGTTGGTGTTTTCTAGTATTTGATGAATATTTTCGATCATGAATCCTTTTTGTAATTTAAAATTTTAGATAAATGTCTGATTAAAGAACGGCAAATGTGCCAAAAAATGGATCGTTCTCCTAGATAATGAAGATTTTACGAGTAGCAAATGATTTGCGAGTTAAAATGTCATTTGAGTGTCATTTTGCAAGTTGCTTTGCGAGAATTGTAGGAAAATACCATTTTATTTAATACGTAAAAAGTTGCGGTTAATATATTTTTTTCTCTACGAGATCGATAGTTTGAAGAATTTCGATATTGACACGACGTCATGTAAAAATAAAAAAATATTACTCTTAGTAAATGTAATAAAAATATCCGCTTTACGATTGTCTAGTGCTCGAAAATATACTACAATCGACTAGGAGATATAAAGAAGCTTATTTATCTTAATCATTTGAGTTTTATTTTTATAATTGCCGAGACTCTGCCGTAGTCCTATTAGATTTCTCATTATGTTGCCTGACCATACATTATGTGGCACGTCGACGAAAATAGTCGAAGCCTGTAAGATCCATCAAACTCTCCTATACATTCGTAAGGTATAGTATCAATAAAATAGAGGAGCCGTAAAAATCAGAGAATCTGTTGAAAAAGACAAATTTCCCATGCGTCATTGAATTATGAATTTCTATAGTAAACATCGAAGGAGAAAATTGGAGAATAGAATTAAAGAATTTTCAAGACGATTCTCCGAATAACGCAATCAATTGACTAAATTGGCTCGAGCATACGAAACGAAAAAGCAAAAAAAACAAAAACCAAAAACGAACGAACATTTATTTGTTTTAAACAATTAATACTTAATTTAGATGCGCGAATTAATTATGCACGCGGACAAAAAAAATGGCTTATACTTTGTACGAAAGTACACGTTACGTGATTGGTGAATGTAAATAAAATGAAATGCTTCGATTATTATGTGATTGAGCTTTTAAAATAAAATATAAATCCAGCGGTCGAGTAGATGTAGCTGCTTTTTGTCGTTGAATAACTCGTTTGTACGTGTAAAATTTCCTGTTCGACTGCAGCGCTAATGAACGGTCGATTTTACATTCATTTCAATATATGGTTTTGAAAACTCATGTGTAACAAAGGTTATTGTATTTTTAAAAGCGTTTTAAACGTCATAGAAGCACTTAACTTCATTTATCAATAAAAATATAAAATCATGGGTTCTATTGCAACCAAAATAATCGTTTTCATGATAAAATATCACCTTTAGTGAAAATACATGAACGACCGAACGGATCCGAGTTGTTTTTCTTTGAATAGGCTTAGCACGGTTAATATTAGAAATATTTGCATTATGTTAGCGTTAAAATATTACGTCAACTTTACAATTTTAGAATATAAAATAAATAGCTGTATTTTTTTTAAGGCATTAAAATATTTCGACATTCTTTTACGTGCATGTACGAAATTAAGGCTGTTAGATAGATAGATAGATAGATAGAAAGAGAGAGAGAAAGAGAGAGAATGCGTTCAGCATTACAAGAAAATTTAGATATGCTCGTTTTAACGAGTATAACTTAATCATTTGCATTACCGCAATCAAATGCTTTTTTTTAGAATATCGATACTATTTTTACAAAGTAGTTGTAAGATCCAAGCAGACTTTTATCTCTCTCTCTCTCTCTCTCTCTCTCTCTCTCTCTCTCTCTCTCTCTCTCTCTCTCTCTCTCTCTCTCTCTCTCTCTCTCTCTCTCATATAAATCCATATTATTCTTAAGTTTACATTATTTTTTAAGTGATTTATTAACTAAATGCGCGTGAAATTCTTGAGCTTCAGATAAATACATTAGAATACCCGTGAGTAGTATTTGTTTTTCCGATTTATAAAAAGTTATAAAATTTTGGAATTATTTGTTTTTTCTTTTTTTTTTCTTGAGAACTGAAGTAATAAATGGATTAGAAATCAAGAGGAATTGATTGCTTGTGTTAAGATAGTAAATTTACAAGTTGTTATTACGTAATAAGCAAAAGTTTGAAAGTATTGTGAAACTATTATAAAGATGTGACTTTAGAAATTCGAAAAAAGAAATTATAAATAAAATTTCTAAATATCAGACTGATGAATTTTTCGGATTCTTTCTAATAAAACGTTAAAATGTTCAGACGTACCAAAACATATTTCAATATATCCTGACCGAATTTGAACGACGTTTGTTTATATATTTTTGTATTTTGATTTTCAGGCTACCTTTACTTAACATTTATTTTTAAATATTATTCTAGAATAAATATGTTAAATCGCGTGACTGCTTATTATCGTTGTTGTTGTTGTTGTTGTTGTTGTTGTTGTTGTTAATATTATACAATTAATATTACTATTATTATTATTATTATTATTATTATTATTATTATTATTACAGGGTAATGAATGTTATGGGTAATAAATGAATTTTTTATTATAAATTACTTTTGCAAATTACTTATTACATATGGAGGATTTATCTTATAAATCTTATCCTCGACATGTAATCCCGTATCGGGCTAACTAACCGGAGCCTTTAATGCCTAAGTAATTTTACGTGGCAAAATTTATTACTGCGACAAAATGGAAGGATTAAAAAATCGCCAGTTTTCGATCGTATACGTCAAGAGTGCTCCCGATGCAGTACTTCGTGTACATGTGCGGTTAGCCATATCTACCTAATATCCGGAATAGGTAAGAGTGCGTGGGTGATTCGGGTCCGGTGCAGCTACGCGGACTGGTGTGTAATTATAGTAAATGCGGGCCCAGAGGTAGAAAAGGCAGAAGACGAGCGTTGCACATGGCAGCAGACGTCGAAACTTTAACGAAAGACGTCGGCGAAATCTTAAATACGGACTGAGAGGGGGATACGTGCGAGGAAATGCGGTTCCTCGGTAGCTTTCGATTTAAAAAAAGAACAATGACAATTCGTGCTTGTCAGGAGTGTCAATCTTAGTCAGCCGTGCTTTGACCATTTCCCTTTTTTCTTACAAAGCACGTGTGAAAGCGTCGGCGTCGGTCCGACCTTGAGCTCCGTTGCGTCTCTCTCCCCTGCCCCCCGAGTTCGGTCCACTGAAAAATTACTTCGTATCTATTCTCGTCTCCGGTTCTGCGGCTGTTTCTTCTCAGCCGTCAAATGCGCCGTAGAGCTTTTCCTTGCCTCTTGAGTATAAAGTAAAGGGAGGCGGGGGGGAGGTAGGCTGCGCAACCGGCGACTCCGATCTCCCTCGGCTACGTAAATCGAGCCGAGCGTTAAAAGCTCATTACTTCTACGGGCTCGACGAGTTTTCCTGTTTATGCGGCTCAATCGCCCGGAATCTTATCGTCCCGTGCGTATCACAATTCTCGATTTCGAGCCCCAATTTCCAAGTTGTACCTCCCGAGCCGAGTCCATTTATCTGGGCTGCCCGTTTTACTTTTCGGTCCATCTACCCCGACTCGTCCTCGTCCAGTAACACTCGCGCACGCACGCACGCACGCACGCACGCACACGCCACGCTCTCTAATGTGAAGACGACTAATTTACAAATTGAATCTACGACCATGTTATGAAAGAGGAGACAAACGAGATCCATCACGTTTCAATGAGTTCGTCGATACGTTGCTTCGTAAGCTCCTTGTAAACGACAACGTGCTTTCCCTCCTCTACTCTAACCGACCTTCAAATACTTTCATATTTTTATTCCTCGGGCATGAATGTTTACAATCGACTTGGAACACCAACTATTTACCAACTAGTAAATAACAATAGGCATAAAGTACGATTTTCAATACGTTTCGTGATACTTTCGTGAAAGTCAAACTCTTTTTCACTACAGGTGGATTGTTATTATTTTTTTCAGGGATCCACTTGTCGACATCGGGAGACGGTACCCATAATTATTTTAGGATATAATTAATTCTGCCGCACTCCGTATAGAATTTCAAACAGAATATCCGCGTACCGTGCGCAATATAATATCGCTTACGTATGACTATTTCGTTGAATATATCGATAGGTGACATACTCTTTGCAGGTATAGAGTTTGAGCGACGAAGATTTCTATTAATTCTGAAATTAAATATTGCTTTGGAGCGTTTAAAATGCCCTTGGAGCCTTAAATTAATGAGGCTAGTCGTGGTGCGGTGTAGACGTGGAAGAGAAGAATTGACGAGCCGCGGTACAACGTCAACCGTCGTCGACTCCCCGTAAACGAGGTGCGAGACACTCCTGGTGGAGGGGTCGGTTCGGCTAAGCTTATTCGGAGAAGCTAAGAGAGGCGTGAACCGCGTGGGACGTAAATGTGAACCAGTGCGTTGACTCGTTGGTTACGAGAGACGAAAGTTCTTGGCGGCAAGAGGAAGGGCAGCCTGCGAATGTCCAGGACATCAGGCCAAGTGCGATTATTCTTAATTGTCTTCGTAGTTGTAAGGTGGCATTTGCCCGTAAGCTTAACACTGTTGTATTATCCGAGCGAGTCCTTCCGAATTCGTAAAGAGGTAAGGACTCTTACCTCCTTCGGGGTGAAATTTTTAGGCGTTTCGTTTCACGTTGCACCTCTCAACCCCCTCTATATAAAACGAAGAGCATGTTTAAATTTACTTTAATTTTATTAACTATTTAAGGCATAACGCGGTAAGCAAATAGATTTTTAATCAAAGTAAAAAAAAAATCCATACAATTCGTCGCCTAATTTTTTTTTCATGCAATAAATCATCACTAAATAATTATTATACTCCCTCGTAGAAGCTCAATAAGCTATGGATAAACTGATAATTACTAACCTACCGCAACAAGTCTCACTTTAGATAATTCCATTTTTTTAAAACAATTATTATTTTATTAAAGTACTCGAAGCATAAATTAGCTCTTTTACAAATTTATCTACTTATAATTACAACTATTATAGAAATTTTATTTATCGAGTAATATGGGAATGAAATAGATAGGGGAAAATCATTCCCCTTTGAAATCATATATTATAACAACTAATGTCATATTTAAAATAATAAATTCAATCATTCCCCATGAAAAATATTGCTATTTTCACAATAATATTATTTTGTGATTACTCATCAACGACTATAAGTTAATGAAACCAAATAAATAAAATAAGAATAGTCCTTTCACACAATCTTTATAAAAATATTTTAATAAGTCTGTTAGACACAGAGAGATTATTATATATTTTTAAGAATAATACTTAATCCAATGAGAGTGTGTAGTTTTTTTTATGTATTTTTTTTTTTTTTTATTCACAATTAAGTATTTAGAAATAAAGTACATCATAATTAGAACGTAGAATGGCAACGTGAATAAGTAAACGTTAAAGCGAACGAAGCCGAGTATTCATATTTCACACGTCATTTTTAATTGACGTGTTAAAGGAAACGCAAGAATAACTTCTGTTTTTAAATAATCTCTGCAGCTCGCAGATTAAACAATTATTTCAAGTTAAGAATTTAGAATTTTTAAGACTGTTATAAAGGTTGGATTTTATAATACACGTAAGCTGTGTTAAACAAGTCCTTCGTTTTTTAAATCGAGCATTCTGAAAATAAGTTGTTTTTTTTTTGTTTTCATTAGAAAACACTTTTTTATGCTTTTAATTTTAAAGTACATAGAATGAACGTGCCAAAATGAACATTCTATTCACGATGGCTCTGGTAGAATAGGGAGCAGGTTCACGGTTTAATGTCTCTAAATATGAGAAAATCTGTTACACGGCGATTAATGTAAATAAAACGAAAGCAAATTGAGCGAGGGGAGGAGGAGTAAATCATGAAGGAAAAAACAGTATCGCCGACGTATTGGTATTTAATCCCTGTAGAGTGCAATTATCGTACTTGGTGCACTGCGATGGATGCGCTTTGTTAGACGGCCTTGTTTGAGCGGCCGAGTAAAACGAGGCCCGCAGTGAATAACCCTTGAAATTATTTATGATTCCAGGTTCGAGCGCCTTTCAGCGCATTGGGTTGGCCCCGATGCCGGCCCGGAAAGGCCTTCTTGCGCCTCAAAATACCTTCCTCGATACCATTGCGACACGCTTCGATGGAACCCGTGAGTACATCTTAAAATTGTCATTCTGTCCGCTCAGCCGCACACGTGGCCACTCTCTACCTACGGGGCTATTTCAGCGGGTATACGTAGTAGGTGGGGGCGGGGAGGGGAGACCGAGCCCATAAAGCATTACGAGTCAGCGAGCGAACGGCGGAAACCAAGAAAGAATTATGCGATAAGCTTATCCGTTTTATTTAGACCCGTCGTCCCTCGCTCGGGCCATATTAAACAATCACCTGCATTCGCACTGTCGGTAATATGCACTCGGCGTGACGTCGTGGACCCTCCCCCCTCTACCTCCCACTCTCAATTTCTATTGTACTCCTTTGTATTAAATGCCGAGCTTAATAAGAGGAAAATTTACGATCGGACCGGACTCTGTTCGATCTCCGTTACATTCCCACTTTTTCGACCCTTTCACACCTTCCATTTTCATTATATTGCTCTTTACTATCATCTACTCTCTCCCTGCCATATCAACTCCGCGGATTCCCTTGATTTACGAGATGCCGTATCACGTGCTAATATACATCCAAAGTCTCTTAAGCATACATTCAATTTTTAAGAAGAGCTTGTGCTGCCCCTGCAAATGGAAATAATGAATTTTACGTGACACGGTATAACCCATACCCATTCATTTTATTATGCATGCACGGGTCTTCCAATTACTTTCGGCAATCAACGATCAAAATGAATGCATTATTTATTACCGTTTGTTGTAAATTAAAATTAGAATGCTCGAGTCGCTCCTCCCCTCCCGATGTAAAATCCCCATGTAATATGATTAGCTTACAGCGAGACAGTCATTTTTAAACAATTTAAGCCTTTTATTGACCAATTGAGAATATTCGGCTAAAAGTTCCCGAGTAACAGGTTCAAAAATCTCAGCAGAGCTTTTAAAATTAATATAACCCGCCAGACATCGGCTTCTCGCATATAATAGCCGATTCTACAAATTATTTTGCTTATAATTTAAGAATCGCTGTAAGTACTTTTTGGTGTATGAAGGGGAAATAAATATATGACTTATAAATTATTCGCTAATGCCCTCGGAGTTCCGATTCACGAGATCGAGTCACATATTTCTCCCTTAAATTTCATCTGAAAAATTGACTACAGTCGGGCCTACAAAATATAGGATGGCAAAGTCGTCGCGGTACAGCTTGACATGGGAAGTAAACCTCCGCATGTCACCTTTACATGTTAAAAGTCCATAAATTTCAGAGTTAGCGTTGAACGTACCACGCGAACTGCAATCCAGTTTACGTTACATTGCTATACTAAAGCTGGAATGAGAGAAAGTCCACTACTTCGAAGTTATAAAGCTTTAAATGCATATACCGTTTCAAACTTGTAGGAGCAGACAATGTTTATGACATGGCGAACGTCTAAAGATTGAACTGAATATTTCCATTGAAAGTCTAACTTATTTCTAAATTGAAATCCGAGGTCCCTAATTATAATCTAAATCCCTTTATTAAAGGTTTTAAATCAACTTTATTTCAATAATAATAATAATATTATTATTATTATATACTGTATTTATGGTAATGACAAATATTTAAAGCACTTGGTGAAATCTTGAATTGTTGAAATTATTATTTTCTTAATTTCGTGTAATTATAATCGTATTCAAATATTATATTGCGATAAAGCTCGAATGCGGCAAAACGGCAAAGATGTACGTTACTGCGACTCAAAATATTTCAGCGAAGATGTTCTTTGTTCGAAACTTTAAGATCCAAGTTACTCAAATCACACATTTATTTCTGACTATTTTTTCCCAAGATGCACAGTTCTTGGTGTCGAGGTGAATTTTCGAACCTATTTGCAGTATGTCAGGCTTTTACCACTTGAAAAAGAAGAGCAGTAGTAAAATAAATGTGAGCTCAGACATCAAGAATGAAACAAGTAATTTTTGACGCATAAGATTTTAAAATATATATTACGTTTACATGATTATGTATCTTATGCATTATTTTAATTATCTTAAATTTAATCTATAAGCTAATAATGAACAAGTAATAAGTAGCCTTTTCAATGTGATTTTATTATTTTTCGAAGATAAATAAATACGTTTTCGTACGAAATATTTTACAATTATCAAATAAAATATAAAATATAAAAAAAAAAATTGAGCTTAAAAAAATGTTCTAATCTTTTAGTTATTAAGTGGAAGATACGGAAATTTAAAAGATACAATTCGAGCCTTGTGAATTTAAATGTAAATTGTAATAAAAATACTAAAATTTTCATTGTATTCTTTATAAACGTTTGCGGTGAAAAATGTCTCTGCTGTTATTCCTGAACTTTGTTTTGTATCATTTTTCTTCTGTTAAATTACTATGAAATTCATACAGTTTAAATGTTCGTTTACGTATTACAAAAGTTTGTTTTGACACGTCGATGTATAACGGTAATAAACTAAATAAACTAAAATTCAATTTAATGAAAAGATTCAAATTTAGTTACTCGAATGGTAAAATATTATTGAATTTGTAATTATGAAGATTTAAGAAACTATATTCCACTTTGAAAATGTTTATGTGGAACGTACGATTTTTGGAAAAAAAAATTTTCTATTTTAGATAAATATTGTAATTTATTTATCACAAATGAATCTTGAAGTTTGAAGGCAAAGATATTCCGAGTAATTTGCGTTATTTAAGAGAAAAAGATAAAAACGAAGACAAAGTAGAGGAATGAAATTCGCAAGTATAACCAAGGAAACGCAAGTATAATCGAAATATACTGATTTAGTAAATATATCATATTTAGTAAAAGCAACAAATTTCGTGAATTTACATAAATTTTAATTTAATACGTTTCTTTTTGTAACAAGTTCTTCCGGTATCCTCATTAATTCGTTAATTTGTATTCTCATAAAGATATATTAGATTTTCCCTATGAATTAAATAAAGTTTCTTATTAAAATAATTTGACGCAGTAGCAGAGGTTTAAGCAAAAATATTACGTAATTCATGTTATAAATATGAATAAATGGAAAAAGCAGGTAATCCCTAATATTCATGGCCGGCTTCGTAGAATGACAATTAGGACTTATTACATCGATATTAATTCTTACTATGCATTTCCTTTAATAAGAAGATTACGAATATATCTAAGCCGGTAATATGTCATTGTTTGTAGGCAATGTAATGTAGTTTCGGAAGACGTAGGTTTGATTGTGCGCTCGGTATCGACACTAAGCGCATCAAGAATAGGATTTTGTAATTAACTTGTCGTATATTTCGTAATCGTAGCTGAACGTACGATCATTCCTTACGATATTAATAGCAGAATGTAAATGAACCAAAGCGGAAGGTAAAAATCTGCTTGTGAAAATGGAATTACAAAGAACAAGTGAAGAATCTGATTTAAATAGAGCGACGTCTAATAGCAGATGCGAAAGAAAAAACAATGATTGGTACTTACTAGAGAATAAAAAGAATCGCGAGGGTTAGGGATGAGGATGAGGCGGGGGGAAGCATAGGGGTGAAGTATTGCCTCAATTAAATATCGATTCATCCGTCCAATAGTTTTTCGCGTATGTCACTCGTTCTCTTCAGCGGCTGAACTTCTTATTTTGTTCTCTGCATGTTTTGCGCTATTTAAACGAGATGCTTACCGTTAAATCAATATATATATATATATATTCATCCATTAACGTTTCTCCAGCTATTCAATTATTGTGTCGATATAAAAATAATATGCTTTGGCTATTTTCAATGAAAACTGGTAACGCGCGCCTCCCGACCCTTAGAGTTGATAAAAGATACGTTATTCGATCTTAAAAATAATATACCAGGATGTTACTCCCTCCTTCATTCTGTACACCTGCGCAACTGACGCAACCCAAGTAAGTTAAAACAATACTGAATTTTCTTTGATTCCTATTTCCCTCCGAATATTCATTGGAGCCATATTCGTGCAGCCGAATTTTATCATATCAGAGAAATAAAGTAAACAAACTCTGTAATGTATTTAAGCCTGGAGAATATTTAAATGTAAACAGTGTACTTCTGTTCTATTGGCAAAAACTTGTTTATACTTACGTTTACAGGAATGATTAAAAATCTGAATATTTATTGTATTACTACTTCAATATCGCCGTTATTGCTAAGAAACAATAAATATCGAATAATAAAAAAATCAAAGCTTACGTGATTGTGTACGTATATTAAAATCTGTTGCTTGTGTTATTTATAAGCACGAGACTAGTTGAAGCTTGACAAACGTTTTCTTAATTGTACGTGCTGTACTAGCAAATGCTCCGAATTTCTTATTCCAGCTCTCTTGTTATAAAGTTTTCAATGTACTTAGACAATCTTATGAACTTACCATTGGCAGGAGGATTTAAACGAGGGGCTTATAGCAAATACGTTTCTGATCTTACACAGACTCATTATTACGTCTACGATGATTTATACTACATTTTATTAAGCGGATATAGATTACAAGCTTATGGATTTTTCTACGTGTTTTATTTTCACTAAGGAATATACGTGAAATTTATTATACCGTGATTAGACAGACTCATTAATTTCTTCTTACCCAATATTTCCTTGTTATGGCAATGATACGTTTATTTATCATTCTACCTTCCTATTCATAAAAGGATCATAATTTCTCTAAAATGTATGTACGGAGAGACAATCCCGGAATATCAACAACAACAAAAAAAAGAAAAGAAAATACATAAACGCGAGTCATCGAAAACTTCTTATTATTTTACTTTATTCTATAATATATGCTATTCGAAATTAAAACCGACGCTAACGATTCGTTGCGTATAAAGGGCAGATTAAATTTTATATAAAGAAAATGAATTCTCTATATTATGTCGAAGCTGTTCAAATGATTGTCATCGCGTTGACATTTTTTGTGAATTCGGACAACTGTTACCATAATTGCTTAATTACTCTATCTACTGATTAAGTCCGGTTTTTTTTTTATTTTATATATACATATATGTACAATCTTTTAAATGACTATACGTTGAATTCGTAAAAGAACAGTTTTCAATCGGTAATTGCCTCAGCGACAGAAGATAAATCGGTATTTACGCGGCGAGGATAATAAGATTAGATTATCTTAATTTTCAAATCGAGAAATAAAAGGTCCGACGGAGTTCGATTTATATATATATATATATATATATTTAATTTTATCCGAGGTGAGAGTAGGAGAAGGGAGACCTTCATTACACCGAGGATTCAATCTTAAATATATTAGACAATAAACGAGACAAAGAGAATAGATTGCTCACACGTACCGACTTCTTTCTCACTCGCCGTCTCCCTTTCTCTCCTTTTCTTTCGCAAGAAAAATCAATACCGCAAGCCATGGATTCGGCGATATCTCGCGGAAGGATTATCTCTCCCTCTACATCCCCGTCTCGCTTGACTCGACTACATCAGACATCCATCATTTGCCATATTCCTGGGCTCTTATGAACCGCTGAAGAGAAAAAGCGAAATGTTCCTTGAACTTTCATCGCTCCCACCCCTTCGCCCTCCGTATTTACGTCTACCTCCTCTTCTGCAATCGAGGCTTCTCTCTGCCATTTTCCATTTGTTCTCGCGGCTTTTGTTTCCAGCCCCACCCTCACTCTCGTAATTACATATACCACTGTAGATAATCATTTTCACCATTTTCTCATTCGCGATTACGTGTATGTCTACACATAAAATAGGAACGCGCGCGTTCTATCCTAAATAGAGGTATTTAACAGATCAGAGTTACATTACTCTGTTAGATTTATCAAAATTGTACTAAATATTTTATATTTTATAATGTTCAGTATAATTTTATACGCGTGTACACAGTTCTTATGTATTCCACCAGTTTCAATGATTAAAAAACACGCATTTGTTATTATTATAAGTGCTTCTTTGTAAAGAGGACATCTTTAATTATGAGAGTCTTTAACTTTTCATCCGAAGACTTTCGTATACAATATTTAAATTTCAGCAAAAGTAAATAGATCATTTTTTAAATTAGAATACCAGTGGTGCGTTTCTTTTCCCCGGCTAGAATTTTTATTCGACCTACTGTTTTCTTTTATACTCTCATTCTACATCGTACCTGTATTCCTCGCGTGTACATATGCTCGAAAACAAAGAAAAAGATTTATTTGTCTTTTCATTAGCATTAATATCAAAACTAATTTTCCCCTACCGGATGTAATTTATGGAAACGTATTAATAGCAGTGACATTGTTATTTCGACGAAATTATCCTCGCATATGACTAATTATTAAAAATGAAATTTCCGAATCTTAGGTTAAATGTTATTGCTGCATAAAGTTTCTCTTTTTACAATCTTGAAATAAATTAGGAATTAAGAGTAAGAAATTTAATTTAATTTGAATTAAATTAAATTACATTATTTAATACGTTAAAAGAAATTTTTCTATTTGACGGTAACTTTTATGAAACGTAAGAAAAAATTTTCATTGCACGAAGCATAATTTGTCTCCGTATGAAAATATCGATTACTTCACGATGAATTATTGCACTTCTAAAGTACATGACTGATAACCATTAATATCTTCTTAGAAATTCTCAAATATCCTATATTATTAATAATTTCCAAGATCTGTAAACAAAGATATTTATTAACTTTAGTTTTATTCGTACATTAATGAAGTTGACCTTTAAGTAAAATATATTTATAGGCAGAAACATCGACATTGGAAAAAGATCCTTTTGATTACTATTCTTTATCGATTATTTGATGTTGATATAATTGCAGCTCTTAATTTTATTGTAAAAATTCATACAGGTGCATTGGAAAAATATTTACCTATTAAAAAATAACATTTGAATGTAATGTCCATGTATTGTATATTATATTAGCGATAAAGTTTTCCCCTTGATTCATTAATTTACAAATTGTCATTTGGTAATAACTGGTATGTTAAGAATGGCTTGGATGAAAATGAGAAATATATATATATATATTACGAGAGTTCAGTGCCATTGACCTTAGGCATGTCGTTCACACGAGTCATGTATTATCGATCAAGCGTTTGAAAAAGGAATTTGGTGCTTCGAGAAAGTGCAAAAAGTATTAAAAAGGCTGAATCGGTGGGGTTATGAAAGTGTTAGCAGTGGCTGGGAATAAGAAAAAGAAAAAGCCATAGTTTTCGGTCTCATCTTTGCATGCGTGTGTGTGTGAGAGAGAGAGAGAGAGAGAGAGAGAGAGAGAGAGAGAGAGAGAGAGAGAGAGAGTCAGTGAGAGTCAGTGTCCTGTTGTTGTCGACGTGAAGAAACGATACATTTTTCGGATATTGCTCTCATCTATAATGCACAACATGCCAATGCTTATTCGAATTCGAGGCTTCGAGTGAAAAATGGAGATTCAGCAAAACGGGATGTTATTTAGGAAAAAAGGGGTAAAATAATGCCTGACGTACGTACGCACGCCGTTGGTTAACTTTTTCTCTCACGGAGCTATGATCATTTGTCAAACGGATCTGTAATGCGAATAAAATATATATTGCCAGGACGAAAATGATCCTTAAAGCAAATGCTTACGAGCCTCTGACAACGAGTAAAACAAAGCTTTCTTTCGTCATTCCTCGATTTTACATTTCCAATTAATCACATTTTTTTATTTCTTACCAAGATTCCTTAAATACGTGCCCAATTTCTACCCGTTAATGACTTCAGAAAGTCGATATACTGTTCGGAAACTGCGGTAAGTCCTGTTTACAATATCACGTAATTATTGGAAAAGTTGGAAATCTGTTGGCTCGGAAGTAGCGATTATAAAAGATATATTTCACGCATCGTCCGAACGAAAAATATGCTTCCTCATCGAATGTACTATTACGCGCTTAACTTGTATAGCGCCGAGTTCCGGTTTATTTAAGCTGTTGATGTAATTTGAATTTTAAAAAGCTCAGAATATAATTTTTCAGCGAGTATACGGATTATAAACGTATGTTTATAATGCAAGCTAAGACAACGAATCTCTAATTACCTTTAATTCCTTATACAAGTATTAAAAGATTATTCGTCGCCTCCCTGACTTTAATCTTCTGTATTTATTATCCATTTTGTTAAATGGAATCGAGTGCAACAATTATTCATTTGAATTTTCTTCAAAGAGTCGAGGTAATTTCGGCCGAAATATCATTTCGTTTAAAAATAAAGATCCAAATGCCCAGAATTGAGATAAGGAGGCGAACGGAGAGTGACCGTAAAATATTATGTTCGAGGGCCGCTCAAAGTTTAAACATCCAGGATGTTTCAGTAGAATGCACTTAACTGTGAATTGACCCCGAGATACTCATGAAGATCGAGCAATGCAATTTTCTTGGATCGTCAGCCCTAAGAGCGTTTTCATCTTCATTATCGTGCTGCATATACATTTATTCAGTGTAGTACGGATTCGCCCTTCCGAGGAATTCCGAGTAATCAAGGGGATCCGTCGATGGTCGCTCGATAAGCCAACGTCGGGAATAGCAAAGGTATCGCGAGCTAATGAATTTGAACTTTTAAAAAGTATCGAATCTTCTTTATACTCATTTATATAAGATCTGCGATGCTCATTATGCGTTACGAGTTGGTCCTGTAATAAAATCGAACTTACTTTCTTTCCGAAGCGGCAATTATTCCTTTTTAAAAGTTCCCCCACGTATATCCTTCTTTTAACAACGAATAGAAGCTTTTCTTATCTGGTGATTTAATTCCCCTCCATGTCTCTTCTTCTCTCTGTTTTTAATAGATTTCATTGTAACCAGTCGTTTAATCATAAAATTGATAGTTCATTAAAAATATATAACGTAATTCCCACGACGTTTTCGTAACACCTTTAATGTACAACCTTTATTTATTTATGTTTTTGTACGCAATTTTAATTAATTAACAACAATTTTTTATGAAATTTAATTACCATTAACTCTTTTTCTCCTGTAATCATATACACACACGTGCGTACACGTGTATATATATATATATATATATATTACGTTTCAAAGCGTAATGCTTGAAATAAAACAAATGAATTCCTTGGACTTTCTCTGTAAAAAGTTTTAACAAAATGAAATGAAGTAAAATAAACTTTAATGTTTGTAAATAAAAATGTTTGTTCGCGCATGCCCTTATGAGCTATTGCAGCTTTTTCTCGTTTAAAGAAAAATACATTTTTCGTTGTAATTAGAGGGATTGCGAAATAAAAAAAAAGAAGCGCTATAAACTATTTAGGATGATAAAATCAATTATGTGAAAACTTGCTGAATCTAATTGAAAATCTTCAGTAGTTATAATGGAATCGTTTTTAATTAAGAAATTGGTATTATAAGCTATTCGAAAAGTTTATTGGAATTCAAAACTTCTACTTGTCAGCCATTTACGCTCATCCTGCCCGAGAAGTCGCACAATAAATAAATAGTTAAGCTTCATTTGAATATCGATGACGAATATTATCGGAGAAATAGAGAGTGAGATAGATGCGCTATAATGATGATATTATCCCCGAAATCGGACATCGGCATCTAATGACATGAGAGAGACATGAATCGCCAACCAACTCATGGTCTACGCGCTTCAGTATACTGTATACTCGTATGCCTAGTTAGAACCATATTAGTAGTAATAATTCTCGACCCCTTGAGATGAAAAGATACTTCCAAGTCGTGAGATGACTTGAAGTCGTCTCAACTCGAAGGAATGACTTGGAAAGCTTTCATATACAGGCTGACCAATCGCTACTAATAACAATACATAGAATTGTAAATTCCATGACAGTTGGAGCTAATCGATTTGAAATGAAATGAAAGTGACTTCCTAATAATTAATCCAAAATTTTATTTGATTTACTTTATTTTAGATTTGTATTTTTTTAATAAAACTTACAAGTTACATAAGAATATTACACGTAGGTTTTTTGGTACATGCAAGTACTCATAGACACTTGTTTAATTTAAAAAATAATACGTAAATGAATTTAATTAATCATTACCACTCTCGATGTAATTGATGTTTAATTAATTAGTTAATTTATTTCATATGTCACCATAATGTTTTATTCTGTGCGTTTTATTTAAAAGCTCTTATTCATTAAAATGACAGATAATTATAAAATGCATGAAAAAGCGGAACCGAGAGTACAAAAAGATGAAAAGAAAATATAAACAAGTACTGAACTGACAGATACAAAACGTATAAAACTGATAAGAAAAACAAAGTAAGACAAATACTTAGGAAAAGTTTTGTAGATTAATTATTAAGGAAGTCATAAAAAGTATATTATATAGATGTAATAGATAAGAAATAATCAAGGTTTATTACGTAAGAAATTTAAGGAGACAAGTTGGATCGACATGAACTTTCCCATCCTACAAATACTTGTTGTCAAAGTATTAGATAACAAGGATATAAAACTGTTGAAATTATTTCTGAAATAGTTAACTCCACTGCTGAATAATAGCGATTTCCATTCGCAACAATAGTTAATATTTAAAAAATAGTTATCGTTTGAATGAAGGGATAAAATATTAGACGAAACTGTACGATATATATATCGTATATATATAAATATTTGTTACTAATACTGCCAATAGAAGTATTAATAATTATAATAGAAGAAGAAAAAATTGAGGGTAAAAACTTATAAAAATATGCAAAATTCAAAAATATTTTTGCCCTAAAGGTAGATACCCGCCGAGTACAAGCGATTCCGAAGTATAAGGGTTAGCCGGATTCTTCATTCGTGCCACGCACAATTCCGAAGTGCATTGTACAAGTTTGTTTTTTCACACGGTTCACTCGTTAGCAACCCGCTCCATATATACTCTCTCTCTCTCTCTCTCGTGCTTACCGACTCCGATGAACTCTGGCGAGCTCGAAAGAAATTTTAACGAGCCTCGGGAGGCTACAGCGCCATCTGGAATAACTAATGCTAGTCAGAAGCTGTAAAAACAAAGGCGATTCATAAAAACATAACGGTTTGATAAAACAAATTCTCTTTTTAAATCAACGTCTTCGATTACTTTCTGTCCTTAAACGATAACTAGTAGACTATCTCTCTTGCTTTTCACATATTTCATTAAGTATTCTTGTGACATTTTTTAATAATCAATAGCGAAGGGAAACCTCGACAGATGTTTTATATACTGAAACAGGGGAGAAAAAAAAACTGATAGCTGCGAGATGGGGGAGGGGGGAAGGAGAAGGAAAAACACACGGAGAAATAGTCGAGGAATTCGGGAACATTAAAACACTTTCGTTTATCTACAAGCTTAAAAGAAGCTTCTTGTAATACTCGGGAGTCTACTTTTCCACGCTTATCAATACATATACGCTCAACCTTTATGTGTTTCTTCGTATCAGTCGCTCGGCTAACCTTTTAATGAACATTTCCAGACGTGCTTTTTTAAATTAAAACCATTGACAATAGAAGTCATTTGTTTTTATACTTTTTATTTATTTATTTATTTTTCTTTTAATCATCAAACACATCAAATACTTTTTTAACATTAGGCTATTATCTAAGATTCTTGTTGTAAATCGTTAGACTTCTATTTATCCAGCTGAATGCAGGTATCTGTAATAAGTATTGTAATGAGCTAAATTGTTGACATGAAGAAGATGGGTGTTATTGCAATGTATAATTACAATTTAACAAATCGTATGCAACGTATAAGTTCTAAAGGAAGTGCGGATACGTGATACGATAAAATCAAAAGTTCAGATCGGTGTATCCGTATGGAGTTGATTTACCTAAAACACAGCAACTACTTAAACTATATTTTCTAAACTGCAAATATGCCGATTTTGATTTTATCTGCTCAAGAGGAAAATCGACTATGAATAAGGTCGAAAAGAATTAAAGGTTCAAGTACAAACTAGCCAGAAAAAGTTGTCGACGACAGAGAGTAGATGGAATCCCTTGACATTCATATGAAATAATATTATTGGGCCTAAAATAAGCGATCGCATGCCAAAAGCTATACTTGAAAACGAGGTAAATACAGGTAGAACGCACATTCTGTAAAACGTTTCCATATTCATCTTTTCACTTATTCCAGCTCCACTTTATTTACAAGCGCGCATATACGATATACTCGAGGCATTGGCTACCCCTTCCTTCCCACAAATGCAATTACAGACGTTACATATCTCGTACTGCATGTAAACGTTTACTTTTGTTTTGAAAATTACCTTATATTAATAAAACGGCAATTTAAAATGTACGCAACGTGTAGCCTTTTTATTTTCTCCCAGACATTTTGGCCTATTCGCTCAAGCAAATGGTTTATAAATAAATTATACTCACATTGGCATTAATGGGACGTTAATCAAAAGAGAGTAAAAGAAAATACTGGAATATTTGTTTTGACTATTATTAATAATTGTAAGAAAGAAAAAAAAACAAAAAACAAAAAAATCCGTAGGGACAATTACTTCAATATATGCTTAGCATAAATCTATAACATCGTTACAAAATGATAAGGCGAAGCTTAACAGTCCTATAAAATATTATCATTTTAATTAAATATTATTGTATATTTAGAGCTATAAAACAGGTATATTAGATACTATAAACTTTGAAACGAAATTCGTGTTATCGCTGTATAATAAAGCAAATATGCATTATTAACTATTTTCATATATTCATATAAAATGGAGGCCGATAGATAGATGGTCCATTTAGTTGTAAAAGAAAAAGACGAGCATTGAAAAAATATTCACGACTTCGTTTTAATTAAAAGATAAAAAGTTTTTATAAAATAATGCCGACGTATTGATTATAGTATAAATGACAGCTCAAAGCGGAGTTATGCTTTTTTTTGTTCTTTTTTTTTTTTTTTTTTTTTTTTTTTTTTTTCATTGCTACGTGTACTGAAATATGTTTTATCCACCAAAGCTCGTATTATCAACGAAATTCTTAATTCACCATTCAATATGATTTCATCAAAAAGATTAGAAAGCCTATCGAGTTCAGTCAAATTTATTCTCCAATGTATGCTTATCAACTTAATGATTTCGTTATAAAGTCCTGTAAAACTCATTATTTAATTTAAGCTTCATTTATCATCGTGAAATCGGTATTCTATTTCACGCCCTTTCATATAATGTAACGGAAATTTCAATTCAATCTCGCATAAATTACGTAAATCCATAGAGTCTTGTTATTAAAAGTACGATTTTTGCTCAACCAATAGATACAAGCGCGTGTGCTTCTATTCTAACAGCGCTCCCTTTCGTTAGGTAGGTGAACCTAACGTTAAGGTAATCAAATCATACAGCAGAGCCTTTTAAAGTTGAAGTCCCTTTATTAATCGCGCCATTCTAAAGCGACAATTTTTTTAATGGTGTTCGAGAGCAACTATCTTAAAATCATGTCAGCGGACATTATCTGACGTAGCCGTAAAGGTAAACAAAAATAAGCACGGCCCCGAATCGGATCTCTTCGTGTTTCACTGGGTAATGCGTCCGAGAGAAAATTATAGACTATTTACGCTCCAGCGAGAGTTTGGTAAAGGATAAAAAAGGAGGGACTTGCGAGAAGAGGAGGGGGCGGGGAGGGTAAGAAAAAAAACATTAACGAGATGACTTATTGAAGACGTGGCCTTTTATATCGAGGCCTTCACTCGGTTTTTCACTTTCATTACACCGTCTAATGCAAGCTCCCAAAGACGATCCCCCCCCCTAACCCACCCCTCCTTGTCCCTTTTTTATATGCTTTACTTTGCTGTCCCGTGTTTTTGCTCTTGAAAATCAAAGCTCGATTTCTTGCCACTGGCTCGCTCAAAGATCCCGATTACACCTTATCTTACAAGCTTTCCTCGGTCTTCCGCCAAGCCGAACTCTTAAGGTAATAGTTTTAATCTCATTACTCATTAATAACAAATGGCCTGTCTAATTAGACAAGAGCGGATCAAAGCAGATAGATCAATAGTGAATAGATAAAGGGTAAACGGTCCGATGCCTTTTCCGTTTCTCAATGAGATTAATAATTCAAATAGGCATCGGCGCGAGCATTTTTATCATTACAGAAAGTG
Source organism: Ceratosolen fusciceps (assembly GCA_018883505.1). NCBI lineage: Eukaryota > Metazoa > Arthropoda > Insecta > Hymenoptera > Agaonidae > Ceratosolen > Ceratosolen fusciceps. The sequence goes on along the minus strand of RCIC01000006.1, from coordinate 7,549,653 downwards.
TGATCGTTAATGGAAGATTGACGGTAGTAGTACCGTCAATAGTACCTTATTATCAACCTTATCGACCGTTCGTTCGACCATTATTTTTTCACTTTACCCACAATACGTTATAATAAATATTCGGTTTAGCGCGCACATTTTACTAGCGCATAAGCTGGCTTTAACAGCTTTAGACTTTAAATTATCTTAAACTGTATACTTTTCAATTGATAGATGAATTCTTAAATATCCGATGATATGGAATTTTATGATGCACGCACGTCGGCCCGTAAAGCAACTTTCTCAGTATAATACCCTCACGCACGATTTTATATGCAAACGACGGGATAAGCTTAAAAGTCAATAAATAAATAAGTAAAACTTTTATTTAATATTAACTGTATAACTGTTTGACTTTTTCACGAAATTTACAGATTGTCGATGTAAATAAACAGGAACGCCTGAATAAATCGGAATATAAAATGTCCGATGGTCATACATACAGTCAAGCGAGCAGGTGCCTGGTGCTCCTTTAATTCCTTACTCGTGTATAATGCTAATAAATTGTGAATAATTGAGCTACGATTTTTTGTTTATACCATTACTTTATAATAACCACGTGGATAATAAAAAGTTTCGATTTGTTGTCGCATTACTTAATCATAGAAACCGTATTGGCAGAAGCGATTAATAGTACTTTTTTAAAAGTAGAATTTAAGATTTTTTCGATCCGCGAACACTCCTACCGTAATATTTAAATTAATTACGAGCCTACGACAAAGCTCTTGGAGAGAAAAAAAAAACAAGGAAGAAGGAAAAGAAATGTTTATAAGAAGTGTGTTAAAGTAAAGAAAGGATTTTAGTGAGAAAGAAAGTAGTTATGATTTTATTCTTAAACTTTAATACGGATCTCGAGGATGAGGAGTCCGGACAAATGAATTTTATTCCGCAGTCGGCGTTCGAAATAATTTATCGGCGCTTGTAATAATAATTACGTCAGCGTAGTGGTAGAAATAGTAAAAGTTGAGAATTAAGAATTAGTAATTTCCTGGATTTTCCTAAAGTGCACCGAGTAATATTGGGTAAATCGAGTCCACGGACTCGGACCCTTTATAAAGAATACCGATTCCCGAGGATAAAAGCGTCCCCGAGATACAGATGGTCGAGTGTTCTCGGCTGCTTGCGCACATGCGCGCGGATATCGGATCAGTGAGTAATCTGCTCTCGGTGTGATTTTATCGCCTTCTCATATCCTCGGCGGAGCCAATAAGTTGCCCGGTAAATCTTGCGCAACGCCACTGGCTTACGATCTACTCAGACCGGGAGAACCTCGACTCGAGATTCCAATTGCCGTACGGGGACTTTCGACCATAAGCGTTTGCTTTTCCATCGAGCCTCCTTCGACCCCAGCAATAATATAATACAAGCAACAGCGTGTCCGAGCAGAATCCATTCCTCGCCAGGACGTTCGCTCGGAGTCTCGAGATATCGCAACAGGAACGATAATTTCTGCCCGTTAAGTGTATAAATAATCCGAGCCGACGACGAGACTCCGGTTATTAATAATATAAATTTAGATAAGACGTATGACGAGATACCGGGCAAGAGCTACGGTCTCGGAGCATATAATAATATACAAATAACGTATAAATAGACTCGTAAATAGTAGTAAAACCGGTTATTTTTAGAAAATTTCCAATACCTTTATGAGCGCTAACCCTCATAATGCATGTTCCCACTCATTGCCGATGTCCGCAATAAAAAAGAAAATTCAGTCTCGTAAAACTTTTACATCTCCGTGTTTTTTTAATACAATTCGTAAGCCGCTTTCGTGCCTTACGTTCGCGTAAGTACTACTTTGTTCGGAATTCGGCATGAATGGAATTGATGATTAAACGGCGCTCGAGACTTAATACTACCCGTACTATCGACATTCTCTACATTGTGAACCCCAATAACCTACGATTATTTTTTTAAATCCAACGCCATTATACCAATCGTTCGTAATACCCATGTAAATAAAATTTATTATAATTTTTCACGTGAATCTGTGTAGTAATCAGTAAATGAGTTCTCCTGTCGCCGTGACGTTGTAGCGGGCCAGTGGGAGGAAAGGAGTAAAGAAACGTAGGCGTATAGAGAATGCATCCGATCGCGGCGGGGAAAGAGGGGCGGGGGAGGGATTGTCACACGAATACAGTCAAGGTTCGAAATAAAAGTCCACGTTCCTACGTGAGGGAACGGGAGGGAAACGATCGTAATACAGACAAGGAAAGTGCGAGGTTGCTGTTTTCACCTTTCGGTGTCAGACAATGATGATGATGATGATGATGATGATGATGATGATGACGACGACGACGACGACGACGATGATGATGATGATGCTATGAATTCATGCGCGTACGTCTAAGTTTCTTTTCATCCGAGAATTTTGTCTAGAAAGCCGAATGTCTCGTGCTCGACGAAAGTAGCGATTGGATATTCCATGCCGACATTTTGTGTCGAGATTGTCGTACGTAAAGCTAAACTCCGTCGGTTCGAGACAAGCCTAGATTGTTCTAGTATTACTATTATTCAACTGGAATTCTAGTATTGACCGCCATTTTAGGATATTCCAGTACAGGACTAGGAACGTTCAGATCCTCTGGAATCAGGTTCATGGTGCGTCGACGAAATGTCATGGAAAGTGCAAAATGGCATCTTCCAGCCTCTGGGTCTGCCTAGACCTTTTCGCGTAAAAGAGACGAAATCCATGTTCGATGAGATGAGTTTCGAGAATATACGGGGATCTTCGTCATAAATGGTCTGCTTTGCCCTCGTCGCTTCAGGGTTTTCAGCGGCATCAGAAATTTAAACTCACGTGTTCCTGAGATACTTTCGCGAATGAATCCTATTTTGGCTATAGGGTTCTTCAGAAACTCCCTAGACTCCAAATGTTTAGTGTTTTCCCTGTCGGGGTCGTTTCCCCGATGCCCTTCTTCACCCTGGTCTCCTTTTTTTCCATTATCTGGCCTTGACGGGGGAGAAAGAGTGGATGTTAAGGCCTACGGAGACAGGGAATCCTAATTGCATAGCGAATTTACGGATTTATAACCTAATTATAACCACACTGAAAATAATGCAGAAACGCATGGAGAAAAAAAGGAGGAGTAAATATCAGTTTACTAATTGAAAGACTTTTTTTCTTTTTTTTTTTAACTTTGTTTGTAACTCGATGTGATCTCTTAAACAATTATGTAAGTGCAACATCCAGCTGAATAAAAGATTACGCTTAGGTTGTCTCCATTGGACATGCTATAAACTGGTGAAATGCGGAATTCCTGAGATGAAACAGAGACGGCGAGAATTAAAGAGATGTATCGGGGCAAATATTAGCCTTCTCGTGTCTCGGGAGCTCGGGGTCAGAGACTGTAACTAACTAGTCAGCCACGTAGGGGTAGTTTTCGTTTGGATAAAATAAAGGTGAAGGAAGGAACAGAGGAGGTAAGGAGCGGTCGTGCTCGGGAAGTTTCCTCCCCGGGATGACGGGCATCGCCGAGTTCGGAAACTCTAATCACTCGAACATAAGAAAGGGACCGGGGGCAAGGGTAGTCAAAAATATAACCAAGGGATCGTCTTGGGATTAAAATGACCCGCGCCAAAGTAAGGTACAATAATAAGTGGCCCCAATGGGATTTCCCGTCCCAGTGACATTACGGAGATAACCCCCTCTTCTTGGGGTGCAAAAAATTCTCTAATTAAATATTTCACACAGATATTCTTTTATCCTCTCAATTATAAATTAAATATACCTCTCCTGAGTCTAGATAATGTTTAATGCCGATTCGTTATGCAAATTAATGTATTTCATCTCTCTCTGTTGAGGATAAGCAGTTTTAGTTACCGGAGACTCGGGCACTGCGCTTATCGTAAATATATACGCATTATTTTTTTCTAAGCATATGCACAAGTCAATAACATTTATGGTCAATTGACACGGTATCCGTACTGGATATCATCATTACACTTAATGTCATCAAGGCAATAAATTATTAATTATTAATAAAAAAAAACTGAACAGGTTCGATTAGCGTACGTTTTAAATTTACGCGAAATCTTGACATTCGGTGGGATGAGAAACTCGCGCTTTTTTTTAGGCGAATTAAGCAATTAAGTGCAGCCGACCGAAGAGACGAAGGTTTAGTAGAGGAACGTAACGTATGGCATGGAAATGGAGGATAGGAGTGCGTGTGCAGTCAATCGTAAAGAGCGAGTATAATTCGTACAGCGTGAGGTCTTTTGGGCGTCGTGGTGGGGACATCGATTCCCGCATAGTCTTACGTACAAGACTCGACCCCCTTCACCTACCCCCTCATCTACCTCCCCGATCCCTCCTCGCCGTGGGACCGCAACGGCCGCAACCGTCCTTTTCTAACTAAATAGCGGCGACCGTCGCGATCGATCAGGAGCCCTTAAGCCGCCGCCATCCCCGGCCGAGGAGACGGTGGTCAAGCACTTCGTCAACGTCAGGGCCAGTGATTACCGATCCGACACCGGTGCAGCTGAACGGGCCATTCCTCGAGTCGAGACCGCGTAGACGAGCCCGACTCCGGAGATATCGAGCCCCGTTATTAATGGACTCCGTTATTATTAACTCGTGTCGCCGACGCTTTTTTCAAGCAGTTTCAATGACCTTTGGATGCCGGAAGCGCAATCCCAGTCTTCTTATGGGAGGGATCGACGATCTGTGGGGATTATCCTTATCGTCGAGAGCCTTGCCAATGCTTCCAAACGATGTCCGACATACCTCAGCACAACGGACGCCATGGGACACTCCATTGATTGCGGATGATAAGACTGAAATAATTAAATATTCTTTGCTCTCTCTCTCTCTCTCTCTCTCTCCCTCCCTCCCTACCTCCCTACCTATCCAAACCCCTCGGGAAACCTAGATCTCTTTTTATACATTAAAATTCAATGTCCGTACGAGGGAGCCTTTCAAATACATAATTAACTATTTTCTTTATATTATCGTTGTCCCATCGACTGAAAAAATGTCCGCATGTTCTATCATCAATGCGGACAAAGTATTTAAATGCACGCGTATTTTAAAATCAGGGCTTATTTTGTAAAGACAATCGATACCTACTCATCGAGCACACATGCCCCGTAATAAATTTATCATGCCCTTTGAATTTATTGAGTTCGGATACATATACATTCTTATTTTTCTTAACGCATTCGTGACAAAAATAGGTTTACATTGCACGATAAAAACTTTCTTATGAATATCAGACTCTGGGTCCCGAAGTACATTCAGTATTCACGACGGCATTAGTATACACATGCGATGCATCGGATTTATTGTAATTGTATTTTTAACAAAGTTCGTATACGGCGTCGGCCATTGCTTTTCATGAAATTGCATTCTCTTTGCATTCTCTTAGTACGAATTTTTAATCATTACAATTTCCTTGCACCATCCGTTGGCAAATATGACTAACGACTTCAATGATTTCAGAGCAGCGCACTGTAATCGCAAGACATTTTAACAAGTTTAAGGAAATTTATTAACTATCCTTACGACAAACGAAGAACCGTCGATATTACTGTAAATAGTAAACGATAGACGTGTTTACGATACGTAAGCTACGGTGATGGTATCAACGACTTGATTCGAGGTAAAATTTATACGCATCGCTCAACTTTTATAAGAGCGTGTATCACATTTACAGTTTTCGTATGTAAAGCCGATGTATTCGATTAGCAGCAGCCTCTTGGCATTTTATAATAATATTAATTTTAAATACGCTCCGACGATTCCTCTTTTCTCAAACGAGAATGCATTAATTATTCCTTTATTGCTCGAGTTTATGTTTATGGCTTTTGCGTTCGTGATAAGATTGCCTGCAAATAAATATATGTAAAATCATTTCAAGGAATAAATGTCGCATTCTTATATTATTAAAGATTTTCATATCATGTGCCAGTTTAATCAGTAAATCGATCTCTGTAAAAATTCATTCATTATTCTTAATTCCTTCAGGAATTTCTATCTATATATATATATATATATATATTTATAATGATAGCAACAACAAGAACAACAATAAAGTTCCTGATTAAATATTGATATATCATTTAAAAAATCAAGAGGTTGCTTTTATTAGCTAAAATAACCGCCATTCGTAATTATATTCGTTATTATAAATATTCGGTCACGTGTCGTTTCGTTATTGATGGTACTGGTTCAGGATATCGGGTTGAGAATAAATAACGTTAGTAGGCTATAGCTGTTTTTTGTATTATTTTACAATTTGTAGTATTGGATGGCATTGGTGGTGGAAAAATTACCGAATCACCCTTTCGACCTGAGTGTTTTAAACCTCAATAAGTTTGCCCTTCCATTGATTTTCAACCTGGAAACGTTTTAATTTTCTTCCCATAGTTTTGCTAACGTTTTTTCTTAACATTCATTTATTGTAGGTTCGGGTATCGTCCTCACTTTTCCCATCAGAAAAATACGCTTTCGAATAGTGGATTTTTCCGGTTGGAAAGCATCACGAGCACGCGTATCACGTCCCTTTTTCTGGCCCTCAGCCGCATCGGCTCTTCGTTTCTCATTATCCTTTCCGAGGCCTCGTTTAAATTTTTAAAGAAATGTACATAGCCGACGAATTTTGAGTTTGCTTCGGTGCAGCGGTCCTGACGTAAACATTCTCTTTCTCATTCTTTTTGTCCATTCTTAATTTTATTCGAGTTTGTTTATTATATTTGTACTCTCTCTCTCTCTCTCTCTTTCTTTCTCTCGAGCTAACACGTTACACTACAGTGACTCTCATTTATGATTTATACCATTTAATAAATATTACATTTAACTTGAATTATTCGTAATTTTGGAGAGGTGCTGTTTAAGACCGGGTACCAATACAATTATCTATTTAGATAAATCTGCGTTAGAATAAGATCTTCATTAGAATACGAATTCTTTCACGGAATCACAATATTAAGCAGGGATAAAACAAGGGGCGGAGGGAGTGCGAAGAGTGCGAACGTGTGGCATGAAGGAAAGGAACGAGCGTATGTAAGGAGAGAGGGGAGAGGGAAAAATTCCTGCGACCGGATTTCGTTGAGAATAAATCAAGTTAGGATGAGTTACGCCGGCGCGGACCTTTACAGCGTAAAATAAGTGAAAACTTCGCCTCACCGGTGTCGTAAGTAATACCTAAGGCTAAAGGAAGCGACGGAGGTTGACGCGCCAGCGAAGATCCGATCATTTATCTGCGCCCGGATAAGCCACAGGGACACTCGAGGGATGTCTCCCATTACGAAGGAGAATAATTCGAGTCGTCCGCGGCTCTCGATCCGCGCCATCTCGTTTACCCGTAGCGGTCCGCGACCCCGAATACTCCGGTGGATGCGACCCGTTTATCCCTCGGGGACGTCAGCCATAACCGGGGATAATCGAAGCCCGAGCCCGGCTATTCCGGGCAAAGCCATGGGGATGATAATGCCTTTTATAAATAGCTTCCGCGGAGCTAATTTCCGCGCGACTCGCTTTGCGCGCAAGCTCGCCCTCGTCGAGTCCCTCCATCCCTAGCCGGCTACACAATGGCCATGGCATATTTTCCATCGGCACCTTACCGGCCGACTGCCTTCCTATCCCACCCTCTCTCCCACCCTCTACCTAAGGGGTCGTTGGGGCGGGGTGGGGAGAGAGGAGGGGGGGAGAGATTACCGTTACCGCAGGAATAAGGCCCTCGACGAACGAATACCCGCATCGCCACGCTTGAATAACCAACTACAATCGCAGTTATCCTTTCCGAGTCCAAGGCCGATTTTGCTTTCAAGGGCCCTTCCAGACCCTCGCGGAATTTATCAGTTTTGATAGGGCCAAAGCTCCTCGACTTATGCATTTCGGTGGGAATTTATATTTATGCAATACTCTATTCGTTATATCCCTGTCGAAACGTGCAGCGCTTCATTCTTACGTCGTATTACGCTGATCTCGGGCGTACTATCCTTACTTCCATTCCCGGATCCCTTTTCCGTTTTTACATCCGATACGCGTTACTTTTTACATAAATGACTTAGCCCTCGGTGATGGCGGACGGCCTTAAATGAATTTATTTGTCTCGCCTCCCCTGCCCGCCTCTCGCCTCTGTAAATGCAATTAACGCAGGGGAAAATGTTTAATCCAGCGAATTGACGCTCGTGTAACGTAGTAATTGTTGTCGGGCTCAGCTAATGCCGAAATTTCGACCCAATATACTGTATATTAAATACAACTTTTATTTTTTCACTAAAAATGAAATTAACCAATAAATAACTGTAATTATTTACGAGGCAATGAGTCATCAAATTAACGCATCACTTGAATATTTTATATAACTTTGCTTTCCTACTTCGAGTCATTCATTTAATTGAAATTCTTTTTAATAACATCGGCATTGTAATAACCGCTTAATACTTCTAAAACACGAATTTTCACGTGTTTTCCCACAAATAAACTGTCTACATGAAATTATCAATGAATTTTACAAGACAAACTCTCTGTCATTTTCTCGCGCATACATCTTTGAAGATGTATACATTTTTTATGAGTTAAGTACCCTTCTCTGAAAATGATTTTCCCAACTGGCGTGGAGAAATTTTACGGTAAATTCGAGATATTTTTCCGGAACTTTTACCCACAATTATTTAATAACGCTTATTTATTTTGCTTTTAAAAAATATGCCAAACATTTGTTTGTTTTTTTTTCCTGTATCAAACATATTTCCATATTTATGGATAAAAATCTGTCATAATTTTAAGACGAACACGCCAACTTATCCTGCGGTTCTATCGCCAGTAATTCGAATGTCATACAAAAATAATACGAATCCTTCGGCCGTAATTATTTACAATTGTTTAACATCCAACCGCATACGTGCACGCCATTCGATTCGCCTGTATCTCTTTCTCTTCGATCCAGTACTCGACTATTGATTAAATACTGCTCAAAAGCATTACAATCCTCCTACCCGAATGGCTAAGAATCCTTAATATAGTTTAAATATTTAAATAAATGTAAACATATGCGTATTAATCTGATTTATTTACTAATTTTTTAAAACGGAGAATAAGAAATAAAACGTCTACTTTTGTCTTTTAAATAATAATATAATTTTTTTACTGGACGAATCCGTACCAGTTATTATTAATCAACGTTGTTGACATTGAATTATATTCCAAGTAATTGAAATATTTAATAATATTTTAAACAAATTTTTTTAAAAGGCTGGTCAATGTGGATTGTTAAAAAAATATTGTTAACTCTAATGAAAAGTTCGCAAGCATTCGCTTCATTACAAATAATAATAATAATAATAATAATAATAATAATAACAATTAGTTATAAATCTTCTTTAGTACTTTAACGTGAAAGTAGCAGAAAATAGATGGAATATTTATAAATCAAGCACTAATTTAGAATTACTCTGATACTTAAGGCTGTGAAAGCTTTGCTTATTTCACTGAAAATGAACAAGAAAGGTTTCTCCTACTTGATTTAGAACTAACATTCATAATCCACCTTATAATCTTATATACGTGTAAAACAATCTATTTTATTAATATTTTACGTGAGAGAATTAACGCTTAGCTATTTAAATATTGTTCGTATTATTGTCATATCTAATTAAAAATCCTTGTAAATTGTTTGTTGAATGCGTCGTGGCCTACTTTTGATTGATAAAAAACATAAAAAAAAATGCAGTTTTTACTTTATTGTTTTAAGTTAGACGAATGTTATTTAGCGTACGCTAGTTCAATTACTTTTTGTTAATTGAGAGAAGCGTTGATTAATAACTGGGTTGAATAAATATTGATTAAACAATTTGTACTTTCTTTTTGAAAATAATTTAAGAGTCAAACATATCGTCATCAAATTTTATCCCAAATAATAAAATATTAAAAATATACGCTTTTATCGAAAAGTTTAGAGCTGAAATTGTTTACGTATACAATTTTACAAGGACTCTTTATTTTTAAATTTCCCGTCAAAGCAAACAAGTAGAGACATATGTCACCTTTGATATTACAAGCGACGCAAATAAAATGTAATTTTATGGAAATTTGAAATGCGGGATAAAACAATACGAGATAACTTTTCTACATAAAGCTTTCGTCGCGTTGACACGATTTATTTCTTACATGACTCGAGTGAGTGACTTTTTTCAGGATTAGACATTTTCGAGCGGAACGTCGCGTTAATTCATTTTCTCAAGACACGTGTAGCGTACCAAGTCAACGTATGTTCAAAGCTCGAAATGTCCTCGTGAAATAATTATCCGGCACGTGAAAATCTTTCAGTTTTATTAATGAGATAACGCTGCTCTTCGATCTTCTAGAGCCTCTAAAATATTCTTACTTACCAATCGATCTCCTAAGATCTATATCAGCTAATTTCAACTAATTTCTTTTAAATTGCCATGCCCGAGCATCGCAACGTCCAATCATTGACAGAGTAACAATAATAAAAAACGTCTCAATTTTCTCTGAATTATTATTATTATTATTATTATTATTATTATTAAATTAAAGTATATTTATGTATGTTAATTATGTAAGAGATGGATTTTATGGGAAATTATGAAACAAATAAAACAGAGGTTCGAAGCAGTAAAGTATTAATGGACTTTTTATATATAACGAAAATCATCGTATAATTTATTTGTTGACACGTTCGTAATATAGAATATCCATGGGAGAATGAAAAGTCTCGAATTAGATTTCTGTCACGTACCTACGTCCCGAATCTACCTCCTTAAAAAATCATCACCTTTCCTCATATTATCGCCCTCCAATAAATACGTATTGTAGGGAATAATTCAAAGACTTGCTTTCAGCTGAATATTTAATTTATACGTAGATTGGGGAGGGGGCGGGGGTGATAACGGTTATAATAAATAAAATAAACATTTTTTTAATAGCTAATATTTTTTACTGCCGTCGTGATGAAAAATGCCTGCAGCCGATCTATAATTTTTATGAGCCCGGCTTAATTATTCGAACGCGTAGTACCGATGGAAAGTTGGATTAAACCACAGTCCATACTATTACAGGCCCCTGTGCGTGTGTGACTTGTCGAGAATAATGTAGCAGGCATAATAAAGTGAAAAGTAAGGCCGACGTCGATATATGTATGTACGTATACTTCGTACATACAATATTAAATACGACGTACATATGCAATATATGCAGATGTACAATAAACTCACATTTAAGGGTAATAATTTCGTTAGGATCCGTGTATGTGTATGCATGTCCTTATTGAAATCTTAGTCCATCTCGGATGATTCGCTTTGATAATGCACAGTTTAGTAAAATTAAGAGGTTGCAGCATTATTATGAAATAAATATAAAGTGATAACAAACGCGGAACATGTATTTGCTTCTTCGTACTTTGAGAAGATTATATATAAGATCTTTATTATAAAAATTAACATTCACGTCGTATATCATTTTTAAAGATTACGTTAAATTTGAATAATATATAGAGTTATTTATATTCAAATTTTAATATAGGTTAGATGAAAGCTTGATACTATTTTGATAGAAGATATTAAGTATTATAATTCAGCTCATTTCATACTTTCCTATGCATCTTTCTACAAGTAATTTACAAAGTATTTTAAAGCTCACAACTCACTTACTGCTACATTCTTTTTTTATATTTACAGACAAGTTCAATTCATATAAGGATTTTATAATTAAAAGTAATATCTATTTAATATTTATTTGCATATTTATAAGAATTCCATCGATTGCGTAAAACGTATTTCGTCATATGATTTCAAGTATCACGGCAAAAATTCTTTTTAGCTATTCTTAAAAAAAAAAAAAAAAAAAAAAAAAATCATTCCATTGCTCTTAATAGCTCGCTTTTCACTTGCATTAACGCAATAAAAATATTTCTAATTAGAAACTATCTGCAAAGAATCACGCATGCCTAATGAATTTATGAAGAATTACTCTGTACCATAACGAATGCATCCGGATGATGAAATTATACTCGAATGAGTAAATGCAATTATTTTTTTCGGCAATAAAAGGAGATTATAATTACACTTGAGATACTTGGTGCTAGAAAATAGTTCTCCACTGAAACAATATCTAATGCCTTATAAAATACGCAAATCATAAATCAAGCAATCGCATCGAACGTGTTAATACAGAAATTTTTTTACACAACTGCATAATCGATGCATAATTTTGAATCACGAAATATCTATGAGAATATTTAAATAATTAGAATATGTTAGACTTAGAATTAGAGTGATTAGAATATCTAAGTCAGCTCGGCTTTGATTTTACCTGTAATATCTAGAGTAGGAGATATTACGCAGTTCAGCATATAGTGTATATCACTTAAATTTAATATTCACGAGATGAATTTTCATAATTTCATACAAATTTTCATGACACGATTTATAAACTAAACTGTTCGTATACTTTTTTAAAAATTTACTGTAGCTATAAAAATTGTTATAATTACGCAATTTTTTAAGAAGAATTTTGTCATATAATTAATGTGTAATGTTTAAATTAAAAGTAAATTACGTTTCCTGAAATGTATATTTCATTTCTAAATTATTGTTTCCATGGATTTACGCACACACGTTTTAGCTTACGTTTTCCACTACTATAATATCAAGCTTTATTATAGTCCACGCTATAAATGATCGGCTTAATGTGTATTGTAAAATCTAAGGGAAATAATAGGATAAGTAGGAATTGGCAGGATTATTATTAAAGCAAAGGAGCATCTTGTTTTCTAATTATCGAGAATATAATTAATAAAGCTCTTGGAATCATTAAGTGGGAGCGATATGGAAACGATGAGACTTTCTTCTTTCGGCCCTTTAGAAAACTTGTAATTTAAGTTGAGTAAGTGCTCGGGATATATAAAGTCTTATAAACTATCACTCATGGGCGAGTCATCGGATATAATTGAATTTGAGTCGTTCTAAGCGCTGCTTCTAACTAATTTCAGTTTAATAATGAGACGTCAAGTTAAAATAATAAATTACTTGGGAGGCCCTTACCGAGTCCTCAATGCAAACACCTATTCATGGCCTATGTTATTTTATTTATCGCAATGCACCATCGCAATACGATAATTCTTTTGCTCCACATTCTAAGGGGAAGGGTATAAAGCGGGGCTTTTTTTAATTTAAAAATATTCCTTCCCTAATGGATATTTAGAATATTGCACTTGGCGAAAATAATTTACGATGGAATATCGTGGCTCGATATGAAATTATAGCGTTGAGTACACTTTTTAATGAAGTATAAAAAAAAAAAGTCTGCAGTAGATTTCTAAATATTCCAGGATAATATAAACTAAGACCGTGCTTGAGATCTGAGGCGTATGTGAGACGCATACAAAAGCGACCTAAGAGCTTTGGAAATAAAAAGGAACTCGCAAATATGCCGTTTTGTAGAAAGTATTCAGTAATTATTTTATAAACGAATATTCCGGTAAATATTCGGTCTCGAAAATATTGATCAACATTTATCAACAAGACTATCAACCACTTTTAAATATCTTGTATTATTTATATTTCCTCGGTCAATTACTCTACGTAAAACGTTCTTTCAAATGTATGAATATAGAATTCGGTAATTATGCAAGAATAATATACCGATTCGAAGAGCAATAAAATGGCGTTTGAATAAGACGCGTAACTTACTCATTCAAACAGATAATTACTCGTATACATGGATTTATAGATATTGTAAATCCAGCACGTTAATAAATATTAAATTTACGTCAAGATAAAAGACTTTGTGCAGTGATCTTTCTTGCTTTACAAGCTGAATATAAATTTTTTCGTTTTAGATTCAGCCGAGTGTGTAAAATACAATATTGATAATTTTATCTAGAACAGCGTCACGTGTTTAATACGTAAGAGATTAAATCAAAGATCCAGATCCAGATATTGTATTAAGTTATAGAAATACCATGAAATAAAAATCTGTATTAAAATTTCGATAAATAGTTTATATTTGGACAAAACTATGATTAAACAACGCCACCAAATACAGGAAATTCTCGCTTATATTATTATGTATAATTCAGCATTACATTGATTTTTTGAATGTCCAATGCAAAATTACGAATCTGAGCACACGCGGTAATTAATTGTATTGAAGTTCAATGAAATAACGGCAATTGGAAACAGAGATAAATGGGGAGGGAGGGGGGAGGGAGGGAGAGAGAGGGAGACTATGGTTTTACTGAATTTTCCCTCATGCATGGGTACACGCATATGTCGATTTAAATGGACGATATGTACTATTGTTATATCTGTCGATTACGAATGGGGACGGTGTGATGTTAAAACATATTTAGCGAAGATCGGATTATTTCGGTTTACCATTGTTCAACTTTAATATTATACAAATTATTTCAGTAAAAACGATAATAAAAAAATCGAAAGTACGGCATTACTGGCTGGAAAGAAATTTGTATCGATGTATTGGTTCATTAATCGGAATCAGATCACGATATTTAATGGAATAAAATTTAATCCCTTCGTGTGTCTAAGTTTATATTAAAACAAAAACTTTTAATATTAAATTATATGCAGATTTTATAATTTTTTTCTTATAACGGTATTTAAATAAGATTTTCATTTGAACGGATTATTAAAAGAATTGTTTTAATAATTATCCGATTGCGTAATACTAAATATAATCGATAAAATTACTATTAATCGGTAAAAAATAAAACACATAAAAAACAAAACATTATATATGCGTATAAATTATTTATGTAATAACTAATTATTATTAACGATTATGATTAAATATAATGCATTCTTACAAAAGACAAATTGTTAACATTCTTTATTAAATTTTGTTGGTTTTCTACATCGTCGGACCGCTTATTATTGGCTTATAATCAACGTTTAATGTGATTTATGCATATTTTTAGACTCTGTATACCTTTGTTTAATACATATACGTCTATTGGCCCGGATATTAAACATTCAAGTAACAGTGCTTATGAAAAAATGAGACGAAACCAAATAGGGAATATACTTTTTAAAAGGAAGACCAGATAATAATGCGATTAGTTTGATATTCAGCTTGATTATTATTATTATTATTTTTATTATTTTTGTTATTATTATTATTATTTTTTTATTATTATTATTATTATTATTATTATTGATCTAGCAGACGAGACGTGAATTGACCAATTACATTGATTAAGCTCTTTATCTACACGTCAAGTACAGTTGCCGGAATAGCCGAAAGCTCGATGATGCCTTTAGAATTTTAAATTAAAAGCAAAAAGTACACGTAGTAAATATTCTCCTGCATAGAGATTACTAGCGCGCATAAAGATTATTTATCTTCACTTAAAATACAATTCTCGTACTTTGTATTTAAAGGTATATTAATACACGGTCGGTTATCCGAAATGCTCGATCGACACACGATTTTCATGAGAAATGCACGTCGATCCTTCGTCCTGCTCTCACCAAAAGCGGCCATTGCGACAAAGTTATTAACTCTAGCTTTTGTTTACACGTTCTTTCGAAGTGAGATTTCAGTAGAAATCGAGCTCGAGTAAACTTTCTCGGCAGTTTTCAAAAATATCAAATGGATCATATTGTATGCTTGTAATAAGAAATAAGCCGTTAATTCTCTTTGGAACTCGTCCGTCACATTGGTCTCGAAGACAAAAGTATGAATCGCTCGCGATTCCAACGGCAATTGCAAGTCGATTTACGTTACCGAACTTTTCATTCGTAATGCCCAGTCGATTCGAAAGTCACGGATATCTTGCTACGTTTTTCGAAATTTTTCAAACGTAAGCGCAACGACATTGAAAATATACATTGAACTAATTGGATATACATTAAGCTTCGAGCGGCAATATTAACGCCATGCAAATAGAACTTTTGATACACGAATCGTTGCCTAACGAGATAATAAAACATATTTCCTCTTATGTTTGCGTGAAAGCTTTACTCGGAAATTTTACCGACAAAACCGCACGCAATTGTAAAATTACTTAACGTTCACGTAACTTTATGTATCTGAATAATTTTCATTATTTACATTTGTTTGCGAAGCACTCGATTCGTTTATAACGTGTATTATCGTAGACGTGAATGGCCCATCCTAACAACGCATAATTGCATGTAAATTGAATAATTGGCTACCCACGGTATAATAATACGTAATATAAAATGATTTTGTAATTCGTAGTTCAATATTTTGTACTTACGTTCGTGTGGGGTTCGGGTATTGAGTAACAACTACATTTATCATGAAGATCAAATTTATATTCACCCCCGAAGATTGAATCAACCAAGTTCAATTTAAGAGATGTAAGGACGCGTACGTATTTTATCGTGCGAAAAAAAAAAAAAAAAAAAAATAGTACAGCGATAGTCGTAATACAGAATGAATTACCTCGGTAATTCAACGAAATCTTTTATAATTTTTTTATCTTGTTTAATATGGAAATTTTGCAGGAGCATGATTTTAATTTTGTATTTTAATCAGTGAAGAAGTAAGTACCCGAGCCAGAGTATTAAATTGTTAATGAAATAAAAAGAAAAGAAAAAGATTTGACGTATTAAGATGTCGGAGGAGTTTTGCCGATAAGCGCGGTGGGAGCATGTGCGGGTCTCCGTGTGGGTGTTGTCCGTGTGGGTGTCCTTTAATGGAGAAGGAGGTCATCTGCGGAATTGAGCGATTCGACGGAGGAGGCTGTGGCGATTAAATGAAAGGCGGGAAGGGTGAGCTCGGGGCTAAAATTTTCCAGCTCTTAAAGTGGAATAGCCTCTGATAATTTCGAACCCTCCGGCCGAGATCCGATCCTCGGTCAATGCATTACGTGATGCTGCTTTAGAGATGCGCGTGTACCCGCGATATTCCATTAGACGATATTCCTCTCGACGTACGAGTCTCCTCTTTATTACAGCCGATACCTCACTAATACAAAAACACATGACATCCCAAGCATTTAAGTCGATAATCAGCTAAACAGTAGACTAACGGCTTCTGAATAATTTACGTTTTATAATTTTAAGGAACACTTCTTACGTTTGATAGAGTATTATGCATTCGTATTTATACATTTTATATTAGAAAAAAAAAAGAAAAGAAAAAAAAAGCGCATTCGAAATGTCTAGTGCTCAGCAACCCTCAATAATGATGGATCACCGATAATTTATCATCGGCTTCTTTCCTGCACATGCCTACACACGCAAACGCGCGCGCGTACAAAAAATACTTGTCATATTTCTCAAATGGGCGCCGTATAATTAATTTTTAAAATCTAATAATTGCCGGGATCATTTATTAAAGCTATTATTAATCGTTATAAAAAAAAAAAAAAAAACAACTGCAACAATTAATTAATGAATTCTCCTTGTACTCGTTATTAATTGATTTTATAATAAAAATATTTCTTATTAATAATAATTATCGTATTTATCAATTTCATTTAAACTCATGGGAATCCATGCCTTGCGTATGCATTAAGGTGATGGAACCCATTCCCATTGTCTTCTGCATCAGTTTAAATGGAAATGACGTTATCGAGGACTTTCAGCAACGTCTTTATACGTAGTGAATAAAAAAAGGTCGGCAATATAAAAGAAAAATAAAGGAAAAGATTATAGTTTTATAAATTTGAATGTCCCTTTCTCTGATGCTGAGAATCGTGAATTCGCAGAATAAAGTAGCATCTGTGTGCGATGCGGAGACCGTAGGTGATTAATGAAGGAAAGCCTGACGGGGATCTTAATTTCCGCTAATAAAATGCGATAAACTTAAGAATCTGAGGTAATTAATTGTCCTGAGCAATCGCTTGTTGGTGCAACTAGTCGAAGTAGTCCACGCATTACAATGGCGTGGATATTGGAGAATCGGCATTGGGCGAAGAAGGAGCCCGTAGAGTGCAATGACGTATAAAGGATCGTTGTAGGATAGGGGAAGGCGGGTGGTGGGTGGGAGGATTGAGTGCCGAGTGGACGAGGTTGCCTGTACAGGTCACCTGTTGCCGAGCTCCGAAGCGTTAACGAGGTCGGCTCAACGAAACTTCTCCCCCAGCCATGGAAAGCGACCAATCAGTTCCACAATGTCCGGTTACACGACTCAATCCTTGTTGGGCGATACTTTTCTATGCCACTTTTTGTCTCCTTGATGATTGCGATCGAGAGGAAGGACGACTGGATGGTGGAGAGCGGGAGGAGAGCGGATTGAGAGCTTTGAATTTTCTTTCACTACTTGTCTAACTTTATAACCTGATGAATTGCTCGCGTTAGACTTGCGATTTAACGAGGTGGATCTATAAAAGCCATCTTCTAATAATCTCTCGGCATTCTCGCCCCTACACTATCCTCCCTACCCTGCCTCCCTCCCTCCCATCCTTCCTTCCATCCTTCTATCCTTCCTTCCTTCCTTTCTTCCTTCCTTTATAAATTATGCAAAATTATGGAAATTGATGTGATCAGAAAATTCAACGAGTCTCTTTCTACTTCATATTACCGTAAAAATTCTTGATATAAGCTTTCTATGCTGTTTCGACTTTTATATTGTCAAGGTTTATTTTTACTTGATATTCAATAATTTTTTAATATTTCCACTTGACTCCATGAATATTATGTGCGAGGTAAGTAATTTTGAACCTTATTCCTAATAAAAATGGATTTAAATGACGCATTTAATTGAATTACATTTTCAACTTTACTTTATCCGTATTACAGGCATAAATGCGTATGATAAAAAGTTTTATAAAATTAAATTTACAACTAATGTTACGGCCTGCTGAGCGAGAGAGCCGTTCGTGTACGTGCGCACCGTGTGTCGCGATCCACGTAATTTTATGTTGAAATTTAAGTATAATTTTAAGTGTTAATCAAACAATTGTAAATTACTCACGCCGCGCTCAAGTTGTGCTTGCAATAATAATCGTAAACGTCACCCAATATATATTTTTAATAAAAAATAAGAAAAATAAAGAAACAAATGTCTGATTGAAAAATAAATAATAATAACAAATAATAACGAGCTGCACTCCTAGAGAATGGTTTTAAGTTTGGACGAGGCCGCTGGGTAAGGAAAATGCCGCAGGGAGGATTTCCCACGCACGCCCAATCGCGGCTAAAGCCTCCGGTAAAAGGATGCTCGCCAGATGAGTACAGAAGACCCTTGCTCCCCCCCCCCAACAGGGGACTATGTCAGACCCAATTTTAGTCCACGCCTCAAATACTCAAAATTTCCCGCCCTTCTCACCCTTTCCGCGGGTTTTCCTCCAATAAGAATTGATCGGAAAATTCCCAAGGCGGTAAAAAAAATATAAAATGAAGATGAGCGCATGGAAGAGCAGCTTATGGTCGAAATTCTGAATATTTTTCTCGATAATTTTGTAACACTTTCATCCCCGACAAAAACATAAAGTATAAGTGAACCGAATAACTGTATTTTATTTTCTCTCTTACCTTTCCCGCATTCTCTTCAAACAAGAACAACTACTTTCTTGTTCTTTGTCTTCTACGTAATGGATACGTAATTTCGTAAATATATATTACGAAAAAATATGATTAATAATTGTATATTCCAGTTATAAATTATAAGCTTTAACGTTTGGCCCATAGTTAGATGAGATGATCGAGCTATTCGATACTGCAATATATCACCGAGTTTCATTTATAATCCTATTTTTGTATATCATACCGTTTACGAAAATACTTGTAATATTAAAAGAAGATTACGATTTAAAAAATGTAAATTGTCAAATAAGACTCGAGTACGATTAATATACTTTAAATAAATAAAAAAAGGCATGAACGTTTCAGATTGTGGTATATATTGTATAATACAACCATAATATTGTTCAAGTAAATTATTAAATGGAATATATTTACAAATTTTTCAGCCAAAACTTTGAAATACCTTTTAATACAAAATCATTAATTATGGAGTGCATGATTACTTAAAGCCGGCAGTTTACTTAATGTGAATTACAAATCGAATTTGTTGAGAAGTTCAATATGAATATGTAAATTTATTATTGAATAAAATGAACTAATTACTAATATTTTCTTAAGGTATCGTCGGTATTTTACTTGTAACATTAAAGAAACATTAATTGCGCGTATTATAAAAGAAATTCTTATCTTTCCAAGAGTAACAAATCATAGTCGGAGCTTGCGTTATTTACACGTTGAGCTTTTAAATAACATTGCCAGTTTTCCAGTTTCATCGGGGTTATAAAGTATAAAGCCAGAGAACTCAAGCTAATATAACATCTACACACATTTCTCATACGCTCATGTCTACTAACACGCTCATCTACCTCTGACGTCACTCAGAAAACTAACAAATTTCCAAACTACTATCTGTATTATTCCTGCTTATAAGAATTAATATACGAGAAACGTTAGGTAAAAAGTGTTATATATTAATAGAATTACAATGACGTGTAACGGACAATGAATAGAAATGAATAAAATTTCGATGATGCCTTTAACTTCTGACAAGGCTCAATAAAATACGAAAGAGGAATTAAAATATAAAAGGTTTCACAATTCTTAGATAAAAAAGTAGGAGTGCATTGACATTTAAAATTTTGATAAACTATAAAGAAAAAATATAAATAATATGAGTAAGAAATCTTCAAAATGATAAGCTTTGACAAGATGGAAAGGATGGGTAAAAAACTTTAGACATTGGTGTAATGTGCCTACGTTACTGTAAAGAAACTGACAGCAGACAGGCAGAAAGACACAAAGAAAGAGAGAGAGAGAGAGAGAGAGAGAGTAAAAAGAAAGGGTATACATTGAGAAGCAGTAGACTGAAGTAGACTAACAATGGCCTCCAGAAAAAGAATTCAGAGACTCGGGTTTAAAGGACCGATACAAAAAGTATATTCATTATATAATATATAATAGTTCATATATAATGTGGGAGGAATTTCGTTCGAATGTGAGAAAATGGAATGAAATTATTTAGAGTGCTAGAGAAAAGGAAAGCGAAGACATTCGTGTAAGTATTTAGAGGAAAGAAAAAGATTTAATTTATACGCGAGGATGTCGCGTATACATCTTAAAGCTGGATTTTATAATAATAATAATAATTATAATAGCAATAATAGTAATAATAGTAATAATAATCGTAATAAATAAAGGATATGGGGATAGGAAGAAGAAGCATAGAGGAAAGATTTAAAGAGAACAGGTTTTAAAAGAATAATAATGTGTGAAGGACGAGGATGGAAATCGAATGAAATTTTCGTTATAAAATGTATGATGTAAGATAAAGAATCCGTAGACCGATACAAGAAGATGAAAAAGCGAGTGAAGCTCGAGGAAACGAATGTGCAAGAACATACGAAATGAAATTAAAAAAGTAAGACAAAAGAAGAAGTATATAGAATAGTGAGTAATAAAGTAAGAAATAAGAAGCGAAAGAAAATAGAAGATTTTAAATACAATAAGCTCCATAAACTCTCTCTCTCTCTCTCTCTCTCTCTCTCACACACACACACACACCATCAGAGAGAGAGAGAGAGAGAGAGAGAGAGAGAGAGAGCATTGGAATTGAAGAATAAAATTAAAAAATAAAACGAGAGAATTCAATCGAAAAGATAGGTAGAATATTTATCGGCAGAGCATATTCTGAATTAAGAATATTCGTAAATTATAAAATGATGTAATGACGTGCTATATAGACGGAGTTCAACGTTAATTAAGCGTTTAATTTTAAATAATTTACGTTCAAGCATCTATTATTTATAAGATAATGTATTTAATGTTTGTAAATGATTTCGCCGTCTGAATAAATAAATAACATTCTACCAAATAAGGAATGGATTTATCTAATGTCACGTTTAATATCTATTTAATTATGAGAATAGAGGAAGTCGAGGGTAGTAAGTAAGCTTATTTCGTGTATGTGATACGTTAAACTTGATCGGGAGTAAGATCATTCCTATAATTTAAGTTTATGCGTCGAAAATTTTAATTAAATATATTCAGTGAAGTATATATAAGCTAATTAAGGGCGACCTACAAAAATATTTGAACAGTCATTACCGTTACAGTGGAACAACCGCTTAAAGAATTTAATTCTTTACAAATTAACTCTTACGAATAACTTCAAACATTTAATGGATAGAATTGAAGTCTCATTTAAAGTTAAGATAATTAAATTAAAATCTGCCGTGAATTTCCGCACTGACTTTTTAAACGACAAAACCACGTGAAATAATTACATTATTAATCGTCCACAGCAATTCTTCGAAAACTGTAAATAATCGCTCTGTTGATTATAATTAAATGCAATATTTAATCTGAGGGTGGAATTAATTAAATTTTAAGTCCCTGTATTAATTATACGAATCATACATTCGATACTTTTATCTCCCAGCTAATAATAATTAACAAGTGTTCTTTCCCATGTTATAAAATTAATGGATTTATAAATTGTCTTATATTGTGTTCATATTAAATTAATAGATGTCTGCGCAAATATAAATAATTCGATTCGCCTAAAGCGATCCATTTGGCTAAAAATCGGCCAATTTATTATTGGCTAAGCACATTGAGAAGCAAAATTTATCCATTCCATTGAATATACAGCTATGAAAGTTTAACGTTAGACATGTTATGGCGGGGAGGGGGGGGAGGGAGAAGATGGATATGTGGCGAAATTAATACATCAATACAATGATAAAGTATTCTTTTTTAAAGAGAATAATATCGTAGGTCATAATATTTCATTGAAGATTTTATCTTTAAATAACTTATTCTTTCATATTTTTATAAAAAATTTTAAAACTTAACCTTTATAAAACATATAAATTACTTTTTTTTTCTTTTTTTTTTTATGAAAGAAAGATCGGAATATTAAAGTTTAAACCGATGGGAGAATTTATATTCATTTTAGGACTTGTCCTCTTTCTTACATGTTTCACCGACTTACAGTCCTTACGTACTTCAACTCGAATTTTCACGTAAATCTGAGATCATTTTTTAAACTTTCATTATTAAAAACATTCCCAAAGGGCTTTATTTATTTATTTATTTATTTATTTATTTTTTCTTAAACGGTATATATTTCGCATATATCGTGACATTGGTGTAGTATTTATAATCATTAAGAGGTTTTCGTTTTCTTTTTGAGCGTTTCGAAATTTCAAGCATGTCTAGCGATTAAATTATATTTACTTAAATTGTTAATAACGAATTTTTCTCATAATCCATGAACGCGCGATCCTAAAGTATTCATGTATTTGCAATTACGTTTTAGCAAGTGCATGGGATACTTAAGAACCCAATACACGCGCACTGCTTTTTACGCTTAGCTTGCATTTCCGTATCAAGTAACTCATTAAAACTACGATTGTTAAAAAAAATATCATTGATTTGTGTAACAGCGGTAATAAAACGGTAAGAAATTCAGTAGGATATGTCAAACGAAATGAAAATGCTTTTCAAATTCTAAATACGCGATTTGTTTAATAACACTTGGGATGGAAAGACCGAAGCCAAGCTGGTCCTTTGAAGTAAGGCAGCCAACCCATGAAATATCTATATTTTTGGTTACAAAAGTACTTTATATGCCGTTTGTCGAGGATCATATATTACAGGACTTTATTGGTTAAAGCAAATTGACGGTACAAAACAGTTTCGTTTAAGAATATTTTGTAGTCTGTGACTACAATCCCGAGCTAATTTTAAGAATTTACTTTTAATCAGATGCAGCAGATGCACAGATTGTTGCATGTACAGCCAATTGTAAGAATTTACTGTAACTCTCCTAATTTCTGTATCATACGATGCTTTCAATGCATTGATATTAAATCAGGCTGTACAATGATGCTGCTAAGACATTTTGTACTTATTAGAAATTTATTTAAATTTGCCCCTGTTAATTGTTAGAAGCCTTGTTCCAATATATATATATATTACATACTAAACAATTGATAAAGATTTCATTCAATGCTTTATTTAATGCGATGAATTTAAAGGCTAATGATTTATCTATAAGGGGAGCTGATGGATGGCACTCAATTTTAAGAAGGAGCAACAAGTTTATAAAAATACATCGATACCCTGAATTCTTCGGCAAAGTAATTTCTGAATATTTCATTGTATTCGTAAAGCAAGGTCGTTAATATTTGTGAATAGTGTGAGGTTCAATTCAAATGAATAAATTCACTTTAATGAATTCATGCATTTCGTAACTTCGGACATGCAAATTCCATTTCTTTTAAATTCTTATTTCGCTTCTATACAAGAAGAAATTCCTTGCGTCAATAGTAAACTACTTAATACTTTTACGTACAATGATAATGAAATTCCTTTAATTAATATTTAATGTTTTCACCTTATGGATTATATATATACATCTCGGTTAATAAAAAGGAGCTTCGATAGTAATAACAATAATAATGATAAGAAGAAGAAGAAGAAGAAGAAGAAAAAGAAGAAGAAGGTTCTAGAGGTAACGCGCAGAATAATATTTAATTTAAAAACATAGATAGTCCATTTCTTTTAATTTTCTATTTTTAATAATATGGAGATAGAATTGACTATAATTACTAACGAGCTCTACTAAAATTATTATTCGCTTTTTATGAAGCTTATCTAATATCAATACAAACTTTCGCAATAAAATGTCTACTTAGCAGAAATTATATTAATTTTGTATAATAACGTATAATAATAATAATAATAGCAAAATCACGAGAAACGATACGGTGAAAAATCAATAGGTATTAATAATAAGCTGTTTAAACAAAATGTCAATTTGTTTATTTCAACTTTGTAACGCAAATTATTAATTTAATGATAAATTCATGCTTTTGAACATTTTAGTTTTTTTAATTTGTTTAAATGTACACGTAAAGACTTTAGCCTTGTAGAGAGTTCTAGGGAATATTAATTTTTTCGAAAATTATTTATATAAATCTAATTTATACTAAAAAACTTAAGAATAATAACTTAATTATAAAGAATCTACTTTTTTCAATATATACTATACAATTACACTGAATTGCATTAAGAACGTGTGTCTTTGTTTTTTAATATGTTTTAGTAATTCAGGTTTAGTTTCAGTTCTCGAGCTGAATTTAAAGCGTTGTGATCAATCATAATATTTACATCCAGTCGATGACTGAAAATAATACCGAAAAAAGATATATGTATTCACGTTTTTGTTATACATATATCGAATCATATATTTGATTAATGATTTGCTGGTAGATGTAATTGTTGTTTAGAAATACTTGTAAAATTATAATATTAATGTAACTTGTGAGAAAAATGAGAACGCGTTACAATATAATTTTGAATAATTACAGGATGTTTCTTGTTGATAAAATTGTAGATAAAAAATTTAACGTAACTTTTTCGAAAGGAATTGTTCTGTACGAACGACTAATTCAATTGTAACGTGTAAAAGTGCAGTTAAAACTATTGCCGTTAACGCTTATATTTTTTATAGAGCAGTTTATATTATTCAAGAGTTACTAATCATAGAATACAGCTGGTCGATGAATTTAAAAAAAAAAAAATGTTACGATTCATTCGCTGTAACAGTGCAAAATAAGTTATTTCTTTACACACGTATATGTATAAAATGCCTGTTGGACTGGTCGTCGGCGACGTGGCTCACGCAGACTAAGTATGAAAAGACGAAAAAGAGGTGATACCGGGCGGTATGTATGAAAAGACGGCCAAGTCGCATCGAATCGACAGGTATACTTATCTGGGAATATTGCACGAATGCGCCATTGTTCATCCCGGTCGAGCATTGATCTCTGGGCATTATTGCAGCCCAGGCGAAAAATGTATAAGAAACCGAATAAGCCCGAATATATATCGAGCCGAGCAGATCCGCCGTCATAGATAAATCTATAGATCGTTCATTTGACCGGGGCTCGGAAATATTAGTTACTATCGGCTAGTAAAATAAAGTAAAATAAATCTATTCTAATAGATTCGCTTGATAGCTCAAAGGGATAAACGTAGATCTTACGACATAAAGGTTTCGAGAACGTTAATCGAGTATAATAAAACGGCAGCCTCCTTTTAACACGTCGCATCGACGTACGTATTGGATTCGCTTATAAAGGAGATTAAAAGATCAGTCGCGACAACATCGGGACATTGACGAAGAAGCTCTCGAGGGCGAGAGGAAGCCCGAAAAAGGTTCGAGGAGCAATTATAATAAAACTTGCGTTGGCTGCAGATGTTGATGGATCTCACGGTCCTCGACGACGAGAGTATAAATCGATGAGTTTTAACATCGGCTCTTGACCAGAATGTCTTGGGAGCAGTCCCGTATCACAGGTCGAATGGCAGTCGATTGTCGGTGGGGTGCAGATGATGAGGTGAGCCGAAGCAGAAGCAGGAGTAGGAGTAGGAGTAGGAGTAGGAGGAGGAGTAGGAGGAGGATCCGAGACACGAGTGAGCGGGTTTGTCGCCCTCTGCCACGAAATGGCCACTCGAGACTAACGATAAATCATAGTCTAAATCCACGGGCTGGTCTCCAGACTCTACGACGCTTTCAATAATAATGGAATACCGAGGCCCGGGAAAGCCCATTTAATCGCTAGTCACAAGATATTAAATAGATAAACATAGCCGACTGCAGCCTGTATTTAATCGTATGAATATCTCTCTCTGTCTCTCTCTCTCTCTCTCTCTCACTCACTCACTCACTCACTCACTCACTCACTCACTCTCTCGAGCGCTAATGGCTGCTAATATCGTGAAAATTCACGTACCCGCGCAGCCGATAAGATTTTCCATTACTTTGCTTGTGTCTCTTCATTAGCTCTATCCTTTTCTGCGGCCAAGGAAGTGCAGCTTGCGACAGGTTGCACGCGAAGAAGAATTAATTTTAGGGCTGGACAAGCCCTTGCTTATACCACAAGCCCTTCACAACGGCGTCCCGAGGCGCTTAGATCGTATTTCGAATCCGTACGACATTTTAGATTTACAACTTAACTTTTGTCCGGCTACTCTATACTATTTTACTCTATAAAATCCATAAATTTACCGAGAGCTTTTAAAGCACTTCGAGTCTGAAGGTTAAAAACTTTACAATTAAGCGCGAATCTCTCCTCCGATTGCGAAAATCACGCGACTTCATTTATAATGCGCATCAGCTGCACATCCCTCTTAAGGATTTATAATTATAACTAATAATAATACTACCCCAATTGAACTGCCCCGTTTGAAGAGGAGGGGAGGGGAGGGGGGTTATGAAAGAAAGGAGGAGCTACGCACACTACTTTGTGAAAGGGAAGTTCATATTAAAACAACTATGCTTATAAACTGGATAAGGATAATAAGGGATAATTTAGTTTTGGCATTAAATCTTTGTAACTTATTTACCTAGTCAAGTGTATTTTCTATTACTCGTAAAACTATACAAGTAAATTTAACGCCCCTTATAATATAAAGAGCTGCTGACTTTAAAGATCCGGAGTGCAAGCGCTCGATGCCTCTGTCCCTCTGCCATTGTTCCGCATGCATGCATTTAGCGCACAGGTAAGGAAATTAATGAAACAACGCTTTATATGTAACGTTTTTATTTTTTATTACCGACCTGTACCGGTATTCGCTATATTTATAGACTCATTTTTTCTCTTCTTTTTCTTCTTCTTCTTCTTTCCGCCTATGCTTGCGTTTATATATTTTCGTGAAAATATCCCAAATTCATTACTGCAGAAAAATGCGAATTGCGGCTTTTATGTGCATTAATATTTTATTTATATTTTACAAGGGGAGTAAAATGTAACTGTTTATTGCCCTCGTATAATTTATACGTGTGCATTTATCTTATTCCTCGAACTTAAAACTTTTTATATTTTTATAATACATATACATTAAACCAATGTAAATATTACATTTCATTCTTATTAAACAGATTCATTGGCACGTAAAATTATTATAATTTATTTTACCACTCGTATTTTATCATTTTAACGTACTAATTATAATTTCAATGCACAAGGACTTCTTTTCTTTAATATTAATTTTTTTCTTTTAATTTTTTATTTTATATAATGTTTTTTTCTAAATATAATAATGAGATTAGTTTACGTTATTTATCTCTTATAATATTGTTAAGAGTCTTTTGTTTCTTTTTGATCGGAAAATGTATATTAGATAATAGAAGCAAAAATAATAATTCTCCATAACATCCTAAATACAATTAATCGCATAAGAAAATAAATCATATAAATCATCAAAGCGTTTATATTACAAATCGTACAAATTACAAAGCCTTCTTTTTTTTTATAATTCTCAACATTAGTTTTAACTAAAATTGAAGAAATAAAGGGATTTGACGAGCTTAACAACTTGAATCTTGTTGAAAAGTTATATTTTTTTCCTTCAAAGGCAAAGTATTCAAAGATCAGCGAAGGGTCTCTTCATTTCTACTATCACTCAGTGAAATAATCTTAAAAATGTTCTAAAGAAGAGTGCTATGTGTTATATAAAATCAGTTACAAAATTAAAGAATCTGGATAAAGGGGAAGAAACATGAAAATAAAAGGCAGAAAGGACAGTTCATTTTCCTAATTCATGTTAATAAATCATCGCAAAATCGGCGTATCGTGCCAAATGTAATACGAACATTACGCATTATTTTATTGAAAAACGTGTTTAAACAACATTTCTATTGACATTTATACTTTACTCATTATACAAGACATCAAATATTATCGAAAATATTATGAAGCCAGAATATTTTTTAAATAATAGAGATATAATATTTTCATTGTTATCAATACACATTAATAATGTCACATTAATAAGTATTAATCATGCATTTATTGGCTTAATTATTGATGTTTAGCAATAAGTAATGTCCAAATCTAATTGAGAACTGAAGAAATATCTTGTTTTGTTTTGTTGTAATTAATTGTATAGATTTTTTTTTTTTTTTTTTTTTTATATCACTAGAGATGTTGTAAGTTTAGCGCAGCATAAGTTGTTCAAACGCTCCGTATTATTAATCACAAATATAAATTGCAGATGTAACAAAACATCTGATAAATAGTAGTAATGAAATGTAAATACAAGTTTCTACTAAACGTTCGCGTTTATGCAAAACCTTATTTTCTATTTTAAATTATGAATCAAAGCTTGAAATATCAACATTCCCTATACTTTGTATGATTAGTATAATAATTTATAAATACATACGTATACTCGCCTAAAAATGTCTTTAATTAATAAATAACAACAATAGAAACATTAATTTTTAATTTATAAATTAATTTGGCTCTCTGCGTAATACAGATTAACTTTACACTATTTTTCCTAATTCTTTTTGCATTAGTACTTTATACTCTTTATATTGTTTATAATTACACGTGAGCTATATTGTTTGAACCATATTCTTGGTATAAATCTCGGTCTAGCAAATTTTAACTAATTATCTTGAACTTCCTCGAACATTATCGAAGCAACGTGTATGATATTACAGTTTTGCATAGTTGGGAGAAGTTTAGGATATTTTCATTTACTATGAATTCTAACAAACGTTTACAGCAAGGAAAAATAATTTAGAGGCAAATCATTATGATTTCTTCGAGGTCTTTAAGTTCTTTTACCATTATTATTAAGTAATTATTTTAAGAAATTGAATTTGTATATTTTTGAATGTGTGCCGAGAGTAATTATTTCAAGAGTATTAAGTATTTTTACTTACAGTATAATTCGATTGAAACGTTAGATTCGATCCAAACGTTTTATTTATCTTGTAAATATATATGCATATGCGTATGCATCGAATATACATTACGAATTGATTGAAAAGCTTACAAAACTGTTCCAGAATGTTTTCTTTTCGTAAACAATTTTCTAACAAAATTAGAACAATAATAACACAGGAGTAGATTCTGTAAATATTTAACAAATAATCTTCTAATTAAAATCCATTGCTAAAGACAATGCATACGATTGTCCATGCAAACTATACAAAAGGATATTCCTTACATTTTCTTAATATTTCCATTTCAAACAAAATAAAAGTTTTTTTCTTATATTCCGGACTGCTAAAAACAATTTCAAAATTACTATATAATGTGGCATTCAAATATTAAAAATTATAAATATCTTTCATAAAATTTCCTTTGCATTTAAATTATATTTATTTTACGTAACTAGTAAATGTTACATTGCGATATTAGTTTTCTATTAGTTCTCATCAGTATACGTATTTTGGAGCCAATATCTCATAATAAACTTATTCCTTAGAATTAAATTAGACATTCGTTTTTAAGAACGTAAAATCCATAAATAATATCCTGCAATATTATATATTTCTAATCTGGTATAAAGATAAAAGTCTAAGCGTGTATTATCAGGAACAGATGGATTTGTTTACTTGTTTCGACCGCAAGCAAGAAATTCTGTGCTATCGTCAATTTTCCAAATCGAAGTATTTATTTGAATTGTTCGTCGTGCACAAATATTAAGTAGTTGCCGTAAAATATAAACTCTCGGTATCAATAAATTCAAAGTTATTAAAGCTTCTTATACAACTGAGCCTATTTCTCCAATTGAAATTTCCCTCGAGAGTACTAAAAAACCATTTCATTATTAAATGTAGTTTTGAAAAACTTGAAGAAAGTTCGAGTACTTATTATATACTAGTCATATCGGATATGTAAAGCTAATCCGTGACAAAGAAGCGTATGGCAAGCGATCCTGACCAATGTTTATAAAGTTTCACTGTGCGAGACAAAAATACAAGTATGTGTTTTACCAACGCAATCATTTTTGAATTATCCTGTACTTTCTTTTCCCATCCTATATAACTTTTTATATATATATATATGTAGTTGTTTGTTCTCTCTCTCTCTCTCTCTCTCTCTCTCTCTCTCTCGGTCTCTCTTTCTTTTAAAGACAATAAAATGAAATACAAATAAGAAGCCTAATTCGTACATTAATCCTCGTAAACCTAAATATACCATTATTATGCAATTAATATTAATACGATTGAAAGAAATAACGAAGTATAAATATAAAAACTGCGTTAAAAACATTGTTAGCGAGTAAGAAAATGATTATAAAGTTATTTTACAGGATCTGTGAAAGCATTAATTATCAATTGTATTAGAAATAAACGAATGCTCGTGATAGTTGAAAAAATTAGTTGTCTACATTTTTAATACAATATCTGTTTTGAATATTATATATAATTAGGTTGTGAATATCGAACCAACACAACTGAAAGAAATAATCAAGAAAAAGTTAAAAGCTTTAAGTGCTTTGTACTCGTGATGTCACATTCACTTTTAAACATAAACTTCGTATATATATATATATATATTTAAAATTAAAGCTTCTGTTTGAAATATGAAATACTTTACTATAAAAATATACTTCAAAAAATACAATAACTTAACGAAATATCGATCAAATAAAATTTAGTATAAGCTTATAAAGATAACGTATAAAATTTATGAAAATATTTGGAAAAAATTTACAACAGAGATGAGGATAAAATAAGTACTACAAATAATGTACATTATTTTGTTACAATAGCATATTATTACTATAAAAAACCCAAAACAGCTCTTTGAATTGGTAAAAAAAAACCTTTCAGAAGATTTGAGTTTAAAATAACATTATTCATAGGTAAATATAGATTAAGTAATTACGTTTAAGATATAGCTCTGCCAGCACTTTGACGGTTATCTTCCCTTGATGACTTAAAATTTGGTTAAATTGAAACGAAGGATATTTCGCTGGTATTAGTAGTAGTGGTGATAGTGATAGTGATAGTGATAGTGATAGTAGTAGTAGTAGTAGTAGTAATAGTAGTAATAGTAGTACTAGCTGAGCTATACTGAGCATCGACGGTAAGTGGATTACAAAAAGTTGAAACTGGAAAGGAAAACTACACCTTCGTTAATGTTTTATCTAATAATCATGAAGATAAATAGTTTTGTAAAAGGGAAATGTAAATATATATATACATATTGTAGGTTTTTTGGTCCGAGGTATGGCCGTGTTGTTTTATTAAATTAATATTATATATTGTGTATCATCATTTGAAAATAAAGGCAAGAAAGCGAGGGATCTTAATGGGTAGTTTAGCCCCTTCCCTGCTTTTTATATCAAGACTAACATGTGGAGCACCCAACGAGATCTTAGGGCCAAAGAAAACATTCAATAATTATATATATTTTTAATTGATTCTGGTTAATTGTCCGTTATTCGGTATACTCGGTACGTTTTATTTGTACCGCACAACGTATAAAATTGGAATTTGTTGCTTGAAATTTGCTTTATTACATTCGGTTATTTTTATGCCATTTTTAAAATGTTATGTTATTTTCTTCGAAATACAAACAATTGAAATAATTTCTTTCGAAAGGCTCCGAATATTCGAAAAACGTATTTCTGATACACGAAAACGTAGTATGGGCTAATCGTTTGAAAATAATCAAAATATCCTTTGATCGAATAAATTCTTTCCATAGCGTGCAAACTAGTGTGAAAAAGGCAAATAAATACTGTTAACAGATAATGAAGAAAGTACAAGTAATTGGTTACTTCTATTATATAGAGCGTGTGCTGAAGTTTAAGTGAGCATTTGTGCATTCAAAGTTTAAATTCCTGTTTAAATTCTTCTGAAGAAAATCAGTTACGTTAAAGATTAGTTTCTGTATTTTACTTAATTAATGAAGAATTTGTCCCAGGCAACTTTGATTCACAAGCATAATCTGAACGTTAAAGTTTATTAATATTCAATGAATTGCTTAATATTTTTATTGCTTTCGTTACCAGTGTAACGAGCGTAACGACTCGGGCGAATTCACTTGTACATAAATAGCATTAGGGGACAGTTAAGAGTCCGTTATTCCCGATTTTCGTTGATCGCTTAGCTTTCCGAGTGTAATCAATCCCAGGATCGTTCGGTAACAATCATTAATACGCGACAAGGTCCCACGCCGTCATGTTCCACGGCTACAGCAGTGCTTCCCAACGGATGCTCACTATCACTCGACCACTAATTTACGGGGATACTCGAAACTCGCCGCCGAATTTCTAATTAAGACGCCTCGTGCCTCATGGCTGACTTTCCCGATGAATCGACAAAGGACAGGACCACGAGCATTACCTCGATATCGCGACGGTCATTACGCCCGTAAAGTGACAAAGCCAGTTTCTCTACAAATATTTAGATTTTCTCGGGGCCTTTTAATAACAAAATAATTATACTCGTTAAATTGGTAAGCGGCACGACAATGTCTTTTTTTTTAATTTAAATGATCTTTTTAAAAAAAAAAAAAAAAAAAAAAAAAAAAATACGCGTTCGACGCTTTGCATTATTAGTTTACGTGTCACGAGAAAAGGCATCGCGTTCTGTAACAAAAGCGTAACAAAACAATTGTCTAAAAATTTAAAATATATATATATATATATATATATAATTAATATTAATGTTACGAATGATTTCCATATATTTCCACGCTGGATTATTAAGCCTCTTCTAAAAATACCTTTACTTCGCATTTAAAATTAGATTTTAAAATTCCCGATAAAGGCAAAATGTATTCTTGAAATAAATAAATTTGCATTAGCGTACTACTGTCCACGCTCCCGGGCTTTTTTTTATCTCGTTCGTTTAAATTTTTTTTTTTTTTTTTTTTTTTAATACATCTTACAATTCGTGAAATTGTTAAAACAATATTAACTTCATAATTTGAAGTTTCGAATCGCTAGATGGCTTGAGTTTCCCTTGAGTTAATACCTTAAATAAAATACGAATAATGTATATAATAGTCTGTAAATACAGTCAGTTAAAGTCAGTTGAATCTAAAATGGCTTTCGTGTAATTCCTAATGCCTCTCGTAATTACCCTGGCCTCTATTTTTAATTTATTTTAATTTATTTATTTTTAATTTGCCTTTTCGTAATTATATTTTCTTTAATGATTATTTACTCGCGGGAAAAGGAAGCTTCGTAAAGTAATGCCGCGAGCCCTCAATTTCATGTCTGTTTATATTAAAATTTGCAATTATTACTTTCTCGGAGTGAATCGTTAAGGTCCGTTGCCGACAGTGCGTTCCCATCAATTCCAATTTCTCCCATTATTTCCAAATATTATTACAAACGACATTGTGCGCGAATATCGAGTCACCCCCTCCCCCCTCACCACCCCGTAGCGAAATTTAATATTCTACATTACAGGAAGAGGGTTATTGGGGTTATTGGGGTTATTGGGGAGGGGGAAGTAGGAGGAAAGAAAATTGTCAACTCGCAGCATCCCGTAGCCAAGACTAATCCGAGGTAATTAATAAACGTTATAAGTCGGCAAATATTTGGCATTCCTGACTCCGAGATTGATCGTCCCTTTATTATAAGAGCTCGAGGGTGATTGATATCGAGTTACGGACAAATACGCGCAAGAGTTTCCGTTATCCGCTCAAGCGATCAAGAATAAATCTTGGACTGTCGAAAGAGAATTTATCAGCTCCCCTCGTCCGTAATAATGAAGCCACGGATTTTAATGAGCACCTGTGTTGTGCTGAAAACTAATTGCATGTTGCGACAGAGGAGCCCTCGCATATTGAGGGCTGGTGAAACGGGAAGCTGGGGAATCCGCTTGATAAGGCAATGTTGACACTTCCGGGGATGACAGTAAACCGATAACTTGTTGGGCCACGCGTTTAATGGCTACATCCAAGACTCTCCTCGAATGATATATCAAAGGGAAAATTTCAATCCCGAATCATATCATGATAAATAGCGCCGCGACTCCTCCGCTACTATTTTCATTCGGACATCTGCGACTCGGCGACCAGCGGCTTTCTTTTAATTACTAAAACGTGGGCGAATTTTTTTTTTTTTTTTACGATCGCTTTTCTCCCGTTATTATATACGTATATATATATATATATATATGCAGAACGATTGCTCCCTTAATACGATCCTTTTGCTTTTTCAGCGAATTTAATTGCGCTATTGCCATCAAAAAACAACGTTATTATTCTATACAAAGAAATGTCAAAGTTTTCTTTTTTTTTTGCCACAAGTAGTGCTGGCATAAAACAAAATTTATTTCACTTCAATAAATTCAGGCTTCTCACCCCCCCCCCGGAAACTCGTCTTCTGCCGAGGATAATTGAGTCCTAAAAACTTTCGAATACTCGGTTCGTTAAAATATTTCATTTCCTCACAACGATCCGAATTATATTCATTATAATGATCGAGTGACAAGGACTTCGCTTGGCAATTAAAAAACTTGAAAATTTTTACACAAAACCGAGACAAGAAAGGAATTTGTATAATAAGATTATTATGGAGAAATATTGCGATACCTTGGAATCTGCAAATCTAAGCTCTACGTTATAAACAACTTATAACTAAATCCTAAAGTAATTGCATATTTTTAAATATAAATTCGATAGTTTGCCGCTTCCGAACCTCACTCATGGCCGCTTCAAATATTAATACTGGCAACGCTCTTGGCAATAATTCATATAAAAGAAATTCTTCAAAACAAGGAAAGTCTTATTAATATTTAGCTTATCAATCTAATTATCCTGATCTCTTACGGGACGCTGAAATACTTTAAGAACGAAAATCTAATATTTCTTTGCGTATTATGATAATTCCATTGCATATATCAATCTGCGTTGTGCCCGATTTATCCATCATAGTGGGAACCCAAAGAAAAACATACGCATACAATACTTGTACACGTATTGGAGTGCTAACTTAGTAATTATCATTAATTTTTAATTTATCGGTAAAATTGATCGCGACTCTCAAAAACATTATGTTCTCCTTAATAATTATTAATAATAATCAGGTCTAATTTAATTAAAGCCTTGATTAAAGCAAAATACTTTTAATATATTATCTATGATTTAATAATGTGAATTCAACTCGAAAACATCATAAACAACTATAATAAAAATTACACTCATATTAATTAATAAACTGATTTATTATCTAAAACAACATTTTTTTATGTTATACTTGACATTGTATGCGGAACATTTCATGTATTGCTCGAAATAATGCCTGAAAATCATGATTAAAATTAATTAATAATTAATTATTATATTATTACATCGTCGTGGGTAACATGGCCATGGCGAAATTCATTTCATTTGAATTGTTACCTGAACAGAACATCAAACAATAAGTCGGATAATTATTTAAAAAATGTCAAAGAATATGAAAGTCACGTAAAGTAAGGCGAAAATAAAACAGCCTATACTCATTCTATAGTAAAAATTCCTTTAATTTGTCATTAAACAAATATTGGAAAATCTGATTACCGTTGAGAAATTGCGTATTTGTAGGATAGCAATATTCCTGTATGCCCGCCCCCATGTTTGACCTACATTTGTAACCTTGGAAATTTAACCCATGTATGCCCCTACCTAAGTATTGGTTAAAAGTAAGTAAAACCATTGTGCGATACAACTACAATCAAGCCTCTTAAATATAATTAAGGACGTCATCTTCTTAACGTAATCGTTCCTTCGAGTCGTTCTCTCTGTGACTCTTATTACTTCATTTATTTATCTCCATTGCTTTAGCCGAAAACAACAGAAGGCAATTTGTCTCCAAAAACAACTATTACGTATTTAAAATTAGCGCTAAAATAGAAATGTCTGAATGCTACCGGCAATATAATCAAATCCTCTTCAATCTATTAGAAAGTATATAAATTAAACATTTATAAATTTATTTCTTCAACCTAATTACACGTTATATTTCAAATATTAAATTGGGGACCATAATTTTATATTACGCATACATAAATATACCAATACTTGTAATATCTCTAAATTATAAAGTATTTGTTTATTACAATAATGCGTAATCGTATGTGACGTATGTCAGTAGGATATATTATGTCTACTCCAGACATGTCTCAATTAATAACATGAGATGGTTCACTGTACATAATAGCTCTGTGAAATTTTAAGCTGCAACAAGAAAATGTACTTTTTATGAATACCAATTCCTATAAAAGCCAGTCGGAAAAAAAGCATCTTTCCGAACAAAAGAAAATTTTTAAAATAACCAAAGTAGGAATAGGACAAATAAAGATATTATATTACGTCACGAGTAAACAAATGATCAAAAGTTTGGTTAAACAATAAAGAATTAAACGCAAATACAATGCAATTAATCAACAATTCAGAACTTATATAATAAATAGAAATATGAACTTCCCGAATGCTCTGATTTTGATTTACTCAATTCTATTTTAAGAATTATTGGACTTGATTAAGTCAATATGAATAATCCTTGATACCTCATTGTTTGTTTGACCACAAAATTTAAACTTAACAAATAATCATTGCACAAATTATAGTAAATTAACCGAATTCCATTTTTTTTATGTATTTATTTAT
The DNA here is from genome assembly GCA_018883505.1 of Ceratosolen fusciceps. Taxonomy (NCBI): domain Eukaryota; kingdom Metazoa; phylum Arthropoda; class Insecta; order Hymenoptera; family Agaonidae; genus Ceratosolen; species Ceratosolen fusciceps. The sequence continues at coordinate 7,512,259 of RCIC01000006.1, read as the reverse complement.
TTATTTATTTATTTATTTAGTAAAATAATAAACGAAATTACAAATACGGGTTTTATTTATTAAGTATTACATTTTATACGAAGAATTAAATTTCTCGAGTTTCATTCTTGAATAATTTTTTCAAAACCTAAATAAATTTACAAAGCGCATATTATTTAATAAATCTGTATAATCAATAAAGAATTACCGGGTCCTGATTGTTGAAAATTTTTAAAGCCACAAGGCAATAAAGAATGAAAACGAATAACTATTTAAATATTAACACAATTTTTATGGAAAATGTATCGATTAATATATAAAAAAAGTTCAATTTCATGTTATTTTTATCTTATTACGCTTAAATTTTATGACATAAGTTTTAGATTTATTTAAATCGTGTTTAACTTAGTTTTTCTTCAGACTTATGAACATGCAGCTGCTTTTTTTTTTTTTTGCCTATTTTCTTAATTAATTCGAGCTCGACATTGCCATCTGCTGAAAGGAATTGGCTGCGCTGATTCACATTTACTCTAAGTGAAAATATAAACAGCTGTGCTTTAAATAGACCAATAGGAGAAGAAAAAAGTTAGACGATCGCAAAATAATTAGAAGATTCGACAAGATTGTACAAGTCACGAATTAGAATATTTTGAAAAAGTGAATACCTTTGAAAAAAAAATGGAAGGAAATTTTAAAACATTGAAGTAGACGGAATATGGGTGTCATTGTCTATGTGCGTGTGACAGTGAATATGAAAGGGGAAAACCATAAATTCACCGTGACACGAATAGCGAGAGAATAGAAGGAGGAATGACAGAAAGAGAGAAAAATAGATGGGATGGGAGGGAGAGAGAGATAGGAATCATGATTATAGGGTAGCGCAAATCTATGAATAGAGAGGAGTGGTGAAGACTTCTTCCAGGTCACGAAACCTCAGTGAATAATGCACTCCATGATTTTTTTTTTTTTTTTTTAAGTTTTATTTCTTAATAAAGATTACACAATAATAAGTGGCTTAATTATTTTACCTCTTCTACATTTTTTCTTTTGCTTATTTTTCATATTACTTTAACATGATAACTTCGTACGAGCATATATTTTAAATACGACTTCGATTCAGGATATTAATAATATTCAAAGAGTCTTCTTCTTTTCTTTTTTCTTTCTTCTTTTTTCTTTTCAATGGCTTTTTACTTGACCTATATAAAACTGACAATCAATTGATTTTAAATCAATAGATTTTATAATTTCGTTAACTTCGTTGATTAACTAATTGAAATTTGTAGAATCCCACAAGTACTATATCGAATAATCTACACGCATTCATTTAAATAATAATTATACGATATAAATATATATATATATTTAATGATTATCTTATAACAAATCAGAACCGTGGGAATTATGAATATTATTTTTAAATGTAACTTCTATGATACAATTTTATGTAACGATGTGCTAACGTTAATTATTTCACCTAATTCATTTAGTACTTTAAATCTGCTAAGCCCGTGACAAAATAAGTAAATGATCGAGTCATTAGCGCCAGATTTGATAGGTCTACATGACATATATTATTTACTCCAGCACTGAATAAACGAAATCAGGCATAGAATAATACGAAAATAATACCTACTTGATTTAGTTCTTTGAAAAATTAATTCAAATAAAAATTCGTAATAGTATATCTAATTGTAAAATTGAAAATAATTGATGAAAATTAAGAGAGAACGTCGATTTTTATTGAATTTGAATAGGCAATAAACGTATGAATGAACTGCAAACAAGGATAAAATCAAAATAAACAAATAATTCACTAGCTCTTTTGCGTTGATACTTTTACTTGGCGTTATTTATATTACTCAGAAAAGAACTAAATAAATGTCAGATCCGTTAAATTATAATAGAAAATACATACTTCTATTATTGATAGAATTAAACATAAGAAGCCGCTATTCGATTATTTTTATAAATTACTTATTTGGCGTAGTGGGCACAATATTACAGCAGAATTTGTTAATGCAAAATATTTTCGAGCACGTCGTCATTAGATTAAAAATGAAAACTTTAATTCGATAAACATTTAATTCGTTAATAAATGAAACTAAAGCTTTCGTACGTTCGAAAACACTTAGTTCAACGATTTTCTGATTTATGCCGAATTGAAATGTTATTCAACTTAATATTAAATTCTGAAACAGAAAGTGAAATAGTCAATTACGAAGTTAAAACGGCGATATTCTACCTAAATAATAATATAACAACAAAATACGTTTTAAAATAAATTAAATAAAATGTTTTATTTTTTCGATTTAAGTACTTCATTCCTTTTCCTATATTTTTCAGTATTCCCTTAAGCTTCTGAAATCTTAAAAACCCTTTCAATTCTCCTTCTTCAATTTCAATTTCTAAGTAGAAGATTTAAGTAATTAAATGATCTACTTTGATTCCCCATAGATTTAGTGCATCATATAATAAATGTTTTTTTTAATGTTTTATTTTCTTTCGAAATTAATAAATATATTAAACAGATATTTACTAATTACGGAAAATTTAAATAATATAAATCGAAATTACTTCATATTATATTATCCTTTAAATACATAATACGTTAAGAATGTATTATAAAAAAATATTGTATCATAACAATGCTTTTAAAAATTTTATTCTTAACCAAACTGTATACACTGGAACCATTCTTGTGACAGATTCGATTTCGTTTTAACTAATTATCGAAGTTTTTATCAATTATTTAGCTTATATGACTACTTTTTCCACACATTTATATTTATTAAATAAATATAAAAATTTTGATATCTATATATATGTGTTTCGAGAATAGGTATCAAAGTATGCTTATACTTTGGAGATACGTTTATACATACAAATATATATATATATATATATATTGTAAAGGTATTTGATGAAATACGATAAAATGCATTGGATTTTTTTCATTAAGCAATAAAGAACAGACTATATTTTTACAAATATTAAAATTTTCCGACTCACGTATTCGTGTGTACTCATTTTTATGATTTGTATTTTTGGAACATTATTTTACGATTTATATAAATGCTCATTTAAATATTGTAACTCAATTTTACGAGGATACGAGCAAAAAGAGAAAAAGTAATTCCTCACAAATATAATCGATACGAATTTTTTATCGATTCTGATTAAACGGTTAGTTCGTAACGATATTAAGATACATAGAAATTTATAAGACAAAATTGCAATCCGTAAGCAACGAAATATTTTATGTTACGCATTTAATATTAAAATTTATTGTGTATCAGTAAAAAGTATTTAAATATGAAATATCAAAATTTAATTATTTAAATATGCAAATTCGTTTGAATCTAATTACAGAAATATAATAATACCATGAGAAATTACGCTGGATTCTGTAATGAGTATGCATGTATTTTATAGCACTGTTATAATTCCCGTATTTGTATGTAGGTATATGTCTACTAAATATCGTTGTGGTAAATTATAACTTAATTATACGAGTGATTATAATTTTATATGTCGAATGCATCAGATGATGTACTAATGTATGCTTGTAAACTTTCAAGTTTTCTATGCTTGTAAAAGCAATGAAAACGAAATATCGGTAAATAGCATCAGAATGTGTAGAAAAATATTAACAAAATAGCATAGATGTTTGTAAAGGATACTGCATTCCAATTAAAACATGACGTTGAGAAGAAAATTTAGAAAATCCGATAAAAGTTTACGTCGGTCAAATATTTAAAAAATAGCTCTTACATTCTATTTGATTGAAATATTTTAAATATTACGCGGAGGAAAAAAATCTACCTTATACGTTACCATGGAAACAAATCAAATACTTTTACATTCAAAGATACCTTAATTATTGTAACGAGATTATTATTACTAAAATGTCGACTAGTTTCCAAAATAGCACTACGTGTGCGTAGAACATGAATAACCGAGTGGATCTTAATAATTTGCATTGCTATGTGAACTTGTAGAAGTATGAGTGAGCGGTTTAGTTATCAATTTTCTTGATTTTATCGTGAACGCGAATTGGAGAAAAAATGTTATTGAAAAAGATTTTAGTCGCAAAATTTTTCACGTACCATGTTTCCCTTTGAATTTTTCGTCTCTTATGATAATTTTACCGGACTGATCATTGCCTTAAAAACTCTGCGTGGAAGATATCTTTTATGTCCTTCTTGACGATAGGCTAAGGTAAAATAAATATTATGGGCTACAGCGACTGAATTCGGTAGATAATTTATAAGGTATTCAATTATCAGCAGCAGCTAAACTGCCTTGATCTGACTACAAGAGACTTTCTGAGTCTCACTACAACTGCCTTGCATTTAAAGTACTTTATACTTATGCAAAAGTTACTTAAATTACTGTAAAAGCATTTATTAGACAATAAAACGACTAGTGAATTTGTAAACAATTAATTGCCTAATTAAGTAATAAGTTTATAAAATTAGTATTTTCAATGAAATATAATTATTATGAATACGTTGGAAGATGGCAATCGTTGAGATTAATATTATATTCAATGAGGTATAATTACTATTTTATAATAACTTTAACAGTTAAAAAAGATTTTGTTTTACAGATACTAAAGGTCGAATTATCTAACTCGTGACATCGTATGCTTTACTACTTTAGCTAACGAAGAGCTATATTTTTAAAAATAAAGTCCCGTATTAATTGTCTGTAACTGTCAGATTTCGAAATTATAGAACATTAATGAAATGTACTCGATAACGGCATAACTATAATTAATACAAACGATCATTAATGCCATTTAATATCATAATCTCATTGACGTTGTAATTTAATAAGGGCCAAAAGATTTTTTTCAATTTCTATTTGTACTCGATTTAAATCTATCAATGTGTGGAGGTTATATTCGTTAAAAACTATAATATTTATAAAACATCATTATTTATCTTCGCTCTTACAAAATATCTTTACGAAGAGAGAACATTTAATCATTTTGTTTAATACTACTGGTTAGTAATTGATAACATTAGTCATTGATAACATACTTTCGTCTCTCTTTAATAGTATTCTAAGCTCATTCGGATTACAATAAAGCTTCTGATAGATACATGAAGTGTATTTTTAAAATCAATACATTTTCTAAATAACTTAGCAATTAATTTGTACTCTAATTCTACACATGTTTGTGTATTACGACCACTAAATCATTAAATCATTAAATCATTAAAACGTTTATTTTTTAATTATACAAATTTTTGACAAAGAAGTTATAGAAGAACTTTAAAATCTGGTAACTCGTACGTATGTATGTTTTTAATATTCCAAGATCGTTTTTAAACAAGTGACAGCCGTATGATTAAATTAAAGATAGTACACGTCTTCACTTGTCTCCATTTATTTACAATTAAATTTGTTTACAAAAAAAAAAGAAAAGAAAAGAAAGAAAGAAAGAAAGAAAGCTACAGACTACCAGGCCTCTTAATTAAATTAAATATTAAGTTTACGGTGAATTAAAGCTAAAAACCTTTTAGCTACAGAAGCTATAAAATTAGGTAGAAAGCAACACTGTCAGAAATGTTTTGTTTAATAAAATTTATGCATCTGGCATTTAAAAAGAGTTTAATTAAATAAGCCGAGTCCGCATTATCCGAAATAAATGGCTTATAACGTTAAGTACGGATTTTTAAGCTCCGGGAGAGCTGAAGGTCGAAATTAACGAAGGATAAAATGGAGTTACGTGCCACTTGCTGCTAGTCAACCGATGGCAATACAATCGTATTAACGATCCTTCATAGTGAATAAGGAACCACCACCAACCAATGTGCCAGTTATGTACCGCTGCCGATAATGATAAATACAGGTAATGATTTAAGCACGCGGACGAATCTTCAATAAAATTCAGTTGTAAGATTAGTACAGTATTATTATTAGTATATATATATATATATTTTTTTATTACGGCACACGACATTTGAATAATGCGGGAGATATGCGTAGGCCGATGTGGTGAAAGGAATGGCGGACCGATGCCAGTTAAAAGGCCACATTTAATTACAGATCGTGCTCTGCGAGAGGGCTGCTCGTAGGGCCGAAAGGGGCAGAGGGGAGACGATGTTACGTAGTGGCGCTCAGGAGGACATCGTTCGAATTTTAATGTCGGACAGTGGCCAAAGTGCTCGGCTCTTCCGTTCCGACTCGTGCTTGACATTGTCCCTCCCCGTCCCCCGTCCCACGGCCGTCCATCGACGTTCGCAGTTAACCGGAAATAGTGGAATAGTTGTTGAAAATACCCATGGGCGTGCTCAGCGTATCTGGTATTCTTCGTCGGATATCAATCGCGCCCGGCTCTCGGCTAATAATGCATTGCTGATAATTGTCGGAGCACATCACCCCCTCCACCACTCCCTCCCTCTCCCCTTCAGCTTCCCCAGCCTCCCTCCCACTCCCTTGTACTTCACGGTCTCTATGATCGTGAACGGCGTCAACCGAGCGCAACCGCAATTCATTAGTAACGGAGATCGGCTCTTCTGTCCCCGTGCCCCACGCCACGGCTCGCATAGCCCAGGTATCCGTCCTAGGCGACTCGACCCGGCGGCCCTTCGCCACCTACGCCAGCGACTTTTCATAATTCAAGCCACCTAATGGAGCCCGACTATCTCCAATAATTGCCTCGAATAAATATTTCCGGAAATAGAAAATAGCTCGGTGCACCGCTAAGCCCTCGGTACTTCGCTTTGCATAATTTTATCTCCAGCGAGTTACCAACTGAGACCGCTGACAACTCTCAAAGCCTCCGCTCTAATCACTTTATACATTTTCGATTAGAGAATAATTAGTCGCACGTCTTCGGCTACTGCTAAAGGACCTTTGGATGAATCCTTCATCGTCACGAGGAACGTCGGCGATTCAAAATCATTATTTTTTAAACAATACGTAAAGCCAACTTCTCTCTCTCTCTCTCTCTCTCTCTCAATAAATAAATACCAGATCTAATTTCACCTACTTCGTTGAAGATTTTATTTTTTTTTTTTTTTTTTTTTTTTTTTTTATAATAGTTAAGCAATCGATTTATTATGCTTGGAATACCTATTGGACGCAAAATAAAAGGGATGATTGATTGCATCTGTTGTTAGCATGATTCTTTGTTTTTGATCTTTATATAATAGATAAACTGATTGCCGTATATCAATAGTTATAAGATACCAGTGCTTTATATCGTTACCCATTCACTGCTTTCTATTTATATATTTTTTTTTTATCCATCCTTATTTTTCCCTCCTGCGTCATAACTTTTCTTTATGGTCTAACCATTAAGCCCCCATTCGAAGGGGAAGGGTCGTACAGAAATATCCGTATACATTCTAATTTATTTATCTAAATTTAAATTAAACTTCACGCCATTAATTGCGTCTCCGTAAAACACTGACTTTAAGTATAGTTATTCGTTTTGCTTGAATTCCATATTCCCCCCGTCTGCTAATGCAGCCTTTTTTTTACTTTTAATAACATTCGTATCTCTATAGCGCAACTCCTTTTACACGCCCGGCTACACAGAGCGCGGACACAAAGCACTTGGAGTTTGATAAAATGTAAGTCATAGTAAGTGGGAATGTAGGGGGCGCATTCTCGAATTCCACCGACATTCATTTGAATTTAGCCAGTGTATTCGTCCGAGGCATGAAACACTGTTATTTATTCTAATTTTTCTAACGTAAATATTTTAGAAAATTTTAATGCTTGATGAAATACACTCGACTGATGACGTTTGTATATCGTTTTCACAATTATGATGCATCGCCTAGAAAATTCTTTATTTATTTATACGTATAAATTGTAAAAATTCACTAGTTCCACTCATGCAAAAGTATTATTTTAAACGGAATACTTTTAAATTCTTATTATTATTATTACTAAAACTATATGACTGCTTTTCCCCTATTATTAACGTTTCATTTGTTTAAATTATATATGTGTTAACAAAATTACTTTATACGTCAATTTGTTACCTTGAATTTTATATTTAAACGAGCTGTATTACTCTTAAGGCTCTAATTTTCAATAATTCAATTCAATAATTTTGACGTGTTTATTAAAACAACATTTTGTTGCTTATTATTTTGTAATAATATTAAAATATTTTAAATTATTGCTAGGCATAAAGTAATAACGTATTATACATTTAATTATTGGATATAAATCTTTTTCGTAATGCCTGCTTGGGACAGATATTTTTTTTATTTATTCCGCAAGTGACAATAGGAATACAATAAAAATCACTATGTAAAATAATAATTATCATTATAACTTCCATTAATAATTAAATAATTTTCTTTAAATATTTATAATTTTATTTCTGATTTATAATCTTCCTATATTTCTTTTCATTGATTCTTCGGCTCGGATAAAATTATATATCATTACCGCATATTAATAAACATATTATTATTATTATTATTATTATTATTACAGAATTTATATTTGAATGCATTCGACTCGCACGGTAGAACGCAATAATAGAATATATTTAAACAACGATGGTTATCGAAGCACATTTCTTCATGATACAGTAAAAACGGTTTTAATCTAAAATAAACATTAAATAATTTATACATCTCATTTTGTTCTCGTTGAAGGTATAATAATAAAATTGGTTTATGAATGTTTATAAGTATGTGCATAAATTATTGCGTTACGTCGGTAAATAATACATTTGGCTAAAAAAATTTACCACAGTTCGAAAATATACATCCCAATGTATTCTGATATTTATGTATCAGTATACTATATATCGTCATATTTTAATTATCTGTACGAGCGACCATTTCGTTAAAATCATGAAATTATAATGAAATTCAGTTTTCTTAATTCGTTATAAAGGTACGATCTGCTGTTTTATAATACTTTATCATTTCTTTTCTATATCCAATAACTTAGAAAAAGATCAGTCGATAATTTCGAAGTCTTGCGTCCAAATGGAGAATTGAATAAATAGGCGATAAATGTTGAAGCCAAGCTCAATACACGAATATAAATGAGATAGAAATAAGGTAGAAATAGATTTTATAGGCTATACAATTTTTCTGAATAAAAATGCCTTCGGGAAATAAATTATGAATAAATTTCAGGAATTGAAGGAAGCCTCGTATTTTCTCCATTACATGACATGTAATTTTATTTATAATTTACGGAATTATCGCCAGTTGTTCCATAAAGGATCCCACGCTCGTATAAAAAAAGCAATGAATTTATTTTTATAAATAACACGCCCATTTTCTACGTTCCCTTAAAAAGTATAAATTTCATTTTTCCTAATCTTTGAAATTTTTAAGTCATACATTTATGGGCATAAAATACATTCTTAAGTGATAAAACCAAAACAAAATTAATGAGATGATTAAGGGAATAATCGGTAAATACTTTGAAATACGCTGTGATCTATAATTATTGATGTGACACGCGTCGGGGGTTCTCCACCCCAAATAGAGTTTATATTTTGTTCGGCCCCCCTTCATAGGCAGTGGTGCCTTCCCCCTCCCTCCAATAATACATCAGAGGCTCAATTAGGATGCAATCGTCGCATTGTGAACGAAGTCAGAAGCAGGGTCAGGAGCTAAAGAAGTCTCTTCCCGATGAAGCAATCTTCCTCCCTTTTCTTTGTCCCAAGCGTTTCCGCTTAAATCCAAGCTTAGCTTAAGGCGCAATCGTCCTTTTGTTTTCTCTAGATAAGTATTTCTGTTTTTTCCTTTCGACTCAGCTTGGACGGCAATTTGTCACTTTAAACTAAATAATTATTTACGAAATAACCGACCCTTACGAAACTGATGTACACATATAAACTAATGCAAACAATTTAATTATATACTACTAAAAGCAAGAGCAGAAGGGCCTTTGTTACGTTTAGAAGGTATGCCTTCTCTAACAAAGAATACAATATACGAGGTATTTCTACGTGAATTATATGGTTGTATATTTAACCGTTACAATAATAATTTGGTTTAATGTTTATGGAAAGATTCAAATCATAATATTAAGTTATCTAAATAGAAACTAAAGTACAGAGCCGAAACTATGTTTTTAAAGAAAATAAAAATAGTCTAAAAATTTACACTATCAAATTAGATTCTCATAAACTTTTTAATTAAATTTTAATTGTTTCAAAGACGTCTGTGTGCATGAAACAAAAATTTCCTCAGTACATAAATATAAAATGGTTCCCAACTTCATTGTTATTTATTGTAAAAATAAAAGATTCTGCGATGAAAAAATTGTCATTAACCTACGTTTAAACGTCGTTAGAAACATCTGCTTTAAACGAAAATTGAGCTTTTAACCGTCTTTTCGTAATTATCAATTCACAGGAAATTATGCATTTGGTAAGAAATGTTTTTCGCGATATATTTTCTTTTCTTGAAGATTAGCTTTTCGTAACTTTACACTTGATATATTATTTATTTCTATGTACGACCTTCGCGAATACGAAATAAAGAATAAATGTAAAATGCGTAACTCTTCAGTACTTACTCGTACTTTACAATGACATTGGATTGAAATTAGGAAAATGAAAGATGAATCAAATATTTACTTACCTTACAAATATTAAATGTTTATAAAAAATAAAGGAAAATGAAGTAAAGAAGGAAGAGAAGCAAAATATACAAATTTAAAAAAATGTTCTGAATAAATGCAGGATAATTTTTTATAATTTAATTTAATATTATAAAATGCATCGGTAACAGATATTCAACAATTCTGTCCTATACTTACAAATATGAAATTCAATTGATACTTCAAAATCGATTTTAACGTTTCACAAGTTCAGTCGTACGTTACACATGAATTTATTGAAATTTAATTTCTATTTTATAAGGGAAGTATTTTGAAATAGCAGCAGCTCTATTGGAATAAGAATTGAATAAAACGATAGTATCAATTTCCTAATGTCTGACTATTCATTTATGATTCTACTGTCTTCGGTCACCTGCAAGACTAGCAAAATCTAATCGCCGATAAGTGCATTTCTATTAATTTCGTGCATTTAAGATGTCTTTTTTTTTTTTTTTCTTAAATAAATATTTAATTAGGCCGGCCAATAAGGAAGAATTAATATTAAATATTTATAAGCTTAATTCAGAATAATCACAGGGAACGGACATTACATTTTATTTGATTCAGTTGCACTTTACTGAAGAAATTTTATGTATTCCATTTTGAAAAATAGTAGTACTTAAATTAACGAAATTAGCAGGGAAAAATATATTTTACTTTTGCATAACGTTGACGATGTTTAATCCACATTTTCCGTTGTTTTTTTTTTTGCTTTTTATTTTACTTCTTTTCCTCTAAATAAAATTTCCATCATAAATTTATTTTTTAATAGACTTGCGCTTTTGCCATTTCACTACACTCTGCAATAAATATTATTGCATACATCCTATCCAGCTTTTGAAATCTTTACAACAATGACGTTATGAAATATGCAAAGAAAATTTATGGCATTTACATTAACAAACACCGCAATACACCTATGAATTACGTTCCTTATACAAGAGCCAATTCAAATTTTATTAAAAAAATATAAGCCATCGGTGATTTTGATTTTTATTCTCTACAGAGTTTATTTATATTTAGTAATAAATTTTTATTCCAACAACTATTAATGTAGTCTACGAGCAACTTTAGTCTTCTAACTTCAAACATTAAATATAATAAATCTTAAATCTGTAAAATAGTAACAGAAATGAATTTTTTACAGAACTGAACTTCTTAATTTATTATGCCTTGATTATGCATATATAAATATATGCAAGAAAACTGTTTACATTACGTTACTTCTGAAAAGTTATTCGACTTTGGATTCATTTGGATTGCTCAATAATGATTAGAAAGTTTTAATTTCTGTTAATCTCTGGAATCTTTACTTCCAACTTTTCGAATATAAAATAATAATTTATAAATTTAACGATAATCGATATTATTAATGTAATGATTTCGTTAATTTATATTAACGAGGTAATTGAATAAACTATCTAATTAACAACGAAACTTCTTACTTCAAGTATAATAATATTCTTCAATTAAAATTAATTTTTAAAGTTTTGAGCGATTTTTAAAAAAGATAATTATTATTATTCCTCGATATAAAATAAAAAATAAAATCTGATAATGATATTTAACTAAATAGATGGTCCGCAATATTTAATTATCCTGAATGTAATTATGAAACGTATTTTTTTCGAGTTAGTTAATATTCAGAACGGAAGTAATAAATAATTATTTTTACAAGTATTCCACTTTCTGAAAGTAGGTCAATTGATGAGTACGAGATGGCCGGAACAACTGGTAATGAAAAAAGATCCTTTAACGGATCCGAGAAAAAGAGTCAAATGAGCTGAAAAATGTCAAAACACGTTCTGAAAAAGAAAAAGAAAGAAAGAAAAATCAATCATTTTGATTCTCAACTACGGAATCAAACGAAACGTAATAATAGGAGATATATTTAAAAAATAGCTATGTAAAAAAAAAAAAAAAAAAAAAAAATCGTGCTCGAGGTAGGAAACGAGTGGCTTAGATTGAGATAAAAATCGACAAAAGATTAGGCATTAAAGTGGGTTAAGAGGCCTGGACTAAAACTATCTATGATATTTCTCATGGGTTATTATTGAGTGGGCCAACGTGTCCCGCGCGATTGACACAATTTGTCACGGAGATTCGTCACGGTCATGGGACACCCGAAATTACAATAACTATCGATAAAAAGCTTTAAAGATGACATTCAGACAGATTTGAAAAGCGAGTCGGGAGATAAAGGAGCTTTGATCGACAACGGCTCGAGAGCCAGTCAGTCGTGTATAATATAACTTGTAGATTGATTAAGGGAAGCCGATCGATTTCCAGAACTAAAGAATGAATATTGGGCGGCGAAGGGGGGAGGGGAGGCTGGGTAAACAGCGAAAGAACCTATACATCCAATGTAAATAGAGACCCATAAGACAATGTACTTGATCAAAATAACTGAATCTCTCCTCACAGACGCGCAGACGCGCAGACACGCATGCACATACGCGTACAAGTATATTATTATATTATTGTAACAGGAGAATTCAATGAAAATAACGGCCGCGAATGTTATTACGATCACTGTACACGTAATTTTAACCTAATCAATTATTTAATTAAAAGACCGTTCCCTTTCGTTTTCATGAAATTAATTATTTTAACTTTTACGCATTTGCGAAAATTGAAATTTCCCTCGTTCACAGGGGAATTATAAAATTTTTTACTTCTTCTGCTCCCCCCCCCTTTTTTTCTATATAAGAGGCACTTGCCGACACAATGTAATATAGATAGTTTATTTGAAAGTATAATGTTTTTTTTTTTTAGGAAGAAAGGGATATTATGAAGTATAATATGATTTATTGCTTGTTTTGCAGATAGCAATTTTGTGCTGGGAAATGCGCAGGTGCCGACGATTTATCCGATCGTCTATTGCTCCGACGGATTCTGCGAGCTGACAGGATTCGCGCGCGTCGAGATTATGCAAAAAGGCTGCGCCTGTAAATTTCTATATGGCCCGGAGACGAAGGAGGAGGAGAAGGCCATGATCGATAAGAGTCTCGAGAGCAAAACCGAACTAAAGCTAGAAGTTGTCTTTTACAAAAAGTCCGGTAAGTGCATTCGATTGTTTTTTTTTTTTTGTTTTGTTTTTGTTTTTGTTCATTTCAGGCTATACCTTACTTGCCCTTGTAATCGTAATTGACTCTGTAAAAATTAGGAAACTTCGAACGGCAGCCTTTTTGAGATTAGAAAAGCACGTTTTCTCTTTAATTACTTATTTCTATTAGAGTCGTATTTTTTTTTTATAAGCGTAATATATTATGTAACAACGATTCGCTAATTCAAGTAATATTTTTCGTTAACGACATCCTAGATAACAGAATGATCTTTTGATTTTTAACTATTGCAATGAAATTACTGCAAGTGAACAAAAAAAAAAAAAAAAAAGGAAAAAAAAAGGAACAGGAAATTTCTCAATAACCTTGTTCGGATTGTCTAATTTAAATGACCGAGAAAATGAAGGTTAATTGACCGGTAGTCAAATGCGTGGTGATATCATATCGAACGTTAACTTCCCATTTCCCTCTTACTGCTTTCTTTCTCTTTCTAATAAATTCCTATATAAATAAATAAAGCAAGCGGAAATCCAAAAATGGCTTATAGAAAAGTCAATTCATCATTAAAGAACGTGAATTAATCGTAATTGGCAATGATTTGAAATACGCGTTGGCTACAACATTCTAGCGTATATATATATATATATTCATATAAATATAAATATTGCATTGGAGTTCGGTTTCTTCCTGCTTTACGTTTTATTTTCCAAACGCTATAATTTCATTAGTTTTGGACAGTTTTAAAAATCATGGGGCACGGAATTGTTTCAAAAAAAAAAAAAAAAAAAAAAACAATTATTGAACGTCCGAATAAATCATTTTGATGCGATTTTACTTGAAAAACCTTTAGTTATAAATTAAATAAATAAACTGCGACCGTTAAAGGGAAGATATGAAAATAACTATTCCAACAGTTCGGATCGTTGGATCGAAGCCCCAATACTGAGATCGGCATGTATTAAGAATAATAATCATGATAACAAGTAATGAAATACGTATTATTTCAAATAGAAAGGTTCGTAGTATTTGGACATGTGGACTACGCGATTCTTGAGTATCCCGAGCGAATTATGGATTTTGCGAATACCATGGAATTCAAACTCGAGCGAGCAAAGCAAATCGAAGAGCTTCTCCCCTTAAATGCCGAAAAAAGCATTTAATATTTACGTAGAGTTCGCATAAATGAAATCCAAGCCATCTTGTCGTCGATCGCGTAAATAGGAAACAAGTAAGGGCAGATGTTGTATAAGAAAACTGATTGTTACAGCTGGTAAATGCAAAAGCTGATCGAGTACTTTACGAGTCCCCGAGAACTAACCACTGCAGCGCGCAATTTTCTTCCGGATTTTACGATTTCGCATTACTCTGAAAAAGTCAAATACAGAATTTTATTTATTTTTTTTTTTTTTTTTTTTTTTTTTATTGATTTTCCCGGACGGATTATTTGCCGAGAAATGCAAGCTTAGGAATAAAAGACAAAAAATTTAATGTACGAGAAACGTATTCGGTATGGGACTCGCCGCTATGCCTCCTTCACGTATTACATTTTCACCTTTTCTTTTTAAATTCATCCCAACGACCCGTAGTTATCACTAAACTACTTTAATGCAGCAGCGCAGGACCTTTCAGCATACCTTCGACCATTTTTACAACGTCTAATTTTCACTTTCAAGCGACATATTCCCTTTCTTTTCCCTTATAATATCCGTTTTAATAATCTACCGACTGTTCTTATTATTCATTAAGTGTATGAATTTAATCTAGCGCTTAGTTGTAAGAAATATTGTAATGTTATATTCGGGGTAAAAGGGCTGACCGGGCGGAGTATCGAGTTCCGAATAAGCATACTTATGTGACTTCGATGTGCTCTTCTGTACGTCAAAGATTTTCAAATGCTCTCTAACGGTATTTTTCCGGCCTTAGACGCGTTTCACCATTCAAAATGTAACAGACGCATTCGTGCGCGAGTTTATTTTCCAGCTCTTACTTTGATACCCAATAATATTTGGGAATTATTTGGGTTTCGTCGTAATCAAAGGTCGTCGTAAATTTAATTAAGCAAAAAACCCTAATGTGCTTTTCTTCAAATGTTACAAGTAATTAATAAAGTAGAGGATTTAAAAAAGCCTATAAATTCAATGTAAAAATAACCGGTTTACAAATATAGTCGATGCACGGAAAGTCAGTAATTTAGATATTGATTGTATTACACGTTCGAATGATCGAAATCGTTTTCTCGATCTGAGAGAACAGCGCAACGTATTCTTACGTACAATGATTTATATATTTTTTAAAGGCTAGATCGAAGAAAAGCATGCTTATAAATACGTTAACAAATAACATCCGATCTGCAAATACTCTAAATACGTTAGTTAAATCCACGAAACTAAACTGTCGGATTGGAACAAGCAATAGGAATGCATTCCGCATACCAAGTTTTTATCCGTACGTGATAAGAATCGAAGCTTAACCGAATGCGTTTATTTCATTCAACTTTATTATAATAATGCCTGCTTGGTGCCAACTACATTTTCCTAAATAAAAGTATAAGAAAATAACCATTATTTATACTATAACGTAAATTTTCAGGTTTCATTTCATCTTACTGTATTTATTATATCTCAATAGGACTACGGAGATAAAAAATATTTACTCGAGCACTCAGTGCTTTGCGCCAGGATGAAACGAATCTTTTTTTTTCTTTTCTTTTCTTTTTTTTTGTCTATAACGGGCCGTTTAAATACAGCTTTACATATTGACTGCGCTTCCATTGATTGCCCTATACTGTAATTGTATGAATAATTGCTATTGCCAATAAATATTTGGCAGAAAAATAAAATTGCCAATTCGCAATATTACCTAATGAATAATAGTCTTATTTATTCTACTATATTAGTCGGATTACGTGAATCTCGTTTGAAATGTATATTATCTCAAGTGTAAAGTGTTTCGTAACGTTTTGAAAACTCAACATAGTCGATTACGTATACACGTGTATGCAATGCGTACGTATACATATAATTTTACACTATTGCATAGAACAATGCGGGGGGGAGGGCGGGGAAAGAAGCGTTGTTTAGATAAGAAAATGGTTGGTGCGATTCAAATTTAAGATGCAAATAGAACGAGCGGAGATAACGTTTACCAAATCAAAGCGATTCTCATCTAAACGCTTCAAGTGAGCATACCTGAGAATACCTGAGTGTAAATGAGCACAATTCGCTTTAATGGGAGAGATGGAGGCGGGGAGGGGAGGGGATCAACGGATCTCTCGTCCCATTATTTACACAAGGCTTTATATCACAAAATTAGCCCTAGAATCTAATTAGAGAATAAATTATGCAGTGATCGCGCTGCTCACCAGTTCGTTGAGAGGCTATAGAAATTAAACAAATTTCGTATCGACCGCTTAGAGTTTTTGCAATTTTTGCAAACGAAAACCGATAAGAAGCGAATATTACTTTTACAATGCCGTAGCGTTAAAATCCTCACGCATACATTATAGTCATTAGCCGCAATATTACGTATTGTAGAAAGAAAAAAAATAAATATAAATAATTTATATCCTTCGTTCTCCCCAGGATCTCCATTCGATTGTCTGCTCGACATTGTCCCGATCAAAAATGAGAAGGGAGATGTCGTCCTCTTCCTGGCCTCGCACAAGGACATCACGCACACGAAGAACATGCAGCTTTGTGAGTTATATGATAGTGGTAAGTGCACAACGCTTATTGCCAAGTCACGCTCTAGAGTAAATCGCAGACGATAGACAGCGATCGCCTTCGTAAATTTTATTATCTTTGGTAATAACCAACAGACTGTTTACGTATTGTAATCAATATTGGTAATCCGGACGTACTAATCTACCTCAAGCCTTTATATTCTTCATTGTTCGCATTGAAATATTTTTATTGTACTCGAAATAAGATAAAATGATTAATTCAAATAAATGACAGATTCGAACGTGAAAGACTTGAAATATTTTCAAGAACAAGAGTTGGAAAGTCCATCCCAAGTTTCAATTATTAATGAAGTTACTAAAAAAAGTATATAAATTTCAAGTTTCATAAAAATATTTCATAAGATACGTAAAGTTTAGCAATTTATTATGCATATTTACGAGATGCGTATAATGTCGAAGTTTTATATCAAATGTCAATCAACAAATGCATGAGGGAAATTAATAAAGGGAGAAAAGGAAACAGCCTTGGGCCATTGGTGATAAGGTTTTTGAAATTAATATTGCTTCACATAAATTTTTCTAGCCAAATATTAACGAAAAATTCATTCCATATTTTTATGTAAATTTCGTGATATTCCTCGGGAAGGGAGGGAGGGAGGGAGGAATGCCGAAACCTAACAAAGTGTTTCTAACGGATACTAAAGAGAACTGAAATACTGTTACTTACAATAAAATGTCTGTATTATCTGTATATTGACATAATTATAACAAATAAGAATAGTGGTTTAAAGGTATAAAAGAAGGAAAAAATTCAGGTGAAAGAGCATTGTGGGAAAGAAAAAATGCATATGATTAACAAAGGTTTTAATAAAATTAAAATTCACTCCTCCTGCTATTTTCATAAAAATCATTTTCAACTTTTAATTTAACATTTTTGTCTAGTAAAATGGTTATTTCTTGGACCTTTGACGAACCCTATTATTCGGATTATTAAAACGCTCGAATATCATTCTCCCTTAAATGCCTTTGTTACTTATTTTCTTCAATGAGCCAAAGGGGAAAAAAAGAAAAAGAAAAAGAAAAAGAGAAAATAGTCATAAAGAATTGGATTTTCTTGAATTCCAATGTAATATCCATCCCACTGTCCTGCGTAAATGGTAAGTAAGGGGGAAGCGTCTATGTCTGCGTATATAGAATCGCGACTGCCAATGTCACGCTTCCGTGCCTATACATACTCTATTAACGTACGCACACAGTCATTCTATCTAATATAGCACACTCTTGGCCGCGCATCCCTTGTGCTTCTTATTACGCACTTGATCCTGCCTGCCCATCCTTTAAAAAATATTTATCTCTACGTGGGGGGTGGGGCTGGGGCTGAGGGGGAGGGAGGGAGTGGCAGGTTTTGGAAGGAAACGTTGAAGTTTTCCTCGATTGTCTGGGGGCTTTCCCGGATTTCAATGAAATGCTAAAACTACAACGTTTGTCGTTACATGGGAAATGAGAAAAAATAATAGATATTCAGATGGTTAATTGAAAAGCAGGGAGAGAAATGCAGTTATCTCAATGTTTCTTACGGAAAATTTTTTTAATCGTGTCGACAGTTTCATTTCCGTCATTTTCCTTCTTCGTAAATGAAACGGGATCATGGATGCCGGGACGCGTTAACGGAGAAAAATGAAGAGAACGAGGCCTTAAGGTGTAGATTAAAAAAGGATAATTCAAAGTAATCATAAAAATAAGGAAAGCGATGCTATAATTGCTTGCGGCACTTCTTTTTATTTAATAAACCCAAGAATTTCGAGGGCTTCAATCATTTTCTATATTTATTAATGAATTCTGTACATAAAGAGAAACGAAGGCCGCTTTGACTTATTACTGTACAAGTATTTAATAATCCGTATTAATAATACAATTACTTTTACTCGACATAGAAAATACTTAATTCGTAGTGACCAATCAGGCACGTGAGCGTTAAGATAATTTTCTATTTACGATTTTTACGTATTTTCCAGTCCGTATGAATCTATGATACTCGAGTAGTCGTATCTGAGCACATATATGCCGGTATTGCATATATATGAGTAAATGGAAAAAGGAATAAGAGAGATAATAAAAATAAATATCGCAGAGAATAGGTTTTTTTCACAATATAAAAATTAACTGAAAACGCATATTTTGTGATTATTACAAATTTCTCCGGCAACTAATTAAAGTTATTAGTATTTTAAATATTTAAAACGTTTGAAATTCTAAAGACGTACACATACGCGTGTTGCTTTAAAAATTTGCCAAATCCTTATCTGGTATTTTCGATTTTAGAAAATATTACTTTTTTTCTATCCTCAATTTTCAGAAATTACATTAGCATTAAAGCCAGAATACCCTTTTTTATTTTGAAAAATATTTGAAAAAATATGATAACTCGAATGAGGAAGAAATGTTAAAAAATTTATTATTTATTATATGAATAAATATTAATTATTAAGCAGAAATTGTAAATAAGAATCGATAGTTTTTTGTAATTTTGTTGTAATATTGTTTTTGTCTTTCTATCATTTTTGATGAAATTAAAGAATTTATTTTCTACTAATTTGAGCTTTAAAATGTATTTTCCTAATATTAAAATGAAATTTAGTTAATTCTAATATTACTTCAATTAAACGAAAAATTTTTTAATTTTTCTTTTACTTTTAAAATATAATATTTTATTATATGCTTCCAAAAGAGGATATTGGCGAAAAATAAATACGCGAATTGATTAAGTTATTGTATATGTATTGTATACAATGTATACGTAACGAATATTATCAAAACAAGAAACGAAAAAAAAATATTAATTAGCGAAAAATATTTCAGAATTAATTTAAAAAACTAGTTTACAACTTTTAATTATTAGCATTGCGTGGGATCAAATTAATTTTCAATCTAAAGCATTTTTAAATAATATAAAAACAGTTTCTATAAAATATTCGTAAATTGGCTATGAAAATTTATTAAAAGTTGTATAGATCTTGTGAATATAGTTTCGATGAATACTTTTGAGTACGGAGAGGTTCAAAATAAAAGTAAATCTGTGTAAATCTGTCACTTTAAGGTTTCGTTTAATTACATTGGAACGAATTAAAATTAAAATTTCTAATCTTATGCCACCGATGAATGATGGAGCTTGTAAAAAAAATAGAAAAAAAAATAGAAAAAAAAATGAAGAAAAAAAAAGGTGCAGTATATGAATTCAATGGCCGCAGATAGAAGCGCAACACATGCACCAATTAATTAGAATATTGGAAAAGTGCGTGGCAAGCAAGAACAAGCAAATATAATTGAGCCGCCAATCAAGTTCGATAAATGTCTTTCGAGACCCGTAGAAGCTAATTTATAAATCAAAGCGGTAGAACGAAATGCGCTAATAATATAATATATAACGGAGGCATCCGAAATCGGAAATGCTCGCTTTCGTATAATTTTGTTATTTAATTCGATACATTTCCACCAATTAAGATATATTTCTTTGGCTCTTTATTTCCTCACTGAACACGCACACCACCCTAGACGTAGCGTATAATTAATTTCATAATTGATCGAGTAATTTTTGAAGTAACGCTTTCTAACTCACTGTCTTGCTTGCGCAAATAATGTCTTTCCGACACCTCGGAAATCGATAATTTATTAGCATTTATTATTTGCACTTTAAACATTATTGTTTAGATAAATTCTCTTCCTCTTCGCGTTTATCAAGAACGTTTTCAGCCACAGTTTATTCAGTTGTAAAATAATTAATATTGAGAATATTAACGTATTAAATTTTCTTTTATTAACATAATTTCTCTAATTTCTATCGCCATACCATTGCATTAACATTCCATTTATTAATTTATTATTATTATTATTATTATTATTATTATTATAGTTGTCGCTGTTGTTATTTATTTATTCGTTGTTGTTATTATTATTACTATTATTGTTATTATTTTAATTTTTATTTTGACTTTTTCGAGTACAGTTATTGTCGCGATGCAAATTCTTGCCGAGTAGATGTGCAATAATTTGACATCAACAGTGGCTCCGAAAAAGAGAAAAACAGTTATAAACGATGTTCTTTCATTATAGATGCAAATGGTAACTTGGACCCCGAAGCTCCGCCAGCGAATTATGCAAGGAGACGAAGTCGAGCAGTTCTGTATCAATTATCCGGCCACTATAAGCAGGACAGTAAACACAAATTAAAATTAAATAATGTAAGTAACGTAAGTGCGCAGCTCATTATCATTTCCTCGAATTATTACAAATTAATTAAGTATAGATTCAATTAGCACCCGAGCATTTTATGCTGACATTTTCATTTCACGGGCTATCAATTCATTATTAGATCTTTTTATAAAAAAAATCTTGTATCTCGCTAAATGTTAGTATTTCCGGGCGATAGAGCGAGAGAGAGAGAGAGAGAGAGAGAGAGAGAGGCAGGGGGATGAGTGAGGCATTTCGTTAGCTTTCGAGCGTTACTTCGAATGCAACAAGACAGATCATCGTTTACCTCGCGTCGTTCAAAGCCTTAATATTTTCTCTTTTGTATTATTATTATTATTATTATTATCATCATTGACGGAAGCCTTAATTTTTATAAAAAGTAGGCGTCAATAAATAAAGATAGCGGTCGTTCATTGTCAGTACACGCAGAGTCTATTATTTCTAATTAGACAGTCTCTAAGAGTTATTGCTGGTCAAGTTGTGCAAATGCAGAAAGCCTCTACTTGAATCGTAATTATTGATCCGTTAAGGAGACCGCTGCGCGTCTCCCCTGCATGTAAATAAAGAAAGGAGTAAGAAAAAGCACGTTGGCGTAAAAATGCAAATCGTAAACGGATATTTCTTGATCGTAATAGTCACGCGTAGCGCATAAAAGCCGAATAAAAAAAAAGCATCATCCGCATCCTTACTTTTCAACTGCAGTCACCAACTGGTGCATTAGCTTTCGCACAAACTATCGCATGAAGCAAGTTCGCGGGTTATATTATCATGCCAGCCACGTTTACATGAACCAAAACATATCCCTTGCCTCAGGTCCTCCGACAATCTCATAATTTACTTTAGATTTAGCTAATGCGCAACCTTACCAAGATAATGGCATTGAAACTTGGGCATCTCAAGCTGCGAGCTGAGAGCGGCAACTTCACCAACTCGGCCAAATCCTGATAAATGTGCGAAATATTTAAACCATTCGAAGCTCAATATAATTTGTTGTTTTTTGTTTGGTTATATCTATAAAGTTAAGGTTTTATTCATTACCGATCTCAAGAAATCAGCGTGCACTTATGAGCTAAATTTTATTTTAACAATTAACATGTTAATCTCGTATACGTAATTTATGCAACTAGCGCGCAAATTTAATTCTGCATTTTAATCCAATATATTGCGAGGAATTGATTGTTGCCCCCCCCTCCATCCCCACTCACCCACTCACCCACCTCCTCTACTCAATTCTATTTGCTCGAGAAATATACTTATCCGTAATTATTAATTTGTAGAGGCCGTTTAAAAATCACCCATACCTGCTCGTTAATTCGTTTATATATAAATTTTCTTCATAAATACTTTACTTTAATAATTAATATGTATTGGAGCTGCATTTGAATTTAGCTAATTTTATTGCAACCATAAATACCTAGAGGATGATATATTTTACAAGTGTACGTAGACTAATAGACTGTATTTTAGAATCTGTCAAGTTGCATTCGATCATTAATTATTGCTGCTACGTCTCTATTTGTTTTACGCTTTATATAATCCTCGGTGTATAATTGCATGGTAAACAAAACTTATGGTAAATCGATGTTTGTCTTTAGAATACCTGACGTACAATAGATATTTTACAATCTCAGTCGTAAAGCGATGATAGTATTTTCTGTCAGACTCGAACGGTACTCCGGTCTTCATTTTTATAAAATATCCGAGAAATAATTGTTATGCGCGCCAGACTCGTTCGCGATTTTCAAAACAAGACGAGGAAATTAATATTTTATAAAATTTCTTTTAAAACGCGGTACTTAATTCCCGTATTTTCTTGATATTTCCCTCACGATCGCTGTATTGATCCTTATTAGCGTGTTTGCTGAATTAATAAAAATTCTAATAAAACATGGACTGACGATATATATATATATATATATACTCATAAAGATAAAATAAGGTATGAAAAAAGGCTAGAATTGGCGTAATTAGTTAATATATTTCAGATGATTGCTTTTTGCCATGATCGCTAACTTTCTAGTCTCGCAGGGTAAATTTCATTTGGCCAGAGTTTCTCATCTATCGGTCGATTTTATGAAACGACCTTATAATTGCCTTTTTCGTTCCTCCCGTTAAATTACTTTTATTTTGTAATATTATTTCGCATTAATCCATACATTTCTCGATAACATTATTGGATAATTTACTCTCTCTCACTCTCTCTCTCTCTCTCTCTCTCTCTCTCACTCTCATTCTTTCTGTCGCCGTACTTATATAAATATTTAAGCTCGTGAATATTCATATTAAACTCGTAGGGCGTTCAGAAATTTTTAATAACCACAAGTATTTATCAGCGATTGCGAGGTATTCTATTATGCTTTGGGTTATGACTATTCCGAATTTCTATTAGCCTCTCATTAATTATACAAAATATAAAAACAAAAGACCTTATAGAAAAAGGTCTTCCATCAAAATGTGATAATGAAGTAATTAACGTTGATTATCGTAGGCTTTGCTGCATTCAACAACAACGCCGTTGCCCGAGTACAAGACGACAACACTCAAGAAATCCCAATTCGTTCTAAGTCATTATGGTTTGTTCAAGACTTGTTGGGACTGGCTATTGCTTCTAGCGACGCTCTATGTCGCCGTCGTCGTCCCATACAACGCCAGTTTTATCAATACCGACCGGCCTACAATGGTTAGCGATGTAGTTGTTGAAGTCATATTTATCATAGGTGAGTTTTATTTACCTCTAAAACAATGTAAAATATTTATTAAAAATTTTTTTAATCTAATTGTGCGGTCATTTTAGTCCAATGGGGTTGTTTCATTGTAGACAAAAATGGTTACAAATTGCCTCGATTTTTCATTCGCATGCACAACCGTATGAATTTATTAAAATTTTCTTGCTGATAGTCTCAGTAAAAAAAAAAAAAATCTAATATACATTGAAAAGCGTAATGGATTTAATACGGAAATTGACCTAACTCGTTACCAAGCCACTTGTATAAGCATCATAATGCGATAGGTATATATTTTATAAACTTAAAAAATTCCGTATTACAAAGTTAGTGGGATGATGGAAGAATATTTAGTTTTCTAAGAAAAATCTTGTCATGCCGTAATTGCCGTTTTTTTTTTTTTTAACGATAACTACGATAAACGAGTTCTCAATATAAGCTTTATTTTAAATACTCAAGGTTTTTCATATTTAAGAATTCGAAGCGATATTGTACATGAAATTTTAAATCAACCAACAAAATACAAAACAAGCTTTTATCTATTATAAATTATAATGTTCCTCTCTTCTAATATTCAATTACCTTATACCCATTTACCTTGATTCTTGTATTTTTCTATATAAAAATGATTGAAAGTGAACAAAGCACATTATTAATATCATATTTCGAAGAAATTGTGTTTTTTTTTTGTTTTGTTTTTGTTCCATGTTGAATTGAAATTAATATATTATTTATTTACAAAGTAAGTCCATTCATTAAAAAATAAACTTGCGAATGAAAAAAGCGCTTGAAAAGCATTGGTCGAACGCAACTTTATCCAATTAATTTGTCAAAACCGTCGTGATTCATCTGTAGAAAAAAAAAGGAAAGGGAAGTCTTTTGATTTTTAATTAAAGATAATTTTACTAAAATTCTACGTAAAAATACTTCCAATTAGAAGTAGCAGAAGAAGAAGAAGAAGAAGAAGAAATAAAGGAAGTCATTGGTCATCAATAGACGTCCGTTTGAAAGAAAAGGCTCGCGACGTTGCGAATATCGTAAAATACGGAGCCTCGGACCCAACTCGATGAAAAGCAAGTCTTGGAGTTGGATTTTCGTCGCGCCATCTAGCGAAATATGATACACGAACGGATCGACGATACTGCGCAATACAGCGAGAAAGCGAATCCTGGCTGAAGGGAAGTTCCACCCGCCCATTCGGCCAGAATGCATACGCGCAACGGGGGAGACGTGCGGATAATGAGACTTTGGCTAAAACTTTGGCACTTTCCTCGGCATAATGCTGATTTATAAGTAATGGCTCGGTACGTTGTTATCGCCATTGGCTCGTTACTACGTAACTTTCGAACCGAGTGCACTTTACAACGCTTTACAACGCTTTACAACAACGAACGTTCGCCTCGCTTGTTCTGCCAAAGAATCAGAGAAAACTCGGACTCGGGCAAACGGACGGATTCATAACATTAACGAGCATTAACGTGGCTCGATAACATTGTTACGTTGTATTAATAAATAATTTAGAAGGTCGTTGGTTATGGGGAAACGGAGCGTCGTCCGTCCCCTATTGTTTTCGTAATTTCTTCCTCGACTTTGTTTTTACTCTCCATTTTTGAGATATTGAATGAAAATATTTGGCTCATTCGAAATTTCAATGACTTCTTCACGTTTTTCTAAAGAAATTAAAACGCATGACGTTATTCATTGTCTGTAGCACATAAAATTATAGCCCATTCGCGCCCATCTGTTAATCTATTAACAAATTACAAGGAAATTAATGTATCACTACTCAATTTCTATTAGATCTGACGAAATCTTAAAAATGATTGCCTACTCCTACTTTACAGAAATTATCCTCGACTTATAGATTTATTAACGTATTATATTACTACTTAAAGCCGCCCGTATAATCGTTTTTAGGCACAATTTCAAATATTTCATGCTTTAATTTAATGAAGAGCCATTATAATATTAAATATTATAATAGCAGATGAGTAATTCTTACAAACTTTGTATTATTAATTTTCTTGGGAAGAAGCGCATAAGTAATTAAGTCCTTCAATACTTATGAACGTTATTAATTTAACAATCTCGTTTTAATTATAATAATTATAATTAGGCTACGCAGCGTATCGGTTTTCTATAAAAAATATCGGACTAATAAGCTATTAACATCATTCCTACGCAGCATCAATGTTTCAAATACTTCAAAGCATGTAGATACGGTATTCTATTTACAAATCTTTATTGATTGCTAGCGCACGACATTATCATTGAATTTATAATAGAGTACTAAATTAACATAAAATTCTATAATATACTTTGGCGATTAGAAAGTAGTTTATTAACAATACAATCCTTAAGACCGTGTTAGACTTATTTTCGACATGAAAGAATTGTATCGGAAGAATTAGCGAAAGCGCATAACGAGATCGTTCGTATTAAGCAGAAACAGAAATTTCTGCCAAACTCGAAATGGATTATTTTCGTTATCATACGCTCTAAGGAATAACGGAATTCGAACGGAAATATTGATGGTGCCGAGGCGACTTGGAAACAATAAGAGGAAGGAAATACTTAGTTGAGTTTTTTCTATTAAGTCTTGGTTTTTTAACGATTTTAACAAAGGAAAGGAAGGCAAACGCTTAGAAAAAGGTGATAGAATGTCCCAGGTTGTCTGATTGCCTGACCTCGGAATAATCGTCCAACTAAGGGATACGAATGAATTACAAGACCTCGATTACGGAATGTTTAGAATAAGGCTATGAAAAATAAAGTAGTTTTGTCGGGGTTTAAGTAAAGGCATACGGACGGATACGGAGTAAGGCGAGCTGGCGCATACTTAGTATGCCCGAAACTTCATACGGGCAACTTCTCTCTTCTTCTGCTTCTTCTTCTGCTTCTTCTTATTCTTCTTATTCTTCTTCTTATTCCTCTTCGTCTTATTCTTACTCGTTAAGCCAGTAAGAGGCGAGTGCCTATTAGTTAAGCTACTTTTCGCGTTCACCCGTTAAAAAACATTTCAACTCCAAAGTCCGTGTTTTATAAAGTTTTTGGATTTTTCAAACTCATTAATAACTACGGCGCGTAGATCTCTTAAAATTACTATTCTTCGTATTCATCTTTATTACTACTTTTGGGGACGGAGACGGGACTATTTCAGACCTTAAACTCGAGTTAGGCATAAAAAATTCATCAACTGCTCAAGGTTTTGAATGTAAAAGAGTACTCTGGGGCCGTTCCTTACGACTGCTCAAGTATTTGATGAAGTGTATATAAGCTGGACCAGCAGAATCGAAATCAGATTAATTATTATAAGCATTAGACATTATTTCGTATTCGGTGCCGCGAAACCTTAGCCTAGAGATGCGTTCGAATTTAATAATATTCCCGATAGCGGCCGGGCGAGGCTGTGATGGGCGGGGTATGGAAGAGCTGTAATCCGGAGAATGATCTCCGAGCTCAGCTGACGTATGGCTGACGTATTGCCGATGGAGAAGGCAATCGAGCCGATCATCGGGATCCGATTCTCAATCAACAAAAGGACAAAGCGATACCGCGACTATGTAATCTGAAACTATTGAATACCCCCTCCTACTTCCTCATCTCACTCATCTCCCCCCCCTCTCTCTCTCACTTACTTACGTGGGATTAAAAGACGACGGACTTGTAAACTTAAGATCTAAAAAATTACTCCATTAATTTATTAAAACGTTTATTTTTCAAATTCAATTTGAATGTTTTTTTTTTTTTTTTTTTATTAAAATCGATAATAATAGTTGTAAAAAAGTCAAAATCAGACAATAATGTCGGTCTCGATGATATTCAAAAAAACGTACTGATGACTTTCTTCTTATTTTTCAGATTTTAAATATCTTACGAGCTCGCGCATAACTAGAAACCAATATAATATTACTCAAAAAGATATTTAAAGCGATACTAGATTGTATATTTTTAAATAGTTTAGGGATTACACGAGATAATGTCATAATTTAAGACAACGTATTTTATTAATGTAATAAATATTCAAATACAGCTCCATACAGATTCCAATACTTTTTTATGTCTCAGTAACAAAAGAAAATTCCGAGAAACAGTTTAAAGATAAGGTAAATTTGCTCAAAAAAAAAGTGACAGTATCAAGCGACTGTTAAAAATAAATAAAAAATAAAGAAATTGAAACGGAAAATTACTTTTAATGTTTAACTTAATTTACATTTTGTCTTCTATTTGGTTTAGTCGATACACCGAGTATTGGAAAATACTTGTATAGTAAGGTTCAGGAATTTTTTAAATACGGTCCTCTGCGTTTTAATAAAGCATTCGTTCGAATGCCCGTAAGATCAAATAGTTATTGTAGATGTAATTACAGGTTCAATAAAATTCTAGTTTTTACTTTTGTAAATATCTTTGTTAATACAGCTGAACGACAGCAATGGATATACAAATATTTTAAAGGAAAATCTTATTTACAAATACGAAAGATATTTCACAGCGCATGTGTAAATACGTTTTCGAAATCTAAAAAACTTATATTTCCTTTGAAAGAAAAGCGTATCGTTGATGAAAAGTTTTAGAATAACTGGATAATCGAATACGAGAATTTGGGAATTTAAAAAAAAAAAAAAAAAAAAAAAAGAATATTTTTCGTGCGTTCGATCGCGACGAATTTTTTAAGTAGAAAGAATTTAAATATTTTATCTGCTCATGTACGTTTCGCTTTGTTTACAAAAGCGAAATATAATATTTACATATAATCCACTGGCTCATTGAAGATTTATTACGTTATTAAGGAATTGATTAAATTAATTAGGCATCGAGGGTCAGTAATATAAGAAATATCCACGCGTATGTAAATTACACGAGTTATTTATGCAAAGTGAATTCAAAAGTAAATTATATTTTGGACAAATTGAAAGAGACTATGGAGGGGAAACGGTTTATCTCCTCTAATGAATATGTTTTGTAAATATTTACCGCCGTATCTGGGCCGAATCGTAATTAAAGACATTCTGGGAAATAAAAATTTGACAGAATTTTTTTAATTAAATAATTTCACCTCGACCCCCACCACCGGCCGCATTTCCCGACCAGGAACGCTGATTTTTCTTTATTTCTAAGGATGCCGCGCACAGGTGCATGTGCACGTACGCGATCAAATATACAGTGCGCGCGCGTGTGTGTGTGTGTGTTCTTCTTGCTATAATTGCTTAAAATGATAAAGCTCTTTAGGGAAAATGACAATGTATATATATATATATATATATACACGTTATAGGGGAAAGTCTGAAGCAATTCGAATTGGAAATATAAATTGAAAAAGAAAATTAATAGAGCTGGGGTATATCTAACGGATCTCTTCGACTCGTAGTGGCTTTTCATAGCCGACAACTGCTGACCCTCGTTTCTTCATATTCCTTCTCGCCCCCTTCCCCCTCCCTCTTTCTATACACTGCACCTTATTCCTGCCTTATATGAAAAAGTACGGATACTTTTAATTTAGTTAATGTTATCCTTCCGATGTCTCGGAAATTCTTATCACGGATTTCCTTAAAAATATTTCTTTTCCTTGGGATATTCCTCCTTCGAGGCGTAAAAAATATTTCGCGTTTCCCGTGAAAAATATTCTCCTTGGACTTAACAAATTTATTCCAGACATGTAACGGAATAAAACATTGTAACAATCCCAACATTTGTATACCGAAATGATGACGCAATTACGCAATTCACTAATAAGTTCAAATTTACTTTTTATGTTAATTACTTTGAATATAAGTTTTCTTTTGTTTTGTTTTGTTTTGTTTTGTTTGTTTTTTTCTTGCAGTTTATCGTAAACTGAAATCTGAAAGTTTACGAAAAACATAAAATTAACTACCTGATATCAAGATAAAGTTTCTGTCGTTTTCAAATTAATTTAAAAATATTTTAAAAAAAGATCTTCGCAATAAAAAAAAACTGATATAACCTAAAATTCAAAACTCACGTTTACTTAAGTTTTGAAGCATTATATACTTTGTCGTAATAATTAAGGTCAACCTTATTATCTTTTAAACAATTAGAGTAATAATAAGTACTGAACGTATCGGGAAATGTTTTGTTTTGTTTTGTTTTGTTGTGTTTTGTCTTTAAAAGCCGTAAAATTTAACAAGTCGGAATTTTATTCAAATTAATGTCGAAATATTCGTATTGGGATTTTTGGCTTTGTCCCGTAATGGACCAGACTACCCTTGACACGGGGCAATTGTTCAAGCCCTGGCGAGAGCGTAATAAATTAACAAATAAGCTCCAAGTAATTGCGAAATTATTTCTTCTTAAGTGAAGAAACAATTAACGGCCAACTGTTGTTAACTTATTTTATTTTATTGCGACCTCCATATTTCAGTGGCTTAAGACCCAAGGATTAAAAATCAAGAAAACGACGAATGTCTCCTCGTTTCTTGGACAAAAAATCCCTCGTTTGCCATTACAGATGGTAACGTAACGTAACGTAACGTAACGTAACGTAACGTAACGTATTTGAATTAGATCATGATAGATGATTTCTATTTTGAACGAAAAATGTATCGAACTAGTATTGGAGTTTTATTAAATTCCTTTTACTAGCTTAACACGTATAGAAAAATCAATTACCCGAGACATTTGGCTTTAAATATGTAAATAAAACTTAACGAAAGTCGAGAAGTATTATTTTTTATTATTCTAAGCCAAACGCCGAGTTTTATTTATCTTCGAACTTAAATTAATTAACAAGTAATTCGAGCATTATCTATATACTCCCTCATCGTAATGCGGAGATTATCGGATAATTGCGCACCTTTGTTTCAGTCTTACTCAATCAAGCAAGCAAATATATATTTTTTCGTGAGAACTTGCAATGAAATGTAAATTACTAAATAGAAAAATAATTTATGGTAACGTACGGTCAAGTTGTTCTAGTCGACGACTAAATAGCTTATTACTATGACATTCGTGATCTAATTTAAGTGAGCCATAAGAAAGTAAATCTTGTAGTATTCGCTGTACTAATGTTTAAATACATTTAATAACTATTATGCGAATGGTGTGTATGGATTTGTATTCGGATTCGAGGATATCGTTTCGTTTCTTTCGATCGCCCACAGGATTCTACTGAGATTGAGCTTGGGTACATCCGTAAAGGTATTCTAATGGAAATGAAAATGATTTTAGCTGAAAGGACGATCAAGATATTGAAGAAACTTAAATTCGTCAAACTCGATCTATTCACTCGATCCACGCTCCTCCAAAATATCTCATTTACACGAACATTGTCTTGCTGACTGTTACTACTGAAAGTTAATCAAATACGTAGTATTCGACTAAATCGGCTTTGAATACAAGTGCTTGTCAGTTATTGCGATTAGTCAATGAATGAAGCAGAGGTAACGGTGTGTAAGTTTATCATATGCGAGAAAGCGCTCGGTAGTAGTACTCTTATTGATTTTCCAATCGCTGGTAGATCTCGAATATAATATGCAGAGGAGCCGGGGCGGGGGGACGGGGGTAAAGAGCTCGAGCCCGGGAAAAATAAGATATTCGGTAATAAGAGGGAGGTGAGACCGCGCGCCGAGAATACTGATAAAATAGGCATTTTATTAGCGTTGAGAGAAAGGAAAATAAAAATAAAGTAAGCGAAGCCGAGCCGCGTAAATCTCTTAGTATAAATATGCTCTCTTTGAAGTCGGAAAGTCTTGGAATTTCACGGTCTGCGGCTGCAAGAAGGAAAGGAGCCGAGATTTATTATTCTACAGATGTTTTTACAGCCGCCCATGTAGATGGGCAGTCGGCGGGGATACGTATTAGTGAGCGATATGAGAAGAAATTAAAAGTTTGATAAAAATCAAAGCTCTAGCTAATAATGCAGAGTTGCCAAGGACGCGTAGAGCTTGTCTTGGTGTGTGGACAAGTAATCCCCGAGGTTGTAATAATAACGATAATTAACGAATGAATCGGTGGGTGGATGGATGGATGGATGGATGGACGGACGGACGGATGGATGGTAGTGCGAGCGTTCGAGGAGCTAATGAGAGCCTAACTTTTTTCATTTACACAGACATCGTGCTGAACTTCAGGACGACATACGTGAACCGGAAGGGGGAGGTGGTGAGCAACAGCAAAAGCATAGCCTGGAATTACTTCAAGAGTTGGTTCTTCGTAGACGCCGTCGCAGCTCTGCCCTTCGATTTGCTCTATGCCAGTGACGTATACAGCGGCGAGGTTAGAACTATTAAATAATCCCGGACTCAGCACGGCACCCTTCTCTCTCCCCTCCCCACTCTCTTTCTCTCCGTGAGCCCCTCTCACGAATCGGACGATCATCGTCGCTTGACGCTCGGAGTCACCGATCGAGCTTTCCCTCGCCTGGCGGAGGAGGGAAGGAGGGAGAGGCTCTTATCCTCACGGGTGTGCTTCCACGGTATATCTGCTGCTTTAACGGCGAGCAAAGGATCGAAAGCCATTTTTATTATCACCAAGCCAGCTCCCGGGCTAATGACAATTACAACCAATAAGCTCCCTCGGCTTCCTCTCCTTTTTTCCTCCCACCACCTCCCCCTTCAACCCCTTGGCATTCGGCTATTAGCTCCGCTCGCCTGCTATGCTTATATTCAATAAATAAATATCCGACGGAGGCTATCCATCCTTCCTCTTATTTAACTGTACGTGATCCCTTGTCCCCGGGCACTTTACCATCGCCGACCAACCTACCTAATAATCCCCCCGACTATTAGCTGGCAATCCCAGGAATAAAGCCCAGCAAAATTATCGATAAAAATTCAGCTTTGAAAATTTTACTTAGCCGTCGTATGTCTAACGTCTGATAAAAAAATCCAAAAGCTCTGTGCTCGCCAATTATGTCACTTTTCCCCTCTTCTCTAATAAATATTAATACAGGCCGTTGAGAGACTCCCAATAATAATTCCGTCTAATAATAATAAACCGTTCGTGAATTATATATCCACATCGAAATTCGCGTCTCGTTTACAAGCGTCTCAAGAATCGCTTCGATCATCAATAGCCGAAACCGAAAATCACTCTTGTTAGGACAAACATTAAAAGCCTGCTGAATTTGAAAAATATACGAAAGTCTTTAAAGAATAAAAGCTTTTTTTTTCTTTCTTACATGCTATTGTCATTCGTTTATTACTTTACATTGTTTTTTGTTCTAAGGGAAATTCCTTAATCTCTATCGTTGAAAGAAGTTATTGAAGGTTTTAAAGTTCTGTAAAACATCAAAGTACGATAAATACAAGACGAGACAATATTTATAACAAATTTAATGTATAGATTTAACGAATCGAGGATAATATTACGTTAAATGACAATATTTTGGCATGGAGCTCAATTAACCAACAATCTATTAAAATGTTAAATAAATAAGCATATTTATTTTCTGCACGAAACGGCTTTTATATTACACTCCTTATCGTAAAATATCGATATCTATCTATCGCGTGTATATGTTATTCCATTCAAGTGTTGTTTCTCACGCGCGTTTAATTAAAGGCTCTAGTGTTGTCACAACGAGTATACTCATACACTTGCACACACAATTGCAATGGCTAAAAATGTTGGATGGAGTTCCTTTTCTAGATAACGCATTGTAATAATAATAATAATAATAATAATAACAATAACAATAATCGTAGTCATTATTATTGTTATTGTTATTATCATTAGAGTCTGCGTCTGCTTGAAGGTTCATCCACCCTCTCGGCTTCTCTTTCCTTTGTCTCCGACTGATCTCGGAAACATATAGAAAGTGACGAGGCCCGTATAAGCTGAATAAGCCAATCATCGGGTTTAGGAAAAGCACGTGACAAGGGACAATATCGGATACAATTATTTTCCATTGTTAGATTTTTCCCCGTGCCGTTGTCTCGGTACACCGCGTCAATCGAAAGAATTCGCATGGCCCAATGACTGGATTTAGGCCTTTCGACTACGGCCTTACCTGGCATTTCACAGAAAATCCCGCGATCCGCGGACTCGCATTCAACTCGAATAAAACAACAATCGGTTCGACGGAAAAAATAATAGCCGATTAATAGCAAGGCTGACAATTACGGATGAAACGTTAAATGTCTTATGCTACGGTTATGCGAATAACTCAATTTCGCGCGCATTCGGTCAAATATAAAATCAAGCTCATTTATTTTTAATTTATTCCGAGGATATTTTGTAATCGGTGCGTCCGAGGACATCAACGAGCGCACAAACATATAATGTCCGTATATATATATATATTGTAATTATACAACGTCTATGTGACGAATTAGGTTAAACAAAGTATGCGATGCTCTTCAAAACTATAATAAATGGATAATTAATTCTAAGTCACGTGCGCGTGATGGAAGCACTTTCTTTGCATGGGATCGTTAATCGATTGAAAATTAAAAAACATATGAGGTTATAGGGAAAAATTAAGTCATTGTGGGTAGAGTGTACGTGCTAAAAAGTCAATTGATCGAGGGGGGATCCTTGGGATAAATACGCGAGCGATCAATAATAGACGGAGTACGCGCACGGATATGTCGATCGAGCAGGAGGAAAGAGGAAATTATGGTTTTTTCTACCCGATGCAAGGGATAAACGAAAGTTGGCTGGATTTTAATAATATTCGAAAAGACTCTGGGTGGTGTCTGGGCGGCGAGGGCAGGAGGGGTGGGGACCTATCCGCTTACTTTATTTCCCTCGACAAGCCCAATCCATGGCAATAACAGTAAAGCGAAAGGCCTCCTCTCTCCAGACGTAAAACCCTTGGTCCGTTATACAGCCACAATAAATCGAGCCGTGATTTCACGCATTCAGCTTTCGTCTCTCCCGACCTCGCTCCCGCGACCGCCCCGTCCTTTCGAGTCGATGAGCTGAAAATCGCGCGCGTGGTCACACCAACCAAGTTTTACAAGTTGGCACTTGTCCCCGTCCCCGTCCCCGTCCCCGTCCACGTCCACGTCCACGTCCACGTCTGCCCTGAAATCATTTGGAATGTATTATAATAGCCGACTACCCCTCGAACATTCCGTCCTCGACGACGTTTTCCGAAGACGCCCTTCGATTCCCCTTCGCCGGTGCCGCCGATCATCGGTCCGACGACGACTCCCCGCCCGCTCCCATTGCCTTCGAGGATTTAATTGCTCTCGCAGGCGGCCGATGTCGAAAACAACGGCTTCCTCTTCTCCCCAACGTCTTCGAATCAAATATCCCCCTTCGCTCTTCGTTCGAGCACCGGGAAAATAAAAAGCTCGCTTTCCCGAGTTTTCCTTGAAATAGATAGTAGTAACCCGAGAGTAAGTACGACTCGTGCGCTCAATGCCATTTTAAATGCACTTCCCAAATAAAATTGACGCTTTCAACCAATTTATCCGAATGCAATATTATTTACGCGCGATAGTAAAACCCCCATAATCAGATTATTCGCTTTCATCTCTCGCGAATAGAGCCTCCCGCGTGAGGGAAGAACAAAAAATACAAAAAAATACAAAAAAAAAAAAAACCACCATCCTTGCGCGTATGCGACACAAATCCATATTTTTTACATGATGTTCTAATTGCGTTACACTGTCGTCGATTCCAAGCTGTGGATCTTATTATTGCATTAAACGTCAATCCTCTTGTAAGTGCAAAAATTAATACTTGACGCGTTTAATTCACGCGTTCCATTAGAATGTTCTTCGTTTATCGAATTTGAACGACGTCACTTTAAACGCCTCGCACGTACCGATCCCCTAATTACTAAACGGTACATCATATTCAGATTAACTTCTATCCTCTCAGCGTTTCATGTATTTAAAGGGCAAAATTACTTTTCCAGCGACAAGCCTTCATAGCGGTAAAGGAAAAAAAAATGTATTTTTTAAATACTCTTTATTTATTACTAATAATTTCTTGACAATAATCTGATACATGTCTGTGTCACGTAGACTTTTAAGAGATTATAACAGTTCCCTACTCATGTATGAAAAACATTATTTTAATATTTGATGAAAATTAAAGAAAATATTATTTACAACAGACTGGAGCTGCGATAAACTAATTAATTTAGACAACGGGGAAACTTCTGTATCCTTGTATTCAATCTGAGTTCAAAAGTATTTGTTATTTATCACATGGGCTAATTAAATGATAATCATCAGTTTGCCTAAATTTTCTCTAATTTTACGTTATTGAGCTTGAATTTAATCTCATGTAAATATAACTTGATATTCAGAGTCTATATTACTTTTAATGAAATTAAAATTTAATATTTATTACAAAATAATATGGGATAAACTTTTCTTCGATTGCACACCTTATCATCGTAAATAAGTGAAGAAATGTTAATTGTTCACTAGAACCGTTAAACTGAACGTAAAGGACGAAAAATACCGAGTATTGATAATTTTTATATTGTTATTATAGAAAAATAATGTGAAAAGGCTTGCTTTCGGTAGCGAGGAAGGTTATTGGGGAGTAAATTGATGTAATGTTTAATTAGTTGAAGAATAACAATAATGTGCACTTAATAAAAAAAAGAAAAGAAAAGAAAAGAAAGAAAAAAGTAATGAAAGTTTAATTAGAGGATTTTAATAGAAAATTTTTATCGGATAATATCGCCGAGATGTTGAGATTGAGAAAAAATATCGAGAAAGAACTGCTAATTAATTTGATAAACGATGTCCGTGTCAAGTAATTCATAGCCCCGCGGCACTATTACGATTTATTTTAATATCAAAGAAATTTAGCGATAAATTGAAGCGAGTGAATTTTTGTGAATCCAGATTGAAAAGGGCGTGAAAGAGGGAGAAGGAGGAGGAGGACCGAAGCCTTCCAAGCCATTAAAATTGTAATATTATAAGTACTTTTAAATATTTTCCATTTTACCTTCCTCATGACCTGTCCTTTAATAATATTCGACCGGACAGCGATAGAATACAAAGGCAAACACAAAGGCTGCCTGACGGGAATAAATGTAAAAACAGCCTTGACTACCGTCTGCCGCGAAAGCCCTTACACAAGACTCTCCCCGTTGCTAACCCTCAACTCCCCTCCCGTCCTTCCGCCCCCCCCCATCATCACGGTGTGTAATCGACATTGTAAGCGTCGGAAGATAGTCGATTACGGGGGGCGGGAGGCGGGGGCGGAGGCGAGAATACGTTACGCGCGACTTGCCTACTTAAAACGTGTGGGTGATTGAATGCAGGAGTCGGGCCACAGCCACATCCACCTGGTGAAGCTGACGAGGCTTCTGAGACTCGCGAGGCTTCTGCAA
Organism: Ceratosolen fusciceps; assembly: GCA_018883505.1. NCBI lineage: Eukaryota > Metazoa > Arthropoda > Insecta > Hymenoptera > Agaonidae > Ceratosolen > Ceratosolen fusciceps. The sequence goes on along the minus strand of RCIC01000006.1, from coordinate 7,474,690 downwards.
AAGATGGACAGGTATTACCAATACAGCGCGATAATACTGACTCTGCTGATGCTCTTCTTCACCCTCGTCGCGCATTGGCTCGCCTGCATCTGGTACATCATCGCCGAGAAGGAGCGGCTCAGGCACGACAAGGACTGGGATCTTGGTGAGTGAACTTTTCAACTTGTCTCCGTCTGAGCATCCCTACCTCCCTCCCTCATGCATTATGCATTGCCGACTGGGGGAGGGACAAAAATCTCCGTGGCTTTAGAAAGCGGCGCAGTTTTTTAGGCTCGATCGAGCCTCCTTTCCTCCTCCACCTCCACCTCCTCCTCCACCTCCACCTCCTCCTCCAGCTCCACCTCCACCTCCACCTCCTCCGCCCCGATTTCCCTCTTCCCTCATTAGGTATTCATGGGCGGATTTTTCTGAGCCGCGTTTGATGTCTCGCCCAGATCTCCCTTCTCCCAGCCCTCCTCGTCCGTTACCCTCCCTCAAAGACTTAAATTCGTCCGCTGTCTCGACCCTTTGTTTCTTCAATTCGGATCGTACAGAATAATTAAATGTAATTGAAGCCGAATAGCTCGGCTCGTTCCGTAAATGACGATATTACCAAGTAATCCAAGTCGATTAGCTCGTGCTGTCGGAACTATTTAAGCCCTAGTGGAGAATAGTGGAAACCAAGTGTCCTCTTATTAGGGACGAAGCCGTCAAGGGTATTATTACGTATTATTTTCAAGGATAACGGCCGACGGAGATAAGTTGGCTATAAAAATTGAAGTTTCAGGGGGATTACGTTCGCTCCTCCGCGTGATAAGAAACCAAACTATCCGAGGTAAGAAGTCCGCGGAAGTTGGCATCGGTGCAGCAAACTTTTCAGATTTACCTGACTAAAGTTTAGAGGAGATGGCGATTACCATCGCGGACAGCTGACTATTACTTCCGTATTCTCGGGGATGTTCTTACTTTGGCTGCTTGTCTTTGCGAAATAAAGAAACGAGTTGGTCGCAAAAAGTTTGGACCGGCTCACTCCCTCTACTCTCTCTCTCTCTCTCTCTCTCTCTCTCTCTCTCTCTCTGTATGTGTAAGTCTCTCGACGCGAGACTCTTAAGGACGTCGAAGCACATTTGACGTTCCATTGGAATTTAAGCTTAATTACTTTCATCTCCGGCGACTTCTTCCTCATTCCCGAAAGTAAAATCGAAAGTAAAATAGTTCTTATAGGAAATGTACGAGGAAAGGACAAAACGAAGTTAATGTCTCGAGTAGGGATGGCGTCGTCATCCGATCGTTAAATGCACGTTGACCACGTGGCCAGGTTGCGATCGCCCCCTGCTGCTGCCGCTGGTGGTCCAGTTGAAAATTCTAAAAACGTAATTCAGGAGCTTATATCTTGGATTTTATGTAGACCGTAAAAGTGCCAGCCGTGCTGCCGGTTTCGGAAAACCAACCCGTCTCGCGGGCGATGAAGTACGCGACCTGAACAACGGCCGCACCCACGCCACCCCCACTCCCCCACTCTACCTCTTTTCCGGCCGCTCGGATTCTCCGATTCCCTTTTTTTATGGGGCCAACCAACCACCGCTCGCTAGACGCTCTAAGATTTTTATCCCGCGTTTTCCGGGCGAGAGCTCGGCCCCGACGGCCAAATTAAACCCCTATCGATTCGAGTCAACTCGCTCGCTCCCCCGGCCCTACGACACGTACGACCCTTACATTTTTCTTCCCCTTGACATTTGCATGGACGGGGCCCTATATCGTGTTCGATCCCTCCCAATGAGTCGGCAATTCGTTCGAATATCACGTACAAGCCAGCGTACAACCCCCCCCCCACACACACCTTCCAGCTCAAACTACTACTCACTTGAGCTGTCAATTTTTAATCATCCGTTGTATGACTTTCATGTGTTCTGGTACCCGCAGATTTTGTAATCTTGAAGCGCTGAGACGAGGCTGCTGCAGCCTCTTCTATACACTTCGGCTTCACAACTTCTTATCGCCAAAACCACCTTTCGTTACTTATTCACTCTTAAAAAATATTCACTCAAAGCCCTCCTATTTTTATTCAAACTTAACTAACGAATACAATTTTTTCGGAGAAATTAGCAATCGTTCCGTACATTAATAAAAAAAAAAAAAAAAGAAAAGAAAAAGTAACGTTTCTTGTACGTACAGAGTTTCTAGCAGAAAGCAGAATCGTTGCAAAAAATAAAAAAAAAAACGAGAGAGAAAAATTTATTTAGCTCTAGCACTTTTTCGACGAGGCTTCTGTCTTCTTTATCGAGGGAAGGGGGTATATATTACGCTATTGATAAGCGAAGAAAAATTATGTCTGAATATCCATCGGACGTTCTTATTGTTTCGAATCTTTTTCGGTTATATCTTGCAGTCTTAACCCTAAATACATAATCACTTTATTAATTCAATGAATGCGGGTATTAGAGGGAATGTTTACAATGTGGTGTATAATTAAAATTTGAGTCACCGGTGAATATGACAAATCGATACGCGCTTAATAGCGTAATAAATAATAAATAGTAAATGAAGAATTTTGGGTATGACGAGTTACAATTGCTAAATTACAAGCTCTTGAATATTATGAACATTCCGCGGCCCAGTAAATCGTTAATAAACCACCAAACATCATTTATTTTCAATTAAAAATTAATATTATATCCCCTTGGAAACATTCTAATTTTTAAAACGCGATACAAGTTAATATTTCACAAGGATGATAACTTTATCTAACATGAATTTACGAGTATATTCGTCATTATGATTATTAAAATTTCTATAAATCTCATGTAAAATGTCAAAGAAGTACTCACAATATTAATTAACTGATTCATCTCGTGGCCAATGTATCCAAACTGCACTGAAGAGCTATTCAAACACTAATAAATTTTATTTTTATTAATTACAGTAATTTTTAAGGAAACCTTGGGGCGAGGAGGGGGGAATGCACGGTTATGAAGTTGAAATATCTGCACATTATATTTGGAATATATTACTTTTTACAAGTATGATAACATAAAGTTGGTATAAAAATTTCAGAAATTCTGTGTGTGTGTGTGTGTGTTTATAAAGAAAAAGTACCTTTGCTCCGTAAATTATAAAAAAAAAAAAAAAAAAAAAAAAAAAAAATATCAACATAGTTTTTGCTTACTTATTGCTTTCGAAACTTTTGAATAAAGATTCAGAAAAAGATTGCAATTTCATTTTTCCCAGTAAAGTATTATTAAAGTGCAGAATTTTTTTTTTTTTAACCCAATCATGGAAATTAACTGCTCGTTTTTTGGGTTTTTATTTGTTGATGTTTTCTTGAGTAGAGTTAAAATACGTTTATTGTATTTAAATGAGAAAAATAGCCGTTTCCCGACCGGGCGTAATTCTAAACATTTCCAATACTGATTTTTATTAAGGAAGGCTAAAAAAAAGGCATAAGCCTTTAAAAGCACGTGATTGTTTAGTATTTGGAGGAGAGGGGCAGAGAACGATCCTGTTAAAGAAAATCCTGTTTTTCCAAGTTGTCACGAGGCGAAGGTTCCAGTGGAATCGCGTACGGAGCATCTCGAAACGTATGAAACCGAAATTGCATTCTTTAATAAGATCATAATCAGTGAATAAGTAGTTGAAAACTATTTTTGTGGCTCTGAGTTTTTAGTTTGTCTCGGTACTCCCAGTCACGAGTTTTCATAAAACTTGAAAAAATATTTCCAAACAATTTAATAATAAACAAAAAATACGACCTTTACTTTGAAAGCCTTTGTACTTGCCAAGGGCGTAACTATTACTTTGTTGATAAAAAATTTTATTTTCATTAGTATTCGTAGATCTTACGAAATCCACTATCGTCGTACATTTATATCGATTATTGTATTATCAATGATAATTTCGTCGCAAGTTATATTACAACATTCCTCAGCCCATTTATTATTATTATCCGATTTCTGATTAAAGTACAATAACAAATGGCCCGAGCGTAATGGGATAAATTATTCCTTCTATCGTATTTCTTAGCCTTTTTTATAATTACATTGGGCTCGAGTTTAAGAGATGCATTACTTCTTTTATAACTAAAGCTTCGTAAAAGGAATACTTTTATAATTTATAATTTAGCGAGGCAAGTTCCGAAGTCAATATCGGAATTGAGTATCAGATTCCCCTCTGCGCGAAACTCAAGCCAAACACAAAATACTACATTCCCATGTATTTCACTTATTCGATAGTGTAATGAATGTATGCGTTGACTCTCGGCTAAGCGGACATTAATAATCAACGGGACACTTGTAATTGTAGCAAAGGGGTAATAATAATAATAATAATAATAATAATAATAATAATAATAATAATAATAATGACTTATCTTGTTAAATCTCGTCTTCCGTTTCTTCCGAATACCTTTAAGCATATTTAGTTTTAAAATCAACGGCTAGGCGAACACGAATCGCTTGAGTAATGACGTAAAGATGTAACGGCAATTAGCAGTAATTACGTATTTCTGCGGATGTAATTGTGTAATTAAGCGACCAACGTAATACAATTTGTTTATTTATTGTAAGATTTGACAATTTGACAATTTGACAACAATAATTACCTGTAAAGAAGTTGTGTCCGCGGAAGGTAATTACGTAAGTAAATGGTAATAATAGGAGGAGCATTGGCGTTAATGAAATATAATAAATATAATAAATGTTAAAAAGGCGAGGGATGAAGGTAATTAACGAATGTAATTTTTTAGGCTGGATTCACGCACTCGCGGACAGATTGAAAATGCCAGATGTGACGAATGTGACCCACGCCGAGAGTTACATTACTGCCCTTTATTTCACTTGCAGCAGCTTAACGTCCGTGGGCTTCGGGAACGTCTCGGCCAACACGACCTCCGAGAAAGTGTTTTCCATCTGCACGATGCTCGTCGGGGGTGAATATTTTATAATTAAGCGAGGAAGGGCGAAGTTTTAAAGTACTTCGATTAAAGAATTAATTTCTCTTCTTTCTTATGTTATGCAAATTTCTTTCCCTCTCGTTTTCCTCTTTTTGCGTTCGTATTACGCGATCGTCAGAGCACCGAATCGTTAAGATGAATGCACGAATGAATGAATGAATGAATGAATGAATGAATGAATGAAAGAAAGAAAGAAAGAAAGTAAAAGCAAATAACGTTCGGCTGGCTTTCGAGGCAACGACTCGAAGAAACGGCCGCGTTAACAGAGAAAGATGCAAAATGAAATGATTCTTAGTCGAGAATACTGTGAGCGCGAGTGCGCAAGTAAGTAAAATAATATATTGATTAATTGATTAATTAATATTCCTGCTTGGATAATAGCCCTGATGCATGCCGCTGTATTCGGTAACGTGACGGCTATTATACAGCGTATGTATTCACGAAAATCTTTGTACCAAACCAAGTGGCGTGATCTCAAAGACTTTCTTGTGGTCCATCAAATTCCGGATGAGCTCAAGCAAAGAATGCAAGATTATTTCCAAACTATGTGGTCTCTGAATCACGGGATCGACATTCACGAGGTAAGTGGCTCTCTGGCTTTCGCTTCAGTCTTGAATTTTATTTTTCTTCCTCTCGCACCTCCTCTCGTACTTCCTCTCGCGCTTCCACCCGACAGCCACATCCATTATGCGATATCTCGTACCGTCTTGTTGAAATCTTGTCCAACATTCTACTCTCTCTCTCTCTCTCTCTCTCTCTCTCTCTCTCTCTTCCTCTGATCCATTTCTTAATAATTTCCTTCGATTGTATAAAATTTTAAGCAAAATGTAATTAATTTAATTAATACGAATTTTATACGATGCGCATATCACATACATGTGTCACACGTGTGCATTATTATTGAAATTATGGAGGAATAACGTATTGGAACACGTTGGCATATTCGCATTGCGGCTACATGTAATTTCCTGTTATTTGGATAGCCCGCTTTAAAACAATGAAAATCAACAATACTATTGAAATACGTATTGCCGATGGATCTAAAATACCTACCTTATTATTATTATTATTGTTGTTGTTGTTGTTGTTGTTGTTGTTATTATTATTATTCGTGGCTAGAGAAAATGCTTTTCTTCAATCAACTTAATAAACTTAATACTAATGAAATAAATTGTTAATATAATGTATGTGACAGCGGTACGATGAGGGAGGGGAGGGAGGAAGTGAGGGTAATAGTAGGGATCGGGGGAGCGGTTGGGGCCGCCTGCGTAAGTGACATAATGCAAAACATAGTATTTCTTTGCTGGCAGACGCTGAAGGAATTTCCGGAGGAACTACGTGGTGACGTCTCGATGCATTTACACCGCGAAATACTCAGTCTACCGATATTCGAAGCCGCATCTCAGGGCTGCTTGAAGCTCCTCTCGCTCCATATACGTAGCATCTTCTGCGCGCCCGGGGAGTTCCTCATCCACAAGGGCGACGCGCTCTCCTACATCTACTACCTCTGCAACGGCTCCATGGAAGTCGTGCAGAACGAAATGGTCGTCGCCATTTTAGGTATGCGATTTTTTTTTAATATTTTAGCCCAAGACGTCCTGACGTAGTGCGAATGTTATCGCAGGGAGAGGGGGGGGCGCGACTCTTCGAGACCCCCCATCGACGGATCACCGGGTCCGAGAGTAAATAGTGGCTCGGTAAGAAGAAATCGACGATTCGTACTCGCGCGTTTTTCAAATTCCTTTAAAGACTGCGCGATTACCCCGAACGATCTCCGATTTATTAATTTATTCATTTATTATTATTATTGAGTAATATTTATTGTGTTAATAGAAGCGAAGCCCTGTCCTGTCTGTCCTACGTAGAAACCTTTCGAATATCGTAAGAACCCATAAGAACTAAGAACCGTATGCTTTTAAAACATTGTCAATAATTACATGGGAAATAAGGAGCGCCGGTACTCGAAGTAGTGCTTCAACGATAAAGGGATATGTTAATATGATAATATTATAATGGGCAAGAAGTAGAGATAAACGAATTAGATAAAAGGGATTTCTTAAGCATTTGACCGAGCTTCCGTTTAGATTCTGTTTACATCGTGATTATTACATAATGCCCATAATGCCCATAAGATAACCGAGATAATAAGATTCTCGGCCAATGAATTGCCGTCCCATCGGTTAACTAAAGTTTTCTTTTTGAATATCAATGTCGGTACGATCTAATAGAAAAATAATAAAAATTTACATTCAATCAAGCGATTTAATTTGCAATGTAATTCATTCTTAAGAGCGTCTTTTCAATATTTTAATAACTGCCGCTGTTGCTGCTGCTGCTGCTGCTGATATTATTATTATTGTTATTATTATTATCAATATTACTATTGTAGTTATCGATAACGTTATCGGGATGTAAGTCGAAGGCGTAGGACGCGGTAAATAATAAGGGAATACGCGCTATCGCGATTAAAGTGTAAAAGTGCTTCTGGTGTCGCGTAGGGAAAGGCGACCTGGTCGGATGCGACATCGACGTGTATCTCCAGCACGGGAACAACGGGGGCGGGAACGTCGGCGGCGGCTCCGGTTCGAACGACATCCTCGTCAAGTCTCGCTGCGACGTCAAAGCCTTGACTTATTGCGACCTCAAGTGCATACACATGCAGGGACTCGTGGACGTGTTGCGCCTCTATCCCGAGTACCAGCACGAGTTCGCCCACGACATACAGCACGACCTGACGTACAACTTGCGCGAGGGCTACGAGATCGAGGTAATTATTATTATTATTATTATTATTATTATTTATTTTTTTATATTTATTTTTTTATATTTATTTTTTTATTATTATTATTTTTTTTTTTTTTTTGTAAACAATTTATAAACTTTGTTTGTTCCTAAGAAGTAATGGCAATACTCGTTTTATCTATCTGAAGCAGCAAGAGTCGGAGATAAATGGCGGCCCCTCCCTTACTCTGCCCTCCATCAGCGAGGACGACGAGAATGTACCAGAAGAGGGCGAGACGTCGCCGCTATCACCTCCCAACCGATCGCCGCTGCACACCTCCTCGAGTCCTCGGCACACCAAGTTCAGGTAATAACCTCGGACTTAATTGTCCACAGCTCACACCTTATCCGACGGATTTAATGGATTTAATTTATTTAATGAAACGTTCTTGTCGTGTGAAGGGACGACTATCAAGGGAAAAAGCCGCCTAGGGGTGTCCTGAGGAGCAGGAACACCCAAGTCGTCGCTCAGGAAGCCGCGGAAGATCACAAGCGCGGATCCCCGGAACGATTGGACACGCAGATGCTGACGCTTCATCAGGACGTGGCCACAGTCAAATACGAGGTTTCGACATTCGTCTTAACGAACCTTTAAATATAAATCATCCAATAATAATACTTACCGATCTGCCATACTTTCGTTGTGCATGTACCTTTTTTATCCATAACAATGCATAACTGGCAATGTATAACGCGCTTCAGGTAGAGTATCTTTTTTTTTTTTTTTTTTTTTTTTTTATTTTGTCTTCCTTATCCATGAATCGAGCGATCGATCCTTCCTCCTTCCGCCCTTGCGCGCAATACAATACGCGAGAGGAGAATGGTAAAGAGTCGTGTCCTTCACCGCAGATGAGAAACGCCATCCACACGCTGCAGATCCTGGCGAGCTCGTTACAGAGCAATCCTAACCTACCGACGCCGAGTCGGAGCTGCGACAGCGGACTCCTCGCCCGGAGCTCCTCGCATCCCCCGGACGCTCTCTGCTGGAACCCCCCGGCGCGGCTCCACAGCCAGTCGACCCAGACCGAGTGGCCGACGAATCTCCTGGAGGCTTGGGTCCGCTCGGAGCCCCAGCGCGTCCTCGCCATTCTCGGCCTTGACCCCGAGCTCCTGCTCCGGCAGCCTCCTCTGGATCCGCCTACGCCCTCGCCCTCCTCGCCGCCCCCGCCGCCCTACGAGCCCCTGTCGCCGATACAGGGCACGCCGCCACACTCTCCCGGTAAGCTACCCAACCACCCCCCACTCATCAGACGGAAACTGGATTTGTATGCTCAACAACAACAACAACAACAACAACAACAACACGACCAACGGAGTAGTTTTGATATTTGAAAAGTTAACGTAGAATCAATTTCTGAGTACCGACGAACTACGTGAGTTATTAATTATTAAGCCGCGTGCGATCTCCAATTTCTTGAGCTAGATTAGTTAATAACATTTGACAATAATGTGGGGCAAAAAACGTGGAGTTTGACGAGTATCGATAGCAACGAAGCCTGCGTAATCTAATAATGAAAATTTTGCAGTCGGCAGCAGTTTCCCGTTCGAGCGGCGCAGATCAGCTGGGATGAGCCAGACGACCGGACACAGCGTCTGCTGGGATAGCTCGGTGAGCGGGGGCCAGCGTAAGGCCCAACACCGGTTCAGCGCCGGGGACGCCGATCGACAATCGAGCTTCTATCAGAACTTACGGGCGCTCAATCGACTTCCCGAGTCGCGATCCCTTACCTTCGACCCCTTCGACAGCTGAGCCGAGCCTCCGGACGCTGGTAAGGAAATTCCCTGTACCTTTCCGACACCCTCGTCCAGTAAGGCTAGGGCGCGTCGTGCCCGACGCCGTTAAAGACAGGAACCTTAGCCAAAGACTGAGTGAAGGGGGAGGGGGTTGGGGGTGACCCACGACGAGGAAGATTAGCCAAGAGAATAATTCGCTCGCAGCGGTACTATAAGCGAAATCCGCTTTATCGACTTTACAAGGGTTTTCAGACGTTTCAGGAAAAGTTGAACGCTTAGCTTCACTCACTGTCTCTTTCTATAAACGTCAAAGAGGAACGTGGAGAAGGGGCTCAGCGGCCCAGAGGAAGCCGTTCCATGAAAAAACAAAGGAACAAACTTAACTTAGCACTGTATAACAGTTTATATATCTAACTATAAAAGGCTTCATTCAACATTACGTAACGCTTATTCCAATTCTCTCTTCGTAAAATAAAAAAATATGCTATTTTGTTAGGAACAATTGGCACGAACTGGATCGACTATTGATTATTTCCTTTTTTTTTATTTCTAAAGTCAAGCAGGCTCCGTCGTAGCGGACCTTTTACTTTTTCTAATATTTAAAAGCCAGTTGAATTTACGTATTAAATCATGGCTGCCGTAATAATGGCGAATAAAGGGAGCGATATTTTATTATGAAAATTTTAAAATATAATTCATATTATCCGAATGATTTATAATTAATGGAATCTTTAAGGGCGCAACGGCGAATAATGCGTAATTCCAAACCTAATAAGCAAATTTCTTTTAAATCATAGTCGTTATTACATGTACGTTCGAGTTAACTAAACGAGTCCCTTCTCCTGTTCTCGAAGAATCATTGCCATATAAATTTTAGGGAAAATAACGTTTCGGCCATGTATGAAAGGACTGTGAGCGAGCTTTTACGTATCGGCATGAGTTTGTGCTAAAAGAGCACTTTTAGCGTCCGGGATGCTGCACTGCCTGCAATCGATAAGGTCGAGCCGTAAAAGGGAAAGTTTTGATTGAATCGACGGAAGTGCGAATGTCGCTGAAGGGATAAATAAATTTGAAGCATTTAGTCTAGAATCCTGAGGTTTTGGCAACTTTTCATCCCAGCACATGCCTCTACTACTCCCTACAATTACAGCTATAATTTTTTATTAAAGTGATTTCCAGCCGCTGCTCATCACGTCGCATACAACGGATTATTCAAAAGCTATATAATAAAGTTATTCGTAGCCGACGAAAGGCGAGCAATTAAAAGTCCAAGATTTGGACATAATATGTAAATAGACGAGTCCTGAAGCAGTTTAGTAAAGTATTTTTAAACTTCATTATGTGAGACTGTAAAACGAAACTTACAAGCTTAATAACATTTGCTCTCCGAGAGGCTTAGAATAGGCAGACTTAAAAATATAAGGTTAATTAGAAATAAATAGTTAGAATAACATTGATCATAATGGATTCAGTCGGTTTAATATTATGTTCAGTGTAAGTGAGGGGCCGAAGAGCATTTGACTCGTAGATTAGAGCAATACGGGATTGCGATTCGGCCATTAGCAGCTCAATAAATAATATAGAAGAATGGATTTTGGCGGTTCCTGAGTAAAGGAGGTACACTCTTTGTTCACCAGGTCGTCGATCCAGCGGTGATGATTCGTCGTCGATCGATCCAGGCAAGAAGATCTAAGGGACCGTGCTCTCGCCACGTAGGCAGGACGAATTGGTGGCGGACGGTGCGACGGTGCGACGGTGCGGAGGAAGCGGAGGAAGCGGATGAAGCGGATGAAGCGCCGGATAGACGGAGGCGCAGACACGCACGCACGCACGCACGCACGCACGCACGCACGCATGCACGCTTCTATTTTTGTATGTCAGCCACCGGTTCACGAGGGTGTAAGCTTTACATCCCGATACTGTCCAGGTCGTTGGAACGGAGAGTACCAGGTCCAAGTGCGTAAAACGAGATGATCGTGGCATTGAGACTCGAGCGCCAAACGTTTGACATACTTTTATGGATGCGCATTCCTTTTATTTTTTTTTTCTTCTTCTTCTTCTTACCAATTACCTTAATTATTCTAACTAAAATAAGACTGTCGGCTGCTACTAAGCTGACTGCGTCATTGTATCGTCCATGCATCACCTTCGTTTCGCTCTCCATGAGAAAAAAGGCTTCAATTTACAGGCACGTTTTCCAATCGTTCTCTATTCGACTGTGTCTGTTATTATTTATTCATTTATATTATCATTAACGCATTGTTATTACCATCGTTATTGTTTGTTATTATAAAAATTCTTCTTTTGTAAGCGTAATGGCAATCTCTCGTGTATATTTTAAGTTCCTCCTCGGGTTGTCCAGTCAATAGTGGGACTTTAATAACCATATTAATAATAAAAATAATTGATGCAAGTGCCTGTTCCGATATGAAACTAATTGTATTTTATTTATTTCGGCACGATTGGGGAATCGGTTACGTTGTAATACATACCACAAAGCTGCGATCATCGAATATACTTTTTTCCTTTCCTTTCATTTTCATTTACTTGTTATTTACTTTGACGCCGTTAAAGTAAACATTGAAAATTGTCTTTCTCCTCTCTGCATTAAAGGAAATGTATTTCAGAGCTCAGAACGCACAATATACTAATGTACACTTCACCTCACATATCCTGTCATATCACTACCTTAAATACATATCGAATTAATATAAAAGATAATTACTTAAAATCACTCGCTGCTTACGTTCTCACCGTTATCAACTAAATTAAATAAATAAATAAATAAACAAATAGATAAAAGGATAGAAAAGGCTTCTCCATTGATTATTGCAATTGCAAATTTATCTCTGCATTATTACTTCTATTACGAATCTTTTAAATCTACTTTTTGAAATAATTAACACAATTTTCTTTCATAACGTATAAGATAATAAAAATATTTCATGACATAAATACATTTAATATGGGCAGTTTCTTTAGATTTACGGGCTCTATATTTTTTATCGAAATGTAAAATATATCAATAAATAAAAATCAAGGCATTATAAACAAGTAATAATCGTAAAGTTGAATTTTTATTTTAATAAAAAAAGTTCAAACTGCTTATGTATGACCTTCGGCGACGTCATACGTCGTTCCTCAATAAAGCAAAGTTTCTTTAAAACAAATTAGGTGAATTGTTAGTTGTTAAATATTTTTAAATATATTCAATAGGTAATTTAGACTTTATCATAATATTTAAATAGATAGAATGATTAATCACATCGTCTAATTCGTAGTGAATAAAAAAAAAGAAAAAAAAAAGAAAAAAGAAAAGAAAAGAAAAAGAAAAAGAAGAAAAGTTAAGGTTTCTTTAATATACTTCGCATAATGTGCTGCAATGAAATGAATTAAATTAATTGTTCTTATTAATTGCCGCCAGTTAAGCTCTACGTTGACCGAAGTCTTCATTCTATCGCGAAAAAGAACTCCTAAATCATTCCATAATTTAAGATTACGTATGTTCACAATGTGATGAATTAGCGAAAAAAGCAAAGACAAAAAAACAGAACAAAAAAAAATACGCTTCTGTGGTACGTCGATGACTCATTGAAAGTCCGCTGGCAGCTTAAAATTATGAGCAATCGTGTGTGTATATATATATATAAAGCTAAATGAAAATAATTGATAATTGACAACATCCTTCGAACTCGTCGAGCAAACGGAAATTATAATTCAGCAAAGCGATGTAAATGCGTCGTCAATTAAAAAAAAAAAAAAAAAAAAGAGAAAAAAACCTAGTGTAGCAATAAATTGCAGCAAGTACCTCGATGTAAAATTAAGCGTGTATCGAGGATTTATCGAATTGTATTGTTTCGTGAAAGCTACAGAGAGGGAGACGCGTCACAGGTTGTAAGGTCTGGTCTCGAGAGCCACACTATCCGTAAAAAGCCCCCGAGTTTAAATAATTTCAAAAGCTTTGAAAAAAAAAAAAATCATTATATCTTACGCACGATAGAGTTAAAATAAAATATTAGAGAGGAGCTGTTGAGATACGGCGCTTCGTAAGTGTAAAGATAACGTGTACTTTAAATTGTATAGCTTCGTAATCGTAATCGTAAGGACAATTACGTACGCATGTAGCCGTGGCTCGAGTCTTTTAGTCGAGCGCGCTTAGTAGATGTTTGTAAATAAGACGGGAAATGGTTAAGAGAAAGAGAGAGAGAGAGAGAGAGAGAGAAAAAATGTGATGAAAGCTGCGCTGCGGCCAAAGCCGTGCGCAGAAGATATCGTATTCGTTCAAATTTTCCGTGCCGTACATTGTCGACTACACGCTCGACAGCCGTTGTTCGAAGAAATAAACAATATTCATCGCTGGACGAGGAATAAACGATAAAATAAAATACATTTTTACTATCGACTAAAACCTATTTTATTAAGCGCGTGCACTCAAACACCCACACCCACACCCACACCCACGCCCACGCCCACGCCCACTTACAACTTATACGCGAATTTATGTAAGCGAATACGTTTAAAAAAACAAGAAAAAAAGAAAAAAAAAGAAAAGAAATAGTATTCATTAAACTAAGTGTATTTGGATCTTAAATTTAAATTGATAAATCTTTTGTGCGGTAAATGCGATTATTGAGAATAATAAACCGTTGTATATAAATACATTGAAATACATTGAAATACATTGAAATACATTGATATTTTCATTCGTTGTATTAATTAGAGTTCTAAGATACGTAATTCTATTTAAGAAGAGGAATATTAGAGAAATATCAAGAGAAATTATTCACTCGCTCGAATGTTTAATATTTATCTTTAACGATCAAATCCAATTAGTTTAGAATTAAAAATATGCTCTTACGTTAATACTATTGAAACATGCACAATGTAAAAGTGCAATAGACTAGAATGAAAATATCTTTAAACCTCACAATGTTTAGTCACAATTCACGGCAGACGATTGTATTATAAATATTTCATATATTTTGTTATACTATTTCTATGCTCTCTATCGCGTTATGATGAAAAAGCTATTAAAAATGTATAAAATGACATTCATTTTACTTGTCGTAATGCCGTTAAGTATCGTTTACATCGTTTTACACTCTCAATCGAGTTAGTCTTTATAAACAAACACACGCTGTTATATCGAAAACTTAGAAATAATGTATTTATAATGTGCAATCAATTTGTTTGACTATACATCTATTTACCTATACAGTAGAGGCTTCAGTATTTCTAAGCCAAGAAAATCATTTTATGCAAGCAATAACTGGACCGAATAAAGCTCATTAACTTAAATATTGTTAAGACATCTAAACAAAAAATATTCATATTTTAAAAGATCTTTTAAATCGGTACAAATAAACATAAATGTATATATATACATTTATATACATGCTTACACATAAAAAAAGAAAATATATCTGAAAATGAATAAATAAACAAATAAATAAAATACGTACTACGCATGTATGATGTATAGCTATATACATATAAAAGTAGAAGTATATAGTTTCGATATGTGTACATGGGAATATAAATGAAAAGAAGGCATTGAGGATTCAAAAATATTTTTATACTTTAAATCCATAAAATTCTGTGCTTGCAAGCGAATTAGTGAAAAAGGAAAAAGTAAAATATATATATATATATATATATATATATATATATAGGAACGTTAAAGTTTTATATTTAAATATACTTCAACTTTACAGATTTTATGGATTTTTAGATTTAAATTCCACAGAAGAAAAAAAATGCAAATAAAATTTGTGTTCCATGTTCTCAGTAAACTGAAAGTTTTTAATATAAAATAAAAGTTGTAAAAAAATCCTACGCTTTTTATCATTACGTATATTCATTACTTGCTATTGCGCGAAATCTAAGCTGCTTTTGAACTTGTATTAAAGTTTAAAAGTAAAATTAGCATATTATTTATATTAATTTATATAAATACACTTTGAAAATAAATTTTAATGATTCCCTCTTTATATATCTGATGTACAGTTCTGTCGACGCATTCGATGTTAATATTTAGTTCATCACCGACCCGTCCTTATTAAATTTTTTTATTTTTTTTTATTTTTTTTTATTTTTTTAACATTCAATTCCTTGGTTGTAAAAATTCTAAACACTATTATTATTATTATATTCATTATTATTTGTTTTGTTTTAATACAATGAGCGAGTGATATTATTTTGGACAGTGCGTACTTGTATGTAAGGAGAAAGCATTTCTAAAGTTAAAACGATTCAATGTTAAAAACATTCTTTCTTATCGTCCGACAATATCTTGTATTCATTCTGGTGTCTTAGCAAACAAACTTCTATTACGTATTTCGTCAAAAGGAGAAAATAATTAACACAATGTAAGTATATGTGTAATGAATGAGACGAATCAAGGGAAAACCGTACTGTCATTTATTGATTTAAGCAAATCAGTGAGTAATAATAAATTATAAATACGAAGCTTAATAAAAGCTGCGCGAAAATATCATATAATATAAGAATATTCTTCTTTTGGCAATTCGTCAGGGACTAACGAGACGAGATAACGTAATTATCGCATTTTCAAGTAACCGCTGCGCCTCTTATTATCAAAATGTATATTATTTTCGTACGAGTTTTGATAAATTTTCATTTTTCAAGCAAACGAACGTTACGCGTCTCATTTTAATTCGCTCTTAAAACTTGGATTTATCAAAATAACGACCTCTTCTGCCCTCGTAAAAATTAATCGAATCATTCAATCAACAAGATTAACGGTAAACAACAGGAATTTATTGCAGATAGTAAAATTCGAGGCTTTCGTGAGATCTTCTTCACTATTAGCCGTACAATGTTTATAATTAAAAGTGAAGTATTAAACGATTATAATGAAAATGAAATCATCGGTATTCGACGATAGGCCTTAATTATATAATGTGATAATAATCTCGAGAAATGTAAGCAAAATAAAGATATTGGGCCCCACCTTCTCATCCCTCAATATCCTCCCTCCTCTCCCCGTCCCCCACAGTCTTGTACGAATACAAGGAATGGATACCGATTCGAAAAGTACAATTACCAGACGATCCTACAAGACATTTATAATTAACTACAAGCAGGATTACGTGCACGAAGCAATCGAAACGAAATATAACTTTATTTACGGCTTTCATTGGGAATAAATGCATTCGGGTGCGTTCGGATGCATTTCCCTCGAGGAGAGGCTGATAATCACATTAAAAAACCATTACTTATCCGATTTCCTTGGGCGAGCAATGCGCTTGCGCCTCTGCAATAAAAGTAAACAAATTGTTATTATTTATTTAATAAACGGTGTAAGCATTTAATGTGGTACTGTTTTACTTTCTTGGTTCCCCCCGCCTCCCCCTCAAGCTTTTTCTATATATATATATAGATCCTGTATCTTTATGATATTACATGTATTATGTCTTAGGTGTCCGTGTAACCTATGCCATTACGTGAGATTAAATATATTATACTTAATATTCCGATGGGCGAACGGGGTGGAGCGCGTCCTTTTCCTTTTATCCTTTTCTAAAGTTAAGAGTCCTCTGTCATTTCCTGTCAAAATTCCCATATAGGGTATAATAATGTAAATACGAAAAGAATTTAAAGCCGCGATTCTTAGGAAATTCAAGTGACAAAGGCGATAAAATCAACGAACTAAAAGTGCAGGGGAGTAATAGAAGCAGCGAATGTCCGCCGAATGATCAATTCGAATTAAGGAATCGGGACAATTTCAAGATGGATTCGTAAAAAGTTGCGGCTCTCACCGCTCCCGACGCTACTACATCGATACGCGTAGTAGACGTGCACCATTGTGCGCATCGCCATTCGTTAAAAGGAGAAGGGGAAAGTAATTTCTCCTTGGCACTCGCGTCGTTGTTGTTGCCGATAACGTATATTCCTATAAAGGTTTCTAATTAGAACAATTAAGAGGATGGCTAGGTACTTTACAGGCGTCCCCGTAGTTCACGCGGGGCGCATGCGCGGGCGCGCGGTGGTCACCGGTAGCGAGCATCATCAGCTCCCTCCTCCGCGGGCATCCGCCATGCATAACAATAATAATAAGTGGCTGTATCAGCTGGGGTGCGCGACGATGTGGCCGATTATCCAGAAGGATTGAAAGAAGAATGAAGAAAGGAGGCGGGCGCGCGAATTCCGATATCACGTAGAGGAGTCGCAGTGCTCGACCCCGTCGGTATTTCGATCATCGATCGTCGTCCCTGAATCGAATCAATCATTGCCGCTGGCCGAGGAAGCAGGTGTAATGACTTACCGAGACCACGTAACAACTCCCGATCGGCCTGTCGTTCTCCCAACGAACTTTCACTCCGAGAGTGTAAAATGTCAGCGTCGTTACGGTGCCCCCGCGCTGCGTAACGAAATTACCACCTCACCAGCTATCGAGATAACAAACAAACAAAAAAAAAACGAAAGCGTCCCTCTCTCTCGTTGGTAAAATTTATTTATCACTATTCTTTCATCTTCTGTTCTTTCGCCTCGTCTTCATTTCTTCATCCTTCGTCCTTTTTCATCAATTAACAATTCACACGTTAAGTCGCTCGAGACTATGACGATCTAAGGTTAATCTATTATCTGTCATTTACCTCTCTCTTCCTCTCGCTCCCAGAGTAACACTGCTTCTTTTTCTTTTTTTCTTTTTTTTTTTCCATTGATTGCAGAGCAAGTCAACCTTTTATTATCCATATAATGGCGTGCTTTCTCATTAATCAAGACGACGTTCAACTGAGCATTCCATCGTACGAAACCAACGATGGCATTACCTACTATGCCGTACAAGTTAAAATTGCTACCATCACTTGGACTGTGAAGCACAGGTAACATCGCAGCCACTCGTATCAATTATCTGCAATTATCTGCAATTAATCAATTGAAATATTGCGACTCTAAATATATTTTGTAAATAAGCTTGCCTTTTCGTTCATAAATATCTATTATTCCCAAGAGGCTCTGAGAATCCTCTATTAACTTTAGACTATTATATATTAACAGGTACAGCAAATTTGCTGAGCTTCATGAAATTTTAGTTGCCGATCACTGCGTAGATAAGGATATACTACCTCCAAAAAAGTTAATTGGCAACAAGTCAGAGATATTTGTGGAGAAGAGGCGTCTAGGGCTTGAAACTTACTTGGATTCAATTTACAGTTATCTGAAGAAAATCATGCCCAGACCTTTTGCAATTTTTTTAGAGTTGCACAACTATGAGATATTCTTTTTGCTGCAAAACTTAGCGTGTAAATTCTTCTCTGAGGGCGAATCGATACTGCAAAACTCCAAAACTTTTACGTTTGACATACTACAGGTAAAACAGAAGAAATCTTATCTTTTAATGGTATCTTTCATAAAAATTCGGGACGAAAATATTATTAACGAATACGATTGAATATGATTCAATGAAGTTATACGTTACCAATGAGCAAAAAAAAAAAGGGAAAAAGTATCCCGTATAGATTAGCTCAGTAATGAAAATAATAATTAATTTCTTTTAAACTTTTATTTATATTTCAGATGTATGCCATTAGTGAAAGGCTAAAGCAACCTCGTCCGTTTCTTGAAGTCACAGATAAAAAGTATGATTTTAGCCATGTACTTGATTTCAATTCGCATTTAAAAGACCTTACGATTAACGGTAGCGACGCAGCATGTGGATCAAGTAACATATATCCCTCTTCATTAAGTATTGAATTATCAAGTTTCAAGAACGTGGAAAGTTTTACAGTAAATAATTATCCGGTGGATAAGATTTATAATCTGGGAAATCTCAGAGACACGGTTAAGGCTCTCAAAGTACATAATACAAATTTAAAAAATATCACAGAATTAACAATGTGCGAAGAAGTTCATAAACACATTTCGTCAGCAAATGACTCGCATGTATGGTTGAAAGTGACACATTTAGATCTAAGCGATAATCATATTAACGTTATAGATGAGGCAATCAAGCTCTTACCGCATATTGAAATACTGGTTTTGAATAATAATAGGCTTAAAGAAATATCAAATATAACGCTTTTACCTAGGCTATCGCAACTACATTTAGCAGCAAACAATTTTATCACGTTACCCGAAAATCTTCACACCAAGTTGGGCCAAATTACGTACATCGACTTGTCACGTAACAATTTATCGTCGCTTGCTAGCTTTTCTAAATTATATTGTTTAGAGGGTTTGGACGTAAGTTGCAATAGGGTAGAAAATATTGCAGAGGTAAAGCATATAGGGAACTTGCCTTGTTTGGAAAATCTCAGACTAACTGGTAATCCCGTATCCACAATAGTCGATTACAGAGTTAAAGTTCTGGAACCTTTTGGTAGAAGAGCTGCAGATATTTATCTCGATAATGAGAAGCCAAATCAAAAAGAGATAGACACTGTATGTGTTCTTCAAGCTTTAAGAATTGCAAGAGAAGGTAAATCACCTACGTTCACCACAACCGATGCACCTTTATTTTCTGCTGAAATACCAACTATCTAACAAGCATGCATTATACCAAGAATTTTTATTTGAATAATTTCAACAATTGTATAGCATATAATATTTACTTTTTAAGTTAAAAAAAAAAAATAACAAATAATTCATTATATTATTTTATTATTAACCGATACTACATTCATTAAACAATTTTATGTGTTTATAAAATTATATGTAAATACATTTAATGGATGAAATGACTGTCATATGTAATATAGTGTAATATTACATACATATAAAATACTGTAATCTATAGATATCTATCGATCTATTTTTACTGCAATAATAATTAATTTAGTATAATTAACCTTCATATACTTAAGAATACAGATTTAAAAATTTTTGATAATTTTTTAAATTATAAAAGAAACTTATGGAATTTAGAAGAAAAAAAGAAAAGGAAAATAAGTTTTTATAATTGTACATAAAATAATAAAATATTTTGTTAAATAAATGAATTATACTGTGATAATTATATTAGTAATACTTACTTTTTAAGAAATATTTAATGAATCCAAAAAAGTTAAAAAACATTTAGTATAATATTATATTATTATTTTTTAAGTAGACATAATAAATTTGTGCCAAACAATTAGCCCAAATAATTGAACCAATTTTTATTAATAATTCAATTAATTTAATCAATGGAATACCTGTGTAATTAATAAAAAAAATTTTCAACTATCTTAAACATTGGCAGTTAGAACAGTTTTTTTTTTTTTGTTTAAATAATTCCATTTAACGGTAATATTACCAAAAAAATGGCGTACTGAAATTCTATTCTCTACACTACGTAGCAAGGAATTTAATATCAATAAATATCGTAAAGAAATAAATTGTTAATTTAAAGTAACGTACACTAAAACGAAATTATTCTACATTAACAAGTCGATTATTAAAAATAGAAAAAATACGTTGAACTCATGAAAGAAGAATTTATTGAATGGTGGCGGTAAAGTAGTCCAATATAATTATATATGTAGTATTTAACGGTAAAGTGTATCTGAAAATCTTAAGTATGCAATTAAAATACAAAAATATTTTTAAGTATCCGTATAAAGCTTTTATTTAATTGCATTTCCTTGTAGATGTTTTTCATCATTTTTCAATTCTCCCTACATACATCGATGTAGATTGCATTTAAGGTTAGTCAAGATTTTATTTATACAAATTTGAAGTGCATTTATTTATACAAAAAGAAAAAGATTATACTAAAAATAATTGAAATAGAATAGCTGAGGCTTAACCTATGAGCAAAAGAGCCTGAAACGGAATCGAATATGAAAAAGGCTAAAGGTAAATAAAGGAAATGAATACGACAGATAAGAATTATTGGTTGTCAATTATTTATTAACTTTTGAGCTTTTTGTTCTCGAAAATATTAAAATCTTCATAAATAATATTAATAATATAATAATGCTTACATACGCTAGGCATTGTTTAATCATTTAACGTACACCTAAATTAACACGTACATAAGCTATGATACCGACAATTTCTTCCGTTTCTATTATGCTGCATCTCCTTTTGATCAGTACTCATCGCCGTTGAAGAATCATTTAATCATTCGTTAAATAAGGACATGCTCTTAAACGTTCTAAGAATAGCACGTTAGGCAAAAATTTTTATTCCAGAATTATATTTTCATTTATTTATTATTGATTAATTTACTCTTTAATGTATTAATCCATACATTACGATGTGTTAATGAATAATAATATCTTATTAATACACATCCGTATTCCCTTGTCTCGAATCTCGTGGTCACGATTACAAATGCCAAGTAATTGTTTTCGACAGTGATGCAAAGCTTTACAAAATACATTTAAATATACTACGTGTAAAATAGAGAATCAATTTCTTATCTCATTGCTTCGTTGTACATAGGCATAGGTAAAATAGCGTATATTTTGCATTTTAATACATTTGACAATTACACTTACGTATGTATATACTTCGAAAATTGTTAAAAGGCACAGAGAGAATCATCATAGCTTTGTTTATTTATAATTTATATATTGCATATTACACACATATTGCATTATTGCTGCATTTATAATTTTTATCAATCCTTTAAATAGACTCGCGTAAAATAAACGATCAAGGGCATTCGAGAGCTTAGAAGATTTGCAAATGAGACGAAGGGATTTTAATTTTAAAAAATTAATAACGTTTAAATTAATAATAGACGTTGTATCAAAAAAAAAAAAAAAAAAAATGAAAAAAAAAGAAAAGAAAAATGTTGGAAACCTAACGTTCAATGGTTTTTTTTGTATTTTTGCATTTTTACGGATCGACGGATAAGTTTGTTCTAGCCGTTCTAGTGGTGCGCGATGGGGATGAGCTTCTCGCCTTGTCCCAAAGCCGGAAGTGGCGCCTCGACAGTCAGGACTCCGTCTTTGCTCAACGAAGACTTGATAGTTTCGGGATTCGTGCCCTTCGGCAGCAAGAATTCACGGTTGTACTCTCTGTAGACTGACTTTGTGTCTGACTTCTCCTCGTGCTTGGCATGAACCTGAAACATAAATCATTCACTTAGTTCGCAATCTCGATCCTTCATATTCGAATCTAATTAATTACTTAGAAATTATTCTATAGGCAAGTATGGCGTGCAAATGCTTTCCTCGACTCTTCCTACCAAATTACACGCTTTACATTTTTTCATAGGCTCTGTGTGTGTGTGTGTGTGTTTATATGAAAACGCCTTTACGCATTAAATGCGCCAATTTATCATTATAAGGTTTTTATTAAATAAATAATGTCGATAACGGCGATTAGAGTTTAAAGTTATTTCTATTAGCAATTTATGTTCTTTGTAGTAAGCTTTTAATAATCGATAAATTTTTATCTCGTTTAAAGATTTTCTTCTCCTAAAAAAGTATGCTTAATACTTATTTGGTACATTAATGATACATCATTAAAAGAGAAAAACTTGGTATAAATCAAGTTTCCATCAAGGGCGAATTCCAGATAAAAAGCGGTTACATAAATTAAATTAGACTCAAAATTATAAATAAGTAAGATAATTTTCGGTTTAATAATATCACGAGCAAATGAGATATTAAGAATGAAAGAGTGGCTCGGCAAACTCGGGTTTATTTATGGAAAGAATCGATTATTTCTTTAACGTGCTTCTCCTCCTCCTCTTCACTATTGACGTTTTAAGCCTAAAAATTCTAAGTAGCGAAGAGCACTTTTAGCTATGGACCTTCGCTGCTGTCTGGTATGATAAAATAACAAAAAATTATCCTCCGAATCGTAAGCTGTCGCTTACGTACGTATAAGGCAATCGTAAAAGCAATTAAAATCTTACCAAGGACCTCCTCCTCTATGTATGTAGGTTATAAAGTACGATCGCAAAAGTACAGAATTGTGTAATGTACTGAAAATAAGGAAAAGATTACGGCCGACGTTTCTTACGTATTTCTTACGTATGCGGACAAATAACTTATACTGTATGTAGCTTATACTTAAAGAAGTTTTTGACATAGGATGACGTAATTTTACATTGATGATTTCACTCTTGTCCCTTTACCATACAATCTTGTGCAGGAAAATTGTGTAACCATCGGCAGTACAAAGACATTGTACTCCACGCGGCATTTTCATATTTAAATGTAATTTTGTAATCAATTTCGTTTCATTCGATCCTCAAAACGTATACTTAACGTTAATGAATTACTTCTAATAATATATTACACAATTACAATAATATATACACATCACGGCTTACAATATCACGTCGGTTTTTTGTTTTTTGTTTTCTGTTTTTTTAAAGATAGGAATCAGATGTTGCATAAGGAAATTGGTTTTTTTCGTCAACGAATAATGCACGCGTTAGTAATTTTTTTACTTTTTTTTTCTTTTTTTCTTTCAAATACTAGTGCATAAAGAATATTTTTTTAAAAACTCGTTAAGAGCTTATGATTTATTAAGAGAAATACATACGTACATAAAGATGCGTTTAAAATTATTTATTGCTCGTATTTCATTGTATTAAATATAATTTATTTAATTGTTCTTTTTATTATTATTGTTGTTCTTCTTCTTCTTATTATTATTATTAGTAGTAGTAGTGCTATTATTATTATTATTATTATTATTATTATTATTATTATTAGCATCAGCGGACTTTATTTCATTAGATTATGTCTCTGGCTGAGTTTGTGTAATAGTTTATTTATATTGATATTAATAATAATAAGAATCTAATTAACCAGTCGTTAAAGACTCTCGAGAGCTAATTTGACTAAGGTCGCGCATAAATCAATAGCAACGTACGAGTAAAGGATGGAATATTTTTGATAATTAATAATAATTTATTCCAGCGTTAGGCTTTGGCTTACGATATCGACAGGGAGTCAAAACTTTTACAAACTAAATGCATTTCTAATGCTGTTCAATTCCATCGATGACCAAATCTTTGTCGACTTTATTTTGTCTATTAGATTTTTGGTATCAGATAATAATACTTTCTAATAAATTTCTTATAAATTTATTTATGTCGGGATGTATATTATAATCATGAAACCAGTCCATTGATACATTGGGTTCAGTTACTAATAAAGTACGTAAGAGGACAGCTAAAGCTCCGATGGAAAAGGAGATGCAATTACAACGAGCGTAGTAGAGCAATGGATAACTGTTGTTGGATGAAATGAGTAAGCGAGAGATTGAGGGTAGATACCGCAGAATAGGATGCTTGTCTATAGCGTAAATCGACCTTGAGTATAATCGATATTGTCAACTGCCAGCGAATTCCACTTCGGTCGAAAATAGTCGTACCGGACTATAACCCCCCACCCCACCTCACCCACCCATCGACGAAACGAGTGAAACGCGAATAAAGGCAATGGAAGAGCGCGGTTGAAAAAGGTAATTATTATAAATAAACGAAGAGTCGCTAGAGAGGTATATCGATCGGTAGTATTGGCCAGAGCTTGTGTAGAACCGGAGCTATTGAACGTCGGCTCGGAAACGTGGGTTAGAAATTTTCGAGAAGAGTCCAGCCGAGGCCCGAATCCACGTGAACTGTAGTAAGTTCCAGACGGCGAGCGATGCATTAGATATTTAAATTGCACGGTAGGCGTATATGTGCTTTGCGTGACTCATGCATGAAAATAGAACGTCAGAACAAAAAGCTCAAATTAAAAATACAAGCGTTATTCAGAAATGAAAAAAGATCGGTCTCCGGTGAATTAATCGAGGCGTCCGATCGCCAAAAAAGGCAAAGGACCGATCGCGCTCTCCCCTCCCAGTTCCCCGTAAACTTAACGCGGCCGAGAGAAGAAAGTTTAAAACCAGAGAGAAAGAGCGAGAGAGAGAGGGAGCGACGGATAACGATAATCCAGGGGCTATGGGTAAGGGGGAGGTGAAGGGTGGGTGAGGAGGATGCGTCTATAATACAGAGAGGAGGGAAGAGAAAGACGCGGGCGCAGCGAATATCGCGCCTAAATAAAGTCAAGAGACCTTACGGCTCTTTCGAAAGCCCCGAGTGCTGCTGCTCGTACTGTATTATATCTCGGGAGCGCGGGTCCGCCTACGCGCGAACCGCCACGAGGAAGCCGTCGAATTCCTTTTACAAAGAGGAGAGAAAGGGAGAGGAAGAGGCGCGTCGAATTCCCTCAAATAGGCGCGCGCTCGGTGCCGATTAGGTGCAGATATCTGCTCGAGCCCGACCGAGCCGACCGGGACAATGGGCGCCCCGGCGAGCATCAGCATCTCATCATCATCGTCGTCGTCATCATCATCATTATCATCATCGTCACCATCATCATTACCAGCTAGCTCATCGACATTTTTAGAAATGGCGACGTCGGCCTATTAACGCGCATCAGCCTTGGTGCGGGAGCGTCGGAGCCGCGCTAGCCACACCGGGTAAAAACTTGGGAGTGCGCGCGCGCGCGCGCGACAAGCGGAAGTCGTGGCCGGCGAGGCTCGCAGAGCGTCTCGAGCCGAGCATTGATGATCACCTGGCGGTATTGGTACCGTTATCGCGGCCACTGGAGCGGGAGGAAGGAAATCGAGTGGCTGGCCCCGTCACGTAGACGAATTAAAATTCTCTGCCGCGTGTACTAACCGCTTTCCGAGCCGACGGGACAGACGTTCTGGCGGGTGGGTGGCTGGACGGCTGGCTCAGGGAGGGACGGGGGATGACGAGGAGCGGGAGGCTTAAAATAAGATACCGACACCCGAGGAAATAATGCACTTGACGGCTGGCATCGGTATTTTTACCCAACTACTTCATAATCGCTGCTCTCAATTATTGACTTTATCGTCTTCTTCTTCTTCTACTTCTCGTTCTCATCGAAGTAAGGGGGAAGAAGAGGAGCAGGAGGAGGAGGAGGAGAGAAGCCGGGAAATTTATCGCTCCCTCTAGCGATTCTAGGGTACCAGGTCCCTCTGATACGCTACGAGTATCCGTGGCTCGAGAAGCATTCTCCCGCGAATTTACGAGAATAGTCTAGCGTTAGAGGGAGGGGGGGATCAGTAGGAGAAACGCGGATCGGATGTAAAAATACCGAAAAGCAATTTGTCCTATATTTAAAAAGACGAAGACGAAGACGAAGACGAAGACGACGAGGGAAAAGAGAGAAAAGGCCGTGCATTCGAGCGGCTTTTGGCGATGGAGGAACTTTTTTTTCTTTTTCTTTTTTTTTGTTTTGTTTTTATTAGTTAATTGCGTGACCTCGGCGAGCCCGATCGATAGAACAGCTCGTAATTATTGAGCACGTGCTAAATAAGAGCCCGAGCCCGGTTGGAGCAGCGTTAAAAAGAAAATAGCTCGGTATCGTCGATAGGAGCGCAGGAAGGCGCGCGCGAGTCGGAGCGTGTGAGTGCGTATTTACACAGAGCCATATAAATAGAACGGTTGAGCAAGGCGAGGATGTCCGCGGGCGCGTAGCGCGATCGGGGCGTCAGCTTTGGTGCATACGAGCATAATAAACGAACACTTGTACGATGCCAAATCAACGACGACGACGACGACGACGACGACGACAATGATGATGATGATGATGATGATGATGAATTTCATTAAAGCACCAACAAACCTCGGGAAGTCGTTATAAAAATATAAAAATTCCCCTGTCCGCGTATTGAGCGTAATATCGAACGGCAGCGTTCGTACGGATCGGCCGCCGTTCTATAAGAAGTGGGAGAGTATCGGGTGGATCGGTGAGAATCACCTCCCACGGGTTCGGTCGATGCGCGAGCACGCGCAACAATCAGAGCGTCGCTTCGTATTATTCTTAGCAAGCCGATCCTAATTGCATTACGGCCGGTGCAACGAGTCCGCGCATCGGGGTGACCAGGGGTGACGTCGAGATAGGGGGGGGGGGCTGAGGCTCGGCGAAGAGGTTCGGGTCGATATGCGGGGAGGGGATCGGGGGCGGGGAGCAGAGAGCGTTGCCGCCCAAAGTGCGCGGGTACCGAGTCGACAAGACGAGGAAGGACGGAATATAGACCGGGGTTGAGGCAGCCTCTGGCTCGCCGCGAGAGTCGACCGTGAACCCCCGTCATCGGAGCCCTGGATTCCAGTTGACGCGCGCAGACCGCGGAGCGGCCATACCTGGCGATTAGACGGTTATCGTTATAGACGTGACGAGGCCGTCGAGCGTCTCTTCGAAAGGAAACGAAGCTGCCAGGAGTCCTCGGTCCAATCCTTATTAACACCGAGGGGACGTGGTCGGCATTCGACTATGGCCATTTAAAAGAGAGAGAGAAAAAAAACCTTCGAGCAATAATGGACCGCCGCAGCAAGCTTGCCGTTGACATATCACGAGATTAGGTACACAGGCCTCACTCGTTGCCCTCGGTCCTATTAGCCATTCGTTAGAAATGAAGAACCGCATGCTGATTCGGTAGGCTCAGGCTCCGGTCCATCCGATGACGTACCTCTCAGCTCTGGACCAATCCAACGACGTTAAGATTTTACGGAAACGAATGGGATCGCTGATAAGATCCTTGATAATTATTTGTCGAACGTCAAATCGGAATCGGAGATATCGTACTTTGGTTACTGAACCGAACTCGAAAGCGACCGGACTATTAAGACATCTCTTATTTATAAGTCCCCTGGCATTTTAATAAATAATCCCAATTGAATAGATATTCGTTAAATCCGTATATCCCGCTATTAATAACAATATTTCAGGTTTGCATTTAAAATTTGTTTAGTCTCTTGAAATACGCTCTGACCTCGTTATGTGAAACATTAAGTAAAACGCGACCACGACGACGACGACGACGACGACGACGACGACGACGACGACGACGACGATGACGACGACGACGACGACGACGACGATGACGACGATGACGACGATTCTTTCTCTTTCGTTTTTTTAAGTCTCTTCCCCGACAGTGCTCGTAATTATTTAATCGGGCATTCGGTTGCCGTAATAACCCCCCCACCCACCCCCGACCTCTCTCTCTCTCTCTCTCTCTCTCTCTCTCTCTCTCTCTCTCTCTAGCCGAAGTAATCAAAGAAGGAGGTAATTGAACGTGGAGCGACGACGTTGACGTTGAGTATCCGAGATAAGAAGGAGCCGGCTCGCGTAATAAATAAATCGCGCGCTAAGCGAGTCCAATAACGTAATGCGGAACGGGGGAGGGGGGGGGTAAGACGGGGAGAAAAAAAAAATAAAATAACAAGAGAAAGGACGGTATGACGGATGGATAATTTCGTAGCTCGTCCAGCGTTGGGTTGTCGCGAGTCATCGCGCCTCTTCCATCCGAAATTAACGCTGGCTCGACTCTCGGACTCGTCGACTAAATATAAATGTCACTTCTCCCGCGCATCCCACGCACCGGCACCGCCACCGGCACCCGCCGAATTAGCCTTTGCTCGCTCATGGGTTTTCGTGCCCTTCTGTAATTCACCCCCCTCCCCGTCACCCCCTACCGGGCCGTCCCTCGGCAACCAGCTCTCCTTCCTTTTGAATCGAGCGACTCGACCCGGGTATCATCGACGGCCCGTAAGAGAGGGAAAAGCCATCGATACTTCCGTAAGAGCTCGCCTGACCAGTGCTGCCAATACCACGAGCCCGAAAAATTATAATTGAGCAATCGAGGAGGGGCCAGAGAGGGAACCGCCACGTCCTCGGAGTAACCCTTTAAAGGACCGAATGGCCCGAGTGCTCGACTCTCGGGCGCTCGCGGAGCCTTGACCAAGTTACTTACACCTTCCCGGGAAAATCCAGCTTACATAAGCCAGACTGACGAAGGCTAACCTGGATCGCCGGCATTATCAACCGCCCGGGCGACTCGCTCTCCTTCGTATCTTTTCTCCCTCGTATTCGATATCGATCGTAATCGATAATTATCCGATCCTCAACCTCAACGATCCGTAAATCACAATCGAGCCAAGGACTTTTTAATAGCTTATAGTATCCCGATAATCGTTCGTACCCGACGACGACCGCGACGACGACCGCGACGACGACCGCGACTCTGTCTGTGCTTAGTGATTAGCGAGCACTCGGTAGCGGATCGACACCGACGAGAAGAAGAGCGCGGCGGACCGGAAAAAGGTACGACGACGAAAGGCAATCGAATCGACGTTCTGTCAAAGCCGGGGCAGCCTAACGACCCCCTTGCCACACCCAGCCCCACCCCCCGCCACGACGTCCCTCCGATTCGATCGAGAGACGAAATCGTGTCAAGTTCGCAATTCCTCTCGGGAATTCGCATTCTCCACCCACGTTCCAAACAGTCCATGAGAAATTGTTCTAGAAGCTGCAGGTCTTGCGAGGTGTACGAGTCGGAGAAAAGAAGTCTACCTCCCCCCCGCCGCCGCCGCCACCTACACCTCCACCCCCACCTCCACCTCCACCTCCACCTCCACCGACAACGCCAACGCCAACGCCAATCACGAATGCAGCGAATTCTCCTCTGCCCTCCACAATACCGATATTATCCCGAAGCGTCGGCGAGGCGGCAACCGTTATTTATTTTTGGAGCAGGTTATTTCGGGCTTCTAAGTAGACTCGAGTACGTCGAGTGAGAGAGTGAGAGGGGCAGAGGGCGAGACCAACTTCTCTCCCTGCTTGCTTTTTCGAATATCACGGAATGTTAATCTGACGTTCCATATGAGCGTGGAATATTTTTCTCTCCTCGTTTTTTTTTTCCTTTTCTTTTTTTGTTTTGTTTTATTTGTTTTGTTTGTTCGTGAGAATCCATCTTTTCAATAACTTATTATAAATTTCAACGTTCAACGTAAGCAATATTAGACTTTATAAGAGAATCCTTTTCCACGAGTCTAGCATACCACCGAAAGCTAATGTTGTCCTAGTTAAATCAGACTATAAATAATCAATAATCTTTGCGGTGCTTTTATAGAAATATTAGCGGTAGAAATTTCGTGCGTCACCTTCGTAATTCGTAATTCGGATTTATAAAAAATATTCATGCTCGCCACAAGCACATAGACCTAATTCTATGCAATTTTCAGGGATATTAATTGATATGCTACAGTTTGGTCATTTTTAATGGAAAAAGTAGCGGATTGAAGGAGCGGGTAGTTTAAGTCCCCATGTGTCTCTTGATCTCGGGGAGGACGTACAAGACGAAAATTTTTTAATCGAGCGAGCTCGCACGCGGAGGGGGGAGGGCAAAGGCATCATTATAGGAGCCCACGAGCTAAAAATACGAAACTAAGTAGTAATCAATTTGAAATAGTTTTGGCCATAAAATTCCCTTGGCGTTAATTTAGAGACGTTGAGAATTAAGCGACATAAAGTAGTTATTGGGGGCAGGGGCGGAGGGGGAAGGGAAATTTAAATTAAATGGGCTATAATAAGGGACAATAGAGTCGGCTTCTTACGAACAAAATATAACTCTTGCTAACTCGACGTTTTAACAACGAAAATAAATAACAACAAAATGGTCGGGGTAAATAAAAAATCTCCTCGTTAAAAATGTAAGAAGCGCAGGTGCAGTGGGTATAAGTATGATAGAGACATGCATGTGGATAACTCACGAGAAGCTTGTTGTCAACGGTCTTGACGACGATCTCCTCGGGGGTGTACTGCGACACGTCGAATCTGAGCTTCAGCTTCTTGTTGTCGCCTTCGTCCTGGATGAGAGGGCTGTTAAGGCCGTCCAGCCAGGTGCTGGAGTCGTGCTGCGGACTGAGCGAGCTGTTTTGGCTCGACTGCTGCTGTGTCGTCGTGCTGCAATCGAAAGAGCCAAGGGCGGCCAGGTTAACTCAAAGGGGACTTTTCTCTCTCTCTCTCTCTCTCTCTTTCTCTTTCTTCGACATGCGTGACATATACATATACATATATATATATATATATATATATACATATATACATATACATACATATATATATATATATATATATATACATGTATATATTGTTTATGGTCGGGACGCTCCGAGAGCGGCTGTCCTGGCGAGGTCGGACCCACCGAGGCAATCGAGTGTCCCCAGCGTTTGATAAGACACATATTTTATACGCTTAGCGAATGCCGCATCCTTTGCTTATGCGTAGCATTCAACGTGCACATTTCTCTTATCAATCCGCTTATCTACGATCAACGTCGGTCCGTTCCTACGTTCCATCACAATAAACACGACTTTTTCTTCCACTCGATAAGGCTTACGCTCACAATTCACCTACGAGCTTTCATAACAATAAAATGGCGATCGCGGCTCGATTATTAATTTTCGGCAATATTATATAATTTTACATCTGATTCATTGTCCATTGCTCGGCGCTCCCCCGCCTCAAAGCTTATTTATCGGTCGGCGATCGCTATTTTCTTGTTAAGATAGGACTGAACGAGACAAGAAGTCTAAATTCTCGAACGTAATAAGCTCATCGCTACCAAGGTACGTAAAACTTCTTGAGCAAAAGTACGTCGTCAAGCTTACACATAGAGGCACAAGCCACGTACATCCGATTAATAAATATAATCGATGCTCGTACAGCAACATTGAGTACTCGCAGATTTAGAAAATGCAATTTTCATAAATCTCCATAAATGCACAACGCCGTGTGCATTAAAAGCTAACTATGAGAATGAATAATGGTGACTGAAAGTAAAAAATATTTCAAACCAAGCGACACAAATGGCGATACAACGTGATTATGGTGCTATGATGGTGTAAATGGATGGCGAGATACAACATACAACAAACGGATCAACCATGGACACTAGCAAACGGGGGTTGGGGGGCTCGTGGTTCTGTTGGTGATTCGGAGGGGGGAAGAGGTCAGGAGGAGGAGGAGGAGGAGGAGGGGGCAGGGGAGAGTGTACGAAAAACGAAAATAAAACCTCTCTATAGTATCCATAGAAAGCGTAAGCGCAGCCGCGAGGAAAAGGGAAAAATGTATGTTTTCCCTTCCCTCGTCATGCGACCAAGACTACGTAATGGTAAAGGCAGGATAAGGTGCATGCGTGCGTGTGTGGGACATGTAATGCGTGCAAAGTACTACAATAACAACAACAACAACAACAACAATAATAACGAACAGTAATAGTAATAGTAATAGTAATAGTAGTAGTAGTAGTAATAGTAGTAGTAATAGTAATAATAAGGCTGAAAGGAGGGACTCTTAAAGGCCCGTAAAATGCGTATGCTGGCGGCTCGCTCATACCACCCACTACTTCCCTCCTCGCATTCGCACTCAAGACTTCTCATAAAGGAAAAAAAAAAGAAGAAGATAAAGAAAAGGAAAGAAAAGAAAAACTTGTGCTCAGCTATTCACACATAGAGCAGACGTAATAAGCGCCAGTCACTCACAGAGTCGCTCGGCCCATTCTCACGCACACGCATTCGTTTTCGACTACTCAGTGTCACCTTTTGAAGCTGTCGAAGGCGGATCTCATCGGGGGCACCCCTGATGCCTCGGGCTTGCTACTACTGTCCCAATCCTCCGTCTTGGAGGTGGTGGATGTCCGGTGCTCGCTGCTGCTCATGTGATGCCGGCTTTACATTGCGCGCGGACAGTTAGTGCGTTTTATCCAGCAATCATCCCAAACGTGCCGAGCGTTAATTGTCGTCGATAATGCGATTAATCAGTTTTCATTAGTATAAAAAAAAAGGGGGGGGGCGAAAAATCTCATGCCAACCAATATTATATTATTACATAATAGCAAGACTTATATTATTATTATTATTATTATTATTATTATTATTATTATTACACGCTTAAATCGGTCAGATCTT
Organism: Ceratosolen fusciceps; assembly: GCA_018883505.1. NCBI lineage: Eukaryota > Metazoa > Arthropoda > Insecta > Hymenoptera > Agaonidae > Ceratosolen > Ceratosolen fusciceps. The sequence continues at coordinate 7,441,562 of RCIC01000006.1, read as the reverse complement.
TCGTTATTCAAAAGTTTTTCCATTCTTACTGATTGACTCATCCATCAGGCTCGCGCACAGCTCAAGCTGCACCAACAGTCATACAAAACAATATGGCTCCCATATTCAAGTATACCTGCTTACGCAGCTCGGCATATGTACATATATCTAGCTTTCCTTTCGTATTCGTATTAGCAATGCCAATAAAGCCTCTCGACAAATTATCGTTAACTGCCACGATTATTAATCAAATGCTTAACTTTTACAATAACGAAAAATCATGACATCTGAGTAAGGATCTTTTCATATATAATTATTTATAACAAGTTCATTTATATTTTTAAATAAAAAATGTATAATCAATCGTCATCGTAATAATAAATAAATAAGTAAATAAATAAGTAAATTACGAGAATCAAAAGAGAGAGAAAAAAACTTCAACTTATATAATTAATTAGTATTTTAGGGACTTTCTCGTAGTATTAATTATTCGTGAAATTTTGCGATTCGACGAATAATTAATATTTCTTATTTATTTACTGATTATTGTAAATCATTACATTATTCATGATTTTTTTAAAAACTTTTTAAAGAATGTATTCCTTCGATTTCGTGTATTATAGCGAGTAAGGAAAATTAGGAGATAGAGAATAGAATACAAAGTAAATAGTCTATTTGGTGTTAAAAAAGATATATAGCTATGTATAGATTTAGGTTAATACATATACATTATTTCAAATTGTTAAGTTTGTCAGTTGTAATCGTCTGGTATAATAACATTTACGTTTGACCGAATGAAATGTATAAGAAAGAAAAAAAAAATAAAAAAAAAAATGAAAATAAATAAATAAAAATCAGCTCTGTCATTGGAGCAATTGAGTATAAAGTTTTCGTTAAGTTTGAAATAACGAGACGATTTTGATAAATGATCAGTGCATGGAATTACTTTGAAAGAATGTAACAATATTATTGAAGAGAGCGCTGTCCCTTTAATATAATTTATATACAGATTCTGAAGAGATAAGCTGCGCATGTACCCTTCGCCACGCAAAAATAGCATTTTGAAATCGTACACTCCAAGGCAAATAGTGAAATGCACATCTCTTCCATAACGAAAATAGCGAAGCTGAAAATAAAGTTCAAGTTGAGCTGGCTGTGCTCGCGTCCTGCAAGCCCCGAACCGGAAGTCTGCATAATTCTCAACTTGGTAGAGAGGCCGTCAACCTGCGGCCGTTGTCTCGCTCGAAATTGAATAACGAACCGAGCGCTAAGAGAGACGAGGGCGTGGAAAAGGTAGGGAGCGCCGACAATTACGTACGGAAAGGGCTCTCCGAACGAAATGTCAAGCGGGAGCGCAAACATCTTCTTCTTCCTCTTCATCCGGTACGTCAATATTGATGTTCGCTTACCAACCTGGAAACGTCGTCGCGTGTTACTTAGGTAAAAAGCTTTTTCAAGTACCATTGGCCCAAGGTACTTTTTACTTTGGTATTTAGGGCTTCTGCAATTTTCTGTGCGGGCACGCGTGTCACGTGACTCATAGCCGACGGACATGTCGGGAGTAATATTTTTCGATCGCAAGCTCGCGGCTCGAAATAAAATTGCGGCGCAAACGTGCGGATCCCAGTTTATCGAGCGGGTTAATGCGAGCCGGCGAAGGCCCATCGTTCCCTTCATTATTAAGACTACGAACATGAAAGAACAACGTTGTTGCGCACGGCCGACTGAGCGAGTAGACCGTGTAATGAAAATTTGGCGAAATACGTCGACACCAAGGCCGTTGCGACACGTTATGGAGCTTTCGAGCATTTTAAGAGGTCTTTTGAATAACTAGGTGCGCTTGCCTCGACCTCACCCCCCACGCCAGCGGATAAAAATCAATGTCTGCCTACGAAGGAATTCATTTGGCCACCTCCAAATTAACCTTTATTCGCAACTCCCTTGTTTTATATTCAAGAAAGTATTATCTCCAGTTGGCATCTACACGTCCTCAAAGTGTCGTTAAGAATTTTTCCCCACAAATTGAATAATTTAATCCTCCCAGTGTACTTGTGCCAGTGAATAGTAATTACCCTTCGTAAAAATCCATTATTTCGTATTCAATCGCCAGCTCCGATACTTAAAGAATTCTGATAGCAATTTAACTTGTGAAGCATGCAGATTAAGTACTTGCCACTACACTGACGCTCTCAATTGTTTTTTAAACGTCTTGGTGGCCGTAATCAGCCGCCACGTTAAGAAAATCTTGTAAACTTTCTTGTTACGTTAAAAACGAAAAAAAAAACAAACAAAAAAAACCTAACGTACCCGAGCAGCCCATTCTTACATCCTAAGTTTAAAACTCGGTCACTGAGGTGTAGAAAAAAAAAAAAAAAAAAAAGAAAATGCAGAAAAAGAAAAGAAAAACGTCTCGTCTATACGTTCGCCGACATTTCGTTACGACGAAGAAATCAAATTAACCTCGTAATTTGAACAGAAAGCCCTCGAAGCGAGGAACGCAATGAAATGAAAAAAAAAAAAAAAGAAAAGAAAAGGGAGGGCCCGACCCTTCGGCTCTTATGAATAAAGCAATAAATGCATTCGGACTCGGTATCGTCGAGTGTATCGCGAGACTTTTTAATTGCTCCGATTCAGTACTGTATAATTCAAGTGATAAAGGCTTTGCCGAAGGTCAAGTTGCATTAACAAGAGAAGTAGACGTCGTTAATTCATAAGAAGCACGCGATAAATCCACTCGACTCCTGCCTCCGAAAAAGTTCAACCGACCTTCCGCATCTCGTCTTAATCATCATTATCATCGTTATCATCGTCATCATCGTCGTCATCGTTACCAGCACCAGCAGTAGCCCCGAAAGCTGTTTTGTTTTCAATCGCGGTTAAGAATTTTCAGCTTCTTTTGAATGGCCTACGGGCTCGGTGAGCTCGGCCGAGACGAAGATTAATTGAAAGCATTAGATAACGAAGGCACTCGTAAACATTTTACAGATTATGGAACTGAAGGCGACGTCGATGTAAGTTATCCTGACGGATTGTATCGTTAAGTAAAGTTTTAATCGCCAAATATATCCGCGCAGACGTAATTTCTCAATTCATTTACGCGAGCTCGTAAACACCTTGATAAATTACGGTCATGTAACCGCGAACCTGACGCCTCTTAAATACAATCTTTCACGTTCAATAAGATTTTTGCGAAATATTTGGGAAAAATCGAAATATTAGACAGCCGAGATGCAGCTGACCTATGTCGGATTTCAATAGCGTTCGACATTGCTTTAGTTTTGTAATATTTTTTACTTTACTTGACTTTACTTTACGTTACTTTAGAGATAAAATCATGAACGCGTCGAGCGTAATTATTGAAGGCAGAAAAATGACCAATAAATACTGACGGAATCTGATAATAACAGTGTACGTGCTTCGTTTTCGGCTCTCGGATGTTTTCATTACCGAGCACGAAACTCAATGTTCAAACATTGAAATACAGCGATCGATATTGTAAAACGAGATACATCGAGTTTATTTATTATCGAATAATCCGCTCAGCCCAAAGACACGTTGCCTCTCGGTTTATTTTAGAAAAACCAAGACAATAAAACGAAGCAAGTAAGTAAAACAGTTTTCTCAGTAGCATATTAGCGAACGTAAATATAATCGTTGTAACGATTACTGTCCGGATGTTACCCGCAATTATATAATACAAATGAAAAAGGATAAAATAAACAATGAGAGACGCGCAGCATCGTAACGGCAATCGGATTTGAAATGTCAGTCTTGACGATGTATTAACGATCGTAATATCAAACAAACAGACAGAAGCACTTAATTGATGCGTTAGCGCTCGCCAACGCATACTTATAATAATAATCCGATAATCAATGTCATACATCCACGGCACACGTACTGTGTAATTTTATCATATTCTGCGTTAATTACACGCTCTCGCGCGCACAACTCCTATCTGCTACGATATTATGTAGTGAAGTCCCGCGGGCGTATCTTCTCCTACTAATTAAACGATCAAATCGAAGAGCCTGGCGGTAAGAAGAAGAAGAAGAAGAAGAGCCACTCTTTGCTAATTCTATTATCGCTTAAAAAGCGGAATGAGAAGAGGAAGGTCGAGGAAAGAAAAAAAACGACCGCCAATGATTTTTAAAAGACTTTTTCAGCCAGTGTGGATTTGAATAGGTAATGCGTGCGCCGGTATTGCATATTTCAAGCCTAATTGAATGATAAATGTCGATATGTTTACGAGCGTCAATCACGATTATAAAACGCTCGGTGTGCTTTATTGTCAAGTGGACGTCAATGTGATCGATAGACTGATCGAAGGAAGAAGAAAATTTTGAAGGATTTTCAAGCCCAGTCATTGACAAGTTCGTTGAGTGCATTCGCTGAATGTAAACAATCGCAGTGACTTTAAGGTTGGATTAAAAATGATCCAGCGTGAGATACGCTAAAGGATGGAATTTATGCGAAGGGAACCGGAAGAACGTACCGATACTTGATCACGGTCTTGTGCCGCGGTGGGTAAAGCTCCTCGTCCCTGATCATCTCGAGGTAAGGGTATCACCAAGTTGGGGCCAAGAGGTCTCGAGCGAGCACGTTTGAAGATCTCCGCGGAGCACTTGGTTACTGGAAAAATCACTGCGCAAAACTGAAATATGAACGCGTCTACCTGTCCGCGATAGCATAAGGTGAGCCCGATGGAGGGGAACAAGTATGCACCACGTTATGCATCGCTACCTTGTGTCTATTTTAACGAGGCTCGCTAAACGTCGAGGCGCGACTGCACTTCGATCATCAGCAGCGAGCGATCCTTATTTGCCCGATACGTTAGCGCCGAGAAGGCTTGACCGCTTACCTATCTGTTCTCTGGAAATTATTGACTCGGAGCTTAAGGTCGGATAGAAAAATTGTGTCAAGCGACTGGAAGTCTTCCAATTTTCCAATCAGAAAAATATCTCTCCAGAAGAGCGAGTCTTTTATTTGGCATACCCTGACGCCTCGATGTCTGACCCCCGCCCCCCCTCTCAAGAAAAATACTCCCGCCGCAATTGGCAATTGACAATTGTCGCCCACGCCCACGCCCGCCTCTCACCCCCCCCTCTCGCGTAACATCTCGACCTGACCTCACTATCCGTCCAAGGAATGCAACCCAATCGAGAATCTGTCTACGATAGACGTGACTCCACGAGTTCGGACGAATTCGCGGATCCGGTCGGTCATTCAAAGGTCGAGAGGTTGAGATCCGAAATCGGCCTTTCTTTCGTCGACGCTCGGTGGACCAAAAACAAAAACAAACCAAAAACAAAAAAAGTCAGTCGATTAAAAATACGCGTGATCGAATGGGCTAAAAATATAAGAAGAGAGGCTTAAGCTTCCGTATTATCGATGCATTTGGCGCGATCGATCGCTGGCACAATGACTGCTGCGGCACAAGACCATACGTACGTAATTGGTTCGCCTATAAAGGCCAATAAAGGCCAATGTAAAGGTCGCTAGAGCAGACGTTCGGATTTAGTTTGGCCATGCGGTCGTCGTAGCCGCGAACGATCGGCGAACGATCGGCGAACGATCGGCAAACGATCGGCAAACGATCGGCAAACGAGTGGAAGCGAGCGGGGCCGAAGGGAGCGATCGGGGAATCGTTAGGGCCCCGGGGGCCCCATTGTTCGTGGAGCGAGCGAGGCGTGTCCTCGCGCCCATAGATCCTGCCGACCTCTTCTTTCCCCAGCGGATCGGTAATTCAATCTTCCTCGACGGCCAAGGTTGCCGCGCTTGTGGTGGTGGTAGTGGCTCTTTTTTCTTTCAGGATGCCTAGTGCGCGTGACTCACTCACTCGGCGGCGGCGCGTCGCCGTCTTGTAGTATTAGGGAACGCCATCGGCGAGACCGATTGCGCTCCTCTCCGCGGCTTCGTCATTTACATTTTCGAGCACTGCGTCATTTTTCTCGCAGATACCGCCGCTGCGCACATACAACCAACACGACCGACAAACCGACGCCTCGACGCCCTCGTCTATTGGCGTTACGAGCTCGCGCCTCCCTTCCCTCCCGTCCGAGGGCCGTGCCTTGAGACCCTGGTTCTCAATTCTCCTGGTCGCGAGATCGCTTTCTTATAAATAAAATAGCCCGACTTGGCTTATCTGCCGATTATTCTAATAGCTTCGATTAACATAAAAATTTACCAACTATCGGTATACATCTGATGTTATCGCCTCGTTGTCTTATCGCGAGAGAGCTCAATACTAAACCCAATACATAAAGCTCCGAATACGCTGGAATCCGCGAGCTTACGTGACGATTGGAACGCACGGCGACGCTGCCTTTTCCGCTTAAAAAAAAAGAGAGAAAAGAAATAAAGAAAATAAAGAAAGATTAAAGACACGCGGCTCTCGCTACCTGCTGTGCTCTGTTTGCCGAGTGAATCGTCGTCGCCGTACGTTTTATCTAATGCGGAATAATACTAATAATAAGAAGAAGACCGACTCGCACTTTTTTGTCGGCTCTAATGCTTCTAATTTGTTTAGATATCGCCGTAGGCATACTAATTGGAATAGTGACGAAACGAAGGTGGAAATTGTACAAGCCCTGTGCCGTTGACTTAATACGTCTCGCAAAAAGCGTTATTCCACTTTCCCCGGCGAGTCCGGCACCGGGATACAATGGACTACTTAAAAAAGCTTCTGCTTTTCGGCAAGGGGGCGGGAGGAGGGGAGGAGGTGGGAGTATGGAGGATGCAGATACGCCGGCAAGGCACTGGCTGCTGCTGCTACCTTGACACTTGCCGCTGGCGGTGTAAAAAAAAAAAATAAAAAAACAAAAAAAAAATGTCTGCCTCGCTTACGAGCCTCCGTTGTTCCCCTGTTGACGACAGATATCCGTTCACTCACACGACTCTACACGCACGCGTACCTCGCTCCCTCACTTCCGGCACCTCAGCGTTTTTCGGCTTGTTTTGCATATTTTACTATAACCTTCGGGCCGAGTCCTATGCTATCCGTTAGAAAAGGACGTAACTCGCTGACGTCGGCCGCTACAAGCTCGCCACTATTCGTGAATGAATCGCGAATTAATTACTAGAAAAGACGAGCTGCTCTAATTAGTCTACGTGCACGCGTCAAGACTCGAGTGGATGCCATTGATAAAACCTACTGATAACGGCTTAGAAGAATCTTGGGAGTTGTGCTGATCCTTGGAAAAAACAAAAGAAAGGAAAAAAAAGAAAGAAAAACCTCCCGTCCAATGACGTAAGAAAGTATTTTAAAACAAAAACGTGCCTCTCGCGCTCGATCGTGATTTACGTACCGCTAATGATCGATAAATCCAAATAACAACGGGACCGTAGGGAGTAAAGGCCAATGAATCCCGAGCAGCTGCTCTTTACACTCTTTGCATTGACTTTCTTCATACGCGAGTGACAATGTCGTAAGAAAAAAGCAAAAGGAAAGAACTATCGAGTGCAGCGTAACGCGAATGCAATTATCTCTCCCACGCTGCAGCCCTTCCTTTTTTTTTTTTTTTTTTTGTTCGTAACCACCCAGAGATTTGTTCTCCTAATTCGAATCCCATTTCCTTACGGGTGACGGCGAGTTATTGTACACTTGGCTAAACGACTCCTTTCGCCTCGGACGAAAATGCAATTTCTTATTTATTTTCTCGTTTCTTTGGAATCGCCTTTATTTTCCGCGAATGCCGCGACTCGAATACAATATCCTCGAGGTGATTAATTGCCGTAATTCGTTCGGGATAGAGTAAGTAGCGCGCGCACTGTAAACTTCGTCAAAGACGTTCAAGAATTAGAAGGCCATTGCTCGTAAATTTATTTAGTCACTGCTGTTGGATTGTGTGCACTGGGTAAAAAAGGAAAAATCTAAGAAAAATATGTCCACCGGAGGGGGGCAGGAGGAGTAGGAGGAGGAAAATTATGTACTCGAGAGAAATCCTAGAGTTTGTAAGTCGTAACGTTATATACGAAAGACAAGTCAGGGTCGTACGCGTAATACAGGAAAGGGTACGTACGTACGTAATAGCAGCATTGCTTGTAAAAAAAAAAAGAAAAAAAAGAAGAAAAAAAGAATGAAAAAGAAAGAAAAAGAGAAAGAATAAGGTACGACTATCGGCATAAAGGTCAAGGGGACGAGAAGTAAGTAGTGTCGGAACCGAGAGACGAGGAGGACGCGGACGAAGACGAAGACGGAGACGAAGACGGAGACGAAGACGAAGACGAAGACGAAGAGCCGACAGAGAAGTCGAAAGAGATCGTACGTAAGACGTAAGAAAGAAAGTGAGGGAGTTAAAAGAGTGGCGTACCTGGTGGTGCTCTTGAAGAAGTTGCTCTCCCGGTTCATGAGCTCGCTGCGGAAGCGGGACATCTCCTCCTCCATCTTCTTCATCTCGGCGTCGAAACGCTCGCGGATGTTGGAGAATTCGGTGTCGATGACGCTGAAGTCGCCGAGCTTAATGGGAATGTTGCGCTTGATACCGCTGTCCGCCATTTTTCCCCTTCGGTTTCTCTCCAAAACTCACGTTTATATATACGCAACTGTATATACGTGCGGATATCCAAAAAATAAAAAAAAAATAATAAAAAAAAAATAAACAAATAAGTAATTCAAACTAATAAATATATACTTGTGTGATGATATGTGTATATATATTTATGTGCGTGCGTTGTGCGTGTGTGCTGTGCGTGTCGGAGCGTGTGTAGGCGTGTTTGTGTAAATGCTGTAAGCCGCGCACTCGTACCAAACAAACGCACCAGGAGTTGGGGTTATTTGTTGGTTAATACCTCGCGTTTAAAAATCCCTTAATACGGTAGAGTCACGGAGGGCTCGATCGAGAACTCCCTCGAGTCAGCGGCGGCTCCTCCTATCGATCCTCGCTGCTGTTTGTCTTTAGAGACTGATATCGCCGAGGAGCGTGAGAGAAGAAGAAGAAGAAGAAGAAGAAGAAGACGACGACGACGACGACGGACGAACGGACCGGTGTGTGGGTGGGGGAATATCTGCGCTGCGGTTACTCGTCTGCGACGTGAAATGCACGTATATGCGTACGGAACGGTGAAAGACCCGTGCGAGAGTGAGCGGAACCCGGCGGCGGTCCGCCCCTTAAATAAGCGCTGACGCGACGCCAGGAGTCGCGATGGTGGGCCGGGGCTCGGGCATCCTCGGCCGCGTCCGCCGACAGCCGGTCGAACCTTCACGAAGCGCGCCCGCCCGTACACATGTGCACTGCGGGCTCTACGTGCCCGGGGAACGGGGACGCCCCGACGATGCGTAATCCTTACTCTCTTCTACGCGTGGTGGTGGTGGCCGTCGCGTCTGCTGCGTGCGCGCCCCGACGTCGCTTCCTCGAGCCGGCCCTTCTTCCTTCCCTTCCTATTTACCGTCGTCCTCGGATTTCGACTTTGGAGCCGAGAGAAACAGAGAGAGAGAGAGAGAGAGAGAGAGAGAGAGAACGCCTCCACCCCCCCTCAACCTTCTCGTCTCATCTCTTGCTTGCGCAACGTCAGTACATAATAGCAACCAGCGGCCGAATCTCGCTCTTCTTTTAAGGATATCACGTGTCGCTCGCTCTCTCCTTCCTTCTCCCCCCCCATCCCCCCCCCGTCCCACCCCGGGCAACGAGACCCTACTCCTCGTTGTTATCCTTCGGTCTGCCTACTCGCCTACCGACCTATACCAGCCTATACAGGACCCATACCGAAGAAATCCCTCGTAAGCTCAAACTCATTCCTCCTCCACGAGCTATTAATCAGTCGACTTTTTCACTCCCTTTTCCACCTACGAATCCATTAATCTCCTTAGCTCTGTATCGTATTTGTTTTACGGTGTCCCTTCTTCGATAGTCCACTTTATTAGCATTATTCTCCTTACTCGCTAATAATCCCTCGCTCCGCGATTTCCATAGCAACAAATATGTCGATGAATGAATGTGGCGCTAACGTTGCCTCATGACGTTTACGAATCAAGTGGCGAGAGAGAGAGAGAGAGAGAGAGAGAGAGAGAGAGACACCATCGTTGCTAATTTTCACGAATAAAGAGACCAGATGCGCTGAATTAGGTGTGACATTAATTGTACTATTAATGTACACCGATCGCTTTGATTTAACACGTGTGCATAGGCATTGTAAGCAATGAGTGACTAATAATTTAAAAATATGATTTTAATTATAACCAGTCACATATTTTTGACATCGAATATGTATGATTTTATTTACATTTCCATCGAACAATTATGCATTCCCCTCGTCGTACATCTAATGGTTTTAATTACCTAGACGCATTATCCAACGATATCCGATTATTATTCAAATTTTTTAATAATACCCAAACGAACGAAACGCAACGTGCGCGAGTACATGTGCATTATACGTACATACCCGTGTACATCGCATACTTAAGTTAAATACAAGAGCATCGTATTCTTTTCATTTACTTACAATTAAAAATTTTGAACAAAAATATAACTCGTACGTTATTACTCCGAATGGCTGCATAAATAATAATAAATATTAAACGCCAATTATCGAAACTCTCGGATATAAGTATTAAAAAATATTTAACGTCCGCAATATGCAATAAACTATGTATTTTAAAGAACTCTTGTTCCATTATTTTTAAGCTTTAATAATTCTTATTAACTGTGCCATTTTAACGATACCCTTTAAGATATTTATTACATTTTACTTAATCGCAATGTTTGAGCAGCTTAAATTATGTCAGCTGTTGATTATACGTAAGAATCAGAAATTTCTTGTAAATCAAGAGACAAGTGTATGAGCGATAACTGAGCCACGTTTAATCGTAAAATTATTAGTCCCGAGGTATTATTATTTAATAGGAAGCAGAACTACGTCTGCGCGTTAAATTTAATTAAATTTAAATGCCTAAGCGATCGAAGTAATTTTTAATTGCTTTTCAAACACGAATGTTGCGCAAGCCTGTAATTCATATAAATATATGAAATATAATATATAATTATCCAATGGAAGATTAAGCCACTACACTATACAGTTATTAATATTTAATCGAACAGATTATAACTGTACGAGAGTCGAGATGAAGAAGTAGAATAATAATAATAAGAAGAAGAAGAAGAAGAAGAAAAAGAAGAAGAGGAAGAAAAGAAAAAGAAAAGACGCTCATTCGTTTAATCACTTGGTATATGCGCATGTCATCGCTCTAAATCTGACCGTTATTTAATCAAATACAAACACGAGAATAAATCTGACGCGCTATTAATGAAAATAATAAGAATAATTGCAGTAAAGAGGAGCTAAAAAGGATGATTTTGTAACGATCAGCATGAGCCGAGGCGGGTGAAGGGGGACAATTTTCATGAATCGCGTCGCATGGATCGGCGGAGCGGCTGCCGATCGTCGTAGGAAAGGAGGCGAGGAGAGGCGATTTCCATTCCGTGTGGATAATCGGTGCGGATTTCGGATTCTAGCGCATTATTTGGGACGTAAATAGTCCCGGCAGCGGCTCGATAAGTTAACTTGGGCACGTGCGCGGCCAGATTGACGGGGTCGCGGGCACCAAGTGCATCTGCACCTCGTGCACGAGCCTAGCTAGTGCAAAATCATCAGAAGGCCGAGCCCGGAGCAGGTGTGAGTGAAATTGACGCCCTCGACAGGTGATTCTCCGCTCTCTCTCTCTCTCTCTCTCTCTCTATCCCATTTCTCTCCGGCTCTCGTCTCGGTTACGTTAGGCCTCTCTGGCTTGAAGCTCCGTTTTCAATCACTGTTTAATCATAACCTGGATTTATACACATTCTTCAACGAGACGCTCGTTATTAAAGATTCCTATTACCGAGATTTAAAAAATAACTGTACGTGTATTTATTTGTTCTCTAATTAGCTTTAAACCGATCTGTACAGCTTAATCTCGATCCTTCTACATCGAGCGAAGCTAAAAACAAAAAATGATATTTTTCAATACAGCAACTCGAAGCGTTGTATTGACATAAACTCGTAATATACGTAATTGTAATGTCGAATACGCATACGCTAGAACGTAAGAATAGTTTTAGTTCATTGTAGTAAAGGAAAATATAAACCAAATGATTGTCGGTCGAAATTAGGCAAATGAACGCAATCGTATTTATAGGATAATTTGCAATAAATATACTGATTTAATAAATGTTGAAATAATATTCTTTTAATAATTATCGATGCATTATTGGCAAAGTATAAAAAAAATGTCCTAACAGCCCGTCATAAATATAAATTATATTTTCAGACGGATGATTAATAAGTCGCTCTTAAATATTCTAGGAATATTTTTATTTGGAATTACAATTAATCCGTTTATTTTTTTTTTTTTTTTTTTTTTTTGTTTTTTATTAATAATAATGTTTACAAAGCTGAAATTGATACATGTAATTAACACGTACGTAAACGTGTGATGAAGTTAGTCGCAAATCGCGCATAAAGTACCGCTGTAGTAATAGGATAAATAGTAGTTAATCCTACAAGTTTTGCGATTCAGCCTGATGTCATTATTCAATAGTACGTAGTGAATAATTGTCGTTAATTAACAATGTATTCGGTATAATCGAGAAATTTCTAGACAATGAACGTTTTAATGGGTCGGTCTCGTAGCTGAGACGATCTATTGACGCGGAGCGTTAAATCTCATCTCGAGGACTAGGATCGGGTCGAAATGCGCTAAATGCATTATCGATATATCGAAAAGAGCTTTGAGAGGTTGGTTAGAGAACGGTCAGGAGATGGGCAATTAACGGCAATCAAGGGACACAGAATACGAAGTAAAACGAATGAAAAGTATCGAATGGAATGGAATGGCAATTACCTTTTGTTTACCCGCTGGTGAATAATTTAAGAATTAGCATTGCAGAGATAATAGAGAAAATAACGAAGCTGTCATAAAACGTGTCCTGAAATTAATTAGCTTCGCTAGTCGGTTGCAGATAATTAGCGACGATCGAGATTTGGCGCTCGTTCACGAACATCTGGCCGAACGATCGAAATCAAAAATGGGACGATGACTAAACGAGCGGCGTATGTCTGCGTTATGGGCCTGTAGGTACGGGGACGCATCCCGAGCCCCGAAAACGATCAAATCTGCATGACGCGTAACTACGTCACGACGCGTTAGCGACGATTTCGTAACTCGTTCGGAGGTTGGTCGTAAAAAAAAAAAAAAAAAAAAAAAAAAAAAATTAAAAGAACGTAGTCCTCACGAGACTACGTTTCAGCACCGCGATACGAATGAATGACTAATTTCGATCTTTCTAGAACGCTTGTAAACACGGCTTATATTCTATAAATTTATAGAATATAACCGTCCCGTCGCCGCTATTATAAACTACACCGACTATTGTTAATAGTTATTACTTTGCGTTCAATAACACTCGTAATCTCGTGAAAATAATGCCGAGGTGGTGGGGAGGGGGGCGTTTAGGGGGAGAAACTGAGTCGACTCGGAGACGATTCCGAAGCCTAAGAATTCACGTTCGCGATTGATAGTTTGACGAGACACGGGAGCTACCGCGGCAATTTATTTAAATAATAATAAATGATACGAATAACGTCTCTTGATGATGAAAATCAACTCGTCAACGAAACCCGAGCATAAAAAATCCTATAAACTTTACTCGTAGTAAAAGTCTACCTACCGCCTTATCTAAATCCAACGCCTCGAGAGTGTAGCATTTGAATAAGGGTAACATTGTGTTTACGGCCTTCATTGAAGCTAATAATGCAACGCGGACGTGGAGAGGGGCAAGGGTCGGGGAGGACTTTTATCGACGGGGGAAAGTGTCGATTAATGAGCCGGTTAACGAGCGATTCGCAGTCCTGGACAGGAGCACCCAGGAGCCTTCCGAATCTAAGGAGCCCACCCGGACGGGGAGGGAGATGGCGCTGCCTTTTGGGAGGCCTATCGGGAAAAGTTTATTAATCCGGTAATTGGCCCGGTCGGCCGACGCGACTCTCTTCCGTCACTCGAGCCGCTCGTTATCATTATTTCTAGCCTCCTCGAAGCAGCTTTATCCACGGGGCTCCGGAACAATAACTCTTATTATCTAGGAATGTCTCTTATCTAGATAAGCCGGTCCAAAGGATAACTCGGTAGCTCATCGGCAGCTCATCGGCAGCTGGAAACGTTAAACAGCCGAGTTAATTTGCTCCTCGTAGGGTAGGAAGGAAGGGGCGGGGGGGGCTCCATATAGTGTATGTCATAGATCTTAGATATAGGATTAGGAGCCTGCAGAGAGGCGTATGTGCGTCGTCGAGAGAAGCAAATGTGTTTACGCCTCCCACGCTCGGCGCAATCCATCCCAAGCCCCGGTGAGCGTCCCGTTTTAACTTCAATTCTATGTCGCTCGGGAACGCGGGCGAGCCGCTCTCATCATCGCCGTAGGCTTTGTCATAAATACCAAACTTAAAAGGAGCAGATATTTTTATAATGACGCGTAAGTGTCTCTAGGAGACTCGGGGACGTTATTATCATTGTTATTATTACAACAACGCCGAATGCGCGGTTCGAACGCAAAGGCGGGGGGGGGGGCTCCGCGACCTCGTTATATCCAGCGAGCATCATCTGACCGATAAATTCGACCTATGACTCGATACTACTACAAATCCTCCCTTCCGCTTAAATTATTATCGATGCCTCTCTACCCTCCCTCCCTTCGCCTCCTCCTCCTTCTCCTCCTCCTCCTCCTCTTCCTCCTCCTACTCCTCCATCACCACCAGCCGTCTTTTCGTCAATCAAACACGTTTCACCCCGGGATTAATTACGAGCGATTACACTGTCCTGTGAACCTCGCGATCCCTCACAGATGCACGCGCACCTACGTACGTACAGGCCCTTCGTGCCTTGCCCACGGATGCGGCCCTCCTAAATTACCAACATCCATTACACGCGCGGAGACTTCAAAACAACAATACGCACAAACATTTTTTAACTGCGTGATTTATTTCCCAATCGCTAACTACTCGCCACATTAACCGACTACATCTTAAATGTTGTTTTGCCAATCCCGATACTGTTTAAAAGGTGTACAATATTTTATAATTTAAGAGTTAACATATTTTTATTGTCCATAGATTATGCTCGATCCGCGGGCACGGCTCCCGTACGTGCGTCTTTATAAATTCTTTCGCGAGGCAAGGCGGGGGAGTGGAATGGGCGGTCGGGGGGGACGTCACCAAGTAATCGCTTTTCGTTTAAAATTTTCTTTATCGCTCATCAGCTGCCAACTAATTCTAGTTTACGCTCTAATCTGTCGGAGTACATTTTCGCATTTTGTTTATGCAAATATTCGGTTTATTTAATATCTGCGATTTCACAGTCGAGCTGCGAAAACTCGAGCCACCGAGAAAATTCGGGGAGGCCGATACGCAAGAGAATCATGAAACACCGAGATTAAATATAGGTTTTACAAATTTCACTAGTTATTGCAGAATCTTGATGCCGCGGACCGACTGGCAATAAACGAAAAACAAATTAATACTCAATAGTCTCAGTTGCCATTTCCCCCTCTTTTTTTCATTTCTTTATTCTTACCAAAATCGTCATACTTAAGTTATAAACGATGTTGGGCGCATAAATTATTTGTAAAAAGAGGACAGGACTCTCGGCGGATAATAAGCTCTCGAGGCTTACACGAGCAATTTAATAATGTTAAGCTTATCAGAAAATAATGAACGTACATTATTATTTCATGCGTTGACTCATCGAGTTAAGAGATACAATTTTAAAAATCCTCAAAGTGAAATTTCTTCGCTCTCGTATCTGGTTTTAAGGAGGATAATTTTTGGATTTCGCTCTATAGGAAGAAAAAGGGGGAAAATGCCGTCGCGGCTCGTGATCTTATTAATCGTAAGGTACATTGTGTTAAAAATGTATGTTATACGCTCGTTGGAGTATATATTTAGATGAGTATCAATAAAGTCAAGTGTTGTCTGGCCGAAGAGTCAACGGATACGCGAGAGAGTGTTTATTCTATAGGAAGAAGTTGCAGTCCTTATAATTAATCCAACTGTAAAAGTCTAAATAAATAAGTTATTTGCTTTGAAGGGGAAGCTCCTCGAGCCGAAGTTGAAAATTCGAAGGACAAAGACGTCAAGTTCTTTAAATTATTATATTTAAAGGCGAGTCGAGCGAGCGAGTGAGATGGTGAGGGGCCGGGGGGGGGGACCACGGAATTCCTAGGTAAGCTCGGGATCTTCCTACGACTCGGGTAAGCGGAATCATCGGTTTATTTTTCCTCCCGCGGTCTCGTTGAAGAAGCGACGCGTCACACCGAGATCTTCTTCCGCCTCTTCCTGGCTCGGCTTGGCCAACAATTTTTCTATCGTGGCCCTGGCGTGCCAGTCGACGACGCCCGATTTTTCGGTCCCCCGGCTAACGAGCCGCGCATGCGCGCCCGTCTGTTTAAAAAAAAAAAAAAAAAAAAAAAAAACGCGCCCAGCCGCCGGCGTTCAATGTCACGGATGTCGACGGGGCTCTTCTTCCCCTCCCCCCTCCACCCCAACCGCGCTACTCGCCGTCCCTTATCAAGCGACTCCCGGTGACATTGTTCTCGCGGCGCTCCTTGGAGGACCGCTCCGATCGTCCTTGGCCATCTTTGTTTACCTTGCGCGCGGACACCTACAACGCGATCTCATCTGCATAATCTAATGGCGGTTTCGTTTTCTTATTAAAATAATGCTCCCAGTGCCAGCGGAACGAGTAAACTCTTTGGCTTACGTAAATTTATAAATAATCGAGGTGCATTATACGATACTTTTCGAAACAATGTTCTTATTTCGTGCACTCGATGAAATTTACGAGATAATCCTTCCTCCCACCCACTTTCTCCTTCGAGATAACCTTTTTCGTGACTTTTTTTTCCGGCTCTTCCCTCCATCCCTCCCCTCCCGAAAGCTTCTCCGGAATAACGCGATACGTTCGCGCACTCGCAATTCGAAAAGAAAGGAGGAGAAGGAGGAGGGAGGGAGGGAGGGTTAAGATTTTTAACTCTCGGCGTAAGTTCCCATTATTTCATACAAATCGCTAATGTTAAATAGGTCGGCTATTGGTAGGTTGGCCGAATTGAAAGGACAGTAGGAGGCAGGCTGGTGAAGCAAGGGGTCCTCCTCCACCCCCACTCCCTCCGACGTAACCCAGTCGCACCGCTATAGTACTTTATTTCCGACATTCGTGTCCATCTCAAGACATGCGCGAGCGCGAGTGCGGAGCGAGAGAAGGAGCGAGAGAAGGAGCGAGAGAAGGAGACCGACGACGAGTTTCAGCCTGCGGCTAAGTGTGTCAATGTCGCGAAACGCCTTTCAACCTGGAGTTCAAATTATATGGAATCGCGCCTTTTTGTGTGAGCACATGATCCCCTTGTCCCTGTTGCGTGTCCCAGCGGATCATCGGAGGAAAGGAAAGTCTCCTCCATTGCGGTTGCGGGCAGCGCTCAAGCGCTCCCTTTAAACTTTATTAAATTTACAAAATTACGAATAATATTCGTAATTACCTGCCTCGTATGGGATTTATTTATCACCCCTTTGACGCGGCATGTTCTTTACGGAGATTAACGACGAGTATCCGCAGGTGCGATCCTTAACGGCTCCTCTTATTTATTAATTAATCGCTTTCTCTCGTATTCGCACGACGAGGAGTTAAGAGCGTTGCCTGTGGGGGAGGGGTGGGGGTTAAAGGCGATTGGCTCGTAATAGTCCTTTACGAGGGATTCCAGGGATCGTGGATGCCGCGGAACAACTCGTACGGATAGTTTGGAGCTCGCCGACGAATCTTTTTTTCCCTACCTTACAAATATAAGCATTAATGCGTGACTCACGGAGGCCGAAATAGCGAGTTTCGCCTATATTTGCGTAAAGCCCAGGGGGTAGACGGACTTCCTGGAAGCAGGGCTCGGGGAAGGTGTAGCGCTAGGGTGGCGCGACGCGAGTCCAGGGCGCTGCCAAAGGGCGTCGGTGACGGGTGCAGTGGTGAATTGGTCGACGACAGGGGTGAGCGAGAGGGGTGGTGGTTGTGGTGGTGGTGGTGTCGAGAGACGTAGGGCCGGGGCGTCCCCTCGGAAGCGGCGCGGGAAACCTCAAGCTCGGAACGCTTCCCTCGCCACGTCGCCGCGTGGGTGAACTCGAATTCGCTGAGCCTGACGTCAGCCGCGAGTCGGAGGGCCGTCGGTCCGCGAGACGAGATCGATCCGAGGCGTCGGCGCACGCGCTGCCTTTATATGGGCCTCCGCCTCTGATGCTCCCCGCTCCCTCCCGCGAGCGAAAGCCCGCGCCGTCGTGTTGTCCTTTGGACGACTCGGTTCTCACCGGACGCGCTCGCCTCGGGCTCGGTTTTAGTGGGTGACGGGAGGGGAAGGGAACCTCGACTACGAGGAAGTAAACCTACGTGTCGACCTAAGTCTCTCCAGGGCTCCGAGTCCTCGGATCCATTCCCTCTCGATAGGGTACGCAATGCTGCTCTCTCTCTCTCTCTCTCTCTCTCACTCTGTTGTCGAGTGACCAACTCGAGCACCACCTCGACTCCGCGGCTCGATCTAGAGTAATTACGCTTTCGCCCTCTTTGAAAAGCAGCACAGTTCCCCTCTTAGAGTTATTTCACCTCTCGACGGCCATATATAAACGGCGAGAAAACCGCCGCTACCGGCACCTCACTGCCTTCTCACTCGAGTTCCCATTAATCGCCGGAGGTAAATCTCATGATCTCGATTCGTCGTCCGTTCCTTTATATTACTCGTTATCCTTAAAATTATATCGCCTTGCTCGATGCCGCTGCTGCTGCTTCTCTCTCTCTCTCTCTCTGTCTCGCTCTCTCTCTCTCTCTCTCTCGCTCTCTGAGAAGATCGAGCGACTAAAAGGTCGATCGCATCGTTCGGACTCCGTTCGCATTTGTATAGATAAACAATGATCCTCCCGCCTCTCACCCTCCCTCCCTCCCCTCCCCCCTTGCTCATTAAGCAAGCGCCCGCGTAGTGGAAGAATGTCGTTGGCCGTCCGGAAACCGAAGCATAAAACAAATGCTCTACTACGGGATGAAAATGTATTTCTCCTTTTTCTTCGATGGCGACAAATTTTAATATTACGAATATACGCGACTCATCATCACTTCTCCTCCTCATTATAAATAAACTCCTCTCGTCTTGTTCTCTTGCATGCCTGACATTTTAAGTTAATTACGCGGTGCCGATCAAGGATTTACCTACGGACGCTGTCTGTCACGTACGGATAATCTTGACCTTCGACGCCCACTATTAAGTAATACATTCGATTGATGCGCGTGTGTACAAATGCGTGTGCGGTGCTCATCCCCGCTTACGGGCTAAAAGTGACGCGGCAACGTCAGCGTCGATTTTCCAAGCTTTAAATATAATGATGAGATCTCGATTATCGGGCGGGTGATGCCACCGAATCGTATATTTTTCCCATGACTTTTCTCTTGCCGAATCGTGGAGAGAATCGAGGGAAAGGTTTTATTACGTGACACGAGTTATACCTTTTCTCGTACTCTGACTCACTATTATTACGCAGCCACATCTTTCAAGCTACTATTTACTTGCAAAATTGGCACTTTGCTAATAAATACACTGAAAATATACGAATTCTTTACTATATCTCGCACTCTTATTTCTATTCGTTTTATTAGCAAGATTAAATTACAAGCTTCAAAGATTTAGCTGTGATTTTTGGCACGCGGGTGGTGCTCTCTCAACTCAGTACATTACATCCTCACCTTTCTTTCACTGCACCTATTTATCACCTCATAAGTAATATTCTCGTTGCCTCCCGCCCCTTCTCCCCCCTCCCCAAGTTCATGCATTTCACGTGGTGAAAGTCGACGAAAGTCGAGCGTCACGGAGATTCTCGATACACTGCCATTCTTTTTTTATCTAAGAAAGGCGTGCTTGGGACAGGAAAATATTAAAATTAATATTTTTAAAGGAATGCCACGTCGATTCATCAAGCTGCACAATTCTAAAGTGAAATACGTCCGCGCTAACGATCAAAGTGTATTTTTAATGGTTCGAGTTACTTTTTACTAAATTTATCGGAAGTGGGAAATTACAGTTAAAAATACGTAAGGAAAATTTTTAATTAAAGCGCGCAGCCCCTTTGAACCGAATTTATCTGCATCTTTTATATATACATATATATATATATATTTTAGCTTCCCATGAAGATTTATAAAAAGCACAAAGTAATTAAATTGTTAAAGCAATTAACGTTATTTGCGTTATTTACGATACTTTAAAAGCCTCTAAAGTGACAGTTAGCGTTGCAGCTCACTGTTTTAGCAGTTGGGAATAAGCTATAAAAATAATCCAAATGATAAAGTGAAACATAGAGATATATCTAAAAAGGACTAAGAAATATTTAAACTCGGGCGTAAACGATGCGTTTAACTTGGCGACTACATCCTAAAGCATCACTACTGTCTCAAATTTTCTTTTAGGTTAATAATAGATAAGTGTGTTAGTCGTCGACAGTAAGTTGTAAAGTCAGGAGAGAGTGCGCGCGCGTATGTGTGCGTGTGCGTGCGAGAGAGAGAGAGAGAGAGAGAGAGTGAGACAGGGGAAAGAGAGCGTAGAAGCAGAAAATAACAAAAAAGAGGATTGAAGTAAAAATAAAAAAAAAATCACCATATACCTCTACGTGGATGCTGTGGGCTTTTAAAAATTTCAATTGAAGACTGCACATATTTGCTTGCATACATTTCTGAGATGAAAGGAAGAGCCCGGGCGCCTCTTACTTTCAGAAGTAATAACGGCTCTCTTAGCTTATTACCTCCAACATGAATAAAGATATTATGTTTGCACATCTCCTAAAATACTTGTCTATATAATACCTACTATACCGAGGGATACTTTGACACTGCATTCGTTTCATAATTTCCAAAACATTCGAGACCTTTCCTTTTCTTTTTTTTTTTTTAAATTAACTCATAAGACTCATCATGGAGCAGGCGTTCCCAGTCATTTCCATCATTTATTAGTTTTTAATAATAGTTTAAGTAATTTACAGATACGAAGTTTTTGTATAGTGTACACTTATTTATTACATTTATTTTACCTGAATTATTTATTCGAATTGTGTGACTCTTAATAGCTCTTGTACGTTTTGTTTTATAAAAAGAAACACACGCGATCACACAATAAACTTAATAGTTGATAATAATAATAATAATAATAATAATAATAATAATAATAATAATAATAATGTCAATTCTTGTTCATAATACTATTGTACACATTAAATCGATCAATCGTCTAATTTACAAGGCATTGCATAAATCAATTACAAATAAAAGTCTCTTAGAATCAAGTCAATCATTTAATATTACAAAAGAAAAAAAAATAGTGCCAAATTTAACTTTTATTATTATTGAATACATAATAATTCTCATCAATGACATTGATCCTGACTCTAATAAATGTTTTAATTAAGAACTACTCGTGCACTTACTACGGTACTTTGTGTCATCTAAAACTGTGTATATATTAATTTATATTTGCTTATGCTGAAAATGTGCCTAAATGTACATAATTGAGGTAATTTCAATTGTCACCTCTTACATTATTCGCTAGAATTAGCGCCATCTTACAATGATATTCAAAACAGAAATTATGCTAAGCCCTTTAATCATTAATTTTCTAATTTATCAACCGCTATTAAATATAAAATTATGCTAATAAACATAACTATAAAAGCCTTAAAAATATACATGTAATTGAAAGTATGTACGGATTGCTTTTTGCTGTTTCAAAGTTATAACTGAAATGACAATTCTATCGTATATTGAAGAAAGTATAAAGTGATATTAAACATAGAATAATTTAAAACTTAAGTAAATATTTAGAATGTACATTATTTACAATTTTTTACAACCTTTAAATTATATTCGATGCTTAGAGTTGTATTTGACTGGTAATACAAGAGGTCCGTGTCAATACTATGCTGCTGCCATCTGTCTTATATCGTATAAACAATTTTTTACGATCATTTATTTAAAGGTAAAATTATGGATAATAGAAAAATCATGAGGAATAAAAGAAATAATCAAAATAATGATAATGAAAACGTTAAAAAAGAAAAGAAACCGTTTAATAAAAAGAAATATCGAGAGAAAAAATACAGCAATAAATATAAAGGTAAATAGATAGACTACGTTTTGAATTATTTTAAGGTTATATCTTATCATGCGTTCCATTAGTTTTTAATGAACTTAACAATAATGGTAACGTTAATATTCTTGTTGATAAAATTGTATAATAAAATATTTCGTTTGCAATAGTGACTCAATGGGAAGAGAGGCGAAAGAAAACAGTTTTTAAAGAATTTTTGAAGGACTTGAAAGGTGAAGAAAAAGAAAAATTCATGTTATCAAAAAATAGAAATCTGAATGGCGAAGAGAATGATGACAGGTAATGATAACCCTTGTGTACTCACAGCTCGTTAAAATTAGAAGAGATTATTAGGAAAATAATTTATTTCAGCAATGAAGCGCAAAAGAAACCAAAACGTACTTGGTATTCTATTAGACAACAAGTTTTGGATAAGAAGAAAAAAAGAATAGAAGAAATCGCTAAATCTAAACAGGAGCAACAGGAAGCCTTAAATGAATATAAGAAGAAGAAGATGGAAATTTATAAGCAATTGTCAAAGAAAACTAAAAAAGGTCAACCGTTAATGAAAGGCAGAATAGAACTTTTGCTGGAAAAGATTAAAAATAACACTTAGATGTCGATAATTGTTTTAAATAATTTAAATGAACTGTAAATATAATACTGTAATATAATATTTTATGTAATAAAATCAAAAAATTTGTATATTATTTAGACAGTTATTACTAAACAAGAACTGATGTGTGTTCCATTTAATTATTTAATTGATAAATACAAGCAAAGGGGATTTGAGAGAATCAAGAAATATATAGGAAATATAAAAGATAGGCTAGCCAATTAGTAATTAGATAGAGCGAGTGGCAGATTTAGAATGGACAAAGTCGTATTAAGGTCGGGCTTTAATGCCTTAGAATTGAAGATTTATCCCGAGAGATGGTAAATGTGAAATATTAACAATTTGGCCGGGAGGTTAAATCCCGGTATTGTCTTATTGGGGTCGCAGATGTCGCAGACGTATAGCGTTCGAATCGATTAGTAAATTCAATAGGAAATAATAATGCTTGGAAATACGTGGGTCGAGCAGAAGACAGTTTTGGGCGATTGACCGCTCGAAGAGAAGAGGTTGATAGCCGTTCGAAGAAGAGTAACCGTAACCGTATGATTTTAAAAAATACGTCGGACGCGCTCTGTGATGAATGTGGACGAATTGAAGGATTATTAATAGATCCGGGGTAGAGGAGAGGAGGAGAGGAAGGCCAGGACAGGACGAGGAGGATGATAAAGGAGCGCGCGCGTATGGATCGAATGTCAGAGTGGATTTTCGAACGGGCGTGCGGCGAGTCGGTCGGCCGCGCCTGCGCGGTCAGCTCCTTGAGGAGCTAAGCGCGGAGTGGTATCGCGGCCGACTGATTCGGGAGGGGCGGAGGGACGTAAACAGCGGGGGAAAAAGAGCCACGATTGCAGACCGCGACGACCGTAGGTTCGCATGCCCACGGCGCGGTTGTCCGGCCCTCCTTGGAGCAGAGCTAGCTGCATGAGCCAAAGAGCTCGACTCGACCGAGCGTAGCCCGGTCCTAGGACTCCGCGGTCCCAAGTGTCCAGGGGAGTGTCGAGGAGTCAGTCTGCCAGAGTCCGGCGTACGTGCAAATGGCGACGGCCGGGGAGATCGCCCCAGTGCTTCGCGACTGAGACCCAGAGTGAGAAGAGAATTGACGTGCGCGACCTTTTGATAAGAAACGGTGCGTGCGTGCGTCCGTTCGTTCGTTCGTTCGTGCGTGCGTGCGTGCGTCCATTAGTCCATCCATTCGTTTGTTCATTCGGTCGTTCTTTCGGTTGCCCACCCTCGCCGACCTCGCGCGCTCTTTATTAAGTCTCCGGTATCTCTCTCTCTCTCTCTCTCTCTCTCTCTCTCTCTCTCTCTCTCTCTCTCTCTAATACTCTCTATCTATCTCTGTCTCCGTGGACGTGCGTGGCCCTGTGTGTGCGTGAGGGCGCGAGAGTGCGCGTGTGCGCGCGCCAGGAGGTGCCGCCGAGGAGCGAGCGACGCTTAGCCAAGGGCCGGCTAAACTCAGCCAGCACCGATACGCCCGAGGAGCCCGAGGGAAGGTCGTCTGAGGAGTTCCGTTCACTCGCTGGTAAGTAAAGTGGTAAGCGGTGGCCTTTCCCTCTAGCGGAGGAGGAGTCCTCGGGGTGCGGGGAGCGCGCACATCCTCGACCCGCGAGGGGACAGTACCCCCTCCCGCCGAGAGACATCCGCGATATCGTCTCCCTGTAGTCGATTTTTCGAGTAGCGCCTGGATGTCCGAGCACGAGCGAGAGAAAGAGTAATAATTAGCCGGTCAAAGAGAGAGAGAGAGAGAGAGAGAGAGACTCGAGTGCTGTTCCATCGTAAGCTCACCTCACCCTCCTGCCCCTCGAAGCCGCCGTTTACCGTCACCGCTAACCGCCAACGTCACCGTAAGTCAATCAGTCAGTCAGTCCTTCTCACGTCGTCGCCGTCGTCGTCGTCGTCGTCGTCGTCGTCGTTGTCATCGTTATCCTGCTCCTCTTCCTTTTCCTCCTCCTTCTCCTCCTCTTCCTTATCCACCTCTTTTCCTTCTATTCGAACTTCCCGACGGACCTGGACGTTGCCGAGAGCAAGCCCCTCGTCATCCCGTCCACCTCCCCCCCTCCTTTCTCCTTCTCACCATCCTCCCCATCCGCTGCCCCCTAACTGTCGCCGCTGCCACCGCCGCCGCCGCCGTCGTCGCAGCCGCAGCCGCAGCCGCCACGATATCGAACTGCTCCTGCTGCTCTTCGCTCTGGCCGTATCAGTGCTTCCCCCACGTCCCAGTCGATGACCTGCTTGATACGCGGCTTGTCAAAAACTCGAGTTGGAGCAGTGGCCACCACCTTCGCTCGGGAGTGCTTTTAAGTACAACGGCACGCGCCTCTCTCCTTCCCTCTTCGTTTTTACGCCCCTCGCACGCTCTCTCTCTCTCTCTCTCTCTCTCTCACTGCCTCTCTGCTTCTCTCTTACGTACGCATACGCATGCACACACACAAACATACACAAACGGTCACTAGCTCTCTCGCTCGCTCACTCACTATAGACTCGCCGTTTCCAGTGGAACCTTCTCCAGCACGAGAGAGTACAGGCTCTTGCCGAGATTTTCTAGTTGAAATTACACAGCCGGCCCCGATACTCTAAGCGTACGCTGTTTGCCGACTTTTACTATGCGTGACACACTCTCGGTACAGCCAAGAGCAACCACTATTTCGGATTACAATACCGTTTTACATTAAATAACACCAATTAAGTCGCCAGTTTAACGATTATTTATGAGTCTCTGAGCTCGCTCGTAATGTACATCTAGTATGTGGTTAAACAGGCCTTCTCTCTCTCTCTCTCTCTCTCTCTCTCTCTCTCGTATGTACGTTGAAGACTATCCAAGAAGAGTAATGCATAAGTGGAACACAATTACATGTCCATCTGATATGCAATTACTTTTATGCAGTACTTTGCAATAAGCTCATAGAAAATCTAAATTTTATTTTCTTCACCTGTCTCGACAAGCTTGCAAAAGGAAATAATATATAATTGATGTCCGCCAAGTGTACTTGTTATGCTTAATGGGTGTACCGATGAGAAGAAAAAAAGAGTTCCATGAAATAATAAGGGTTCTCATTATGTCTGCAGTCATGAGAAGACAACGTGTTTATACAATCATGACTGAAGTGCACTTATTTAAGTTGGCCCGCTAAATTGATTTCAAACATTTCATTATAACTTCTCTCGCTATACTCAACAGGCCATTTTACATTTATCAATAATACCTATTGGATTACACAGATTAATCAGATTGTTAAATATTTGTACCAGGTGACCTCTCTTCATCCATAAAGAAAAGATGCCAGCTGTTCGAGGAGATGGCATGCGTGGACTTGCCGTTTTTATTTCAGATATTAGAAACTGTGAGTATTGGCTTTTGCAGCACAACCTTTTTCTTTAAACGACCAAAAAATTGAAATCGGGAACAGTATTGGGACAGTAGTGGGACAGTAGTAGAAAGACTGGTCAGAATTTTACTTTAGAAAAGAATAGCCCCTTCATTGCCCCTTCCTTTAATAATCCCCATTATTGCTTATTGCCCAAACAACTGCACAAGATCAGTCAGTGCTCTGTCCGATACAACTAGAGTAAAAGGATCTATTAAATTCTAGCGATAAATTCTTAATTGCAAGTAAGATTAAAGAAAATGTTACTTATTCACAGCTCATAGTACTTTTGCAGAACTTAATTATAATAATACAAAGTAATAATAAGATAAAACAGCATAATAAATCAATTCAAGTGATTGAAACTTCATTGTTACATTAGCCACAATACAAAAGTCATGTAATTCGAGCAGTTATGTGGTTGAGAGCTTGAGGTCCCTATAGTGTAAAAATCAACTTATCACTACGAAGCACTAAATTTTGTATTACTATCATGATATTATTGCAATAAATAATAATAATTAATAATAATTAATAATAATAATAATGTCTGCAGATGCATACAGTTAATAATTGCCTTTTATGTTGAGATTTCACAAATTCTGATAGATGATTATATCTTACGTATTCGTAGTGATATGATATGATATGATTTTATTTAAATTGCAAAGGCCTCATTGGAAAAAGTGGGTCAAAAACATTTCGGAAACTCTTTTTACAAGTTCTCCGCCTATTAAGCTTCGTAGTATCGAATGTAATATCGTAATGCATTAAATAAAATAATATCCATGGGACGCGAATAAATGTTTTACTTGCACGCACTCTCGATGTGCTTGTATCTCGTAGAAAAATAAAAATGACTCACTGAGAACTAATAACGACAGTCAAGGCAGAAAATTACGAGATTTAACATGAAGAACATGGGAATGGGGGCGGAGTTTTGATACAGGCCTGCCTATCTTATCATTGATAGAGCGGGCTTTTTTTTTTTTAGTAGCACCAGCAGCCGCATCATCATCATCATCATCATCATTATCCTCCTCCTCCTCCTCCTCCTCCTCCTCCTCCTTCTTCTTCTAAATTGCTGCAATATCAAATCAATGAGGCATTTTCAATATTTCACCATAATGTGTCCTAAATCCTCGCGCCGGCAACTCCTTCCTCCATTCCTCGGAGGATTTTCGAGAAAATACATGTACGTTATCAGTACTACGTACGATCGATTAGCCATTAGTTTTCGCTGTTACTCGTTATTTATCGAAAGCCGCGCCGACGCGAATTACAATATATAAGCATTACATGCAATAAAACCGTTTTATCTTTCTTACTTCATCGTATAGGTAAGAGTAAGGAGGCAGAAATAAAGAGGATAAACAAGGAGCTGGCAAATATTAGAAGTAAATTTAAAGGTGATAAGACCGTCGATGGATATCAGAAGAAAAAATATGTCTGCAAGCTGCTGTTTATCTTCTTGCTCGGCCATGACATTGATTTTGGGCATATGGAAGCGGTCAATCTACTTTCGTCTAACAAGTATTCAGAAAAACAAATTGTACGTATGATCCTTAATTGCAGACATTATGCTCAGTTGGAATCATAAATAATAATTCATTGATTTCCATTTATGCAGGGATATCTTTTCATATCAGTCTTAGTTAACACAAATAGTGACCTAATTAAATTAATTATACAAAGTATAAAAAATGATCTTGGTTCTCGTAATCCAGTTCATGTTAATCTAGCATTACAATGTATTGCTAATATTGGCAGTAAAGACATGGCCGAGGCCTTCAGGAATGAAATTCCAAAACTTCTTGTATCTGGGTAAGTACAAGTTTTTCTTACTTTAAGGGTACATATAAGCTCTTAGTGGGAGAAAAATAAGGGATTATATTCTTTGAAAAGTTTAATATTTGTCTCAACGTTGAGATTATATTTTTGTACAAATATTTAAAAAATGATGCAGAGATACAATGGATGTCGTAAAACAAAGCGCTGCCTTGTGCCTATTACGACTTTCTCGATCAGCTCCAGAAGTTGTCACCGATGGAGAATGGACATCCCGTATTATTCATCTGCTAAATGATCCTCATTTAGGGGTTGTCACGGCAGCAGCTTCCTTAATTGAGGCTCTTGTTAAAAGAAATCCAGATGAATATAAAGGGTGTGTCAGCCTTGCTGTATCTCGTCTGAGTAGGGTAAGAATAAAATTTTATTACTCTCAGAAAATCAGAAATCTCAGTAAGTTTTGTTTTTTTTTTTTTTATTAAAAAAATTATCTGTTTTTTAAAGATTGTTACAGCAAGTTATACGGATCTGCAAGACTACACGTATTATTTTGTTCCCGCTCCCTGGTTATCTATTAAGTTATTGAGACTTCTTCAAAATTATCCTCAACCAGGTATGTATGAACAAAGTATGAAACTCCTGACTCTCATTGTATTAAATTGCGTTAAAGCGATTAGTATACGGTTAAGGAGGATGTTATACGCTCATGCGAAACAGCTGGCAGTTTTGAAAGCAATAATTGATTGACAACTTTTTTGTTTTAGCTGATGATCCCGGCGTAAGAGGAAGATTGCAGGAATGCTTAGAGACAATATTGAATAAAACACAAGAGCCACTCAAGTCAAAGAAAGTTCAACATTCCAATGCCAGGAATGCTGTTCTTTTCGAAGCAATCAGTCTAATCATTCATCAAGACAACGAACCAACATTATTAGTGCGAGCTTGTAATCAGTTAGGAAGCTTTCTCTCGAATCGCGAAACCAACTTACGTTATCTAGCCCTTGAGTCGATGTGCCATCTCGCGAAATCAGAATTCTCGCACGAAGCTGTAAAAAAGCACCAGGACATCGTTATAGTGTCGATGAAAATGGAGAAGGACGTCTCCGTGAGGCAGCAAGCGGTCGATTTACTGTACGCGATGTGCGATAAGACCAACGCCGAGGATATCGTACAAGAAATGTTAAACTACCTCGAAACGGCCGACTATTCCATAAGAGAAGAGATGGTGTTGAAGGTTGCGATATTGGCCGAAAAATATGCAACGGATTATACTTGGTACGTCGATGTCATTCTTAATCTCATCAGGATAGCTGGTGATTATGTCTCAGAGGAGGTTTGGTATCGCGTTATCCAAATCGTCATCAATAGAGACGACGTCCAAGGTTACGCAGCGAAAACCGTTTTCGAGGTAAACCTAACTTTTACGTTTCTTCTTCTTCATCTTCATCTTCATCTTTAATATAAATACGATATAAAAATGATTTAGGCTTTGCAAGCGCCGGCTTGTCACGAAAACATGGTCAAAGTAGGTGGCTACATTCTTGGGGAATTCGGCAATTTAATTGCCGGTGACCAACGCTCGTCGCCTTCCGTTCAGTTCCAGCTCTTACATTCCAAAGTATACAAGTGTTTACATGAATAAATGAAATTCTTAGCGGCTTGCCGAAAGGATTGCACTATTTACATGTTAAATTTTTCTTGCAGTATCACTTATGTTCGCCCATGACACGAGCTTTACTTTTATCGACGTACATTAAATTTATAAATCTCTTCCCTGAAATCAGAAGCCAGATACAGGATGTATTCAGACAAGACAGTAACTTGCGCAGTGCTGATGCTGAGCTTCAGCAGAGAGCTTCCGAATACTTGCAGCTCAGTATAATTGCATCCACCGATGTTTTGGTCAGTGTAAATCTAACTTGAAGGAAGTTGTTTAAGCTTGTAATAAATAGTCCAAGACATTTAACGGTTTGTTGAATTTGCAGGCAACTGTTCTCGAAGAAATGCCGGCATTTCCCGAAAGAGAATCTTCCATACTGGCAGTATTAAAGAAGAAGAAGCCAGGTCGCATGGCCGAGCCAGAGCCTCGACATAACAAGAGCCCAGCTCCGAGCACCAA
Source organism: Ceratosolen fusciceps (assembly GCA_018883505.1). Lineage (NCBI taxonomy): Eukaryota > Metazoa > Arthropoda > Insecta > Hymenoptera > Agaonidae > Ceratosolen > Ceratosolen fusciceps. The sequence continues at coordinate 7,411,583 of RCIC01000006.1, read as the reverse complement.
TCATCACAATGAAACATCCGCGGCCTCGACCGCCACTGTCCCAGCGATCAACAACATGTCTGCCGACTTGCTCGGTCTCTCAACACCTCCGTCTACTCAACCGACCGGCAATACAGGGGCACTGTTCGACGTTTTAGGCGATATTTATAACATGCCTGTTAAAGGGACATCGAACGGCACTCAAGCTACTTACAATGCTAAGAAGTAAGTACTTATCGTTTCTTAATGTATAAATAATGTTTAGGTAAAAGCTATTGACGTTCCTTGTTATGAGTGAAATAACGAATTGCATCGTTTGCGTAATATAAATTATTATTCATTCGATGTTATTTGTCATTTATTCCAACAGAAGAGTCTTCGGGCTTAATTTCCAACTAAAAGCCACATTGTTAATTCTTTTTTCTTTTTCTTTTTTTTAATAAGAATAAATTATACCCTTGGCTTGATACAAGTAGGCTATGGCGCTTATACTTTGTAGATAATACAGAAATAATATATTTTGCTTATTTCCTACTCCTTGCCCTAAGTCCAATATGTAATGACTAAACGTTATTGATTCAGATTCGTTTGCAAAAATAATGGCGTACTATTCGAAAACGACCTCATCCAGATTGGCGTAAAGTCAGAATTCAGACAAAATCTCGGTCGTATTGGTTTATTTTATGGAAACAAGACCCAGCAAGCGCTTATTAATTTCCAACCGCAGCTGTCTTGGCTCGAAGACGAGCAGACAAAGTTGGTCGTGCAAGTAAGACCCGTCGATTCCGTACTAGAAGCTGGTGCTCAAATTCAGCAGTTGATTAACGCTGAATGCGTCGATGACTACAATGGTACTGTTTCAGAGCCTGACTATTTAAAAGCTTTTTATATTTCTATGACGAACGTATTGTTTTTTTTCTTCTGCTTCAGATGCCCCGAGTATGATTATAACCTTTAATTATAAGAACTTACCTCAGAAAATAACAATGAAGTTACCATTAACGATAAACAAATTCTTCGAACCAACGGAAATGAATGGGGAGTCATTTTTTGCCAGGTGGAAGAATCTTGGAGGGTGAGTACCTTGGACTTGTACTAAAGAAGTTTTAATTACTTCAATAATCTCGAGTCTGACGTCTATTGTAAATTGAACTTTTTATCACAGAATAAATCAACAGCGATCGCAAAAAATATTCAAAGCCCAGGCCCCTATGGATCTGGCACAAGTTCGTACAAAGTTACAAGGTTTTGGTATGCAACTTCTTGACGGCATAGATCCTAACCCTGATAATTTTGTCTGTGCTGGAATCATACATATGCGAGCCCAACAAGTCGGTTGTTTATTGCGTCTAGAACCAAATAAACAAGCTCAGGTAACAAACAAATTTTTTATACGTTTCGTTATACGTTAAAAAGAATAAAATTGAAATATCATGTTGATCTCCTTAGTGAGTAATTGAGGATTTATTGAAAATGCATATCCTTATCATTATCTTAATTTAACTCAATATTTTTATCATCGAATCTGAGATGTAACAAATACTAAAGTTGCAACTAATAAACTTTTATCTTTATACAATTTCAATGTAATTTTTTAAATAAATAATCTGTTTTCAAAGAAGACTACAGTAGGCATCCACTTTAAATTTAATATCCAAGATTACGAATAATGGAATTGCTTTAAATCAGCTCGCGTTTCCTTCTCAGTATTGAAAAAAATACATTTTTCATAGTTAGGCTGATTAAAAAAAAAAAATTTATTATTTTATTATTGAAGCGTCGAAATTTGACCGATATCGAAGAGATTTCGCTATTTCTAGTCGACTTCGGTTAAATTCATTTCTAATAATATCTAATAAATTTTTTCTTTTTTTTTATTTAATACAGATGTTCCGGTTAACGGTGAGATCAAGTAAAGAATCAATGTCCATAGAAATTTGTGACCTATTGGTGGACCAATTTTAATGAATCTAACCGACGCGCCCGTCAGCCCTAACTTATTTTTCATATGATGCAGAATATGATCCTTGGCATGCTTTGCTAAAGGTTCGGGAGAAAGTGGAGCATCATATCATAGAAGTGCAATGAGGACGCTATTTATAGATTGATAATCGGAATGAATAACTAAAAGGCAAATATGTTGTACCCCAAGCTTTCAGCCAGAGTTGCACTACATTATGGAAACTGATGACCATCTCGTATGTAGGACCACTGTAGGTTAATTATGTGAGAATCATTTGTTATCGCGTAGGACAATACTATTAATGAAGACAGCTGTTTATGTCAAAATAGAGTCAAAGATCATATTAGCTTACGTCTGACAAGCGGAATAGATCAACCGGGCAGTGGGACAGTATTAGTCTTTAAACACGTAAAATATGGTGTTATTGAGGTTAGTTATTGTTAATTTTGATTAGCGCTCTTTACCTTGGTTTTTATTTTTATTTTTATTTTTTATTTTTTATTATGTATGATTTAAAGCGTGACAAGAAAACTGAAACGTGAAGAATTAGCTCCACCTTCAATCTATTTTACAATGCAATTGGCAAACAGTTACTTTGATTTACTTTTACGGGATCAATTATCATTAAACGTATAATGAACAAGACATGAAGTAACGATGAAAAATGAAGGGAAAGTAAGCTTGCCATGTATAACAGCGCGAATGCGGGGATTAAAAGAAAAATTGTAAAATCGTTTCATTTCAATTGTATATAGGCGCTCATTCGTTAATAATTTTACATCCACTTCTTTTTTAAATAACCATTTTTTATGTATCGGAGAACTACAATACTGTCAGATATGCTAACTTTGTCGCGTCGATTCCGAGATGTACATTTCCTTTAAATAACTTTAATGTTAGCATAGTAAGTTGCTGTCTGTCCAATACTCTGTTTCCTTTTTTTTTCTTTTTTTTGTTTATCGTCGACCCATTATTCGTTGTGTTACGTATATAACAATTTAAAATTAAAAAATGAAATTTGCAAAGGTAGATTTTTCAACGGCTTTTCTGTTTTGCAACTGTACATTAGCAGAGGAATTCATTGTATCAATCTCGTTAAACGAATCTCAATATAATTATGTATACGTAGTGAAATTTAGAAAAACAAGTATTGATGTAGATGAGCAGAACTCGATGCAAGTGTGAGGAATTTGAAGAAACGGACGGACGTTGCCTCAAAATATTATACTTTGAAATCCTTTCTTCTAAACAACAATAGAATTATATATATAAAAAAAAAAATTAATTTACATTTAGTTGTTGCTTAAGGATATAAGTATTATGTTTTTGGCATCTATGGAAAAAAAAATCGGCTATTGCAGATGCTTTTTAAAATATAAATTCTATGAATGAAATATTTACTAAAATATTTAAATAAATACGGTACAATAAATTACTGAAAATAAATACGCAGATATGATAGAAGAAAACTGAAGCCTGTACAAAGATAGTAATAAAAAAAAGACAAGAAAAGTAAAGTAAAGAAAGAAAGAAAGAAAGAAAGAAAGAAAGAAGGTTTGTCGAGTCGCGCAGATGCAGCGCTGTAATTAAAAGTATATAATCGACTCATAAAATTATATGCATTTGCATATAAATGAAATGTATGTTCGTAAAAATAAATTTTATATATATATATATATATATAAGGTATATATAAATATATACATTTACATATACATATGTTAGCGAGTATCGTTAAATCATTCGCCGCGAAGTTTATCCTGGATAATGTAAACGTTATTACAGCTCTAATCTGTTCGCCTTCTCTTATTTCTATATTTTCGTCTAACATTTTTCTTTCCTTTTAATCGTTAATAATTGAAACGATGAAACTTTCACTTTCAAGCTTATTACAAGCTCTGGTCGAAATACGCAACGAATGATGCCTAGGCTCATTATGTCGTTCAAGTCAAATTTAGATACATATTGTTAATTTAAAATAAGCTTCATTTGTTTATTTATATTATGAATTGATTGGAACTAATAAGTTTTTTAAGTGGATTATGGCAAGTATCATGTACCTAATGAGATTTTTTTCAAAAAAAAAAAATGAATGTAATTTTATATGCGAATGTCGATCGATTTTATGTTATTAATTTTCTTAGTTTTTAATAATTGGGCTACGTATAAGTAATTGTTTTTAAAGTTTTAGTGAAAAATTTATCGCAAGACGTATTGGACTTTTTGTATATAGTTTATAGTAAATAAATAACATTCTGATAGGCAGAGTAAATGGCGGCCGTGAATCCAACGATTCTTTATCTATTGATACATTTCGTTGTAAACAAAAATAATTTTGAGAATTACTTGGATACATGTGAAGTGTATAAGATTTTACGCTTCGCGATACCATAAAATAAGATATTTTATGAGCTGTCTCATCAATCTTTAAAAACATTCACCGATTCGCATGCCCCAATTAAAAAATAAGAGAATACTATGAATCATATTATATATATATATATTATTTTGACAAAATTAGTAATAATAAATATGATAAGAATAAGCAAAAAAAATGTATTTTAAATTAACAGTACATTTAAGTTGGCATTTTAACCCTTCTTTTTCCAATATATATATACATATATACATATATGTATGTATATATTACTGATTTGATGCGGGTTTTTTCATTTATATTATAAAGAAAGCAATGTAAGCTTATTGTAAAAAAATTCATGACGAATTTATATTTTGGAAACTTGCATTTATAAGAAGACAGATACCAATTAATATTAGTAAGCATTTAAATCATTTAAACAATGAGACTGCTGTTTAAATTTTGTTTTTACATTACTTTATGACATAAGAAAAAGAGTAATACTATACTATGATAGATAAAAAAATCTTTAAGCTTAATATTTCTTTTTTATATATTTTATTGATTAATTATATCATTGTAATATACTATTTCTTTTTTCTTAGAAAATTGGTGTATTAAAGAAAAACACTAAAAAGATATGTTTTTCTTATGAACGAAAGAAGATATTTATTTTAGATAAAAGTGATTTTTAGTTTCTCTCTCTCTCTCTTTCTCTCTCTCTCTTTTCCTCTATTTTTTTTATTTAAAATTTACAGTGAAACAACTCTTTTGTTTGTATAATATATACATGTATTTATTATCGAAAAATATTTGAAAAATATATCTGAAATTAAAAAATATAATAAAATATATTGAGAAAAAATCTTAAAAAATTTGTATTGAAACATTCCATGGTCTTTTTTTTTTTAGTTTTTATTTCAAATAAGCAGCGATCGAAAGCGATTCTATTGTTCGTTTTATTTTATTATTAATTTTTATAAATTGGTAAACATTTAAGTAATAAATATAATTTGAGGAAGAAGAAAACTCGGAATGTAAATATATCGTTACAAAAGTTTTTTTATTTTCTTTAAATAATTCATATTTTGCACAAAAAGTTGATTAATTTAGAAACTAGTTGTTTATTATATATATATATGATCCAGAATAGAGGAATAAGTAAATAAATAAATGAATGTTTTGAATTGTAATACTGTTAAGGTATAAATATCTTAAAGGGAATGAATAAAGATGTGGGCAGCCAAATTGGCCACAAAGCGCGGGTGCATATTTATGAATTAATAAACGACTTCAGCATGTAACAAATATATTTGGAAGTAAGATTCGCTGTGGAAGAAGGGTGCAGAGGGCTTATGATTTTATTCTCCGTGAACACTGACGCTGACGACGAGGATGGCGAGGAAAGTGAAGAGGAAATGAAAAACTACGGGAGCAGTTGTTCGTATTCAGACAGACTTTAATAATTGTAAGAATACCTTAACAGTCGCAGCATGAAAGGATATTCGTACATAGAAATTGATTATTATGCAATTATACAGAGTATGGCGAATACGCAAGAACAAACGATTAAATCGTGAAAGACCTGCTATATAATGTTGTACTTGATACATTTTCTTAAAAGCATGTCTTTACAACTATTTGTCTTGGTCTGCTCTTTCACTTAACGCATTAGACGTACACTCGGTACCTTGAATGTACTACTTGCTTTAGTAATTAATGCCTAATTTAATATACATATGCGTTGAGTCGCGCATGCATGTAGCGCACACACGAGGCCAAAAGATAACGACAAAGCCAGAAAGTAATTATTTTAGCCATTGACGAGTCTTATATACATTTAGATTTAGTTTTTATAGTTTCCCGCTTTAATGAGGCTTTTAATGAATGAAATCGGGCGATTAATTGCAATTGCAGAAGAAATTGTACGAAATAGAAATGTATTTGAAGTAATTTCCAAGATGCTGGATCATTCGATGGAAATATTGCCATTCAATTCATTGTACTTTACGACATAAAAGTGTATATAACATACGGCTAGACCGAAAGCAATAGCCTTGACAAAACACTCGATCGTAATCTTCCCGTGTGAGTGATACAACAAGTCACGTGGTTTTGCGGCTAGAAAGAGAGGGAGAGATATTAAGAGGATTAATTTAAATGCCATAACCTATTTCTAAAATTTCTAAAATTATTGCAAGGATTCGCGTAATCAATCGAGCTTTCGGAATTCAAAGCGCCATTAAAGTTAAATTCGCCTCGGAATCTCTACATCCGTCCACGATCTCGTATTCGCAAACGCATGCGCGGAGCCGAGCTTATTTATTCCATCCCCTTCCCCTTCCCCCCGAAGTTACCGCCTTCAGAAATTCATAGAATTCGCGAGAAACATAAGACGAAAGTGCAGGCTTTAAAGTTTCCCTCGTCATTTTCCTATTATTGTCATGCAATTTTCCCATCGCGTAAACATCCAGTAAACAGAGAGGCGATTTTACGAAAATTTTCGACTTTCAGCTAATTTTGGTAATAAATCTACGGATAAATACTTCTAAATCATTTTATCTGTTCTTACGTTCACTTCAATGGCTTTACATTATCATTCTTCTTCTTCTTCATCTTCTTCTTATTATTATTATTACTATTACTATTATTATTATTATTATTATTATTATTATTATTATTATTATTATTATTTAACGTTGTTTACAAATTGTAACGTAAGTTGCTTAAGATGCGATGATCAAGATATAGAATAAAAAATTGCTCATACGTAGCGTGCGAATGCGTTAAAGAAACACTCCATGAACGTGTTAGAAGTAGCGCCAAGCGATGATCGTCGATAACTATTACGGGAATGCGCCTTCTTATTTTGTTTCTTCTTTGTGGGAGAACAAAAAACATACATACATACATATATATATATATATATGTATGAATGTATGAATGTACGCATTTACATAAAGAGTTGAGAGGTGCATACTCATGCGGCATGGTTTATCTTCTATATGCTAGGATTGTTATGGTGTTCCTTTGCTTGAAGTCGAAACGGTGGAATGGAAGGTCGGTATGGTGTTGTATACTCGTAATGAAATTAGGCGACGAGTCCGCGTGACGGATGGAGAAGTAATAGCGCGATGGCACCTGCTCCGAGACGGAGATCGGCGGGGGACGAAAAATAGAATACATGTACGAAATACACCGATTATAATTTATCATCCTTCTCGATGAAAACGCCCTCGTACATCCGAGTCTTTCCACCTCCTCTACGCGCACTTGATTTTGACGACAATTGCCGACTTATCGTACCTCCCCCTCTCCCCGTCCCCGCCCCTCGGCCCTTGACGAAGTTGCATTGACTAGCTCAAGATAATTCTTGCTCAGTGTCCTAAAAACTATAATATATCCTTAATTAATGAATTAACGTTAACTTATATCGAAAGGTAATTAATAGTTCCCATTCGATTATTGCCGGCTGCGGTGATATACATACATATATATATATATGCGTAGATATATGTTACAGGAATGACTGCTGGGACAACGATCGATTACATCCAAATATTCTAATAAATACATTACCGCGCTTTCTACAAGGACGCTTTGTACAAAGAAATTCTTATGATTGTTGTTCGTGGTTGTGATTACGGCCCCTGTAGAGGACGAGAATAAATATTATACGATAAATAAGCGCCGAGCCAATAAGGAAGGATTACACAGCTACGCTACTTTTAATTACAACGAGTCCTTGCATGTACAATATTACAATCAGCTAGAGCTTCGATTCTACGTGCGTTCTGTCATTGCCTACAGCATTCCGTGCACGAGCTACTAATTAATAATGGATCGCCCGTGCCGCCATTACCCGCCGGATAATGTCCAATGTAGAACAAGTGGTATTCTTGGGAGCCGAGCTCGTGTCCCGCCGGCTAAATCGACCTCTTGGCCAACGGAACTTGCCGTTAAAAATTCAAATTAAGCCTGCCCGCCCGATTCGTCGGTCGCCAGCTGCTGTTTCCACGGCGAGGCCGCTCTCGGGGTTCCTGTAGGGGTTCCTGTAAGGGCATCCTTCGGGAGCGAGGAGCAAACGCGGTCGATCCGGAGGGTCGAGTCTAGGCGGAGCGCCGGACGGTAGGGAGGGGTGGGCGGGCGAGTCGGATAGAGATGGTCTTCACTCGGGCCTCAGGGCGTTGTGCTTGCCCTCGTCCTCCTTCATCTGGGCCTGGGCGTCCTCCCAGAGGAGCCTCTCCCGTCCGCGCTCCACCTCCTCGGGCTCCTCATCCATCGGCTCGGCGTTCACGAGCTCGCTCTGCTCGCCGGTGTCCCGGGCGTCCTCCGGGGCGAGAAAGACCCCCGCGGCCCCGGCTGCGAGACACTTGCGCCTGTAGTCGGGGTTGTCGGGTGCGCGCCTGCGACAAGAGTCGCAGAGGGTGTCGGCGCTCGGGGTGCAGGACCTCGCCTCGTAGAGGCCGACGCCGCACCGGGAGCAGATCCAGCAGGGCTGGCTCCCGTGGTGGGGCGAGTACGTTCCCGGGCGGCATTCCGCGCAGAGGGTGTCCTTGCCCCGTCCGCAGCGCTCGACGACGCCCCAGCCCGGGGCGCACCGGCTGCAGTGGGAGTCACCCCGGTGGTGGCGCAGGTGCGCGCGGCCCTCGCCGACCTGAAAACCAAAAGAACAAGGGGCCTGATGAGTGGAGCCGATGGCTAGGGAGTGTGGGGTGAGGGGGTGAGTGGCTTCGTCGGCTCAGCGGCTTAGCGTTGCCGCCTAAGGGGCCTGAGGGGCTAAGTAATGGGCTATTCTGGAGTAGGAGGAGATGGTAGATGGGAGATGGGACGGGACGGAACGAGACGAGACCGGAAGGTCGGGGACGGGTTCGTGGGAAGTTGCCGCTCCGACGGTTCGCTCACGAATGCTGCCCCGATGCCCATTGTTTTTCATTATTTAAATGCGCGCCGCTCTCGCCTCGCCCCCCCCCCTCCTCCCCCCATCCACCCCACCCCACCACAATATAGGATGCGCCTTTAAGTCACCCCACTCCACATTCAATGATATTGACAAGCCCGCGTCGTCGAGCTCGCACCTCGTGCGGCTTTAATAGCAAAGCGGTGCATCGGTCCCCGTGATGCAGGGGCCCTTTTCATTCTGTCCCTTGGGCCGGAATCGATGTGCGCGCGTTCGCACGTGTGCGGGTATTAAATTGCCGGTTGCGCCTGAGATCCGAGCCACGGCCTCCTCGCATCGGCCTTAATTATCATATAAAAATATAAAATTACGGAGCTCCTTCGTACTTGTTAAAGTAATGAATGCGCAAGGTGGTAAAGGTGCGGCATCATAATGAGGCATTAAAAAAAGTAATGAATTTAAATCAAATTCAAGGCACTCGAAAATGAAGAGCCGCGCCGCCACCATATAATATTCTTTGGGGATTGTATTTCAAGCGCCTCGTTCATACATTTGGTTTATCGTACAGTGCGCCTGGCTGCGCATCGTGTTTGTGCGTGCGTGCGTGCGTGCGTACGTGCGTGCGGACACGAGGGGTAATGGAAGAGGGAAGGAATGCGCGGCTGAAAGTGGCCGAGTTTCAATTATTCGCGTTTATAATGTTTTAAAGATTCGATCGCTGGTAGCTGAGTGGATGGATGTTCTGTCGGTGGTAGGATAATAAGGATGGCTCAACGGCGATGATTTTCGGGAGGAGAAGGAGGCCTCGATGGGACTAAAGCGAGCGCGGCCGAGGGAGTCCGAGCACGAGGTCGAGTCTGCCGAGTATGGAGCGCAGATGCCGGGAAATGTCCTTGCGGGCGACCGGGCTAGATTCGTGGATTGGGAAGGGTGGTGAGGGAGGGGGAGAGGTTCGTAAACGGTGAGGATGTATAAGGAGCGAGAGGAGGTGATCGGCTCCTCGCGTCGCTCCCGAGAGATAATCGAGCGACGGCTCGGAGGAAAAAAGGTCACCACCAGCCAGGGCCTGCTCTCCTAAGCGAAGCGACTCGACGCACCCAGGAACAGGTGCTCCTCCGGCAGACTCGCCAGCTAACTTGCAGCTTGCATCTCCGCGACACCTCCACGATCAATCGTCGTCCATCGTTCGTCCCAAGCCTCCCCATCCTCCAATGACTCGGTCTCTCTCTCTCTCTCTCTCTGTCTCTGTCTCTGTCTCCTAACAACGACAGCCTGCCTCCGTGCGTAAGCTCATTACGTAAAGAGTATACGTAAAATTGATTGACTTTGGCCCTTAGAACATCTACCACGTCGCATTTACCTTCCGTACGTATAATACCAGAAACGAGTCAATTAGGACTTTTATTTTGGACTTGTATTAATATATTGGAAACGAGCCACTCTTTTAAAACCTTATTCTTAATTCTTTTGTCGATTATACGCCCATGGTTCAATAACAATAATAACAATAATGATTGTAATAATGATAATTGGCAAAATAACATCATCGGCGGTGGGGAGCGTTCCACGTTTCCGGGAAAGCATGAAACACGGCGAGAGTTGTCGCGATAATTGTGAATTTAGCTGATTCTCGTGGATATTACGTCATAGAAAATAGAAGCGCAGCCGCACGATTTGCAATGGCCGATTTATATTTACAAATTATCGATATCATATCAAAGAATGGGCGACGACGAACGATGGCCTTACTGATCTTAGCGGGCGCGCAAGTAAGTCCGTAGCATAGATTGGCCTTTTAAGATAATATTAAACTTGGTCCTTCCTTTCTCCTTCTCTCGCCCCCTCTCTCTCTCTCTCTCTCTCTCTCTCTCTCGACCCTTTATTCCGTAATAATCGGACTAGTAGCTTGTCGTAGGTCATTGGCCGAATCATTGTAGATCCGAAATACGGAGTTTAGGTGCGCGCGCGCGCGCGCAGCTGTCTATTACTGACGTTATCGGAGGGCTGGCTAAAAAAATTACTCATTCGCGGCGACCTAATTGGTCGCTTGTCAAGAAATAAAGAGTGAGAGAGAGGGGGGGAGGGATGCACTTGCTCGGGCAGGTAAGAGCGCCCTGGAGGCAATGATCGAGTGAAAAATATCGAGGGCGCAGACGGCAGAAAGGCGCGAGGATCAAGAAGCGAATTTTTCCCGGGATGGCTTCCCCCCTCTCCCCCTCTCGCCCCGGTACTCACGGGTGGCAGGAATTTAATTAGCCGCCGCTCGACGGCTCGACCGAGTGGTAAGGGCAAAAACGCGGATAAGGTGCCCGCTGTGTCGGTGTCGCATTAACGAAGAGACGGACGCTCGGAGGCGTACGCACGCACTCACGCACTCGCGCACAGGCCCATGCACTCACTCACTCACTCACTCGCGCGCGCACTCACGCACGCTTAAAGGAGAGTAACATAAGCCGGCAGCTGGCACGTGCCGCCCGAAAACAAAGGGGAAAAAAAGGAAAGGCAGCCGGCGAAGACCTCGTTTTCTCGTCCGCCCCCTACCCCAATAACCCCCACCCCATCGCGACTTTTTCGAGTCTCCTTATATTGCCATCGGCGGGCTTCGCGTTAGCATCCTCGCGCACTCTTACCCACAGCCTCGTTTCCCTAATAAAGACCGCGAGCTCTACTCCCGACTCCCTCGGCCTCCCTCCTATCAATTTTATCATCGATTTCAATATCTTCCGAGTTGGGTAAACTCGGCGCCTGGAAAACAAAAGTATCTACCCTCACCGTCCAATTCCTATGCTCTCCTTTCGTTCATTGTGCGGTAAAGTTCGTCCCCGAGGCGCGACCGAACTCGAAAGAACCTTCGTATATTATTATTATTATTTATTATTTGCCCGTGCCCGAAAACTTTTTGCCAATCCTTAGCTCGGCCAATCTTTTCATCCCGAATCCGAGCACTCGCCCGACTTACTTACTTACTTACCCATGTGCATGTAAAAATCCCAATCTCCTTCGGATCTACATGCTCTCGGGCCCCTCAACAATACCATGTCCTTATTCGACTAACCGCGTTATCTAACCCTTACACCTGAAAATGTCCATTCCATAACGGAACGAGAGAGAGAGAGAGAGAGAGAGCGTCCGAGTTGTCACTTCTGGTTATTGACTGGTTATCTCCCGTTCCTCGCTCTCCCTTCTTGTGCCGCTCCCGCCCTCCTCCCCCGTCCCGCACTCCGTCGAATTTTTCGGGCGAGCGTTCCCTCCTTGCCGTGTCCGTATGTTTTTCGTTCCGTTTCGTTTCGTTTCGTTTCGACGCTCGTTCGCCGCTCCTCTCTGACTTTAATGTCCCTCCCCTGTGTATTCCAATCGCCGCGAGAACTTCATCCTCGCTCGACGCTTATTATACGGTCGAGCGCAGGAGGGGCTGGCTCTTACTCCAATATGTTCCGCTTTCTTTTGTATTCCTTTGAAATGGACCAAGGAGATTTACTTTCCCGGAAATAGGAAGTGGCAAATTGTATTTGACGTGGAGGATCGAGGCGCTTACGCCTCCAGAAAACGAATCGACCTTTTCTCAAAATCCCCCCCCCCGCGTCATCGCCATCGACATCGCCATCGTCGTCGCCATCGCCATCGACATCGACATGGCGTTGTTATTATTGCCTTTAATACAGCCGGATTCTCATGCGCTGGATTTATAGTCGATCCCCTGCATCACCATATACGCGCATACATATGTTATAGCCGAATTTCGATCTTTCGATGCACTCGGCGAATAAATAATGTTCGAGGGAGAAAAAGTTGTTATTGCAAGGCAACGGTAACGGGGCTTATTCTGAAAAAAAAGGTGAAGAGTCCTTGGATCCAGAGTATCATGTTATCAAGTCGTTCTGGAATTCGCCAGTAGAATTTGCCGCTTCATTAAACATGTAATACGAGCCTCGAGTGTCGGGGAGAGGGACCATTCTCCCGTCCATTTTCGTAATAAAATGAAAACGTCATTTTTATATTTGCACGTCCCATGAAAATTACCCGATATTGCGAGAAATTAAATAAATACGGCGGCGAAAAGTCCATCAGGAATTAGCATTTGCAATTTTCAGGCGATAATAACGTGCGTAGGAGATTACGAGGTTAATTTTATGTATATTCATATTCCGTTAAATAAATACGTCAATAAATTGTTAAATATTGTTCTTTTAATGAACTTTTTTTAATCACGTAAAATTAATTATCTCAGCCGAGCTCAATAATATTCCTTGATTAAAGCATCAACTTTTCATTAGCCAATTATTATTTTTTAATGCAATCGATCAGGCTTCATAAAGTTTCCGTAAATAGCTCCAATACCTTTATATTATTCGTAGATATAAGCGTGTATTGTATTTATAATCCCCGTTTAATAAAAAATAACAATCTCCAATGCGGTATTATTGGTTTAATAAGCAATCTCAGTCGGCTTGTAAGGAAATTAAGGCTTTTAAAAACTCACCCTAACGAAATAATGATAAACAAATTTATTAAAAGCGGACGTTCTTATTGTTTTTCTTTTTCTTTTTCTTTTTCTTTTTCTTTTTCAATTATCAATAAGTATGGACGGGGATGTATGAGAGTATTGGTGGTAGACTAAGTCGGGAAAAGAGGATCTGTACCAGCGAAAATGTAAGATCAGGATTTTTATTCCCGAGAGAGCTGAGCCCCGGGCACTGTTGTAGATTTTCCACCCCCCCTCCCCCTAAAGAGATGATAAATATATATGTTCTAACTATATAGAATATATCTCGAAGCTAGGGACCGACGAAAAATTCTCATGAAACTCTTGTTCTTGCAAGATCCTAATTGGTATGCGAGTCTAGGTACGGCAATCAGAATAATAATAATAATAATAGTAATAATCGCAATCCGAAATAGATCGGTGATTAGGATAGTTGAGATGATCTATGGTGGGGAGGGGGGAGGGAGAAAGGGATCGAGGAGAAGTATTTTCGGTCGGCGTCGACGGGGAGCCGACGACAAATAGATTTCCAGAGCAATCGAGGCGACAGCTGCTTCGTCATCCGTCCGGTAAGAATACTACCCCCGAGGATCACTCGGGGATCAGGAAACTCGAAAAGGACTGGAGTCGTCGCGTGCCAGGAATAGATAAGACGCCGCGGCTCCCGGACTAATAAGTAACCCGGGCACATACGCGATACCCGATCCGAGGAATTCTTTCGATGTACTGCTTCCCACTCTCTTGTCTCCCTGGCGCACGTTCATATCGATAGATCGATCGATCGATCGATCGATCGATCCTTTCCTTATCCTCATGACCCGGGACGTCTGACACCGCTCGGTCCAGTCACTCCAACCCGTCACCCCGTCACTCCAACCCCTACCATACGTGACACGCACGTATTACATTCGTATTATATTCGCCGCGTCGCATGGAGAGAGAAGGACGTTTACAGGAAGAATTTCAGGAAGCCCCGGGGATCATTTATCCCCATAGACGTTATCCCTATAAACGCATTTGTTCGCGCTGCAGCGTAATAAATAAATAAATAAATAAATAAATAAATAAAGAATCTTCGGGTTCGTAGGTTCGAGAGCGATATATCGGACGTTGAAATGTAGAGTCTATCCGCCGGAGAGCTTTTCCAATTTTACTTCCGGTTCACTCGTGTTATTCTAGCGAACATTTCCTATCGATGATTTTGGAAAAGCTCCTGCAGCGGATTGATTTTCGCGCGTCCTGTACCATCGCATGCGAATTAAAGGCATAAATTAAGGAAGAAGAGGAGATAAAGAAGACAATGATAATTAAAACGCGTAAAATAAATTCCGACGGAGCTTCGGTGATATTATTCTTATCGCTTCGTACGATTTTCCTTAAGGATAATTAGGAAACGATTAACCATTCGCAGTACCGAGTAAAGGATAACGATCATTTTGTTTTCGTATCACAACTACGCTTTCACATTTCCACGTTATTTGTTCGGAGAGAACAGAGGAGAGATTTTTAAAAAGTTTCCAATGAAAATTCCTTTACAATATACGGAATTGAAAAGCCAGCTGTTAGCTAATGTCGGGAGTACGTGGACACGTTATTCTAATGCCGTTAATACTCCGGTGGCTGGTTTTATCGTCGATTAATAATTTTAAGGAGATTTATTAGTTAAATGAAGGAGAGCCTCGTTGTAATTATTTTAACTGTAAAATTGGCTTTTGTTTGGAATATTCGATCAGTCCAGCGAGGCTTAAAAATACTCCAAATGTATTTACGGACAACGAACGTTGCGTAGGAAAAAAATTCTCTTTATTATAGATCATTTACCCTGCCCGCATTTTTCACCAATCAGCTTTTTATCCGTTCGACTGGATCCTTCGTCGTCCCGTTCAAACGCTTGTTTTTTTAATTCTTTCGATCCGGATGATAGTAAAAAAAAAAAAATCATTCGGTTACGCTCGCAAAGCCTCGCCAGCCGAATTCAATCCTCGTTTACACGTACGAGAGAGGATTTTCAGTGTCCGTGAAGCGGGAGTCCTTCGTCTTCGCAGCCGCCGCGATCATTTGCCACGAAAGTACTGTGTATATTGTAATATAATTTATAGTGGGAATATTGCGGGGCAGCGGTTCTAATGGGGAAACTTTCAATACTCTGTTACGAGCTTTGAAGTTGGCGTTTCCTCTTTTTTAAAATCTCGTCCCACCGCTATTGTTTTCGGTTGAAGCTCGAAACTTTTAACGGTCGTAATAAAGCTTAGTTACGCATGGGGAAACGGGTTAAGCATCTACCTCCCCCCCCCTCTCTATGTTCGAACCGCAGTTGCAAAACGCTAGAGTGAGTGGTTGTGGGGGGGAGGGGGATTAACATTTTATTCCGGGGTCCCGGCAAAAGACACGTATCACGTGGGACTTGGGAAACGCGCGCGCGCGCGCGCGCGTGCGAGTGTGGGAGAGTGAGAGAGAGTGAGAGAGAGAGAGAGAGAGAGAAAGAGCGGGAGGGAAGGGCTGAGAGTCGTCAGTCAGTTGAAGCGTGTGGGCGTGAGGGATGGGAGGGGTCGGGAAAGACGAGAGAGGGGTCAAAGAAATATATTTATCTTGAAAAGGTCCTGCACGTGAAAACTAACGGCCAAGTTCTCCTCTTGATTTTGTTTGACTTTCATTTCCGTAGCCATTAAAGCCCGAGATAAAAGAAAATTTCCGGACAATGTCCTATGAATTATCGTTATAAAATGCTCATTATGTTAGATGAAAAGTTTTTGAAAATAGAGACCAGAAGACGAATTACAATGACGCGAAGCCCTACCACAAGCTTACAATGCAGTAAAATTTAAATATTAATAAATATTCAGCTGTTCGTATGTATAACGCCACCACACGAATTATCCTATTATCCCATGCATGTGTGTTTGACGTGTGCAAGTTCGTTTAAGGACGTTTAAAGCAGCTTTAACGTACCACAGAAGTCTACCGAGTGTGCACGTACACGTACACGCACCCGTGCACGGATATTGGTCGAATATAAATACACACGGGGGGTTCTGAGTAATAAAGGAAATAAAATCATATGAAAGAACTAAAACTGGAAATAAATAAAATTTACGGAAGGATTGCGAGCGAAAAGAATAGAAAGTAGAAAACGGTTAGAGGTTGCAGAAGGTACAAATTGAGAAATAATAAAAACATTTATTATTTTCTTGCTTAGTATTTGAAACTAGAAGGGCGCTCTTGTCATTAATTCGTTAAGTAATTGTGTATTAATTATGAAACAGTTTATTGCAGTACCGCAATAAAACTTTTAAACGCATCTGTACGTGCAATAAAGTATTTTATATTATAAAGAAGTGGCATCGCTATTTACAGAACATACATACGTATATATATATATATATATATATCCTCGCGTATACGTATATTCGACTGACCTATTTCAAAAAAATATAAAATCTGCCATCGTATATGCATACGTACGTACGTATACGTGGGCAGAGGTACTCAGCTCTCGTATATACGAATAAAGCTACGTATTCTTATATCGGATGAAGAAGCTCGTAATGCAATAATAAGATTAAAAGGTTAGAACGGGGGCTCGTCGTTGGAGTCGTGTTACTATGTCTATGAGCGATAATGACGTTCGGATGCATCAGAAAATAAAGGCAAAAACGCTTCCAGACCGATTCGAAGGACGAAGATTCGAGGGACAACCGGATTTTATGGTAAAATGTTTCATTAGGCAAAATTGCAACGAAAATGGAACGACTGAAATGATCCGCGCGCTTTTCATCTAAGGGAAGCTATTATTAACAGTTGCTGGGATAAGCGTAAAGTTGAAGCGAAGAAGTCCTAGTGCACTGCGGTGCTGATGGGGTTATTGGGGCGGAGGGGGGGGGAAGAAGGATTTGCGCGACATTGCAGACGTACATTTGCGTTGACAATGAAACGTCCGGAAGGAACGGAGCATACAAGTGCACAATGCACACCCACACGGAAGCAGACTTCCGTACATTGCAGCTCTCGACTTTCCCTGCATTTTCTCCCTTATTGCTCTCTCTCTCTCTCTCTCTCTCTCTCTCTCTCTCTCTCTCTCTCCCTCTCTCTCCCTCTCTCTCCCTCTCTCCCTCTCTATCTCTCTCTCTCTCTCTCTCGGTTTCGTTTGTTATGCTTTTCCCCTTTCTGTCCGGCTTCCTCGTGCAGTCGCGCATACGGACGTGATGCGAAAAACGGAAGTGGAGCGGGGCGGGCCGGGGTGAGGCGGGGTGGGTGAGAGCCGGGGCGCGCCAGCTGGCCGCATATGTAATTTGCCGGGCACCGATAGAGGATCCAAACGCGATAAATATTCCACGGCCGACAGTACGAGTGGTATCTTCGCAGCTTTTGCGGAAATTTTGTTCCTTTTTTCGGCTCTCCCCTCCCCGCCGCCCACGTCACCCTCCGGGGCCAGAGCGCCTCGCTCTCACCCTCCCCCACCAAACTCATTCCCCACTTACAGGGTCCTCGCACGGGTCGCACGGCAGACCCGCGTGTGGGACGCCAACGACCACGACGACGCCAACGACCACGACGACGACGGCGACGACGCCAACGTCCACGACTCTCCGGAGCTCACGGCGATCGTTTAAAAATCCGCTCCTCTTGAAGCTGGCTCACTTTTCCCGCAGCCCCTCCTGACAAATAAAAACGTTATTGCTCGGGAGATTTACGCTCGCGGGATTTACATACTCCCCCCGACGCTCTTCTTCCACCTCCGTTATTTTGTTAATTGCAATTACCTATAAGTATTGTGGACCAGACCTTCACCGAGACTAAAACACTGACAACGCGTACTCGACCATTTTCCCAGCTTTTTTTTATAGCAAATCCCGTTCCGTATTGATAACAACAATAGTATTGGCTTTCGTACGTCGCTCCTTCCAATAAGAGAATTTATTTACTCAGTTTATGTTTTTTTTTATTTTTTCAGGAAGTCGCATCTGAAGAAATCCACCGAATGCTCCTGTTGGTAGAATAAAAAGTAATTTCCCCGGAATATAACGAAGGCGCGATATGGCTGATATGGGAAGGAGCCAGTAAAATTCAATTAAACGAGGATTGATACACCGCACCTGCAGGGCCGGGGAGGGGGGTGGGTGGGCGTGCGCGTATATCCGTCCAGGTTTGAAAAGCCTAGAGAGGATTTCGGTAGGTAAAGGTAAAGGTAAAGGTAAAGATAAAGGGAAACTCGAGAGAAAATCGCTAACGACCGAGGGACAGGGGTGCTTTCGAGTTTTTTTTTCTTCTCTTTTGGTGTTAGTGTCGAGGCCGCCCTCGGTCCTCGGGGAGACGCGGTCGCGAGGCTCGAAAATTCGCACGGGCTCGTAACGAGGTTGTATTAGCTCGCTCTCACAACATCGTTAACGCTCTGAATGTATCACTTGGTGGGACAAAAGAGGGGAAATGCCTTTGAAAGGCGAGGCTAACCCATTAATGGACGGCGAGGACGCCCTGAGAGACAAAGGGCCGGGAGGGAGGGGACGGCGACTTTAGAAATGTCTCGAAGCTTTTGTCGTTCGTTCGTTCGTTCGTTCGTTCGTTCGTTCGTTCGTTTCGAGTTGGGCAAGCAAGCCCGCGGTCGCATTTACCCACTCGACTTCAACTTTTCAACTTCTCGACTACTTGGGCCGCCGCCCGGTGGACTTTGATCCCGCGCGAGCGGCTCCCAACTGCCGATCTATCGATCGCTCGACGACGATACACCGCCCATCTCCCAACGAGGAGTTCCGACCGCTCCTCGTCCGCGCGTATTTTTCATATCCTCGAAATCCCTTCCCCTCGGCTTAAACTGTCGATTCACCACATCATTTGCCTAAAAGACTTTCATCGCATTTATACACAAGTGACTTACATTTCCTACGGGAGCCTCTATTATTATTTTGCCATTTCCTCCGATAGGGATTTTACCTTACTCTTCCACCCCCCCCCACTCCTCTTTCTACTTCGACTCCGGCACGATCATCCCGGTCTCATTCGACGCTTACGTAAAAAAAGGAAGCTACGCCAAGACAGACAGACAGGCAGACAGACAGACAGACAGACCGAGAGTCTTTGTATTAACCTACGTTTACGTACCCTCGATAAAATGCTTTTATCTCCCAAGGTTTTTAGCTTCGACAGTCTTATTCACTCGGAATTATGGAAAGACTCCGAATGCTTATTCATTTTATTATTTATACTTTCCATGGGCATCGTATAAGACTTGCACGCGAAAGCGGTTATAGAATCTTAAAAAGAATTTCTCTCCCCCCCCCCATTTCATCTCGTTATTTAAATATTCAAAAGTTCAATTTCATTCGGAATGCCTATGAGAATTAATATATCTAAAGGTTTTTTCTCCCCTTTTCCCCTTATTTTCCTTATTTTTCTTTTTTTTTTTTTTACTTTCTCTTTTAAATTACATTTTTAAGCTCGTAGGAAAATAAAGGATTAAAATGTAGCCCAGAAATTTGATACGCTTTGAATCCAATGCAGTAAATATGCTGCTTTACATATTTATTACGTACAGGTGTGCGTGTGCATACTGGCGCTCGCGTATACGAGTACTTCATAATGCCTTTATAAAATAAAGCTGCTTTCTTTATTTCTATGCAATATTTATCGCCATTATACGAGAAAGACGCTCACATTTTTTTTAAACGCCCGAGGAATTTTTTCTCAAACGTACAAATACGCGCTCGAGTGTAAATAAAATGTTTCCTTTTTCTCCCTCTGTCTCTCTCGCTCTATCTATCTATTTCTATTCTATTTGTATTTTCTTTATACAAATAAAATCCCTTTATTTGTTTCATATGCAAATCCATCCTAGAGCGATGAAAAACATTCGAAAAACAATTCGAGAAATCACTTATCGCTAAATTATCTCGTCGTAAAATATTTTCAAATGTTTATTCCTTAAGCTTAAACTGTTATTATTCCTTTAAACGTAAAGTTATAAATTTATTAACTTTAAAGGACTCAACTTTATACTTATACCTGTCGTAAAAAATATAATAACATGATCTTTTTTTTTATATATATATTTGAATAGAGCCTCTTAAGTAATCCTTACCTTACCTAATAGATAATAGTAATATTACACGCTGAATAAGTACGATTACAAGATATTTGTCAGAGTCTATCCAGAATGGTTCGACGATTTCTTTAAAGATATAAATGCCGCTTCATTAATATTTATCATATTCCATTATATTATTGCCACTAAATTTTAAAGCCGAAACTTTCGGCCCAATTCTTTATACGCAATTTCTATAGCATTTTATTCTTACGTACCGTTTTATATTTCTTTAGAACTAATTTGAATATTCAATATCTTTTTTAAAATTTCTCTCGTTCACGTATACCCCCCCACCCCACACCCCCGCTCACCATACCTATATTAAACATTCAGACATGTAGCTGCGAGTGTCCTTTAATACGAAGTAAAATTATTATCAATTAGATGTTGGCGAGTGCGCGGAGCGAGGAATATAAATTCAGTCGCTTTTTAAAAATCTTGTCTCTTTATGATTTGCAGACTCGTATAACTGGCGCGACCAGAAATAAGTTGTCGATATGACCGATCCCTCGGAAAATTACTAAATATCCATAACGTCAATTAACTCCCGATGTATCGGCCACGTAAACCACGAAGACCTCTGTATATAAAATTAAAAAAAAAAAAAAAAAAAAAAAGAAGAAGAAAAAGACACTGTACTTATAATGTATGTTTGTAATAACTAAGTAAAAGTTTTTACCGCATCGTTAAAGTTGATGAAAAATTACAAAATCGTAATCACGGTGCGAAATGTAATAAAACTTGTGTAAAGTCAGAGTAGGAAATGCAAATGATTATTAGCAGAGGTGTAAGCAGGAGGACTGGAGGGTCGGCCGAGGGGATAAAATGACTGTAATTTATATGCCGAGCTGAGAAATTGTGCCGTTGTCAATTTGCCGGGAGTACTTTAAACAAGAGACTTGGCATTCGTAGGAAAAATGACATCGGCCTCGATGATACTCTGAGGCAGGGAAGCGCCGTAAACGATAATTCTCTCGTTAAACGTGTACGGACATGTAGCTTCGAATCAAGACTCAACAGACGAGATGAGGTAGTGGTTGAGGCGTTTCTCATCCATTGCCGATGATTCGATAGTTTCGTTTCGTCTGACCGAACGCGCATTCGCCCTCCCCCTCGCCACCCGCCCATCAACCCACCGCCGAGCTTATATTTGAGTTGGATCCTTCGGGATACGTGTCGCCGGCGCTGTCTATGCGCATGAGACGCGCTCGGGGCGGCGCACGAGAAAAAGATAAATAATGGCGCGGGACGGGGCAGGGTGGGGGGAGGGGGGACTTCCTCCACGGGCTACTTTATTCAACATTATTTTCCATTTCACGCTTTATAAGTGTCGACGCTTCCGCTTTATTAAGAGAAGGCCGCATAGCATTTAAGGTGCCATGGGAATGGGAAAACTGAAAAATGACTGCTATAATAGTCGGCTTGTCTCGATCCGCGGCTTAATTTGTTATTCGTTGCGTCTTATCCGGCGTGAGAACTACCTCTCCTCTCTCACTCTCTCTCTCTCTCTCACTCACTCACTCACCCACTCACTCTTTATCGTTCCTTAAGTAATTGATTCATCGGAATACGCCGCTACGGGCATCTATTGTAATGGTCTGGACGAACTTGTGCATTAGTGGCGAACGCGCTCCCACAGAAATTAAAATACCATCGGTAATACGAAGCGCCGATGAAGAAGAAGAAGAAGAAGAAGAAGAAGAAGAAGAAAAATAAATGGTTTTGTTACTTTGAATCGGAGTTTAAGCATTTGCACGCATCGAGCGCCCGACGCCTGATTTATTTAAAATACCATTACGAGTATCGCGAATCGAGTGTCATAGGTAATCGGAACCATCGGAGCTTGAACCATCGATGAAACTTGAACATTCGACGACTAAAAAAAAAATATACGGCCTTTATTTAATGATGCATTATCAATTCTCACGAAATTCATTTTTCATTTATCATAAAATGAACGGGAATTTATAGTTTCGATTCGTTTTACGGCTCTTCTACGCCTCATGCTCCTCTCCCCCTCCCGCCACTGCAACCCTCTTTTTGTTTTAATACATCTAAAACGTTAGCCCGCGCCTCCCCTTCTCGCTTTGAAATAAATTTTCAAGCGATAAAAGCACTTTTCCCGGCATTCGTCGTTTTATCCATGCAAATCGCGGGCGGTTATAAATTTTTACGGAAATTTATTTTTAAATTTTTCAACCTTTCAGCGCCGCTCCCCAAACGATTTAATATTATATACATGCGAACGTGTCCACTTCTTCTTTTCCTCCTCCTCCTTCTTCTTCTTCTTCTTCTTCCACTTCCTTTTCCTTTCGTTATCCGACTTTCGTCCAATAATTGCAAGCCTTGCGGCTTCCGAGATTATCTCGGGGCCGGATCCAGTCGGCGAAATAATTCACGCGGCGCGGCTTTGTTTATAAATTTAATTACGTGCGACGACGACTTGACGATTTGTTTGCATTCCAATTGTCCTTAGGGAGTAGACGCTACAAGTGCCTTTTTACTTATTCTTAATGATAAACGATGCGTTAATTAATTCGATGTGAATTACGATGCGAGGGTTAAAATAATTCAAAAAAATAATCAGGGGCAATGCATTTAATGTATGCAATGCCGCCGATAAGCACAATACATGTCTGGCATCATTCATAGGGATTATATATAGAAAATAGGGAGCTGGACGGAAGCTCTTTGTAAAGGAAAAAGATAAGAGACGAAAATTTTAATAATTACTCCAAGGTAATTAGTCTTTAGAGTAGAGATAGCGGATCCAGGGAAATTCTGAAACAGTTGTTGTTCCTCGAAATTTATTATCCTTATTTATCGTTGGAATTTAATTATTCAAATTATTATAGCAACTATGCCGAGTAAGATCCCGCTCACTCATACAGATGTGCTTATTTGACATATTAAAATAATATTAAGATTTATTCAAGCTATCGAGTCACTAATTAATTAAGTGGAAATCGGAGGCTCCGGGAGGGAGAAAGAACTTGGGCTAGCGGACAATAACCTACATTTTAAGTATTCGGCCTCGGAAAAAATAAGGGAAATGAAATAAAATTGGTCCCACGTGGATTAATAAATAGAAATAGGTGGATGACGAGCCCGGATATTTACCTCGATGAGGGATATGATAACGAAGAGCGAGACGATGCAGGTGACGGTGATCCTGTCGAGGGCCATCCTGGCGGAGGCCCGGGCTCGGTTAGGATGAGAAGTCGTCGGATCCAAGATATCGGCAATCCACTTTTCTCGCGACCCGTCCTTCCGATAGAGGCTATCCGAACAGAACGGTAGTGTCACTTCACCCACGCAGAGAGCCGCCGCCGCCGAATCGAGTGGAGGAGGTGTCGGTCGCGCGACTGCCGCTGGACTGAGTGGCGAAGGGCCAACCGCTGGCTACCTGATGCGGCCTGGGATGAGAGAAGGGGAGAGAGATACCGAGAGCGCAGACACGCGCTTCCCTCGGCGGTTTCGCCTCGAATGCAGTAAGTCCCGCAGCTGCGGAAAGCGGCGATCCGGGGCTCTCCCCTCCCGGCCCCCGCGCGATCGTCACGTGGTGGCGGAAAGGCGGCCAGCCTGTCGACCCTCTCCCACCATTCACCCTCGCGCTTTCCCTCCGCTTTTCGGCGTAGAAGGTGCCCCGCCGTCACCAGGACCCCGGCCCACGATCCCGGCCCTCGATTCGCGAGTACGTCGCCCCTCGGGATAATAGCCAAACCGTAGTCTACCATAGCTTCGTAGCTTTTAACGTGAGAATCATCCCGTAGGGTCTTACGATCAAGATGATGTCGAACGGGAGTCTGGCAAGTTGAAATCAGTCGAAGGGTGTGCCGGTATATTGGGATCTTGGTGCGGAAAAGCGGCCGAAGCCCTCGGACAGATGCGATTATCGATAGAAAGACGATACTCGAGGGCCGACCTCCCGGATCTTTACTTTGTTCGGCCGGGGATGGATAAGCCGGGCATTAATCCCCGATCGCAGCTTGCATCGCCTGGAAAACGAAGACTGGATAGAGAGAGAGAGAGAGAAAGAGACAGAGAGGACGTTGGAGGGCAGAGGCGACGTCTCCTGCGTTCTTTGTGCGAGGAAATACAGTCGGTAGAGAATCGAGGCTGGGAAAAGGAGGAGCGGGAGAAGGAGGAAGAGGAGGAAGAGGAGGAGGAGGAGGTGGAGGAGGAGGTGGAGGAGGAGGTGGTGGTGGCGGCGGTGGTGGCTCGATAAGCGGCGTGGAGCAGCGCCAGGTGAGGAGAGGACGTGGATGAGGCTCGCGCCGACACGTGCCAATCCAATCGAGAGGAGAATCGAGGGCTCGGGCATTAGGGCCCCATCCATTGTCGGGAGAGGAGCCGCTCTCCGGCATCAGCTGCGGCCGACAAGAGTGGCAGCTGTCCGCCCGCAAGAGAGAGCGAGAGAGAGGCCGATCCTCCTAGACGGCGGCACGCGCTCTAAACGCGGGACAGGTGTAGAGGGCCGAGGATGGCACGCGACAGCCGGCGATCGTGACGCCCCGTTGGCCGCTCGCAGATGCTCGGACCCGGAGTGTGGAACTCCGCTGCCCGGACGGCGCTTTAGCCACCGACCTCGCAGATGGAGTCCTCTGACTTTCCCTTCCACAGCCTCTCTCACTCCCCTCCCCCCGTCTCTCTCTCTCTCTCTCGTTCTCGTTCTAGTGGTCAATCAGCCTTCCTCTCTCTCTCTCTCTCTCTCTCTCTCTCTCTCTCTCTCTCTCTCTCTCTCTCTCTCTCTCTCTCTCTCTCCCGAGTCAGTCATCCCCGGGGACATTTAGAGCGCCCTCGACATCGCCGGCACCCTCGGCCCCTCTAATCACCTACGAGAATCGACTTTTGATAAAGCTCTGCCGACCTCCTCGACCTGCTCGAGTACAAGGACTCTACATTAACAATGATCAGCGATCGCTCAAACCCGATTATATATAATTATGAGATTAATTCACTTTCGCTAAATCAACCCATCTGCGAGATTAATGTTACGACGTAATCTCATCCTTCTACCCCGTGGCACCAATTATCATATACCACTAAACCGAACATGCCAAACTTTACATTACATTAGCTAGTTCGAGCGTGCAAGCGATATACGCCGATAAAAGATAAAAATTGCCCGGTCGTTGCTTTAACGAGAATTACGTTGATCGAGCAGATTAATTATGCATATCTGCGGGAATTATCCGCCTTTAACACGAGACTCTACGAACCGCTCCTTACCTCCTTCTCTCGAGCCGCTCCTGAAAATCAAGTCGGACACCGTCCGTCCAGGAAACGGGTACCAACACATCGAGATTCTATTAAACGGATGCTGATTGTCAATGGATATTTCATGGGTAAACTCGAGCCTGTTGTTCGAGGACGTCATCCGAGGACGTCATCCGGGGACGTCATCCGGGGACGTCATCCGAGCAACTGGTAAACGTTCGAGTTTTCGCAAATTGGAGCGAATCGTTGATCGATCCTAGAGCGAGGGGTTTCCGTCTAGGATACAAAGCGCCTCGGACAAATGGCCGGGACGAGGTCTTCTTGAGAAATTAATCGCCCGAGAGCCCTCGCACGCTTTATGGATAATAATAACACATATTCGAATCAACGAGCAGCCAGAAACGACGTTCGATTGAAATTCGAGAGAATTGGAGTTACAGGATTTGTCTTAGTTTTTATTCAAAGAAGGGGGGGGGCCGTTGGCTCGATGGAGCTCTCGTTATTAAAGCCAACATAGTAATTTGAAATTTAGAGCTGAAACTGTAGTAATGTAATTGTATAAAATGTATTAGCCGGTGCTCCAACTAATAATTAACATATAGTTTTCGAGGGCTTAACCTTAATTTTGATTAAATTTCATGTAAATATCGTTAGCTGAACAAACTCGGTAACGATATTTCTATAATATCTAGGATGTTAATATGCCTTAGTAAGCGCTCGATGTGTGTAGGATTAATATCGACGTAGATGTACTTGCTCGTCTTAATCAATGCAATCGTTGGGTAAAAAGCTTGAATTAAATCATATAAAATTACATTGCGCATCATAGTTTTTAAGGGGATGGAAATTTTGCGCGATACGAAAATTAATTAAAAGGGCAATTCGAAGGCAAAGGAGCTCGAACATTTTTCTTCTTTGATTTGCGGTACGAGAATATCGAATAACTGACTTACTACCACGGATGCGATAACTACAAAAGCAAACATCTCCACGGTTCGGTTAATTATTTAACCCGTGCGCCCTTATTGCGTCACTACTCTTAGACTGCCGAGGCTATATACTAATTAATATTAACGGGTAAGCGGCTTCTCACAGATTTTTACTTTATTTTCAACGAATTAATGTCCGTCGTCGTGCTTCTCTATTCTTCTCATTATCCATATACGACATTTACCAACTACGTTTAGTAGTATGCGTTTAAGTGGTACCAATGTCATAAAGATCGAATCGAAGACGCGGAGGTGCTGGAGCCGAGCGGCGACTTACACGAAACATAGAAACATAAACCGTAGATGAAGAAGAGGAGGAGGATGAGGAGGAGGGGGGGAAGGCGGAGAAGAGACGCGGGTCTGGTTTTAGGAATGATCTGGAGCGGCGCTGAAAATGGGTTCGGCAATCATACGCTCGAAAGCTGAATAGAGGCACGCACGTGGCGATCGAATGGAAGGAAAAAAAACGGTCTAGTAAGTAAGTAAGCAAGACTTTGTTGTATCCTCGTTGGCTATTGAAAGCGTAGTCTCTCGCGTGAGACGTAAACGCGTGTCAGGACAGCCAGCACACGAGCCCAGACGTACGGAGACGGGAAGAATGATTGCGCCTGGTGCCAAAAATCAAATAGGCCTCTAATTTAAAGGACGAACCGCAATGGCAAAGAAAGGCCGAGCGCCTGCTGAGGTGTCCGAATGGAGGATGGAGTATGGAGGATGGAGGATCGAGGATGGCCGATCGAGGAGGGCATGAGCCTCGCGTGCGTTAATCTTGTCTCGAGTAAGCAGGCTCCGAGAGAGAAGGGAGCGTACGTTACATCGTAGCGGCGATATCTTTATATTGAGTGGCGATGGAATTGGTAGCCCTGATTGGGAAATCCGGGTAGGGAAAGGGGAACATCGACAAGACCCCCGAGCTCGAGTCCTCCCTACACTTGGTCTATAAGCTTAACCACTTCCGGGAGACAGTTTAATTATGCCAGTGCAATGTCTATTTAGGCATGGGGTGCCGGAGGCAGGCTCAAGCCCCATCGGGGTGGGGTGGGGGAGGGGGGTCGGATACTATACGGGAACACGAAATTAAAGGTGCTTCGATCGTCCAGCAGTTGTGCCCAACATTGAAAAGAAAACTTTCACGCGCTTAACGTGAAACCGGCAGGTCTCAGGTTCAAAGCGCCCCTCGGACGTCCATTCTGCTGTCGGGCCACGTAGGGAGCACAAAAAAAAAAAAATAAATAAATAAATAAAATAACCATAATGGTGATAAAATAAATAGGCGAGAGAGGGCCGCCCGAATGAAGAAGATAGAGGATGCATTAATAATTTTAAAGGAAACTAGATTTCAAATACATCTGTGAGGCTAAGCCGGTCCAACAGCCGAGAAAGAAGAGAGAGAGAAAATGGTTGGCGGAGGGGCGGAGAAGAAGAAGACGACCTGGAGCGAAGACGAGGAGCCGGCGATAACGGTTGCATTCTAGAATGGCCTCGAATACAGAGGCCCCTATTGCACAGAAAAGAAATGGAATAAGATGAACGGATCCAATGGCCCAGCTGTTCGGTAAACGCGTTCGTAAAACCCCGAGTCGCTCATCGCGTCGAGTGGGAGAGAACTGAATATATGTACGCGTATACGTGTACCATTGGTCGGAGAGTACAAAAGCCCCGATGCATCCAATGTGCCTACCTATGCGGAGGATGAGAGTATTTGTAAAGAGGTCATGAAGAGGAAGAAAATGATAATGCCCTCGCGATCTCGGCGCTACTTCAAATATTAAAGGAGGGCTGCGTCTGAGGGGGAGTTGGAGAGACGGAGGGATTTTATTAAAATGGTATTGAAAAACGTAATAAGGATTTATTACGATTTTACCAATATTAACCTTTACAACATTACGAGCGTGAAAATTTAAATTATCACCACCTGCCCGTTTCTATGTTCGTGGTATTAATTGTAGCTGCGATAAAGCGTCCGAATGACGTCAATAAGAGCTTTATCTGGCTTTTCGTTATGCCCCTCTTCATTTTTGTATATTCAAGATTTTGTGATTCAAGCACGAACTGTAAATTATTAAAGGCCATGTAAATTTCTTGAGGCACGAGTTCATAATCCGGCTAAGGACTGCCAGTCAAGTTAAGAAAATAATAGACAGAACCTTAATTGGTAATAATATCGGCGAGCCTCGGAGTCAAAATTAAACTTCCCTAATATAGAAAGGTGATGGGAGGGGAGGGTAAGGTCGATTCGGTTTCGCGGGGTGGTTTATTGCAAAATACCAGACGGAGACTTAATTTCGTAGCGGAGTTGGTTTGCCTAACCGGACCGATATTAAAATAAGCTTTCGTCGTCGTCGCAAACGCAGTCGCAGTCGCAGTCATAGTCGCAGTCGCAGTCGCAGTCACAGTCGCAGTCGCAGTCATAGTCACCTAGCCCAAGTCACACGTCAACTGCAAGTTACGCGGGCCACCCTGACTGCATTGACAGGAGCAATAAATAATTTACCGTTATTTAATGAAGGAGGGCGCGATCGGGGATTCGGCCGGGGAAACCTCGTTCATATTGTATTCTAAAGGCTCAGTCGGAGCCCTTTAGCCCTTTTTTTTTTTTTACTTCTTCTTTTATTAATGCGCGCAGCGATCGAAAGAACGCTGGACGGTCGACGAGTCCTGGCGAGCGGGACAACAATTTAAACGGAGCGCGGCACTGCTCCGAGCCCCGAGGACTTGGGACAATAAAGCTCCAAGCGGTGTTTTGAAATGTAACAATAACAGGAGCTCCGTTGTCGCTCGGAAAATTGTCCACTTAATAACAGGTCATAGAGGCAATTTTATTTATTCAGCGTGCCTTTCGAGTACCGCCGAATGAAAATTCACGTTTCTGTATTATTTGCCCTTCTCCCCCCCCCCATCACCCTCACTCAACTCGTTGCGGTCATTCAGAAAATTCACCTGATCTAATCGACTACGCCAAAAGAAAGAGAAAGAGAGAGAGAAAGAAGAATATTGGTTTATTAGACTGGTTTTCGCTTAGGCGGAGGCGGATTCTAATGCTCTCAGTCAATTGGAAACCAGCGATTAGTAGTAGACGTATTCTTTCAAGTAGACGTATTTATTTTAAGAAGAACGGAGGTCCCTAAACATCCAACAAGACTTTATTATAATTATTATTATTAATTAATTAATTAATTAATACGTTAAAGTGTTAATAATTCTTTAAAAATAATTTCTATTATTCATCTAATGCTCATTCAGATAAATTCTGTTAATAATCATATTGATGCAAATTGAAAAACTTTACGGGGATATTTATTAATAAGCAATAATTACATAAGTACTTCTTTATCAATCAACGATGTCTTCGCTTCTCTATATACATAGATTATTCATAATAAAATAGTTATCGATTTATTTTTAAATCCTTTTAATAATATTATACACCACAGTCAATGATTTAGTCTTTATATGAATAATTATAATGCAATAATTACATGCGTATAATAATATTCATTATACTTCTTACGTAAGATTAATATTACGGTTTGTAATATAAGAAAATAAAAAAATGTAATTATTATAGAGAAAGATTGATATTTATGCTCCTCTGGATTTGTTAATTAATTACTTTGTAAGTTGAATATATCATTTTAGATATATTAACAACAAATCAATGGTTAAAATGATAGTATATTGCCGATGTTTAAAAATCTATAAGTCACAAAGTAATTGCAAGTAGAGCTAATTTTATAAATAAAAGTATTGTAGGCGATTCTTTACAATTACTTCGATTGATTTTAAAATTTAAACTTCGTAAATTTTAGCCAAACAATTCTAATTTTAACTATAGAATTCGTATGATTTGAAGACACAAATAATGCAGTTGCTTTGATACTGATGCAATATATAAAAATCTCGTTATTCTATTCTTTTCTGATATCGCAACACCCACACATTACATATAATCTTAAATACGAAGCAGTGTCTCGGTTGGTCTGGCCGTTATATTATTAACGTAATGGAACGAGTGAAAATGTAGTAATTTTTAATAGAAAAATACGTTCAATTTATAAAATGCTTAGTTCTTGTATTCGATTGTTTAATTAATATCTCACTTGGAATATGCTTCGTTTCAATTGTTATAATTAGACTCGAGAATCAACTGTCGTCTTACGCTAATGTAATTTATTTGTTTGTATCGTATTCGAATAAAATCTTGGAAACTAATGAATAAATGACTTTGATGTCGATCAGCTCTGCGAATCTCCAAATACAAGAAGATGATTATACATTCTACAATATCCCCCTTCTCTTCTCTCTCTCTCTCTCTCTCTCTCTCTTTCTCTGAGCAGATCGATTTTAACTTTCCTGACGTTCGTATCGTTCCTTTTCTTCAGCGCTTTGTCTCTATTAAATTTTCAGTAGCGCAAATTACCTGGCCTACGGCTTATTACCATGTGTAATTGAAAGGCAATCTCCGAGCTCCCCGATGAGATCTTAAACTATATTAAAACTTAATTTTCTTGCATTTATGATTTGCAATTGTACTTCAACGACCCCTTTTTCTTGTTATTTTACTTTGAGAAGCGAATTCGCAGGGGCGATCACAGGAATCAAAAAGCTTCGTTACAGTATTTTAATAAAATTCAAATCCTTGCCTTTTTTATATTCTTCCTCTCTATTTATTAATTAAAGGCTGAATTTACTAGAAACTTATATACGATTGTTGAATTCCCGCGTCCTTTCGCTTTAATTAACGAATTTTTGTTGTCCCATTCAGAGCTGTAATTGCTTCCCCAGTATATTTATTTTCTTGCTGTTGCTGTTTCGAATAATGTCGAAAATCAAAATTGCCGAGAAAAACAAGCAAACTTTCGATTAAAAAACTTCATCTCCTTTTAAACAACCGCTTTCTTAATTAAAACAAAACAAAACAAAAAACACAAAAAAATAAAAAAATAACCACCTCTTTTTGTTAAATAATGTTCGATTTACAAGTATCCACAGGACGCGGAAATTACTAGTGAGATTGAACGGACGGTTATGTTGGACCGACGGAGAGCAGTTTAAACGCTACAATATTTTCAATACATGCAACTTATTAAGCCTGACTTATTAAGCAGTGCGTTAATGACATTACAGGTACGAGCTAACAACTTAGCGCTTATCGAGACCTTTCGAGACACCGCAGGTATAAACTCTTGTTTACCTTCCTTTTCATTGTTCTATTCTCATTCGCCTGCCTACAAATTACCTCGATTGTTTATAAACTACATTACATAAATACAGTATAATACCACAAAAGCCAATATCACATTTAATATTAGTGAATATAAGTGAGTGAAGTAGCAAAGAAAATTATCGAAAATTTAAAAAGTTATATAAAATTTAATAAATATTGTTAAAAGCCTGAAATATAATCAAGGCTGCGGTTTGTAAGACTACTATTTTGTAACCTAATAAATATAATATTTGCTCTCGATGGGCATATAAACGTATTTTAAACGGAAACAAAATCACCCTTTGTATCTTTAATGAGTAAACGTGAATATTACTGATTGAATTGCAATTGTATTTCGTTAATATTCTATTACTGGATATCGCCATTCGAATACGAATGAACTAATATTTCGGTATTTAAAAGAGTATAAAAAAAAAAAAAAAAAAAAAAAATTTCAAACTAACAAAAACCTACAGATTCTTTCAAAATTCAATTTTATATAATTTTTCCTTTTTTTCGAGCTCGCGTAGGTAATACTCATTTTTCATAAACGTCCCATACGAATGAAGTGAAAAATGTACGTATTTAAAATAAGTGAATAATGACTGTATATCGAAGTAATCTTATAAAATCTAATAAATATTAAAGTAATATCCTCGGATCCGCTGCCGAATCTAGCGATTAATAAACAATAGGTTTATATTAATTTAAAATTAGCGAAAATCTTCAATATCGTAAAGAATTTTCGATAAAAAGATAATATAATTTGTAAGCTTGTATTCTAAGTGTATCGGATTATTTTATATCTCGAAGGAAATATAAAAGCTTTAATAAGAATCATCTGTCCCTTATCTAATATAAGAAATCGATAATATCTAGTCATTGTCGTACGACTCGAATAAATGCTACGTATTGATTCCGATTGCTTTTATTTCTTTATTTTAAGCATTGAATATCAAAGAAATACGACGTACTTTTTCCAATGAAATACAGATCGGCTATACAGATCCATAAATTCATAAAAAGAATTAAAAAAAAAAAAAAAAAACACTTTACCATTATTCTGCTAAAGTACATTATATTCAGTAAATTGTTTCCTTTTTGTTTAATTGAATTTTTTTTTACTAATTTAAATGATAAACGTTCACTCCCCCGTATCAGTTATGATTCGAGTCGCCACGAGCTCTGCACAGCAATTTATTGATGTCCAATAGAGAGAATTATTACTATTATTGTTATTGTTATTGTTATTACTATATTCTTTTTTACGAGTAGACGTTATGCGGCGATTTGAAATGATTTATTTCTTCTGGCTGGTGATCATTTGCATTTGTAAATCCTTCCGTAGTAAAGACCCTTTACCATCGTTTATTATGATTAAAAAAGGGCAAAAAGAAAGACGTAGTTTTCTATTTTGTTTATTTAATTTCTATAAATATACCTCCGAACGAATATCAACCGTTTTTAAAACAAAAAAAGCAAATAAATTCGCAGGGCCGTGCAAGCTCGATAAGCTTTATTTTTTCGTTAGTTTTCGTAGTATTTGGACATCCACTGGACATCCCGAAACATGGTGCTTATTTTATATTAAAACGGATATATATATATATATACGTAAAATTGATTCTATCCCGTTCAGTGCTAAAATTTTATTCTTTATTTGCTATTTTTGTACGACACAAATCAAAGAAACTGAAATAAATTATAACGATTGTTTATTAATGGAGAATATACTCGGTAATTTTACTAAAAAAGGAACTGGCTCATTCAAAAATATAATTACTGACATAATTTCCAATGGACTATTATCGAAATTCTCTTTAATCCAATAACGACATTATGTGTTAAATAATGTAACATTATGTAACATTATTAACATTAGTTTAGACAGATTAACACTTATTGTTAATAAGACGAGTACGATGTTATAAATAACTTCTCTTAGTTGCAATGTCTTATTTTTGTAGAAAGCGGTTCCAATCACTGAAACTGGGTAATCGATATATTCTTCGATAAAGTCTTCAATAAAAACTTTATTATTTAATGATAATTGATCGTCGCCGATCAATTTATATCTTGTTCAAGAGAAGATATTAAAAAAACAAATAAACAAACAAACAAAAAAAACGTGATGTTTTGAATATTTCAGGAAATGAAGTGACCGAGTACCGAAAGCACCGTGAATTCTACGGTATTGATATAAATAAAATTTAATCAAGCCACATTTTTCACTAAATTTAAATGTATAATATGTCTTTTTTAGCAATAAATTTAATAATAATACTCAAATCGATATTGTAAATACTTTCGATGATCAATAAGAAGCTCGAATAAGAATAGCAAGAATTCTAGGCATCAAAGAAGAGTTTACAGGCGTTTTTCATCATATCGTCGGTTTTATCATGCGCCCCCGAATATAAATTTCTGAAAAATGTTTATGAACTGCTGTCCATATCCTGTCTGAGAAACAGCTGAATTACTCGGTAAGATCTGCTCGCAACGAATTCATCAGATTAATGTACGGATTTAAACTAATAGGTAAGTTGTAAGTAGACGCAATGAAAAAGTTTAATGCTATTGGTAATTAGTAAATATAAAGTAATAAACAGGTGCATTATCGAAATGACTACTATTTGTTTATAACATTAAAATCCAGTCATAAGCTAACTGACCTTTTTCATTACATCTGAGTATCTTTGTCAATTAAATGTAAATTTAACGGATGGATGTAAATATTCGCTACGAAATCATAGAATTAAAATATAGATTTTGAATATTTTTAATTTAATAAAAACTTCGATCATTTAATTTTCAATTGCGTTCTGCTAAAATAAGCAATTTTAAATATGACCTTATATTGCACTCTCGTATTATAAATGGTTCATTAGATATTTGCACTTTATTTATAAAATAAAATAAAAACAATCGAATTTTGATCGGATTTAATAGGGATTTAAGCATTTAATGTAATATCTTCAAATAATTACAATGATTATGAATAATAATATAAGATTATAATAATAATACAATAAATAAATAAATAAATAAAATAATTAAAATTGTACATAAAAAAAGAAGCTTAAAAGTCCAAGTGACATCGACGAATTATATATAAAGTTTACGCCACATACCTCGATTCTCTTCTTCATTTATTTTACAAAAGGTTTGGTGAAACTCACTTAGATAAAGTTCATCTGATACTCTTGTCTCCCTTAAATAATTCATTCCACAACATAGATATTTATTCAACATTTGAAAACTCGTACCAATCTATATCAACAATGTTAACAATGCATTAATGAAATTTATTTTCTATTGTTATTATAATCGACATACGCAATTGCATGTATAATACAAATACATGTTAATACAATATTAAAGAATCAATTATGTTATTCGAAAGCCTGGATTTTCGCATTTTACCATTAAAAGTACATTTATCAATGTATTGAATAAAATATCATTGTATTTTATTAGAGAGTTTAATATATCGCTAATCGATTTTAAATAATCATACGCACAAGATGTAATTTTATAGCGTAATGTTTTACCAAAATATACACATAACGAATAAATTGAATGATTAGTTTTTTTTTATAATCAACTTTCTACTTTCAAATACTTATGTAACGTCATTCATTTATAATCTTATATTAAACATTGCAAGTTAGATATCCCTTTTTTAAATAATTATTTTACTCATTTTGCATAGTAGACTGAATTTAATCAGTTATAAAATAATTTATGAAGTAGAAATTGAAATGGTCGATTATGATTTAAAATATGAATAATATTATATAAAATATACGTATAGATTGTCATAAAAATATATCTTATGGAATTTTGAACATTTCATTAGCAATTCAGCGAATCAATTAAATTTCTATGTAATCCTATGTATTATTATGTACTTCAAAGTGAACAACCATTAAGCATAACTTATTACAACTGAACATTATCATTATATTGAACTTATTTTTATATTTTTGTCTTACATTTTTTCAAATGCTTCGAAATTTAAATGTAATTAATAAAAAAAGCTTTATCGATTTGGCTTATTAATGTTATTTGTAAAATCTCACGCGGTACTTGATTATTATTAACAAAAACATTAAATAAGGCCATGAATATACATTAATTTAAATATGTTTTTAAATACTTATTTTATTTACAGAAGACCCATATCAATTAAGTGAAGGAAAGTTGAAAATCCGTAGTATATAATCGATTAAAGATGGCTATAGAAAAGATTGCTCTAAAATGAGAACACTTGTGACGAAACTCGTAATCGAGAGTATAATTTATTCTCGCTTATGAATTGTATTGAACATGAAGTTCGTTGATATAATTAAAACTTGAATTTTTCTTATGTCAGAATTTTATAGAAATTCGCATAAATTCACCGAATATGTATTTAACTTTTTAAAATAAAGTACCTTCGATTGGCTAGAAATTTATTATATTATTTGTAAAAGGATAATCAATACCATTGTAATAAAGTTGAAAGATGTAAAGCTTCAATTTACGAATTGATAATTTGTATTATTATGTGAATTTATACATTAATGTTTTTAGGCATATTTCTCAATTGGTATTAAAATTGAAATACCCGAAGTGAATACAATGGTAAATTTCGATTTTGTAATAACTATTTTTAAAAGTAATAGAATTCGATGTTTGAGCAGAGGCTTAAAAAGTCATAAATAAAGTCGTTGGAGACATTAATTTTTTTTGCGCGACAAAGGCTTAAATAAACAATACACGTTAACTGAGTTTTTCTAGCCAATTAAACGAGGTTAAATAAAAAACAAAGTAAATTAAAATTAAGGTCAGAGACTAGTAAATTACATTGTATCAAATCTCTCTTGCGCCAATGAATGTTATTCCTTTCTTCTCGAAAAACTAGTTAGGCAATTAATATTACTTTCTGAAAAACTTATTTGCAGGCGCTTAACGAGCGTCGATAACCTTTCGCAGTTCGGATAAAATATTCTCAATTACTTTTCATTCAAAAAAAGAGTTATTAATAAACACAAAGAAGCACAAATGAATTTTTGAGAAATCTCGAGTACTCCTGTATATATCATAACAGGGTAATGGAACTTTATCGAAAGCTTGTGAATTGTTATCCTTCAGCCATAATCGATTAAATAGCCATTATTATAAATTCCGTTCTTCTTAATAATTAATATTAATAAGAAATTAATTAATTCTTTACTCGGAAGAAAGGAGTCTCTGCGCTTTTCGGCGAAAACAGCGTCAGTTCAAGTATCGTATTAGTTTGGCTGTAAGTATTCGAAGCTGTGAAAGCTCCTGTAGCATTTAAGCTTCGCAGTCGTCAGCCTGAGCATTTAATTAGAAGCATCCGAGCGAGCGCCGTTTATTGTTAACCGTTTAATAATAGTATTGCGTGAAGAAGTTTTCTCGTCCGGCCTAATACCGTTTCGCTTCGATTCTTGCTTAACTGAACAGTTAAGGCGATCCTAAAACAGAAAGCTTTTTCTTTAATCCTTTTTTTGTTTTTTTGTTTTTTTGTTTTTTGTTTTTGCTTTTAAGGATTGAAAGGCTGGGCAATGGTCGATGAGGTTTTAACATTTCTATACTAAACGACATTCCCTCACTGCAACGGATCTCATTTACTTTATAAATAAGCGATGGAACTAATAATAGTTGTGTACAACGAGTACATCTCAACGACTCCGGGGATACTTAATACGAAAACTTAATACGGCCAGTGCGCTGATTACGTAATACGCAGAGATAGAGCGTTTGAGATAATGAAATCTATCGGGGTAGCGGATCAATAAGCCTAATGCTCCTCCCCATTAGCAGCGGCATCGAGGTTTCGTTTAAATATTCCGGCTCGTGCGCTTATTTGTTATTTGAGCGATCGATCGAGCAGTAAAATAGCCAGGCGGCAAATTGAATAAAAAATAATAGTGGCGAGCGCTGAATTTTCGTATGGGAAAAGACGCGTGTCGGCCGATCGAGTCGACAATCTATGTAGATATAAGTTATAA
The DNA here is from genome assembly GCA_018883505.1 of Ceratosolen fusciceps. NCBI lineage: Eukaryota > Metazoa > Arthropoda > Insecta > Hymenoptera > Agaonidae > Ceratosolen > Ceratosolen fusciceps. The sequence goes on along the minus strand of RCIC01000006.1, from coordinate 7,373,386 downwards.
AAAAAAATACTCTCTCTCTCTCTCTCTTTAATAAACCGTCTGGAGACAGTAATAAGCGCAGACCCTGGGCCAGAAAAAATAAAAGATCGAAAGGTCCGAAACAAAAAATGACAGGATGAAATAAAACGCATAGATCTTGATCAGCTACTCGAGCCGCTATTGGCTCGCTGTCATTTTTAAAAAAATTCTTATCGAAAATCGAGGCGGGCGAGGTACGGTTTTGGTTATGATTATATTATCGTGAGGGAATGGTAAACGAAATACCTTTCCTACGATAATTTCGTGAAATGCGAGCGCGTAAAAAAGTCAAAGTCGGCAAAGCAGTAGTGACGAAAAGAGATGGAGAAGATTATTAATGTCAGTGTAGCTCCGCCTACAAGAATAGAGAGAGACGCAAGCTTATTCAACTAGTAGACGTAATCGTCATCGGCGTAGTCGTCGTCGTCGTCGGCGTAGTCGTCATCGGCGTAGTCGTCGTCGTCGTCGGCGTAGTCGTCGTCGTCGTCGTCGTCGTCGTCGTCGTCGTCGTCGTCGTCGTCGTCGTCGTCGTCGTCGTCGTTATCATTTTATCCTCACCTCACGGGGATCTCGGCGTATTAAAGCCGCTATTTTTAACAGCTCTTACCAATCCTTTTTACCTGTCAATCGATAATAATGTTGCCAAGGGCATGAAAACTTTCTGCTCAAGCTCTAATGTTAGGGGAATGCCCAATATATTATTTTCACGGATACCCAAATTTATATTATTATGCCACCGAGTCGACTCGATGCTGTTTACCGAAGTATTCTACTTACGAAATTCTTTACCAAGGGATGGGGTAATCCAAAAAATCTCAAAAGGTAAGCATTTATACAATTAAACGAACTAATGTACTAGAAGATTTGCATTTACGACTTATCGGTAATTTCTGACATTATTATCATACCATTTACAATCCCACTGGATTTTATGTTTACGATTTTTTTGTCCATTGCTAGGTTATTAGTAGGTTATGAATTAAAATTAATTTTACCATTTTACCTATTTCATCATTGATTTAGCCCTTAATTAGAATGTCACCTTTATCTAGCTTCAAATTACATTTTCATTAAAAATATTGATAATTTTGGTGTTAACCTAATTCGTATTTAATTCAAATGTAATTTTTTTTTAATATAAATAGGCTTAGTATACAAGCTTATTTATAATACAATTTCAGTCATTCGTTTACTATATTTACTTTTATGCGTGCAGAATATTTGAATTCAGAAAAATTATTGGAAATCGAAATGACTGCTACAAGCTCATACCTCGAAACTATCCAGTGACAATAACAAAAGTAAGTACATACGTAAAGAATATTGAATGTTATTTGAAAAATATTTAATAAATTAATTTTTTTATAAGGATGAAGAATGGTATGATTGTCATATCATTGAGGGACAGTTTGAAACACCATTTGATAAACATGTACCAAATATTATGCCAGAAGAAGTCAAAATAGCTTATTTCCAAGTAGTTTTACCTAAGCAGTGGTCATCTAACAAAATAAAACCTATTTGCTTGCAATATCCTGGAACTGGAGATCATGTAAAAGATTATATATATTAAGAATTTTTAATTTAACTTTATTTCTATCAAAGTACTTGAATTCACACATTGTCTGATTCTTAATACGTCAAGCCTACTTTTATTGATCATTAAAGATAATTATTACTTTTAATTTTTATATAAAATTTAGAAATTTAACAACTTGTTAATTAAGTATGCATATTTTCTGTGTAGTATTTTTGGAGGAGAAGGAACATAATTGCAAAGCCATTACTTAGAGAGTCTGGAATTGCATCTATTATAATTGAAAATCCATTTTATGGTCTTAGAAAACCAAAAGATCAAGTGTAAATTAGCTTATCTATATGTTTTTAAGTAAATGATATTATATATAAATTTCTCTTGTAATATGTAAACTTTTATATTTTAGACGTTCTAGTTTACAAAATGTATCAGACATTTTTATTATGGGTGGATGCTTAATTCTGGAATCTATTGTCATACTTAACTGGTGCGAACAACAAGGCTTTGCACCTGTTGGTCTTACTGGATTATCCATGGGTGGACATGTAAGTGTTTTTCTTTATAACAAATAATAATTGTACAATAATATTAACTGAAATAATGTATTATATGTATAATAAATTATTACACATATTCCAAAGGAAAGAGAAATACCAATCAATACAAATAATAAAAAAAATAATAATAAAAAAAACGAAATAAATTCAATAATTTTTCTATTATTTCATTTATTTATCAATATGTATATATTTTTCAATTAGAATAAAATTGATATTACTATACATTCAAATTCATAATATAATTAATATAATATAATTAATTGAATTCATAGATGGCTTCACTTGCAGCAGCAAATTGGCCAAAACCAATACCATTAATTCCTTGTCTCTCTTGGTCAACCGCATCTCCAGTATTTACCAAAGGAGTAATGAGTGCATCAGTTAATTGGTCATTATTGGAATCACAAATTCTTGAAAATAAAGATCAGCCAAATTCATTGGCTGAAATGGTTAAAATAATTAGTCCAGATGTTAGTAATATGTTTGTAATATATATATATATGTATTTGCTGTATATTCTGTATAAAGTTTTATGTTGTTTTTACTTTTAGGATGCATACGAAGCAGGACAAGAATTTGTAAAGAATTACCCTGAAAGCATGTCTAGAATAAATAAAATACGAAAAGAAACAAGTGAAAAATCATCTAAAACAAAGAGTGGGAAATCTTCGGAAACTGATGATAAAAAATCTCATGAATTTGATAAAAAAAATACAAACTCTTGTGAAGATGAAGAAAATGATTTAAAATCTAATGAAAATGAAAAAATAAATGCAAAATCAGAATCTGAAGAAAATGGTTATTCTGATGAGGATAAAGAAAATATAAATTCTGACGACGATCAGGCGGAAAGCAATAATACTGAAGATGAAAAAAGAAAAGGCTTTGAAACTGTAGGAACAGACTCAAGCAATTCTGAAGTAAAAAAGAAAGGTAAAAAAAAATAAACAAAAATTAATGAGGCGTCAAAATAATCTATGAAATTGAATAAAAAACAATGTGAGGTAAAAAAATTGCAAAAAAAAGGTGGTAGAAGAAAATATTGGTTCGATTATAACTCGTTTTATAAATCTTAATATATATATAATGTTATAATTAATTGAGATAAGGAAAAGAACTGAGTAATTGAAATATCCAAACACGTTTGAGTTCTGAACGGGAGCGAATAGTTGATATAAAAGTATGTTTTTAATTCTTTTCGATAAAAGTAACCGACTGTTTTCAGGTAAACATTCGCGACAACCACAGGCGTTGCATTTCATGAAAGGAATAATGGACGAGTGTACGCACCTGCAAAATTTTGATATACCCGTCGACACGGAGCTCATAATAGCGGTCTGTGCGAGGGACGACGCTTACGTACCTCGACGCGGCACCGTAGGATTAGAGGAAATCTGGCCACAGGCGGAAATACGATACGTTAATGCCGGTCACGTAAGCGCTTACGTGCTTTACCAAAAAATGTTTAGGTAAGAGGCAGTCGCGTCGCGAGTAATTAAATAAAAATTTACTCCTTCGCTACTTGACTCGTGAAACGCATATACAAAGTTCTTTCAAATATTATGTCGATTAATTAAAACCCTACACTTAATATTTTATATTGATCTATACTGCCTTGTTTTTCTAATCGTACTTTCATTGAATTTTTAAAATGAATAATACCTGTGTTTACGCTTGGCATTCTGAATTCAAATTTCTTCTCTTCCAAATCTATCATTTATACATTTACGTTATAAATATTTCTTTATGTTTAGTAATTGCTTAAGTGAAATATAATTAGCAACTTAAGAAATTTCTCATCATTCAACAGCTAATTCAATTAATAATGTGAAAACCCTGCATTTTAAAAAATGAACATAAAACAGTCGCTTAATAATTGCTTTATTTCACGGAGTTTGTTTCACGGAAAAGTACCTGCAATCAATCTTTTAACACATCATCTTTATAGCGATGGAATAAATCCATCACAACAAAATATATACGTACATTACGTGTGGATATTTATCCAATTAGATAAACATTTGAAATGACAATAACATCCGGAAATAGTATTATAAAATAAAGTAATTGCTTGAAAAAATTAATTGACAATTTCTTTTTAGGTGGTGTAATTCTTATAGGATTTTCATTTAAGCTCATAAGGGACTGTCAGAACAAATCATACTTACCTTTATAATAATTAAGTTTATTTTAATTCGCGGCAACGCTTATTTACTATTTACAGAATCTGTTGAGTTTGGAATTTCATTGTAATCCCTGTCACTTTAACACAGTGTATTTGGAGTTTGAAATTTAAAAATAATACCGAGTACGTCAGGCTACATTGACGTATATTTTTTTTTAATTTTAAATATTGATATTTATTACGACGTGTCTATTTAATCAACTTGGCTTTTCAATACTCTATTAGTAATTAATTGAACATCTTGAATTACTAACTCAATTTGCTCAAGAAAATCTAATTTTAACAAAATACTCGTTTCGTTTGTTTCTTATGTTTGTCTGCTAACAATCTAATTGTTGTCTTATATATACATATACACCTATAAACTGTATGGTAGGCTTGTAATCTTTGGATAATGTTATTGAGATTATTTTAATTATCAGGATGGTGTGTTTGCAAACAATCTACGAATGTCGCAAATTTGTAAAAAAAAAAAAATACGTTTGATGACTTACTATCATTACACATAAAGGAATTTCTTCTGTTATAGATCAACAATTGCCGAAGCATTTCAAAAATATTTGAAAAAATATCCGATGGATGATATTTGATACAAATACGGGAACTCATAATTGTCTTCAAGATTGAATCTATTGATCGACTCTTGAAGGAATGGCATTGTTTTTTGGTCGATTATCAAAGCAAAAGTGATATAAATTTCAAAATTAATTAGTGCTCATACGCATGGATTTACGTGGAAGAATAATAGTTGCATATATTAATAATATAATTGTAAATCAGTTATCTTATGGACTATTTTTATAAAATTATGCAATACGGAGGTGTAGAGAAATTTTTATATTTATATATTTGTAAGTTAACATTAGATGAAATTTATATGTATACTCAATTTATAAAAATTATTTAAAATCAAGTATAAAATATTGTTATTTGAAGAAACACTTTCTTCTAAATTTATAAAATATAATTAATTTTATTTTATCGTGAACGATTTTTAATTAAATTATTTATCGTTACACACATATGCGAATAATAATCACATTGAATTTGATTTAAATTTTCTTTGAAAATTGATGTTGTACTGTTTGTACTGTTGCAACAAATATCGTTAATGCAAATATTATTAAATGCTTAATTTTAGTTGCCAACTATTTAGAGATTTAGAAATCTAGTAATTTATATATTTGAATATCTAAAGCAATTCATATTGAAATATCTAAAATAAATTTAACGTTGTTTTGATTATGAAATACATAGGCTAACAAATACGTATAGTGAAAAACAAATAAAGAAATACGATAATAAAATATGAATTGAAACGGACTGTGTTTGATAAGAAATGCTTTTAATTTATATTAATTTTTTTTTTTTTTTTTTTTTTTTAATATAAAAAATTATTTAAATAAAAATATTAAAAAAAAAAAAAAAAAAAAAAAAAAAATGCCGTGAAAAATACATACGAGTAGTAGACAATTACAAATACTAAATGCTTGTCATTGTAATGCAAATATTGACATCAAAAGTTTAAATAGGTTTGATAATGAATAATTAAGTAAAAGTAAATGATGAAAAATATCTATACAGTTAAGATAAATTATACAATATTATAACGATAAAGGATAAGATCGTCGTGTACCATTGTAATAAATATCTATCTGTATTATTAATCTCCGGTACATGTAGAAGGTCGTTTGTGTTGGGCTTAATTGTAAGAGTTGTTTTAATCGTTCAATAAAGAATTGATGTAAAATAAGAAGAAGGCTTATAAGTTAAGTACATTGGAGACTCCAATACCTTTAATGAGCTTATGGTTTAAATTAAAAAAGAGACCATTGTTGTTAGGCAGGGATATTATTCAAATATGGCGGTAAAACCCGTCGTTAACTCGCTTCAGGGCTTGCTCTCAGCTCTCACAATACGCTTTGGGTCCTGTAAGACGATACAGTTCCGTAGGCTTTTAGGCTTTACCGAATACGATGGAGTTGGAAGGAGCGAGAGTGCGTTGTAGAAAAAAAAAAGAAGAAGAATAAAAAGCAAAAAAGTAATCGGGTCGAAAGGGTCGCGTGTCGATTATGGTCTCATTCTCCATTTTAAAATTTTACAAGTCAACGGAATCGGCAGCGAGATTAATCGTAGAACGAAAAAATTTAATTTGCGTTAAACGCGCTCACCAATCTTATCGGCTTCATTATACACAAAAATATTTCTGTAAATACAATTAATCATTAAGTGCGCCGATGTTGCTCTGGAACAGATTCAAATTACCGTCGACAGCAATGTCACCGATGCACATGCAATTATTCATTACAATTCAGTTCTGAATGTGTCGGCACAAGTCTTCCCCACTATTTATTGTTATTTATTTATTTATTTATTTTATAATCGCTCTTGTTTATTGCCGCGCAGTTTGCATTTATTAGTATTTAATACACCTGGTTCTTTATTAAGTATCAGAAATATCTGCATGGCTGCAATGCAGATAGTTTTGTCAATTGAAAATATGTTTAATCGTATTTGAACGTAATGGTCGAAACGAGACCATCCAAGGCTTTTAAAAACTTTAAGAATATTTATTATAATACACGTATCTAGGTAATTATTACGCATGTGCAGGCATAAGCTGTAATTTTAAGAAGTGTAATTTTATGATACAGAAGTTACAGTTATTTTATTTTATTGCCTTTGACCTAGATCGAACCCAATAATACTTTTCAATTTATTAATTAAGTAACAATGTAAATAAATTGTATAAATGCTTTATTGTATTGAATTATAATAATTAGATGGATTAAAGCGTTCATTGATTTACAGATCACACCTATTTTCATATTCGTAGTATAATAAATCGTTTTTATTTGACTGCTAGCTGCATTTTCTTCAGTTGGGCCTTTAAAGGAAGATTTTCGAAATTGTCGACCACTTTGAACCGCTAGAGCATTAGGAATACATGATAATTTCGATTTAGCATTTCTTATACATACTTGGTATCTGTATACGAATCATCATACATTCAGTTCTACGATCAAAAACCATTTATACAAATAATACTAATGTATGAAATATTTCCTCCAACTAAATCATAATTTCTTACGGTACATACGCAACGTTTTTTTTGTTTTTCTTTTTTTTTTTGTTTTAGAGTTACACATTTCATTTCTAACGCATACAAAATATATATATATATATATATATGTATATATATAAATACATGTATGTATCTGTAAAAAATAGAATAAATAATACACTTAAAAATAGGCCTTTTATAGGAACGTTATTGTCAATTAGGTAAAAAGTTTATTCTTGGCTGTTGTTGAGAATTTATAACGTCGGCCCATTAAAGCCTACCTCATTGTATTTTAAGCATTTCATACGAAATCTTATATGTACAAGCGTTTGTATAAATACCGTAATGTAAGTATGGACAAGTGTTGTTATTTCGATTGCCATACAGGGATAGTATATACATGGCTTTGTAAATTATAACGAAATATATTTACATAAAGACTTTTCACCTAATTACTAAGTGCGATGTTGTTTGTGTTTACTCAGTCCTGGCGTACCTACTCGATTTATTGTGATTAGAATGGAGGGAGGCGGAGGGAGCGGGTGGGAGCTAGGGTTCGAGAAAAACTCGTACATGTCATTAGGCGAAATCGAACAAACAATTTCTGCCATATTACTTTTTCGTAAATAATAAATAATGCCCGAGCCGTATTTATAATTCCGAGGAATCGAGCGTAACGTTTAAAACGCGACACGTAAGCGATATGCTGAAGATTAAGGCCAATATGAGAAGTACGCGAGCATATATCGCATTGACAAGTCAAGCAGTCAATAATCATCGGCACTGAAGTCGAAGTTGAAGTTTGTAAATCACCTATCAATGCACGGCCCGCGGCCGGATCGACGTTATTGGGGGAGCTACGCAAACAAAGACTCGGAATTCTGGCCGGATTCTTTTCCCCGGAGGAGCTTTTAATTGCCGTGGTCGCGTAGTAGGCACGGGGAGGACACCTCGACGTGACCGGGGGCCCCCCGAGATCGGCAAAGCCCGTGCGCATGCGCCCCGTTTACCGGCAATGGCGGCAATTCATTCCTCGACGGCTTCCCCGAGGACGCGGCCTACTGGCTTCGGCGCTCCTCCGCCAAGGGCGCGTACACATGCGTGTGCGCAGCGCTGACCGTCGTCTCAGAAGGGAAAAAGAAGAGCCGAGAGTGCGGCGGCGCTTTTCACCTATCGGGGCGCCCGGACTATTATCGGCAAGAGCCGGGGACATCGGTCCCTCGAGTATCGCGTGTCTAGCATACCCAGAGTCGACTCACTAGTCGTCTACGGAGAACGGATCGTACATACATAATAGTCCTTGGGACTACTGACACGAGGCACGAGGCACGCGAGGCCGCCGGCCCGAGTAATGCGACCACGTGTTTACGTAATCTCCGGGCGGGCGAAGGAGCAGCAGCTACGACGGCGCCGCCGTTGACTTTTCGTGGGGACCCGATCGGTGCGTCGGACTCGCCGGCCCCAATTCCCCCGCCCTTGCTCCTTCACCTCCAACCCCTCGCCCACAAAACCTCTTCCAGTACTGCGGCGCGCGAGTGAAGAGCCGCGGATACTACGGCTGTGACGAAGTGCCCCGTCGCCCCCTTCCCAGCCCCCCAACGCCCCGTCCCCTCAACAGCCGCCCTTCCGTTGCCGTCAGTGCATGCGGTCTGCCGAGCGAGGACGTGAGTATATCAAGTTGGGAGTAGTGGAGTCCTCCTGCGGGGCCCCCGGAAGGCGTCGCGTTATCGAGGAGGGACTCCAGCGGGAACGGCCGAGGCTCCTCTCACTGTCACCGTCATCGTCTCCGAGCGGCTGCGACAGAAATAAGTCGGGCAAATTGCCGAGTCAGACGCACATAACCTCAACATTTCGAGCGCAACGTGCTCGCGACGTCGTGCTGCGCCCCCGTTTAACCTATACGTCGGGGCGAGGAGAGAGAGGGGGAGAACGAGTGAGAGCGAGTGAATAAGAGCCCGAGCCACCGAGAAGAGCGGCGAACCGCCAAGGAAACCACGGCTACTGGCCGGTGTGAGAGTGAGAGAGAGAGAGAGAGAGAGTGAGTGAGAGCGAGCGGAAGGGAGGGAGAGCGAGAGACAGCAGGAAAGTGTCGTCGAGGGAGGGGGGCCTCGAAAGAGCAAAAAATTAGTGGCCGAAACGTGCGCGTCGTGAAGTAGAGATACGCGAGGGCTCGAGCCCAAACTTGTGTCGAGGACAATAAGGATTAATCCGGAGAGGAGTCTTGGAGTTCAGTCAAGGCGGTCGCGCCTTGATTTACGCGCTAATCGCCGAAGAAGATTATGGACGCTGATCAGAGCTCGTGCGAGTAGAAAAGTAAGAAGTACGGGCCCCAGTCAGACACGAGGTAGGCGGGTGCCGCTACCTCACATAACCTCAATTCACGCGAATTTCTTCGCATATAACCGTCATGTGTGGTATGTAAGGCTCGTGGACTGGGTTTGAGGAGCGTACCGAGTTAGGGGTCTCATTAATGTCTAATCGAAGGCTATAAAAGACCTCGGATCCTGCTAACTTTTTCCTTTCGGCCTCTTCGGCTCCACGAGGTGGAGTGAGAGATAGAGAGAGAGAGAGAAGGAGGATACGGGGTCGCTCTGATTACGTGAGTTAGAGTGAGCTGAAGCGAGTTTGAGCCCGCCGAGAAGAGTGGGAGCCTCGTAGCTGGTTGCACGTACGACTAAGTGAGACAGGGTGAGAAAAGAAGATAGTTCAAGAGACAGCGGAACGCAAAAAAGGCAAAAAGATACTCTAAAAGATGGCGGCCAAGGTGGTAAGCAGCGGCAGGGTGCAGCAGCATCAGGGCAGTAACGAGAAGGAGCAGGGCCCGACCGGTGTTTCTTATGCGAGTGTACTCAATCCAAAGGTTGCGGACACGACGACGTCCTCCCCGGCTGCATTGGGTATCTATTATTGCTTTAAATCGCCCTGTCACGAATCGCTGCTTATTCTTTTCTTAACGTTACATGTTCGTGATCCTCCTTTGACGTTTTTACATTTAAATGACCCATTATTTCAGGTCTTTTATTAAAGCTATTAAATTAATTTAATAGTATTTGCTAGCTTCATTTCGAATACAGCTTATTTCGGTTATCATTAATAAAAATTGTTTTCCATATGACAAATCCTAGTGCCGAAGAATAGAAAATATTACCAAACGCTTATTTTACATTAATAAAAACATTTTCATCCCTCGTTTGTAATAAAAAAAAATTCTTCATACACTCACATGAATCTTATATTAAAAATAAATAAATAAATAAAATGTACAAGTTAATGGCAAAGGATCATATTAAATTTATCAATTGTAATTTTATCTATTATTGTTTCTCTCACTATCTACGTTTGTATAATTATATATTACATTTTTGTAAATGTCTAAAATATTTTTAGCTCAACACCTTCTACTTTGTACAATTAGTGTCCCTTTTGTTATGGTTCTCTTTGTACAATAGTACTAAACCATTTTATTATAATAAAAATTTGAAATAAAATAAATTCAGGATATAAAATATATTTTAAAATTTTATTTATTAATTTTCAGCTTTTCTACCTTTATTAGAAATTATCAACGTTAAACATATCTTCTTCTTTAACATTATTTTTCATTTCTTAGGTTGCTCGAAAGAAAATAATAAAGAGAATATTGGTGAACAAGTCTCAAGCCAACAAAATCCTGACGAGGATAAAAGCAAGCTTTATAAAAAGACTTTTCGCAGATTTGAAAATCAAAGACACAAAATTACAGAGCGTAGACTGTATGGAAATTATGTTCCACACAATAACACACCAGCTCCTATGGAAGCTACCACCACTATAAAAACCACAACTGTAAATCGTCCCAATGGAAATGTTGAAGAGCCAACTAATGAGATTGTAAAAAATGGGGATATTGGAAGTGATGGAGAATTTCAGACCGTTGCACCCAAAAGTGCAAGGCGAAAAGAAAAATTAAAGGAACAGAGAGAATATGTTGAGCCACAACTATATCGTAATAAAGATAAGCAAAGGTTACATGGTCGTAATGGAGAAAGTAATGAAAGATTACACAAGGAAAGGGAGTACATTTTTAATGCCAAAGATGGATCTAAGGATAAAGATAAGGAAAAGGAGAAGGATGCTGAGATATACATTGAAGAAGCTGAACAGCAACCTATAAAATACATTGAGGCACCACTTCCAGTTGTCAATCCATGGACAAAAAGCAAAGTTAACACACCACTGCCTGCTCCCCCTGCTACCCCTGCTCCTGTCAGAGCACCAGCTGCAGTTCCTTTTGTTCCAGTAACAGTGTCAGTACCAGTTCCTGCGGATAAACCTATCGAAAAGGAGAAGAGAGTCTTGCAACCTCAGCAGCAAAAAGTAAAAACTGGTATGTTTCATTCAATTTAGAAATTTAAAATCAGGGTTAAATATATATTTTCAATTTGAAAAAAAATATTACAAAAGAATAAGCTTTGAACAGTAAAGGTGATTCATTATAATTATTATAATTATTAGCAAAATTGTCAATATTTAATATTAAAGATGGAGGTGATGAAAAAGAAATGATTAGAGCCCTAAGATTAAAATTTATTTCAATTGGATTACCAGCTGGTTATTCAGAATGAAAGTTTTAGATTTATTTTCATTTTGTAAGGTTTATGCCTTTCTGTTTTTCTACTTTATGATTGATTTAATGGATTATTATTATTATTTGTAATAAATTGCTAGACTAGAATAGCAGTAAATCAAAATTATAAAAACCTATTTATAGAAAAAATAGTAATAAGTATTTGTAACTATTTAATTTTATATTAAGAAGTAGGCAATTTACTACTTATGTTATAAGTAATTTATGATATCCATTTGGTATTCACAGTTCTTTCGAATAATAGATGATTGCAATTGAATTTCTTATATTTTTGTATGCAAAGATAATTCCTTGTTACTGTGGCTCATTCATTCAATCTATTTTAAATATATTTTACATCATTTATCTACTTCCATAATTCATTACGTTTTTATTATTTATTTTAATACTAGAATTACTCAAATTTTTGTCCTGATTCGTAATTATTTTATTTGAATTCCAATCATTCTAAATATATTTTACAATTTCATATAATAGTACATTCATTATACAATATTTTAATTACATTAATTAATTAATCGCTACTTACATTATTGCCTTTTCTATACTGTTGTTTCAGTTGTTCAATTTAAATTAGATTACCAATAATTTTATATATACTACTTTATTTAAATAAATAAGACGTTTTCGTATTTATTTCCTGTACACACGAAACACATTACTAAGGCATGAAAATCGTAAAACCAGAGAAGAAATATGTACATATGTTTAAAATATGTCGTATACTATAATAATAAACTTTGATTTGCGAAAAGAATATTAAATTGAAAAACTAGTCTTTCTTACATATCGATTTGCATGCAATAAAGTTATTTCCAATGTAATTACGCATTTATTCGAATTATCTCGTATAATTTTAACAAAATTCCGCAATTAATTGAAGCGCATTGAAATATTAAAGTAACGAAACAATTATAAATATAAAAGTGAGATTTAAAGTGGAAAATATGGTAAGAAATTTGATATGTTAGTTTGATCTCTTCTGAAATGATAAAGTGTATTATAAGAAATGTTTCGTCATTTCAACGCGTCGTAATATGTTTCCATATCACAAGTCGAGGAGGAGAGTAATTTAGACTCAACTGATCAGTCACGTGTCGATGAGGTAAAGCACATATAATATTCTCTGTATTATGTTGGTTTCTCGGTTTTAAACTGGTATTCAGCTATTACTTTGAATTTCCACCTCTCCGAACTAACTCACTCTACATTGCGTGACTTTACATCCATTTTGTCCTCACAATTATGCATTTACTTTATACATAACTATTTAAACGTGTTATATTAAAAATGAATAATATATTTATATTACGTTTAATAGTACAATTAATTATTCGAGACAATTCCAGCCCTACAATATAAGCGTAATTTTTAATAGCTATTCCAATCGATTGCATTATAAACTTTATATTATTAATATTTATAATTTAAAAGAACAGGAATATACATTTATTCTTATACTCAAAATAGGTTAAAAATGTGAAGAAAAATTTTTATAAATGTACTAAAATTCGGACTTATATAATTTTAAGGTTAGGTTTTAATCCACGTGCCGCGATTGAATTTTTTGGGAATAAATAAGTACGTAAAATTTTATTGAAACCAACAAATTTATTTTTGTACATAACTTGTTTGTGTCATTTTTTTTCATTTTTTCAACAATTAAATATATACAATTTCAACTTGAATGCTTTCAAGATTCGGCTCACTTTAACAAATAACAAATTTACGCACGTATACTAAAATAATAATTAATTTTTAGCAAAATTAAGTTTTTGATTAATTTGAATTGATAAACTTTGTTTATTTTAACTTTATTAATTTATTTAACGTGAGTTGAAATATGTTTATAAGACAAGAAAAAATTTCAAATCCCAGTAAAAAAATATCATAAGTTTGTATAGCCAAGCCAATGAATTACTATCTATTTTAAGATAAATTTCTTGCGGTAATTTATGGATATTAATATTGTAATCGAAAAATTCTTTATACGTTCACATCCTTTTATCTGAGAATATATAATATCAGTTACTGTATTTTTTTTTTTTTTTTTTTATTTTTTATAATTACATTAGCGTTTTAATTGCTAAGTAAATTTACATAAAGAATTATTTAAAAACTCAATTTCAATCAGTAGGAGATTTCGGTGAAAGTTACGTTTTTGTATTGGATCATTTTCATTTAGTGGAAGTAAATTTTTTAATAAATCTTTTAACTCCTTTGTACTTCGTTAGAGGCTTGTTATAATATGTTAAAAGATATTCACGCACAAATCTCATGTATATTAATAAACTTTAAAGTTAATGACAAACATGTACTTGAATTCGTTGTGAGATTACAGAAAAATGCCTTAGTGGCATATCTAATGGAAAAGTATGTAATGTATCAGAATAATATTCTTAAGACTGTATAATGAAATTATCCAGTGGGGTAAATTTTGTTTTTCGTTAGAATCATATCAGAAATATTGGCCAATGAAGAGAGGCAACGTGTAGTTTCATTCCACGCGTCTACAAAGATAAAGACGAAGCGCGAGTTTTAGGAGGTAGTATTTATGCAGGTACATTGAGTTACTTGTATATCGTTTAATCGCTCCATAGTGGTCTTTTACCTCTTATCAAACGAAGATCATTTGACGAAGAAAAATTTGCTTTTCATAAATTCAATTAAATACAATAATTCTCATGGGTTGTCTGTCTCGGCTTTACGTGATAGTAATAAGATTATGATAATGCTAGTTTAATTGTAATATTTCGAGTTGCTTATGATAATCACATGTAATGCTGAAAGCAGACGTTTTTATCATTAACGCCATATTTCTTTAACACAGAAAAACAAATTAAAAATAATATTGTAATCGTCATAAATTTTTGTAACTTCTTATCTGTCACACATAAAAGAATATATAGCGATCACTAGTCACTGGAGAAAGAGATTCATTTCCTAATGATGTGGCAATTAAGTCATATTTGTTAAATAAATATTAATTTTAAATATACAGACGTAGAATTTAAATTATTAATTTATTTTAAGTATTTGAAATGTAAATAATAGCTTTGCTCTGTCATAAAATAGGAATTATACAAAAGGGCTTACATTCGTTATAATGAAAGTTGATTGTTTTTTCTTTCAAACGGGGCTAAGTATAAAAGACAATTAATCAACGATAAAATCTCTTCTTTATAAACTTAAATATAAGCGAAAATTTCCCTGGCATTTCATTATCAAGTCCAACGTTGAATAATAAATGTCTTATAATTCACTAATGCTAATTTATTTTATAGAATTTTAAAGTAGGTATTTAAAATCTCGTATAATCCATTAATTTAATATAAATTCATCGAGGACATTCGTATGTGTGAACGCAAGTCGAGCAAAATAATAAACAAATATTATTAAAGCAAACGAAAAAAAAATTAAAAGAAGAATAATACTTTAAATACTTATAATATTATTCATTTAATTCAGTTTAATCTATTACTGGATAAAGTTAAAAAAAAAAAATTCAAATAAAGAAGCTTAACGTTCTTTAAAAATTTTGTTACACAATTGAGGTATGGAACGGATGACTGTTTGTTTTATGTCTTAAAGAAGATTAAGTAAACGATATTTTTATAAGCTGGTGTATATTCATTTTGCATAAAACGATTGTATTAGAAAACTTGTCGTTCTCAGATAATGGATAATTTTATGAAGTTTCCATGAAAAGACCGAAAAGAGTGAAGAAAAGTAACATTTATTTAATGGCATATGACGATTGATATTAAAAGACTCGAATCACGTTCTGGAGATCATTAAATACGTATGAAACTTGTGTTCCCTCGATCATTTCGTTTTTATAATATTTATATATACAATAATTTTTTTTGAAAAATGAAGAAAGGGATTAGTTTGAATGGTTTTCTCTATCACCTTTACAATTATATATTATTTTATATCGAATAGCTTGAGCAAATTAAAGAACTAATTTAGTTTTACACGATTATTAAACTCTTGCATTAACACTAAACTTGTTTATATATGTGTTATTAAAAAACGATAAAAAAAAATTAAGGTGTTTGTGTGTTTAGGTTGATAAATGACTCGTTTCTCTAATTGACAATTGTCTATTCGTCCTTTACGTAATTGGGACTAAGTGCGTTTAAAAATCTTGTACATACAATGCTATGTAAACAAAGTAGCTCTGTTGTATAGAATAATAAAAACTTCTTTGAAAAGTATGAAATCGTTTTCCGATTGATATTTAATTAATAGATACTCAGCAGCTAAATAAGTGAGCATGTATGAGCACGTAAGTGAAATAAATGAAAATAAATATTTCGTTACATGTTAGTCAGTATTGGAATGTAATATTTTAATGTAATAATATACGGCTGTCGATTCCAAAGATATGCAATATAATATAGAGATAAACTTATGCTTGATATACGTAAGAGATAATTACAGCTTTATAACACAACTTGTGCCTTACGTTCGATCTAGCTTCGATGTAGGGGAAAAAAAAATTAACAAGTGCTTTGTTCCAATAATGAAGTGCAAAGAACAAACGAATTGAAATAATAATTTCAATTTTGGGGCTTGTACTTGATATTTAATTATTCATAAAAGCGCATTATAAAATAGTTTCTTAGCTCTAAAAAAAAAAAAAATTTCAAATAAAAAGTTGGTCGAATAAACCAGATTAAATATTAATGGTAATAGTATTTACAATAGGTCAAACGACAACCAAATGTTACCGACTTATCATAAAGACTTGTAATTCTGTTAATTTTATTTTTCTTCGAACTCTGGTAAGGCTGTAATACACGTCGACGAAAAAAAAAAAAAAAAAACATAACCATATGCTTTGTTATTTTTCTTTGGGTAAACATATAATTACAGTAAGAAACATGTAAAATTCATTCTATTTAAGTCCCTGTGCATTTGGTTGTAAAAATGCGTGCTGCACTAACGCGCTTAAGCATTAACACTGGTAACTGCGTAAGAATACAGTGAATAAGTTAGTGCATCACGTAAATCGTGTGCAGCGTATCCGATAATCCGTTTCTTAAAACGGCTTTGTTTACAGTAGGAGCAGTAGGAGCACAATGATAGCCCAATATTACTCGTACTTAATAATGGTACTTCCAGGATTCATGATGATAATTCACTTAATTGTTGTGATTTGTTTCCTACAGTCGGTGGTATTCAATACGAAACGAATCTATGCGCCTCCGCCACCTCCACCGCTACCGCCACCGCCGGAGGCCTTTCATAATTTTAAGATTATTCGCGTTCCTTACGCTTACTTGCACAGTCGCTGTGGCGGTACATTCGCGGGCGTGTATTCAACGCGTACGACGACACACGCGCAACAAACAGCCCAAGCCATTGAATCGCAAGTGCGCTTTCCTTGAACTCTCATGGGAGTGAGAGGTGTCGTGCGGATACGTAACATAAAAGCTCTCGATACCTTTTATACGGCAGGCGTTTTTATACAAAGAAAAACGATCCGACCAGTCGCTGAAAAAAAAAAGAAAAAGAAAAAAGCGTATCCTATTCCCCTGCGCCGTTGATTTGCGTATAGATTTGTTTTTTTTTGGAGGGGCTGCTGGGCTCGGGGACGGAGCACGTGAAAAATAATATGTCCTATTGGTAGCTGATTATTGCTCTCTAGCTTATCTATCGTACATTACGAATTACCAGCGATAATTGATAAAAAGCTGCGGCTTCGGGGAATTTCACAAGTATCCAAATTTATATGCCATCGTTATTTTATTTTTAATTCAATCCTCGTGTTCAGTGCTCCCTTACACGGCTAATTATGCATGTTCTTTATTTTCTTGGGAAAAAGGATTTTTAATCATCGCCAAAGAGTATAATTGAATTTTGCAATACATAATCAGAGGTTAATTTACTAAGTGTCGAATGAAGATGAAGTGTCAATTCAATTTTCGCATGATGAGATAACATTTAATTGGCCACTAAAATCATTCCTTCATTTTATTTAGGTACTCTTGTATTGTAAATAAACGTTGTAATAACGAAGAAGCCTCGTTATATTGACAGTAATAAATGCGCTTTCCAACATTTTTATTGGATGCATTTACAAGGCAGAGAATTTCATTCAAAATTTCATGAGCCGTTTGAAATAGGATCGCGAAACAATATAATTACATATTCGGCATTATATTATTTGAAAATCTACGCTCGAGAACGATGGAGTCGTAAATTTTCGATACTCGTTATAAATGATAGCATTCGTTTATATTGAACACGAGTAGTAACGCTTTGATTAGGCTTTATTCATTATTGGTGGAAAATCCATTTTATTCGCTTAACCAATGGAAATAAAAAGAAAATGACTATTTGTACAAATATTCATCTGCACCATTATCAAATACATCTTATCCGTACACTTGCAGGACAATGATATTTTATGTACAAAGATTCCAAGCCTTTCTAATACAGAATCTAAACTTATTACTGTAGCAAGTTTTTTTTTTTTTTTTTTTTTTTAATACTATTTCGGGGAACGCAATAAATTTTTATTTATTTAAACTTATTTTTATTTATTTAATTTAATTTATTTAAGTTATTTTTATTTATTTAAACTTTAATTTCAATGCGCGTATAATTTTTATAATTTAATATTATTAAATAAAAATAAAATAATTTAACAGTTTGCAATGAGAATTAAATGTATAAAAGTTACTTAATAAATTTACTTGACCTAAATACGTTTCATTTCTATTTCTATCGTTCAATAAGTCATTAACTCCCATCCTTTCAAAAATAAAACAAGTTTAATTAAAAATTATTTACATAATATGTACGCATATACTTTACATGCATATTATGTGCATATATATTTATACCCTACATTTAGAATTAATTAGCTATCACTAACCAGCTCTTTATATATATATATATATATATATACGTATATGTATATAGAAATTTATTTGACCCTCTTAAAGAATAATAAGAAATCTTTTTGTTTGAAAGTTTTCAGTAGGACGATAAAAAATCGTTAAATAGCTTAGTCTTACTATAGCTAATTTATTTACAAACAATAATTATTCATTTTCCCTTACCGAATTTCACTCTCAACATTTTATACGCTTCGTACACGTCTGATTATAAATAATGTTATCGGTGTTGAAATATTCAAAGATATCAATCAAGCTTATTGTACGTTAATTAATATACAATCATTAATATAAAAACTGCAGGTGACAAAAAGCTCTTATGAATCTGCATATTTTTTTTTCAGAAAGGCTGAATAATATATTTGCGATACCATTTGTTTTTAATATAATAAATATTATAATTTATGGGAGTCAATACTGGATTATATAAATATATAATAATTTACATTTTTATATCCTTCTCAATTATGTGAGATTATCCATTATCTAAGAAAAATCTTCGATAAAAATTCGATTTTATTTCCATTCAATATGCATCGATCGCCGTTATTATCTCGTTTGATTTTTATTGGTTTTTAATCAACAATTTCGCCACTTGTAAAAAGCAATAAATTATTGGCTTCGTTAATACATTCGCCTTCATTGGGCCAAAAATCGCGGGTACTATTTTTATTTTGTACGTAGTAAGTAATAAATGAAAATTATAATAAACTATAGGAATTCTTGAGATACTTAATAAGCAATACGTGTTAAGTACGGCTTCGAACGCTCAAAGGTAAATTTTTTCACAACATTACTTATTACAATTATACGCAATTGATGAATAATGCCGAAGTCCGTTAAATAGTTAAAATATTATTTTCGTCATTGCAATACTAATTGTGAGCAGAAAATTTAATTGTTATCGAAAAATAGGTTTACATGCAATCTTATGTCGCTTACCTTATCTGGATAAATGATAAATTTTAGCTGGTTAAAATATTGTTTATGAGCGAATGAATTTCGGTTACTATTAACTACCGTAGGTAATCTAACGCGTAGCGCTATTATCAACATTTATATAATAGAACATTAATGATACCCTCTATGAATAACGAATGGTCACTTGAAAAATTCCCTTCTCTAATTAAAAGCTGAAACATTAGTTACCCAAACTTGTGTTCTTACATTCCTTTTCTTAAATACCGTGTACCTGTATTCATTGAATTTTAATCATTTTCATATTTTTAGCAGCTATGGCGTGCACGTGTTTTATACTTTTCTTGATTATAAGAATACACAGATATTTATTTGAAAACTTTTACACGCACGCCTGTATATTCTTTTTAGAATAACGTTTTACTAAAATGACAATTATATTTATTTACTTGTTATCTATTTTTACTGCCAACAAAAGATTTATGGACAGCTTATAGTATTTACATTGGATATGTAGGAGTTATATTAAATTTTTTCTTTTTTTTTTTTAAGTTTTTCAAGAATATCCAATTGATTTTTTCGATGAATTTATCGAAAATTATTATAATCGTATCTGTTTCTGAACTAATGCTTTTAATTAACAAGTTTCTAATGAAATTTTTATATAATTATAAGGTATGACGTGAATAACAGACGGAATTAGTATTATAAGATAAATTTAATTTTCATTTTTTTTTTTTTTTTTGAATTATTATTTTCAATATTTTATTTCAAATTTCGTACAACACGTTTACAAAAGTTTTTATCTAAGCATATTTGTCGACTATTTATGTACATATTTATAGATAAAAATGCCTTTAATGTTATCGTAATGTAGTAAATTTCGTAAAGTGTGCAAACATTAAATTAATTTTAAAAATAGGATATTAATTTTTACGATTGATTGCTGAAATGTAGTTATTGAAATGTTATTTTAATATTTTCAAAAACTATATGATTTGCGATGAATTCTAAATTTTATTGGAAAATATCTTTAAAATTTTACATAATCCACGTTATTAATAGTCGAATGATCATAAGGTGGTCCGTGTCGGTGAAAATCACAGTAAACACAGCGAGATCGTGATTCACGTTAGAACTTTCAATGCTTTACATTATGCACAGAACGCTAATTGTTGTAGCGAGAAGCCTTGTATACTAATAATTATTACAATTATTATTTTAAAAACGAAAATAAAAGCTCGAACGCTCGGAAGTTTGCATTTACAATGTTGCACATATTTTCATTATTATCGTTTCCGTTTCTTTTTCTTTTCTTTTATTTATTTATTTATTTATTTATTTATTTATTTTTGTTTTGTTTATATTCGATCGTGAATAGTAGCGAGCGAGCGAGCGAGCGCACAGGATACATTTATTTATAAATGCAATTTCTAACGAGTGCATTGTCTTAGATTAGTACTCGTTATCTAAAATACAAGTAGAGCTGGCATTTTGAGCTCGTGCCAAGCAGAGGAACAAGCGCTTTATGAAAATAACGCTGTTATTGGCCTAGCCATGAAAATGTTTGGCAAATTGGTTATGCGTTGGTGTGGTTGGTGTTCGTCAGGTGGGGTAGAGCGGGGGAGGGTGTATTTTTTTTATTTTTTTTTGTATTTCCGACACGGGTCGCGATGATGTAGTTGTGGATTTGTCGAGCCGAGCGGATCGATCGGTCGATCGATCGGGAGGCGTTAAACGGTCTTATTTTGGAAAAGCTTATCAGCTCGACCGGCCGATTAGCCAATAAACCAATAAATAAAGTCCTCCGGGGAGTGCCAAGCGCGCGCGAAACGGTTCTCCCCCTCGGGTAAGCAGCGGTGGCGGCGGTGGCGGGGGTGGCAGCGACGACGGCTACGACGGCTACGGCGACCGCGGCGACTATTGGCACCTTTGTTGATCGAGATAAAAAAGCGACCGGCTGGCAGCGAGGCACGGCTATTGGGGCGCGAGCGAGCGAGTGAGCGCGCGATCGAATGATCTAGCCGAAATCGAGGGACGTGAACGAAAGGACGGCGCGGTGCGCTGCTGCTGAGTTAGGCGGCAAGATGTGGGTAACCGAGCACCGGAGCCAGGCCCAGGCATCGCTCCTGCCGTTCGTGTTAACATCGCCGGCGGGAGCCTTTGTTGTGTGAGTAGGTGCGCGCGCCCGTGCATACACTTTACGCTCTTTATGTTGGCGCGAGCGCGTATGCGTTACACCGTTCGATACCTTTTCTCGGTGCCCGTCGTACGTGCATTTATTCCACTTCAGTTCTTCGCGAACCCTCGAGGCGCGATTTTCTCCCGTTTACGCTACGCGCTTCTCAACAACCGGGACATAAAATCTCGCCTACTTCTCTAGCTTCTTTACTCGTGTCTTCCTCACTTCCTTACTTCTTTCCTTCCTTCCTTCCTTCTTTCCTTCCTTCCATTCATTCTTTCTTTCTTTCTTTCATTTTCTTTTATTTATTTCTTATTCGTTTCTTTCCTTACGCCCCGTGATTTCGATAAAGACAATAAAGTTGTGATTGTATCCCAGTGCGCGAAGGGGCCTGGGAACTCCTTGTGCAAACTCCTCTTCTCGAGCTTGATCCTTCAATCATGATTTATTACTGATTAGTGCTGTACGCAGCAGGAAGATTGAGAAACAAATACTTTGTAAAAGGTGAACTCGCGTGTGCTCTCTCTCTCTCTCTCTCACTCTCTCACCATGAAGATTAATGAGCTTAATAATAGCTCCATTCAAAGTAAGTCTTCAACTTAAGGCCGAGTCATGGATTGGCATTATTGAGCCGTTTATACTGAATGAAACTCTTTTATCTCAATGATTTCTCCACGCGTACGTTTTGATTTATTTATTTATATTTTTTTTTTTTTTTATATACAGCGCATTAATATATGGCACCCTCGTTTACAGTACATGTGTACACGGAGACACGTTACGACACAATTACATTATACAGGCTGTTATGAAATTGGAAAAATCCCAAGATTTTTATGAAATTAAAGCTTATTCTTGGATTTCATGTGTGTCTGTATTTCATTCGGAAGTATGAGAATCTTGACAGGACCTCGCCCTCTTCCATCCACCTCATTCCTCCGCAAACGAGTACACGTGCCATCATACATCCAGTCGAGTGTGCAGCCTTACAAGCAAATCACGTGGCTTTGTTGTTGGCCGTTCGATGTGCACGACACTTCGTTCCAGCTATGCTCCAAGCTTAATTCCATATTGTCACAACAGAATGAAATCATTACGTTATTTAAAAGCTCTTGACTGCTTAATTAAATGATGGTTGATTGCTCTCATTACGCTCTGTCGAAGCATTACGTTCTTTATTTGAGATTTACATGGCAGGTTAATTACTATCGGTACAGCCGTCTGCAGATATATTCTTATTTTAAATATCAACTGTATTTATAAAAAGAAGCGAATGAAGGCAAAACGCTTGTTTTTAGCAAAATAAGACCTATGCTGTTACATATAGATATTTGCAGTACTTTATTCCGTGTGCCTTAAAAGTAAGGAAAAGTAATGATTAGTTTGAAATCGAATGAAGTTTAAACGTCTGTAAAACTTTCGAAAAAAACTTCTTACACGTTACGAAGTAACGCTAATACGAATAATGAGCAAAAAAGTCAGAATGTATAGCGTATTATAGGTCGTAACTAAATTTTACATTATAATGAGAGGGGGGGGGTTTAAACATATGAGTATTTTTATAAACTGTACTTTTAGGAATTAAATTAACGTAAATCTATATACATGTACATGAACATTTATCGAAACAGCTTAAGTGGAACTGCTATTTTTAACATTTTATTTTTATTAGAATTTTTATAATAAGAATAAAATTAAAATTACCATAATAGTCGAAAAGTTTATTATTGTATAGACATGATTTTATTATTATTATTATTATTATTAACATTTCATCGAGATATTTATTACGCTTTTGTCAAGTCGACTATGCATTAAGAACATGGAGAGTTGCGAACAAACGAATTAAAACTACACGAAATCGAATCTGCTTTATTTTTTATCTTTTTCCTTCAACCTTCAAGTCGGCAACTACTTTCTTTCGCAACTGTACGTTGCGATATTCGAACGACCCTAAAAACGAGTTGCAGAGAGATGAATATTCGTATTTTTGCCTTCCGAATGAAGGCATATGCATTCCATATGGATCTATACATACAATTATCTCATTATCACGTATGATAATTCTTTTATATAAATAACTGACTGATAATTCAATAATTACATCTGTTTATACAATAAAAAAATCTCAAATAGTATTACGTTTTATAGCTATTTGTTGGAATGGATAACATTAATGGTTTGAACGTGTTGCATTTAATTTTTTTTATATATTCCAGTTGTTAAAATCTACTTTTACGATTATTTATTAATAATATTATTGAATTAGTCACTTTTATAGCTCATTTTAATTTGTATGAATTTTCATTTCTTTAAAATTTATTGACTTGTGATTTTATTAATCAATAAAGCGTTGGAGTTTCGAGCTTACGTTTGGATATTAAACAAAATTTATGATCTACTTACAATACCATCAATAAAATCTAATTTTTGTGTTTATATATGATTTACAAACATTAAAAAATTAAGTTTTGAAACACGAATTGTGATTTTATTCTTTAGCGTGAATAAAAAATATATTTTTAAGATGACCTTTTAATAATTTATACGATTTGGTTAGTCGTGTTAACTACGTTACTTTGCATTTAAATATATAAAACAAACATGTACTTTGATTCGGAAAAGATCATATGGCGATGATCTACAAGATTGGTAAAAGATTTTTCAGAAAAGTACATTCAGTACATGCATTTGTAGTTTTAGTTTGCACGGAACAATTAATTTTAAGTATTAAAAATATATTTTTTTTTCATTTATTTTAACAACAACACAATAATAATAATAATAACAATAATAATAATAATATTAATATATTTACGTACACGTACCTAATATGCTTAAAGCTCAAAAGTTTTATGATAGAGCGAGGGAAGTATTAATTTGAATTGTAGATCAGCGAACATTATTTGGTTATGCATCATTGTCATGCTACGCTTTTTCTTGTTCAATTAAACTTTCTTGCTTATTATATATGTTCATTACGGTTTAATGTAATAAAATTGATTACACATCTTCAAAGTCGTTTTGGCGCGATACTAAATGTATATGCTGTTGTATTCTAGCTGAGTATTGGTTATACATGCCATAATTATATAAGCCAATGATGAAATATAAATTTTTAATAAAAATAATTTAATTCAATTGTCACTCGATTATACGATACATTTTTTTAATTTAAATATTTATTTAAATTTTTGCTTTTACCGAGATTGGTTTAATAACAATTTAAGAACCGATTCACAAGTTTATATTTAATTCAATATACCAATGATAAGTTATAATTTATCAAAATTAAATGCGATACAAGCCATGAAAATTTAATAATAATTAACATTAAATTATCGAAACTGCAGTAATCAAGACACGCGTTCCTTATGTGAGAGAAGTGAATTATACTTTACATAATTCATTTTTTCTTTTTTTATTATTATCATACTGTCTTGATATCATTCTCGTTTAATCTCTAATTGTTACAAATAATTTTGTCGAATTCAACATTCTGATGCAGCTTCAATAATTTCTATAATTGAAACTGATGCTGCAATTTCTATAATTAATATAGCGTAAAACCTATTTTTTATTTATTTATTTATTTTTTTAAATTTTCCATTATTAAATTAAAGTAATAAAGACGTTAAATTACGATAAGAATCGTAAAGACCAAGTTCCAACATTTTTATTAATAAATAGAATTATTCAATTCGTTCGGTAAAGATAAAATTTTTAAAATGCAGTATAATAATTTTTTTTAACTAATTTGACTGTTGCTCGAACGACGATTCTTTCGTCTGGCGTTTTAATCTTTTTATTTCGTATACAAATATATATATATATATGATGTTCTTTATCATTTTTGTGGCCATTTATTTGAATATATTTATCTTAAATTGAGCTGTTAAATATATAGAACAGATATATTAAAACACATTATAAAAGACATGAAAATTAAAAACATAATTTGCAAGTATTCGTCCGTATGTTATTTAATTATCGTGATCTGATAATTCAATAACTTAATTCTTTTAGCCTATTTAAAAAAAAAAAATTTGTATCGCATCGTCGGAGAAATGATCAGGATTATTAAATTGCAAATGTATCTTAAAAAAAAATTTCAAGTTCTTATGTAAAAATAGAACATGAATCGCGTTTATGTTTTTACTTTTTTTTCTACACAAAATTTACTCGTTGAAAAATTATTATTGCTTCATGCCTACGTGTATTTATGAATAATAAAGCATATTTTTTATATGCAAAATTCTTTTTGCAATAATTCTCATAATTTTATACTGTATATCAGGAAGAAGACATAATTATTATTTTTCTGTACTTTGATTTCCCCAAAGATTACAAGTACATTGTTGTACACTTTTTATCGAAGTGAATATCGACTGAAATTTTCGTGCTCTTAATTATTTTATTTGAGAAAGATTATTTGCTGTCGAAGGACCCTCGAATTATTTTAATACTAATTTCACCAAAGATCATTAAATTTACACGGCCAATCAAATAGCTTACCGTTAAATAAGTTATTATAAACGTTGTCCCTGTGTATATGTCCGTGTATACGCGCGCGCGCGCACACACATAAATACATTGTTAAATTTATTAATATTACATATTTGCATAAAATTATTTTCACTCGGGCATCACGATATTGCAAATTATCAATGTTCAATTGTTCGTGACTTAGCAATCGAATACTTTTAATGACGTTATTCAAATATTATATTCCTGAAATACATCTGCATAAAAAAAAAAAAAAAAAAAAAAAAAATGTATTAGTTTATTTTTATAAAGTTCTCGTAAATACTGATCATGCCTCGGATTATAAAATAACATGTTAAATACCCATGCAGTCCCCATGCCCCTGTTTTATCTAATACAAATTACATGTAAATAACTTTTTAACCGATAGGAGGGTATATTCGTTTAGTACTCAGCGAGCACGAATGTATCAGAAATAAATTTTTATCCCGTAGGTAGTGGCACTACTAAGATAATATTAAGCATAAGAATTATTTATTAGGACAGATTCGGATAGGTGATGTAATCTAAAGCAATTTAAGGTTTTGAAATTCGTGAAAGGAAATGTTAGACACAGCATTGAAATATAAATTATTATACTAATTCTCAGGTAATGCCAAATCTTTTTATTCTCGTATTTCTTTGTCATTTAAAAATAAAATAAAAAATAAAACAAACAATTTTTTTAGAAAAAAACCACGTGAATAATTAAAGTTTCTTTGCAAATCCGAGGGAGTAAAGTCGAAGTAGAAATTGTTATCCCGCTGATCTGGCATAATGTGAATTTTATAATCAGCTTGTGACTACGGAGACAATGATTTAAGAAAAGAAAAATAATTTACGATTCGGGCACGTGTACGTATCCGTGTCTGTCCGGTTTATTTTAAAAATAACGTTTTATTTGTACGTCGGCTAATTTGCAAAAGCCTCTCCATGCCGATGCTCGGGCATCGGCATATTTTAGCCAACACAATGCATCGAAAGTAAAAGGAGGGAAAAAACAAAAAATAAATAAATAAATAAGTTGTATAAAAAAAAAAAAAAAAAATGGATATAAGAATCGCTTTGTGTTGTTGCTACGTGTTCGTTACAAAGCGAATCAAGGCTAAGCTGCTGAAAACATATTGTAGCCAGGACTATAAGCTGGACTTATCTTATATAGATTAAGTCAACCCCCCCCCCATTCTTTGCCCCTTACGGGCTATGAGAGCGCGCGCGCCCGCCTTGGCTAACGTAACGACACGCAGAGTTAATTGCGGATCAGCTGTTGACGACGGCGCGCACATCAATGCGCTTTCCCTTCTGCCCTCGCTATCATTATTACGCTTAATAAGAATCCCGGGCGAATAATTAAATTAAATAGACACGAATTTTGCTTCGTTTCAGCGATGATAGGTTTCCTTTTATTTATTATAGAACGGTCGATTGAGAAAAATTTGTAAGACGTTTTATGTAACCGGGTTTTTCTACTCCTTTTTTTGTTTGCTTGTTTGTTAATAATAATAGTAATAATAACAATAATAATAATAATAATAATAACAACAACAACAATAATAATAATAATATAAGGCATAGTTGTGAATGAATGAAAAGGTTTTAAGGGGAAGTTTTTATGCGTAATGCATGTGCAATGCAATAAACGGCGAGATATACAGCGAATATTTACATGATTTTGAAGGACTCGTCGAATGCCTCGGATATTATTTATCGTGTAGCTCTAAGCGATAATTACGGCGTCGATCGAGAGACCCGCGAGAGACCCGCGAGGGAGTGAGAGTGAGTGAGAGTGAGTGAGCGAGAGTGAGAGAGATAAGAGGTCAGGGGTAAATAATCACGAAGTCCACTAAGTACCGAAAATATGTTTTGATTGCAGAAAACGGCGTCAGCGGAGGGAGCGTTCAACCGACAATTGTCAAGGCTTCCAAAGACAGGCGAAAGTTCAACCAGAAGGTACGTGCCCGGCGATTTTCCCTCCGTAGCTCGCTCAGTGGCGGGGAGGGGGACGGGGTGACGAAGGAGAGCGGAGGGAGAGAGCTCGTTTTCGCGAGCACTGGCGCAGGGTCTGACGTCACCGACCGCTATCCCGAAATAAAAGCGCCGGAAAACGAGGCGGCAGGGTCGAGGCGCCGACGACTACGACGACTACGACGGCGGGCTTCGACGTCGGCATTGGCATCGGCATCGGCATAGGCATAGGCATAGGCATAGGCATAGGCACAGGCATAGGCATAGGCAACGCAATCGGCATCGGCATCGGCATCGGCATCGGCGGTGCACGAGCACAAGCACAGGCACAAGCGGCTCATCGGACCTCCAGAGCGCGCCTTTTGCGGCCTTACGCAACCCGGGGCCGGCCCCGAAGCTCCCTCTTGTCTATTTTCGCCCTACCCGCTGACAACTCCGATTCTCTTTCGACACTTTGCGCTATCCTCATTCTTGTTTATTTCTAAGTGCTCCGTCGTCGTAGTTTATCAGTTTATGTGTCATTTGCGCGAGCGAGCCGTACATTTACCCCCAATAACCTTCTTCCTACCATCCCCGCCCCCCTACCCACGGAATTGTGATTTTTCTTTCGTTCTTGTTTTTGTTGTTTTTGTCTTTTTTTGTCTTTTTTTCTTTTTGATTTTTTTTTGTTTACCCTTCTTTTTTCGTTTGCAATCCACAGTAGATTGAGTACTCGCGCGAGTCGTCGTGCACCGTCGGTCCTCGGCATCAGTCTATCGGCACCAATTGTAAATGGACCGCAGCACGAGCCCGCTTAGTCGACCCCACTCAGGCTAAAATGCTATCGGATGTTAATGTACGTGACCTTTCTTCCTCGTACTACTTCTCCCCACTCACTCACTCACTCACTCTATTCGGCCCTGTCTACCCTCCATCGAACGGATGTGCACGGCCAACGAGCAGAGTACTCGCGCATAGTAGTACTACCTTCGGAGTCTCAACGAATACCTTGTCACAGAGTCTTCTTCTCTTTTGCCTCTTTTTTAATAATAATAATAATAACAATAACAACAGCAATAACAATAACCCCAATAATTTTAATAATAATAATAATAATAATAATAGTAGTAGTAGTAATAGTAGTAGTAGTAGTAGTAGTAGTAATAATGACAAGAGCGATCGTGCTCGTTTTCTAGCCGAGGGTGCCATTCCGAATGAAAATGCCGCACCGCTCGAACGATTATTATACAATTTATCCGTGTTTGTTTTCGTGGCTAGCGAATAAGGAAGGAGCGCAGGAGCAGACAAGCGCCCAGTGTACTCAGGATAGCGAGACGAAATAATTAACAACGAATCCCTTTCGAATTTTTGCAGGCAAGCAATTTTGCGGATATTGGCGATTGGCCGACTTTAGGAGCTCAAGGCGAGGTGGGTATCTCTCTCCCCTTATGTTGTCTCTCTCTCTCTCTCTCTCTCTCTCTCTCTCTCTCTCTCTCTCTCTCTCGACCTATCTCTCGTGGGCGTTATCCGCACCAGCTCCACACCTACCTAACTCGACACACTCACGCACGCAAGCACGCATACACGAGCACCATAAAAGCCTTTCCCGCGAGCGACGTTCAACGTCCTTTCCTTTCGCCTTGTCAAGGACGCCGTCGTCGCCGTCGCCGTCGTCGTCGTTGGACTAACAATATCGAGTAACGAAGCTGTAACTCGTGAACCGCGAGCGGTGGCTGCCGCCGATATCTTTGTGATCTGTTGCTGCTGCTGCTGCTGCTGCTGCTGACACTATCGGATTCATACAATATCGCGTGCTCGCTACCATTTTCGCCAGAACCAAGCATTTTCAAAGCCGAGCGATAATTGGCCAAATACCGTTATGCAATATGTTTTTTTAGCTTTTCGCTGCGCCCGGACGCTCGGCGGACACTCGGTGGACACTCGGGAACTTTACTCTCTCTCTCTCTCTCTCTCTCTCTCTCTCTCTCTCTCTCTCACCACATTTTTTTTATTTTAAATCAATCACACGCTCACCGAAGGCCGCCGCTCCTTATATGCATCTCCAAATCTTTATTCTCCATGAATATTCATTCTCTTTTTTTCCCTTCTTGTTCTACTTACTCGCTTACGTATTTACTTACTTACGTGCGCGATCGAATATCGGAAAAGCGTGCAGCGATACATTAAATAAGGTGTCCGCCGCTCGTGGCACTCCAGTGCGAAATTCACGGTGGCTGGTATTACACGATACGAGATATCTCACACACGCGTACACACGCACACGCACACGCACACTCCAAAGAGAGATCAGACGAGAGAAAGAGAGATTAATGAGATAAAGCGCTTACATTATCGGGGCATTGCAAATTATTTTCATATTATGCTTAACGGCTCGTGTTCCTTATTACGAATCAACGTGCATCTGCATATATTATTTATATATTCTGTTGTTTGTATTCTTATGAATTATATTCCCTAAGTATTTAATATGCCTTTATTTTTTTATTATTTGCTCACACGTACGAAGAGAGCGCGTGGGTGGGTGGCGCGGGTATCGATGCCGTTGAAGGAACACTCGATGCAATTAAGCTTAATAATAATGGTGATAGGATGCATACCGAAATTGGCGATTCATTTAATGTCTGCATTTCGTACGATGTATTTTTAATAGAAGAAGCCAAGCGTGAACGGGCCCAAGCAGAATGGCATCGTCGAGCAGCATCAGAATAACTCGTCGAAGGAAGGCAGCGTCGGCACTTCCGAAAACAAAGGCAAAGAGAACAAGGAACAGAATCACTGGCACGAGGACAGCGACGAGCAGATGGATAATAGCGACAGGAAAAAGAAAAGTACATACACGCTCCTGTTTTAATTTGCCTTTAATTTGCCTTATGAATCATTTATTACTATATTATTACCGCGAGCTCCACTACTAGCAAACGACCAGCAGCCTGTCTTCTGCCTTCACACTTTTACACACATTTTACACACTTCAACGTAAATGCTTATTTACCATAATTTTTTTATTTTTTTATCATGAAATTATTATTAAAATTATGTTAATAGAACTAATGGCCTTACAATAGCAACATAGGCAGGTGTAGGTAAGCAGGCAGGCAGGCAGGCAGGCAAGGGAAGTTCCTCCCTTTACGTTTACGTTTACGATTACGTAAAGGAGCAGGAGAATGTTTATTTAGAAATAAATGACTCGTTAAAAATTTTAATTCTTTGAAAGTGGTATGGCGGCATTCGTATTCACGTAATACATCCGTCGCGTAAATTTACATAAGAAATGCCATGCTATTTAATAGTTGAAAAAATTATCGTTAATTCCAGTCCACTTGTTTCTGATAAGATGTTTTCTTCTGTGCAACTTCTTTCTGAATTTTTTTTTCTTTTCCCTATATTATTGCGAACCGTTAATCAATAATTGTCGAAACTAGGTTAAATGATATTAAGCCGCGATGTAAAATCTTTCCCAAGGTAGCGTGCCTTTAACATTTTAAGTGCCATTAAGAGCTTGAAAGAAATTTTGTCTTCTTTTACAGCAAATAAATTGAAATGGGTTCCTTTAGAGATCGATATATCGAAAAATCGTGGGAAACACGACCGTTCCCCAAAATATCATTCGCATAGAGATAAGAATGGAGAAAGGCGAAACGGTAAGTTATTGCACCTTTATTATTATTATTATTATTATTATTATTATTATTATTATTACTATCATCATCATCATCATCATCATCATCATCGTTGTGATATAATATGCATAAGAAATATCATTCTTAGAAGTATATCGTCAGTATTTTTAATTGTTGTATAAATATAAAGCTCGTAATAAAGAAGGTATATTTAAAGCGACATTATAGTGTACGATAAAACTTTGAAACAATAACATGCTTTATGAAAAATTATATATATAAGTAATAAAACGAAAGCGTAAAAATGGATATGCGTATATAAAATATGAAAATTCAAAGAAAACAAGAGTAATTTTTATTCATTCCCCAACGTATTCGCCTTGGCTTAGATGATAATTGGAGAGAAAGAGATTACGATAGATCCAATTACAATAACAATTACCGTGGAAACCGTGGTAGAGGATACCGAGGGAGAGGGAGAGGACGCGGGGGTCTCTCTCGTGGTGGTTTCCGGCAAAGATACAATTATCAAGGATACCAATTGGATTACTCTCAGGTAAGATATTTATTGCATTATCAGTAAGAAGTATTGTAGAAATAAGCAATTAATTATATCATTATGTCATCTCTTACAGTTTCATAAATTTGGTACCACCGATCCCTCCTACATGATGCCTTTTATGGGAACATTATATTTTAGTAACGGAAATTATCTAAATTTGGATACCACGACATTGAAGGAGTACATAAGGAAACAAATGTAAGCGGCACAATTACT
Source organism: Ceratosolen fusciceps (assembly GCA_018883505.1). NCBI lineage: Eukaryota > Metazoa > Arthropoda > Insecta > Hymenoptera > Agaonidae > Ceratosolen > Ceratosolen fusciceps. The sequence goes on along the minus strand of RCIC01000006.1, from coordinate 7,340,497 downwards.
TGAAATTGCACCCTCATGCCCCCGTGCCTATTCGTACTGAACTACTAATGTATCTACTCTTAACTTTCAGAGAATATTACTTTAGCGAAGAAAATCTTTTAAGAGACTTTTTTTTAAGACGAAAAATGGACGCTCAGGGCTTTTTACCGATAACCCTAATAGCTTCCTTCCATCGCATTCAGGCCCTAACTACGGACGTTTCTCTAGTCATAGAGGCTATTACAGAGTCAGATAAATTAGAATTGGTCGATGGATTTAAGGTAACCATTAATGTCTCTCTATCTATCTATCTATCTATCTATCTATCTCTCATTAACGCACAACCATCTCATCGAATATTCAAATCGTTGGCTATTCGATGAATCGATACGACGTGTGTGCAAAATCAAAAGAAGGTTTCGCTAACACCGTTAGGACGACATGTCCGATGAATGGGGTTTGATGGTACCTTTTCTCACATTTTATTACTTAAAATAAATACATGCAATTATATACGATATGAATTTTTTTCTTTCTAACGACTAATGTCGCCTGACGTACTACTTTAAATTATTGTATAATGGACGCAATACATTTGTACACCAGGTGCGTACCTTATTCGATCCGCTTAAGTGGCTGATCCTCGACGCCGCGGGCAATCCGATGCACTCGGACTCGTCCGACACATCGTCCAATTCGCAAAACGACGTTATAATTGCTCATCCCTCGCACATGGATTTCCATCCAGCGGCTAAGCCCCTGGCAACGATCCCGGCACCGCCGATACCCCGCCTGCTCCAGACCGTGTCCGTAGTCACCGCCGAACCCTTGCGACTCAGCGAATCCGAGAGCCTCGCTTCCTCACTTGGCGACAGCCTTAACCCAGACGTGCCAGAATTCGTTCCAATTGTATCGAATGCCATTAAACTGGAGGAGTCGGTGACGGAGATGCACGAGGTCGGGGAGGGACCGACTGACAATTTCAATAAGGCCGATAAGACTAAGGAGGAGATCGTTAACGGGGGTGACTCGCTCCATGAAGCCGTTAAAGACAAGTCTGATTTACCATTAACTAACGGAGGTGCTCCACTAGTCATAGATGACGTTTGGAAGGAAGTACGTACTCGGCTAATATTATTATTCCATTGTATTTATTGAGTCCTATTAATTTAGGCTCAAATTTATTATGCAAATTTTTTTACAAAAACTGCCCTTGAGCAAACAAATTCTTAAATTATTATTATTATTATTAAGGTTAAAAGAAGAGTGAAACAACCTTCGAAAACTAAAAATGTTAATAATCGGAAAGTTAATGCTAAGGAGCAAGAGAAAGAAGAGCTGGATTTTCAGTTTGATGAAGAATTGGATACTCCACCTCCTACGGGGCGCCATAATGCCTTCTCCGAGTGGTAAGATTCGTCTTAATTAACATTTACTGCTTATAATTAAAAATTGTCTGTATAATATAGACTTTTTGCCAGAGCAAATGCGCTTTTTTATATGATATACGTATTTGTCTAATTTACGCAGGTCCGAGGATGACGATGATTACGAATTATCAGACAGAGACATAAATAAATTGCTGATTGTTACTCAAACGTCGTCGTCAAGGATTCCTAAGCACGAGGGGCACGATCGAACCGGTGACTGGACAACTCGTGTGAAAATGTCCCAAGACCTTGAACAGGCGATTAACGATGGCTTATATTATTACGAAGAAGACCTTTGGGGAGAGGATGGACAAAGAGTACGAATAATTTTAATGCAATTACTAAAGCCAATCTACTTTATCATTGAAAACGAAACATTAGTTTGCTTTTTTTAATTTAATTTCATATAAGGATGAGGAAGAAGGATTACTTGAATATGATGAGAATTACTAAATTTGTCTTCTTTTCCCGTCAAAAGAGATAATGTTGATAAAACCGTATCTGAAGTCCTGTATATCCAATTATATTTCGTTAAGGGACAACGAAATATAAATGTAATAATGTATTATTAGTCGTTAATAAAGAATGTAAATGTGTGTCATCAGCAGTACGGGTCAACGTCGTCGGTCGGGAGCTACAAGACAATCAACGTTATCAGTCAGGAAGCTTTTGAAAAGATAGCCCCGAAAGCTCCTCGGAAAGCGAATCCCGAGGTGCCGCCTCCACCGCCTATGCCCATTGAGGATGTGGAGGTGCAGAAGTCCCTTAAGCCGAGTCAGCCAGCGCAGGTCCCTACGACATTGGTGTCCGAGAAACGCGAGCAGATTAACGAAAAGAGGCGCAAGAATGACAAGTTCCGGGAGGTGAGGAGAGCCGCGCCGAGGTTCTTCGCCGTTGTTAAGGACGAGCCGGCGGTCGACCCGAGAACACCGCGCAAGCGAAAAACGCGCCACAGCAACAATCCTCCTGTTGAGCATCACGTCGGTTGGATCATGGACGTTAGAGAACACAGACCGCGGACTTATTCTACGGGGTAATAAAGAATTTTATCATTTTTAATTTAGCCCACGCGTCAAAAGATTCTTTTGATTTTGTAATTACGATATCGCGAACGTGAACAAAATATTTGTAATTTTTAGAAGTAGCGCTGGCACGAGTCCAAATGAAAGCTATTTAGCTAGTAGTTACGGCAGTGCTCCACAGTCATTACCGGCCTTCCAACATCCCAGTCATTCTTTACTCAAGGAAAATGGCTTTACTCAACAAGTCTATCACAAATATCACTCGCGGTGTTTAAAAGGTGAGCTTTTGAAAGCTTATTTTAATTAAATTGCCGATGCTTGCGCAGAATTCCTAACGCACCACCATGTGCTTTATTACAATTTATTACAGAGCGTAAAAGATTGGGCATCGGTCAGTCTCAAGAGATGAATACGCTTTTCCGATTTTGGTCGTTCTTCTTAAGAGAGAACTTCAACCGTACGATGTACGAAGAGTTCAGGACCATAGCTTATGAAGATGCTTGCAAAGGTTATCGTTATGGACTTGAATGCTTATTCCGATTCTACAGCTATGGCTTGGAAAAGAAATTCAGACCGCAGCTTTACAAAGACTTTCAAGCTGAAACCATAAAGGATTACGAAAGTGGTAAGCTGTTTAGATAATAACTGCCCATTCCGTATACATTTACCAATTATTCTTACTAGAATTATTATTTAAGCTTAAAATTACTTTTATTTTTAGGTCAACTGTATGGATTAGAAAAGTTTTGGGCGTTCTTAAAGTATTATAAATACGCGGATGAACTTCACGTTGATCCTAAATTACAGGAGCATCTTGAGAAATTCAAGACTATAGAAGATTTTAGAGTTGTGGAAGTGAGTTTCGTTTAATTGTCACAACGGCTAATTTAATAAAGTCAATGTTGTTTTGTTTTTTCCATCTTATTTCTGATATTTTGGTAACGCATGAGTCGATATTAAAGTGAACGCTTTGCAAATTTCAGCCTCAGATAGATGAGCTCTCGAGGTCGCAAGCTGCGAAACGGCGCAACAGGAGTGTCTCGGAGAGCGGTAGCGGGATGGAGGCTTTTTCAAACAGCTGGGTACGACGGTTATCCGGTGGTTCGAGTACAGTCACGTTGCCGACAGCGAACGCTTCGACGGTGTCGGTGGTGCAGCCTCAGCCGCAACCACAGTCACAGTTACAGTCGCAGTCGCAACCGGCGCAAAAACAAAGCATTAGCGTTTCGCAGTATCGCAACAGAGCGGGTTCCTTCGGCTCAGGGAGACTCGGACATTCCAGACGGCGTACCGAATCCTCGTCGTCAACGAGTCAGCCGCAGCAGCAGCAGCAGCAGCAGCAGCAGCAACCGCAACAGCAGCAGCAACCCAGAAGTAGACATAATTCGGGCTCCTTCGCGAAGACTCAAGAGACGATCAAGGCCGCTCAAAAGTGACTGAACTTCTTATGTAAGGAAGTATGGTAGCGGAAGAAGTCCATCGTTAGATAGAAGAGTTTAGATGAGCGACATACTTAGACAGTTCGGATTGACCCGGAACCGTTTATGTGCGTGAACAATTTTTTGATAATCAACAGCAGAGTATTTTCTTACTTTTAAATATGAGAAATTGATTTTATCAACGACGAACTTTTATGATTGACGTATATGTGCGCGCATAATCAATAACAATATGAGAAGGAAAAATAACGAAGAATGCACTGCACCGAAGAGAGACTATCTCTTTCTTTTTCTTTTTTTTTCCTATGGCAAAAGTAAAGGGAATACGTAGCCTGTCATATGTATATTGACTTTAGAACTTTTTTCGCTTCATTTTACATCAGCGACTTAGGAAAAAAGAAATTTAACACTAAAAATAATAAAATTTGAGTCTTCCCGCGCGATTTAGGTGGATTACCGCTTCTGTCTCTTTATCTTGTCTCTTTACTCACATTTAGTTTTTATCTAAATACCTATAACGAATAGATAGAAATTATTGAGTATAAAATTTCTATCCAGTGCACAACTATTGCTGAATGTTGACAAAAATAACATTTACATAAAATTACAAGCTTACGTGCCTATTCTCAGTAAGCTATATGTATCATTAGGACATTATAATACTACTACTGCTTCTCATAATTCTAATACTGACACTATGGTAAATGTAGATTTAATTAAGTAAATTATCGAAATGATTGAACAGGGCGATGTTAGGATACGTGCGGAAATATTCGCAATGTAATTCAATGCGAGGCTAACATATAATTTTGGATAATTGCCCCATGAATGTACTTTTAAGTTTCAGATTTTTTTTCTTTTATTTTATAATTATTATTCCTTTTATTTTTTCTTCTTTTTTCTTTATCCTCCCCCTTTTTTTAAAACGAATGAAAGCCCCGTTTTAATCTAGAATGTTGATTTTTAAAATATTTAAAAAACTTGTATTGACTTTATATGGAACTTATAATTTGTAAGACTAGTAGTTTTATATTTCACTGCAAATATGTGCTTACCTACAACAGACATCCAGTGATATTATTTGTTGTCTTTTAATAACGAAATAGTAAAAGCTAGTAAAATAGAAATAACAAACAAATCGACAGATGCACTTGTTAAGATATAATTTCGAATGCATATAATATTTTTTCATTTTTTATTATATAATTTCTTTTAGGTAAATGAAAATGGCCCTAAAAATATATATATTTACGAATAAGAAATAAAAAAGATAACGATTTATTGAAGTCTTGAATACAAAAGTAATACAAAAAAAGTACACGTCTCTCGTCCGTTTGGCTCGATTCGATATTTATTCCCAATAACATAAATTTGTTGAAAATTAGAAGAAATGCTTTCCGCACTGCAACACTATATATTTTTACACGTACCCCCCGCATGTACACACGCCCGCATTCATACGACACGATACGGATTATAAATATACATACACGTATAAAACATACATTCACATCCCTCCCACTTATACATTTCACTGAGAATAATAATATAGGAAGAAAGTGAGAGAGAAGATCTTAAAAGTCTGAGACACAGGTTAAAATTATTTTCCTTACCTAAAATAAAAAAAAAAAAAAAAAAAATAAAAAAAAAAAGAAACCCCTACAGTTTAACTTTGTTAATCTTTACTTATTTCCGACATTTATATTTTTAATTGCATTATTAAGTACGTAAAGTAGCTCATTAAAAAAAGAGAAATAACCAAAACTCATTTCAAAGTACAGTAAATAAAATGCTGCAAGGTTATGAATCATTTTTTTGAATATTCAATTGTTACATTCTATGGAAAAAAAAAGAATAAAGATTTTATAGACGTGTTATTTATTATTCAGTTTCATATTTAAACTTTTCTAAAAAGTGAAAATTATCACCTTTTTTCTGTATTGTATAATTTTGTAAATAGTATATTAATTAATATTTTAATGGCACCTCCTTCAGATTGTATTATATGTAAAGCATAAGATTTTCTTTCTATAAATAATATAAACACTGATTTCAATATATCGTAAACGGTAATAAATCAACAAATGCTTAACATTTGTTTAAATTTTAAGAATACTTAACAATGAACTTATACAAAACTACACGATTTTTATGCTAAAGTGTATTACTTGAATTTAGCAATTGCCAAAAAGATTTTTATTGAAAATTTTAATTAAAACATGTGGAAAGCGCATAGTTCGCTTTCCGAATTGCTAAATTATGTAAGAAGAATGTAATAGTACAAAGGAAATAATTGGTTGAGCCCGCTTTAGAACTTATCCGGATCGAGCATCATACGGAACGAGCAATTTTGAAAAAGCGCACAAAAACTTGTAAAAGCATACGTGTATGCGCATATGCATAAATGCATGCATATAAATAATTGGCAGGATTGTATATCGAATAGTGTACGCGCACGAGGTATATAATCAGCGTTAAAAAAAAAAAAAAAAAAAAAAAAAAACTAAAAACCAGAAATCACAGAAAAGTTTCCACGGTCTGTATATATAAGATATATAATTTCTTCTAAGAATATAACAATTGTTAATGCCAAACGTCGTCTCGTATAAAGCGATGTTGGTCTATTATTATTATTATTATTATTATTATTATTATTATTATTGTAATTAATTAATTAATTAACTGATTGATTAATTATTAATTATATTGTTGTTTTAAGTGAGTGACTAACTAATTTGTCGTTAAGACATCTGTCGCTACTGTAAAATGAAATATGTTTGTTAAAAGGATTATCGATAATTTATAAGAAGAGATTCACGTAATATACATTGAAACACAAAGAATCAAACTATTTTCATACTTGATAGTTATGTTTATTTTTATACAGTCGCTTGTTTTCTTTTTCTTTTTATATGTAGAAATGTTTTTAATTTCGCATGATCAGATAATGAGTGCAGGATATCAAAAAATTTTTAGAAATTTTTTTCATAATTTTCAATTTTATATGTAATTAATCTATTATGTTATACTATTTTAGATTTAAAATGAAAAATAAATAAAATAAGAGAAAAAAAAACACCAATGTAGTACGCATGAGATATATTTCTATGCTATTATCTGAATTTATGATATTTAAATAAACATTAATTATGTAACTATCGTGCAAATTTTAATATTCCTCATGATCGTTTAAAGCAAAATTAAAATTTGTATAAATATTTTAAAGTGTAAAAAAGAAATGTTTTAATATTACCATTTTATATATACATTTATGCACAGCTTCTTTTAACTGTGACCTCTAGTATTATATTATTATAAATGAAATGATTAATTTTTACAAATACACAATTACAAAGGTCTTTGCTAAAAACAAAATAAACTGAACGTGAAATGGTTTGATTCTTACTTGAATATCGTGCCTGTGTGTTTGTATATATGCGTGCTGGTTGGGACACGGGCGAGCACTTTACTGGAATAATAAGTTTACACGGTCGTAGGAAAGATACGTCTTTTGAGAGTCTGTTGTGGAGTTCGCGCAATGTGGCCTAGAGTTGTGTTAAATGGAATCGATCTTACATTTTTCTCTGTTCTCTTTGTATATTTTACTCAGAAGTTTATTGGGACGATGGCGATGGCGATGGCGATTGTGATCGTAATCGTGATCGCCGCGAGCCTTTTATTAAATTATTTACCGTTGAGTTAAGAATAAACAATTATTGTTTTTTTTCCTTCCCGAGAATTATGACAATATGAGCAACAAGGATAGAACGAAGGCAACTACTAATTATATTCATTTTCTTTACCTTTTCTATCCGCTTCGTAGGAAAGAAAGAAACTGGCAATAATAATGAATGAGAGAGAGAGAGAGAGAGAGAGGCGAGGAGAAACAGAATTTAAATGAGTGCGAAAGCGTATAGTTGACGATGCTACTTAGATTTAATAAAAGTGCGAATATATCATGCATTCTAAAACGCGATGAACGAGAAAAGGTTACGCCATGAGATCAGAGATCTCAGTTTTGTAATATATATACATAATTATAATAGAAACTTACCTATATTGTTACTTATAGATATAATACATAAATATATATTATTACACAATACTAATAATACGATACACGACACGCGCGCGCGCGCGCGCGTGCGCTTGCACACATAGGACACGCATTCACACGTTCAATAAGCGCGTACTCTCCCGTACTTATAATATATATATATACATATATATATATATATATATATATGTGTGTATACATATAATTTTAAGGCTTACGCTACAATGTAATTGGGTGGGGTAAACGGTTAGAGACAATTAAAAAATGTATAAAAAAATTTTAAATATATTATAAATATTGGAATAATGGCTATATTCATGAACCTGAAGGTTATACGCATCTAAGTATATCATTATGCCCTATATATATATACACACACACGCACACATTCATACATGCATACATAAACAAAGCAGACACACACTTATACACAATTATATATATATATATATAAAAATAAATGCATGGTCTCGGAACACAGGAGCGTGGGTGGGAGTGAGGGAGGGTGTTCAGTCGAGCATTAGTTTCATAATAATAGTAATAATAAATAAAAAGTACGGGAGCTAATTATAATGAGCTATTATCGAAAAAAAAAAAAATAATAAAAAACATAACTTATCTCTTTTGCAGACTTTTTACAAGAAAAGAAAAGCATCGAATAGTAATTTATATAGTCAAATATTATTAATATGATTTTTGATTTACACAAATAAAGAAATCAAGTCAGTTTAATGATTAATTAAGGAAAGGAAAAAATGACCCGTTTAGGTTAATAGGCTCATCGCATAAGAGCCTCGTTTAACGAAAATCTTTATTTTCTTTCGCGATAGTGCCTTCAATACGAGAGGGAAACAGTATAAACCAAACCGGTCGATCATATAAACCGTCTGTCTTTTTTACTATTTCTAAGCTTGCTCTCCTCTAGTTGTACAAAAAGTTAACAATGTCGAACGATTAGATAATATATTATGTGATAGGTATCAACAACACTTTCTTGCTTCTTTTCCATAAAAAAAAAAAAAACTTATAACCGTTACTATATCTTTGTGAAGAAGACTGAGAGCTTTCAAAAGGAAAATGTTAAATATAACCAACCGGCTTTACAAGAATTAAATTATAATAAATAATACGAAGGTGATATTTCTTTTATGCTCAGTTCAGTTTTATACGTATGTCGCAATTGAACAATAAAATCACATTTCACTCGTCACTTCGGTCGTCGGTATTTTGTGAAAGAAGATTTAAAAAAAAAAAAAAAAAAAAAACAAGTACCCCTTGACCAACGGGGGGAGCGCGTATTATCATCGATCGGAATGGCGAATATGTAATATTGGAAATCATTGATGTATTGTTTCGTTAACGAGATTTAAAGAAGGATCGTTCAGTACCTGAAGATGTTCGTATCTTTATCATTCTTATTGCGAAAGAATGTTTATTTTATGATTACCGGGAAATCATCGAATAGTGCAAACGAATATAAAACATGTAATAGGAATACCTAAATCCAGAGAATCTCTTGTGATTGTTCGACCGGAATTTTCTTTTTCTTCACACGTCCATGTGTATTTATGTATATGTATACGTATGTATATATATATATATATATATATATACATATTCATCTTTTTTTGTAAATTTTTTATTACTATTGATAAGCTCAAAGAAGAAAAAAAGCCTTTTGCATAATAAACGATTTATTACTAAATTAATGGCACATCAGGAAGGAAATGAAGTCGATTACACAATGATTGGAAAATAAATAGAAAGGGAAATTTAAATAAAAAATATGTAACGAGCGTCAGTCGACGCATTGCAATTGTCAGCCATGTAAATATATTCATAGTTCTTAAATATAGATTGTAGGCTATAAGAAATAATAGTTCCAGGCGAAAAAATCCAAAAAGATGTCGATTTAAGCCGTAACAGGCGCACCTAGCGAGTGACAGTGCTGTTGTGATAATGTGATGAATTTATGATTCTGATTAATGATTATGATTATGATAATACTACTGATGATGATGATGATGATTAAAAATCTGTACCACGTGTCTGATTATCTTGTGAATCTTGTATATGTGAACTTGGAAATTGTAACGTTTGTGAATATTAAATAAAAAAGAACAAAAAAAACCGGAATCAACGTTTTTATTATTTCGCTATCGTCGTTAGACTATTCATGAAATGTAGAAAAATGGTATGCCAGTATGGATTTGCTTTGCGAACTCCAATAACCATAAAGTTGTTGATGATCATGATGATGATGGAGTTAAAAAATTTGAATAACTTCGGTTCAGTTTCTTTGCTTTAAATCCATAGATTTAAGCATGTATTATAATTTTAAAAAGTTAAACGATCCGTAATGAGTTAAATAATTTCAGATGTTAAAATTTCATCGGTTTCATAATAAACTGAATATAATAAAATGAAGAACGCGAAGAGAGGAAGAAAGACAATAGAAATGAATTTTATAATTCAAAGCGACGCCTCACAGTGGGTAAAAAATAGGATATGTAAATAAGTTAATCGATCGGAGCTCTATAAATACAATCGAAGATTTACCGATGATTTTATTTAACTTACGAAGGACTTGAAGGAGGGAATGGAATTGTAGAAGAGAAATATTAATGAGACGGATCACGGGAAGGAAGCCAGCCCATTTGTCCATACTCGGCTCCTGTCTCGAGTACTCGACTCCGGCCCGACTCCACCCCATGAATAAAGTATTGGCTGCAAAGTGGGAAAGAAGATAATATTAAAGGACACTGTTTTTTTTCAACGTTGACTCTCGGATCCCTGCAACTGCAACTCTATTTCGAATTTATACATTTACAGGCATGACACGATTAGTAATTGTTATTACTAATCTTCTATCTCGGAAGAACTTGTCTTTGGCTCAATAGTTTTCTCTGCGCTTCCCCTAAAAATGATAAAGAACACTTACTCAAGCTAATCCAATTATTCTTCCTTCCCTGTAGAATAACGATAATTAACCCCTACTTATGTATTCGTTCTTTCCAACAGTCTGTTTAATCTAAGCCTCGCGTCATTACTTATTGCCCAAAGTTTCTTCGATACCATTTTATAAGTAATCGGTTACGACGAGCCCCAATAACCTGTAAATATTCGTTCTTACTCTTACGAACTTACCTTTTTTTTTTTTTTTTTTTAAAATATTTCATCACTGTAAAGCTTCAGTTACGTCCACAGTTCATGTAAAAATCTACATTTACATATGTATAAAACAAATGTACGTAGACGCAAGGACCAAATTTCGTTGTCACCTTACGTGTCCGTTTTTAATTTTATACGAGAAGCTCAATTGATCGAGTGGCGAAATATGGATCGCAGGTATTTAAATATATTTAAAGCTTTATTGAAAATAGTCATGACAATTGTGTTACTATATTGTCCAGTAATTAACATTTTATACATTTGTGTACATGAAATGGCAATTATATCGTTGCCCAGAGATAAATAAATAAATAATTAAATAAATAAATAAATAAATATGCGAATTAAAGATAAGATGTGGATAGAAAGCGGAAACCTTTCGTAAGAAAACTCTTATTTTAAGTGACTTTTACGTGTATACATACATATTTATGTATGTATGTATATCTTATAAACGCTGTACAATGAAGTTTCTTACAATGAAGAGAAATTCACAAGACCGGGGAAAAGTAAAGTTCGGTTATTAAAATCTTGAATTCGTCTTGGTGATTAATATTGTAATTAAGATCCGTCGATCGAGCACGATCACGATTGACATTTCATAGCATATTATAACCTTCGTATTATTGTATGACAACGTAACGTGCATTAACAAACGGAATATGACTATGTGTACATTGTTATTAGGCTGCGAGCAATCGAAAGATGTAAAAAAAACAAAAAACAAGCGCACTGCGTTGCTTGATCCTTGCACAAGTGAACTCGGAACGGACAGGAGCGAATCCTTACCAATGAGTTGGCGAACGTACCGGCAACTAAATCGCTAAACCAAAGGTCGGAAATGGACTTTTAGCGACCGGCTAAGTAATAATTGCTCGCGATTCCTTGCGCCAGCAGCGTCTACGAGGAATTAAGTAAGAAGCAGGTATCGGTGGGTGAAACGAAGTCGTCCCCTCCCCTCGGCCATTGGGGATCACGGCCCTACTGCATTATCTGCAGCTGGAGCTGGAGCTTCCGGAGGAGATCGCGGATCTCGTGGCCGAGCGTCGGTGTCTTCTGGCTACGCCCGAGTCGAGGCGTGAATATCATCGGCAGCGTAAGGTGGTGCTCCTGTTCACCGGAGGACGGACCCTCGATGCGGTCCAGAAATCTGTGCATGAGGTTCCGGCTCGAGTAGTTGTCCACGGGCTCGCGACCCATTCGTTGCGTATACGCCACCTCCTGGCGCTTCGCCTCGACCTCTGCGGATTAATTAACCATTAATCAATCCTGCGTTACCCCGCATCTACACTTCATTGAAGTAACAACAGCAGGCTCGAAAGCGTAACGAAGCCTCGGGACCGTGTAACGAAAATAGGTACGAGGGTGGGGGCAGTCAAGAAAATAAATTTAACGATAGAAATTGTAAAGGTCGTTACAATTTGAAATGCTGAGCTTAGGGCTGAGCTGGCAACGATAGTCAAGAGACAGAGGGGGGGGGCTTAGTTTGATTAATCCACTTTAAATCCACGTTCGACGGGACGGAATCGCGGGGAGGGGGGAGGAATGGGGTCACGCGCATACCAGGGATGTCGATGAAGTTATAGGCGGGTGCCCCGAGGACCTCGCCGAGCGTCTCCGCACCCTTGCCGGGGAACTTGGCCTGGGATCGCCGTCTCCTGCCCAATCTCGGCCCGAACCAGATCGTGCCTAGCGCACCACCCGAATGATGCACGACGCAGTTATCGCCGACGCAGTCGTCCGACATCTCCGACTGCATCCTTTCGACCCGCGGAGACTCCATCACCTCCGCACCTTGAGCATCTGCAATGTCAGGCCATGTGCCGCCGATTAATAATGATCGACTCAGTCACCCATAGGCAGTCGACGGCGAGCTCCGTAGGATCCCTTGCTGGCGATCCAACGTAAGGTAAGGTTACTCGGTCGAACAATCGGAATAAGGAGTATAGGGTGGGTGGGAGACAGGGGCGGAGGGGTGCGGGGGTGGTATTAACAGACAATAATTATTGTTACTACCATGACGTACCGTACTCCCCGGCGACTTGGCCCGCGATCACGATCACGAGGCATGAGAGGATCATCCTGGTCCTCGGTCGGGTCATCGTTAGAGGCTCCGTTCGGGTGCACCGGTGCTCGATCTCTCCACGGTATTTTCGCTCCCAAGTCTATTCGCGACTTGCTCGGACCGACGACGAGAGCGTGTCTCCTGCGACTCGGCTCTCCTTTCTCTTTTTTATAGGGTCAGGAGGAGATCCCCGGACCCCCGACTGGGCTACTTGCGTAGTACAGGAGGACTCTCGCCTCCTGGTGCCCCCCGGAACGAGGCCAGCCAGCCTCATTCGTATCAATTAGGGGCTGCGACTGCGAGTCGCCCATACGGAATGAGGATCGAGCGAGTCCGTGGGCGAGGAGCCTCCAGGTCTATACGTGACACGGGCGGCTTCCTAACAAATTGCGTGGAGGGGCTCTGCTCGGCTGGGGGGAGGGGGGGGTATGACGGCTCTATTAAATCTCCACCGGCTCACGACATCTCCGTATTACATCCCTCTTTATCATTCATCCCCTTATCACTTCTGGCCATTCCGGACCTTCCCTTTCTTTCTCTCTCTCTCTCTCTCTCTCTCTCTCTCTCTCTCTCTCTCTCTCCCTCTCTCTCTTTCTTCCCTTTGTCCTAATACTTGTCCGAATCGCTTGCTCGAGCCTGCGGGGAAAAAAAGCGGCGCGCGATGGCTCTAAAAATACAAATACAACCCCCGCAGCCCTTCCATTGCATATTGCATATGGACGCTGACGATGACGGGGTCGCTCGGCTAAGTGAGTAAAAAAACTAGCGCGAGGATCATGTAAATACTGTAATAAAGGTATAACTGTATAAATAATACTATAATAAAGGATCATGTAAGTAAATATCATGTAAATCATATAAATACTCGTATTTATACATGACGACGGGGCGGGATTTAGATGAGAGGCTGGGAGAAGAGGCTGTGCGTCATTGTCAGGGAGGGAAGGAGCCGAGGAGATTTCAGTGGCTGCGCCGCAGTTACGGAGGGAAATGAATAAATTAACCGGGACTGTCGAGGGCTCAGCATGCCGTCCGTCGCGCAATCATCCCTCTCAACTTAAGGTCTGACAATTATCCGCGCTGATCCCGAAAGGTACTAATAATAGTAACCGTGCGGAAGGAGTCGTCGTCTTCGTCGTCGTCGTCGTCGTCGTCGTTGATGAGCCCCGGCTATTTCGAGTGCGCCCAGACAGTGATACGAGCTCGATATGTGGCCGATAGAGATGCGATCCTGGGCCCTTTAACTTTCAAACCTGAAAACCTCAAAACCACAAAAACCTGCCCTTTCCTCCTTGGCTTCTGCTTTCTCGCATCGAGCCGCTCACTATTCATCTCAAGCATCGACATCCGTCGTTTCGGTAAGCGCTACTTAACCGGCTGTCCCACATAGCCGAGAGAGCGAGTTAGAGTGAGTGAGTGAGTGAGAGAGAGAGAGAGAGAGAGAGAGAGAGAGAGAGAGAATGCACCTAAACGATAGCCAAGACAGGCAATCAATGTATTTTAAATTCGGAGATTCGCTCCTCCGAGCTTAGAGCTTCTTATTTATTACTTTTTGCAATTCACGGAGACCTTTACAACAATGAATTTCACCGCCCCGAGAATATTTATTACTCTCTCTCTCTCTCTCTCTCTCTCTCTCTCTCTGTGCAAATGAATGTAAAGTTGCGTCCTAATGCAATCTCGTGTATTGTTATTGTCCGCTAGATATCTGCGAGGCACGTATAAATGAGTAAATTATTACAACCTTCGGCTGTATTGTCAATATCTAATAACCTCTCTGTCCCCGCTGCCCCTCGCCCTATGTGATACATAGCATCCGCCGATGTATTGATCCTAAAATTTAATTCTGCACTCGAGTCAGGGCCTCCGAGCCATAAAACTTTTGGTCCGGGACCGGTATTCACGTAGCGGTAGGATGAATAGCTAAAAAATATAAGTCGATAATGGCCTTACGAAACTTTTATTGCATCGATGTTTAAGGCCGTTTGTTTCTATGAAAAATTTTCTTTCCCTGTACAATGTTTCTTCGTAGATCTCACGGGACGATGGCTGAAATGTACTTGAAAGTTAACAGAAGCGAGCATTTCAATTAGATCTCCCTCTCGTGTATACATCATCATGATCTCCACGTCGGCCGTCAGTGCGCATTAGTGACATTTTATAAGCATAAACAGATAATGAGTACTTGAAATACCTCTTTTCTCGAATTTATGTTACGGCCAAGCTGCCGTAAACACTCGAATTACCAAAACTTCTGTAATTTTCTGTAAATTTCCGTAAAACTCGGAGCGAAGTTAAAAGTAAAAAGTGAACCTATGATTTAATAATCCGTTAATGCGGATTATCATAGATTATCGCTTTGGCGATCTATGCCGGCTTAGGCTGCCTGTATCGCCGCTTATGTCGGAGGCGCAAAAAGCCGAGCGGATGCGTATAGAGGCGAAGCTTGCCGGGCGCTCGCGCACACTTATATACGCTTACGTAATTAATAAGACTCGGCTTTTTTCGGCGGCACAGACATTTCGGTGCACGGGCTTCGGATACTTGGCCTAAGCAAACAAACCTCCGTTTCATGATTTTTTTCTTCTTTTTCTTTCTTTTTTTTTCCCTCTACATCCAAGTCGAGCGTCTCTCATTACAAGCACGTGTTGAATCACCGTCATTGGGCTTCGTGTCTGTGCGGGACACACGTGCATCAGCTTAGGATGTATCACTTGGGTCGCGGGACCTACTAATCCACGCTCGCTCTCGTGCAGAATCTCACAGCTTTCCGTATTACTTTCTTTTTTCACTTGCTTTCGAGTAACTGATCCCCTCTCACACTTGTCACTAGTGTACGTACAAGCAATTCAGAACCCCCATAAGATAAACACTTTTTTCTCCTTCTTTCTTCTCTTTCTCCTCCGTCTCCTCCTCCACGTCTTCTTCTTCTCCTTCTTATTCTTTTTCTTCTTCTACTTCTTCTTCTTCTTCTTCGTCTAGTTTTATAAACAGCAGCCGATGTTGTCTTTGAGCGAAACGAGCCCCGAGTCCGCCGGATCGTATCTTTAGTGTGGGCAATTATTAGAAAAGCACGATTTCTTAGGTAAACATTTCTTAAATTTTGAACAACCTTCTCGTTATTTAAATAGATGGTAATTATCGCGAGCAGATATTGTTTTTAGTATCCGAGACACGCCGATGGCTTTATCGCCCAGTAATTCGATAATTCGATAATCCGATTTTTGCACATTCCTCGTTTTTATACTTCTTATTGATTGTGGCGCGTATGTATGCCTGACTCGTCTCTCTCTCTCTCTCTCTCTCTCTCTCTCTCTCTCTCTCTCTCTCTCTCTCTCTCTCTCTAAAGAGCTTGTGTAGTACTAGAACGAGATTCGTAAAACTTGATTCGTACTGGCTTATTCTATGCCAGTTTACGCGGTTATGCTCTTTCTATTATAAATCAACCCCCCTCCCCCCGCCTACTTTTCTTTGTAATTATGCATTCACGTTAAAAAAACAAATTTTTCAGGTACTCCAAGGTACTCCATCCTTTAATAAGGATATATTTTTTAACTAGAGCATGCACGCAACGTAAGAAACTATTTACCTTTTAAATAAGATAGTAACGAGAATAAATACGATAAGAGCTATAAATTAAGAATTATCTTTATTTATTTCTTATTTGTAAGCCGTAATTTCTATTTGTCTTTCATCGAACGATCATAAGAGGTATTCTATATTTGTGTACGTGTTACATAACTATATACAAGGCATCGAAAACTGTCTCGATTAATCGTCACCTACATAAATTACAGAGCCAATCAATACAGATTTCATCTTCTTAATTAAGCTATGCATATTAAGCCCACGAATTTTGTATTTATTTTTAACTAAACATTTGAGTGGAATTTTTCTTAATATAAATTTATAAGCTTACGAGTGTTATTCGTTATAGCTTTAGAATTTTTAGTACCTGAAACCGTAATTTAATCCCTTTTAATTAATTATCGAAGAATCATACAGTGTAAATGTTTAATAATCTTATTGATAATTAAATATTGATATTGTTATTAAAAGCCCTTTCTAATTGCTTGCATTAACAATACTTTTATAAAACCGTAATATAAGAGAAAATGTCTAAAATTACTTTTCTTGTATACGCACTCCTGGTTTTTTTTTTTGATATTTTTTTCAGCCTCAATTATGCTTATTAATTTTAAATACCCAAATGCTTACGTACATCGATATAAAGTAAATTCCTTTTATAACAATAAATACATTACAGACTTACGCTTATTTACTTATTATTACGTGTTCCGATTGGATTAACTTAAACAACGCGTACATTTACAAAGGTTCACCAAATATTTCTCGTTATTCCAAAATAATATTTAATGTAGTTTGATATTAAAGAATAAAAGATAAAAAATTGTAAGTAAAGATGTAAGAATACAAAAGACTTTAAACGTACATGAACTTTCACTCTATAGACTATAAAGAGCACTTTTTCTTTTCAGATTGTTAATAAAAAATGCATTTAATTTTCGAATAAAAAATGTAACGGCCGATTTGTACGCGTAGGATGATAATCTATATTAATAATTGGGCCTTTGTGCAGAATATAATTATTTAACTGCATGTCGAATTATTCTCAATTGATTTCGTAAGGAAAAAAGCCGTTCGAATGCTCTTTAATATGTATATAATAGTTGGGAATCTAAAAAATTTTCGCAGTGAAAGTCTATTATACGCTAATAAATGAGAATTCTTAACATAGTCGTCCACCTATAGTGCACCAATATACATATTTATATGTGAAAATAGATATAAGTTAGCGACGATTGGGCTATTAAGAGATACGGGAAAGAGCAGTTTGAGCTTAGGATAATTGGATGAATCGGGTAATATATCGAGGAAATGGTGAGACGTTGAAATATTTTTGAGGGGACGTTTTATTAGTGTAATTTTGTCGAACGTAGCGTAGGCCTGGAAGGAAAATCAACATAATGGTCGGAAGAGGAAAAGGGCGAATACTCCACTTTGGAGTATTTTAATAGTATCAAGTATTTCGGAGTAATCGTTTTAAGGAGGGTAATTTGTGAAGGAGCCCGACAAGGCTTGGGCGCAGCGGCCCCACGGCGGTGCCGCGCGCAAATAACCCGTGTTAGAAATATAGGTTTCCTCCTCGGAGGCTCCGCCCAGTCGATAACTTTCACGCAATTTCCACGTCATTCGCCGGATTCTCCGGATTCGTCGGCTTCGTCGGATTCGTTGGATTCGTTGGATTCGGCGCCGGCGGCCATTACGCCGCTTCTCCCGATCCTGCGCTCTCCACCCCCGCGGGACCGCGGCTCCGAGGACTTGCGAGACCGTGACAGTCGCGGCTACTTCGCCGACTACTTCCACGGCTACTTCGACGGCTACTTCGCCGACTACTTCCACGGCTACTTCGACGGCTACTTCGACGGCAACGTTCAATATCTCCACCGAGCGGAGATGTGAATTTATGTTACTCGGTCACTGCCTCATCCCATCCGAATCCCCACCCACAATTATTCCTTTATCCGAAAACGACCTTACGATTAAAGTCAAATTCATACGGCTACGAACGAGTCTGTTATTTGTTAGCCTGCGCGGCTCACCGATAATCACCGGCGACGCCCACTCGTTCACACATTCCCCTGGGCTTTCCGCGTCTGTGCGTCTCTCTCTCTCTCTCTCTCTCTCGCTATTTTTCTTTTTTTCTTTTTATACGAAACTCATTATCGAAGTAAAGCAGGAAGAAATTTAAGGGAAATAATGCCGTATAGATATAAATAATAAATCCTCGCATTATTTGTTATCCCATTGATTACGCGATTCGTTTCACGAAATCCTTGAGTTCCACATGATCCCGACTTACTCTGTCCATGATAAAAAGTCTTTGATTAAATACACGAGCTCCTAAAGGCTGATGAATTTTAATGAATCTAATGAATTTCATGAATCGAATGAATTTTATGAACTGACGTCGCTTTCACAATTGGAGCATTCGTACTGCTAAGCCTTTTCAAATGTAGCCTTAAACAATTTCCCTTACTTTTTATAGTTCCAATATGAATTTTCATTGATATGAATTTTAAAAGTTTGATATTTCCGATAAGACGTTAAAGGATATTTATTTATTGTGACTGATGTTCCGTTGCTTATGCAATGACTGGGGACTCTGCTGTAAATATCAAATTTTCAATTGCATATTGTGTATGTGTGTGTGTGTGTGTGTGTGTGTGTAAACGCGCTTCGAAGAGTTGGCTAAGGAATGCGGAGGGAGATTGGTGTTTGTTAATTTTCGTTGTCGAGGGAAAGTAACGTCCATAATTATCCGACCGCGCTGAATAGAGTTAATATAGTGAAATGCCATGGTTGAACGGGGGGAGGGGGAAGGAGTAGGAGGGCTCGTCGAAATAAACAAGGAGTCGAAAAGGGATGAATAGAGGGTCGTGGGATGGGCAGGGAACAGTTAGTCGCTCGACGGCTCTTTTTAGCGAAGAGATTTAGTGTAACCGAGTAAGTCGAGAAAGTGTTCGGTGGTGGTCGTCGAGGGGCAGCGGAGGCCACGTGTTAGTGGGCCCCCACGTGTGTCCCGTTCAAAGTTGGGCCTCCCCAGGCAGGATCCCGGGGCCTCAATTTGTCGAGGCCACGGAAGCGCTCGCGCCGTCCGCCCGTCACTCAGCGGCCTCCGGGACAGGGGCTGGGAGTGTGGGTCAGGGCGGGGGGGGGCTCGGGGTCAGGGGCTCGTCTGACCGGAGGAGCTTTCCGCCCCGTGGCGCGGTATCCGAAATCCGAGAGGCGTGTATATCGCCTACTGGCGCCGAAACGACAATTTCCTCCTTTCGACGCGCCGGAATCCTCCTCCGCTCGTGATATCGGGACCCCGAGGCTCGTGCGCCGATCGCCGATCCCTCCTCCCGCCCACGCTCCCTCGCTCCGCCGATCCACGCTCCTCGACTTCTACGAATTTCATCCGAGTCGGGCGCCTCCTTATTCCCGCCCCAGATCGTCTACCTCATTCTCCCCCTGCCCCCAACTCGACCGTACCCGGTCCCGGCAGACACGGAAAATCGAGGAAATTCGAGCCCCCCTCCCTCCACACCGATACTCGACTTTAATCGTCCTTTAAACGATCCCTCTTTTTGTCGTCTCGATCCTCTGGGCGTGATCGACGTTCCAAGGATCGACGGGGCCTTTTAACGTTAAATAAAGCGCCGCCGCTCTCCTTTCACTCATCAGAAGCGACTCGGCCGCCTAACCGACGAACAGCATCGCACTGTCGGAGGATGTGCCGGGACTCGGGAGCTAAATAAATATTTAGCTTTTGATGAATTAAGCCGAGTCCAAAGGGACGATGAAAGATCAGCTAAGAAAATAACTTTTGATAATCCTTCGCGATTGATCTGCCTCCAGACTCATACGTATACGTACGTACATACGTACATGCATACGTGCATACGTGCGTACGCGCGTACGTTATACGATATAAGCTTAGTGGCACGGCACTCGCAGTGAATAACCGTTTATTTATTCAAAGGCCGTTCAAACGTTTTATTGTTGCTCGGACAGTCCCTAAATCTGCGAAATCATACCATCTGAATTAATCTCTACGGGGTTCGCTCTTTAAATCCGAGTTACTCGGCAGTAAGGAGGAGCGAAACGCGCGGCTACTGGCGTTTACGAGATCTTGGGTGGCGGCGGGAGCCAGGGAGGAGGAGGCGGAGGAGACGGGGAGGAGGAGGCGGCGGAGGAGGAGGAGATACAGAAACTCGAGCGAAGAAGCTTTTGATATTTTTTTCTTTTTTCTTTCTTTTTTTTTTTTTTTTTTTACGACGGCCACTTGAGACAAAGACGGGGCAAGGGTATTAGAGAGGATTGTTTAGATTTCAAGAATAGCGAGTTTTTTCCAACAACTATTGGCCACCTAGTGATCACCAACCAGCCATCCCCTGGCCGATGTCTCCATACGACAATCTCCGTGAGGTAAAAATAATACGTCCGTCATTATTCTTTCTTTTTTTTTTTTTTTTTTTTAATACGATGTCTTTTCCATCTTTTATTCTCTCAACTTTTTTCATATTTCATTTTCATAGATACGACGATGAGATATAAATTACACTTTGTACAAAATTTTACAACAACGAAGCGCAACGAAGCCTTCGACTCTTTCTCGTCCGTCTTTAACTTTTTAATACGTGTCTGCGTGTAATAACGCAACAACAACAACAACAACAACAACAACAATAATAATAATAATAATAATAATAATAGTAATAATAATAACAATGATAATTATAACTAATAATAAGTAATAAGTAATAATATAGTAGTGGTGCTAAGTAATAATAATGACAATAATGATAAATGACAATAGTTGTAATAAGAGAGGCTTAAGTACATGAAAATTTTTGGCTTTCTTTGGCTTTGGCGTAAGTGACGACGTGACTGCGTATAAACGTATAATTTCAATAAAGAGGATTAGGAGGATGAAACGCAACCGCTTAAAATTGTACTGTATTTACAATGCTTCGCTCATTCGTAACAATAGAATGGTGAGATCTAACGGGTTACTATGTACAGGGTACAACAGGTCAGGAGGTGGTACCACCCTCCCCACCACCACCCCCACCCCCGTCCCACCACGAGAGTACCAGCAACGTTAATAAATAACTTAGGCTAATGTCTTTGGGTTTGGTCGATAACGAGGGGATGCCGGGGCCCGCGCAATAAATTATTATTTACTGCAATTGGCTCGTCGGCGGCTCCTGCTTAAGTTCCAGTGCCCACATGTGCTGAGGCCACCCCGTGCGTCCTTTGGCTTTGGTCGTCGTCTCCTCCTGCATCCCCATCACCTGCATAGCCGCCTCGCTCTGAAATCCCAACAACAATCCTCATTTCCGATATTCACCCGAGTCCGACGAGCTTCGGCCTTCGGCAATTCTTCACAATAACAACCTCTACGACTACTCGGGGTCTACTTTAGTCCAATGTACCGACTTTCCAAGCAATCGTCGCTCAATACCTTTTACGGTAAAGGGGGAAAGAAAGAAAGAAAGAAAGAAAGAAAGAAAGAAAAAGATAGATAGAAGAAAATGAAATCATCTCACCAGAGTGCTCTGGGATTTGTTTCTCCTGCTGGTCGATAAGATTTCGGCTCTGAAGGTTTGCGGCTCCTCGCCCTCGTCGCTGTCCAGCACAGCCATTAGGTAGCCGATGTAGCTCGCTGCCAGTCTCAGGGTTTTGATTTTCGAGAGCTTCGTGTCCGCCGGGACATTGGGTATGCAGTCCCTCAGGTCGGCAAAGGCGTTGTTGATACTCTGCGTGCGCCTCCTCTCCTTCTTATTGGCGGTGTTTCGGCGCTTGGGCCTGACGACCATACCGAGGCCGTCGCCCACGCACCTCACGTGTTGCTGCAACATCGAACTCGGACTCTCTGCTGCTGCTGCTGCTGTTGCTGCTGCTGTTGCTGGTGCTGTTGTTGCTGCTGCTGCAGTAACGTCGTCGTCGAGCCGTCGGCGAGCTGGTGAGAATCCTCTAGGAGATGATGATGATGATGATGATGATGATGATGCTGTTGCTGCTGCTGCTGTTGCTGATGGTGGTTGTGATGATGGTGATGATGCTGCTGCTGCTGCTGATGCTGCTGCTGTTGCTGCAACTGCTGCTGCTGTTGATGAGGCTGTTGCAGTTGCTGCTGTGTCTGCTGATGATGCTGATTCGGCTGTTGCAGCAACGGTTGATGTGGCTGCTGCTGGTGATGCTGGTAAATCAAATCGCCGTAGTAGTGGAGCTGGTGCTGCTCGGATTGCTGGACGCTATGGGAGCTATGGGCGTATTGCTGGAGAGGTGAGTAGCTCGGCTCTTGGATGCCGATCTCCTCGATGAGAGGAGGTGTGGAAGCTGCGGGGCTACCGGATCCTGAGCTGCCGCCGGATATGCCCGAGTCGGCGCCCCAGTACGAGGACTGGCTGTCCAAGTCCGGCACTCCTGGAAAAGAGGATAACGTTACATTTACGCAACTTCTTCTTTCCTTCTTCTGTACTCATAGAGCCTCATAAACATAGCATTTCAATCATTTAAACTCCAAGTAGCTAAACTAAAAGTCAGCTATTTGTCCTCTCTCTCTCTCTCTCTCTCTCTCTCTCTTACCCTAGAGTAATGTTCTACATCAACGCAAGTTCCGGTGCGACTGTAATCGCAAATCGCGCGCAAACCGTGATTCGAGAGTGTAAATACACACAAAGGACACACAAAGGACACACAAAGAAAGAGTATAAAGGCCTTAGCTTTATGAATACGTAAGCTTATAAGCATCAGCATACGGAATTAGATCGATATATTTATCGTCTCGATCCCAATGAGGTTAATTTCATTACGAACCTCTTGACTCTCAGAATCGAAATGCCCGATCTGAATGCTCGAACGATAGCTCGTGCATTAGAAGCTAAAGGCGGAAGAGAGGAAGCAGTTGTATTGTTAGTAAAACGAAATTTATTAGTGAGAAGAAGGAAATGCCTCGCTCAACTAACCGTAGGGCAATTGGGTGACGTAGTTGTAGGGTTGATGCCACTGCGGATAATAATCAGCCTGAGACTCATAGCCGCCGATCATCATGTTGAGGATTATTGAGGTCCTCCGTATGATGAACTCCGTATGAGGAAACCAGTGGAGTAACGTCAATGGGGGCGGGGTGGGCAGGAAAAAAAAATCACTCACTATGCAGCACTGAGTAAAAGAAACGTAGAGCGTATCGAGTCCCGGGTGAAAATACAACACGGCTACACGATCACACACGGTTGACGTTGAGTCGACGAAGCTAATCAGCAGGGTATAAGCATCGGCGAGGCAGGATTCAGGATCCGCTGACGCGTGCGCTCTTGATGATCCGATTCGAGTGTCAGAGTCGTCGGCCGAAGCGCCGGCTCGAGGATGCTGCGAGCCCAGGGAAAATCAGGAGCGTGGGTGGGTGCAGCGGCCAAATAGGCCCAACCCTCCGTCGGGGGCGTGGCTTTATCTCCGCACACGTCTCTTCGTCTCTCTCTCTCTCTCTCTCTCTCTCTCTCTCTCTCCCTCTCTCACTCTCTCCCTCTCTCGGTCCACCGATGGCTCATGTCCTCCTTCTATCAGACGATTCAATTAGTAGATTGGAAGGAAGCACCAACCACCGTCGAGAGATTACTCACTCTCTCTCTCTCTCTCTCTCTCTCTCTCGTTCTATCTGCCTTTCCCCCCGCCGCTCGGTACTCTCTCGCATCGCGGCAGTAGTGCTTGTTGAGCTTGTACATCTCTTCTTCGGTTCCTTATTAAGAAATTACCACGGAACGTTAGTGTACTCACACGTGTACCGAAAGCTCACTGGGCCATGGATGATTTAAGATCTAGACGGATCTTGGCAGATATCGGCCGTGATCTTATTGCGAAAACTCGAGGGAACGCTGAAATATTATCAAATCCAATGCCTTTGTCTATTTACTTGATCCTTCATTAAAACATATACACATAAACACGAAGAGGTTAACTCCTTTATAAAATAATTGTAATCCATTGCACTTTAGGCAAATTAATTAAGGCGTTGACATCTACGCAGCTTAATTTATCAACAATCGTATACGTTGACGTTTACCCGACCGGTACACGTCAATAAACTGGATATTATTTCCGTCAGCTCCTGTTGATTATTTAGAGCATTTGATTTTAATTGAAAATTCTATTTCTCAAGTTTATGGAATTTCGTGAAATCGCAAGAGAAAAAGTATTTCATATTAAATTACTAACTATTTAGAATTTTCAATAACCTGGCCTTACTCGTTGATAACTTTTCATCGCATACTAATGATCATTGTAATACTAATCACAAAGGATGTTATAGAAGAAAATGATAAACTTATCCAAAAACACAAGGAATGTAATTTAATTGAAACCAATCAAGTCAATAATGATAAGAATTTGTAAATGATACTTTAAAAATCCTAACGATAATTTATTCTCCGATGTGCATTAAGAGCTGTAACGGTCGCCATTGCCGTTGTGACGTGTGCGACTTACGTGTACTCATTTAGTCATTGCATCCCCAAGCCGTAGCAAGACGACCAAGAAGAGTCTGGTGAAAAAGAAGAGAATCGAGATCTTTACGTTACAGCGGCAATGCGAGCGTATTATTTAGATCAATAACTGCTATACATGATGTAGAATGAATGGCCTTCCGAATAGAGTCACAAGCGTTCGTAACGGTGAGCTTCGACGGTTCACTTGGACGAGTTTCCCCTTCCCGGCATCGACATCATCCGCGTCTGGTTACCACACTATCGTCTCCCCTGTGACTACTTTACCCGTTCTCCTGTATACCGACTTTATTACCGTTATTATTTAATAGATATCACACGGGGAGATAGAACGTAGCCCCCGACCGTCACTCCCTACTTATTATTTATTACCAATCCACTTGTTCGAATCTTTCCGCATATATATATATATATATATGTAAATGTATTAGCGAGTCCGAACAATACCGTAAGACTTCTATTATCTATTATTAATTATCATTGCCAATCGCATGAATTTCCATAAAAATTCCGTGAAAAATGCCGAGGGCTTTCGGCCTTTATGATTTTTATTTCGCGCAAATATTCGTTGCCGATCTATGCCGATCGATCTTACCTTATTTTACATAAATTCTCTCTATCTACGTCTCGTAAATAGAAAAGCCTCGTAATTTTAGGGACGATGGCCGGAGTTTCGCTCGGGCCAACCACCATCTGATAACGAGATAAGTGCCCCTAGATCAAAGGAGAAGCGCGCGCGCATATTGGTGATCTCATAAGTGCGTTTTTTCATTCAACGAGCCACTCTGTCCTTTCGATAAGCTCGCCCGACTTTCCGATTTCCTGGATTGCTGGTAGGCCGCAGTGGTGGGGACGAGGACACGGATAGGACCGAAGTACTCGGGTGATGCCCGGGTATATGACAAATTTCCCATAAGTACGGGCGCGGAAGCGCGTGCCCGACAAATTGGTCTGGAGGATTGACGCGAGCGAGCCCTTCTTTCCTCGAGGATACTTTTCCATCCACTCTTTTTTCCTCCACGTATGCCCGTCCCGCGCATTTTAATCATCCGCGCCGAGCGTCTGGTTTCTCTCCTCTCGATCGGATCCCCTTTATTACGCACTTTTTATCAAAGAGCGCTGGCTATCGCGGGGCCTATCATAGCCCTTATCTCTTAGTTTATTAAAGGTATCAGTTAAACATATTGTCTTCCTTTTTTCATTATCTTTATCTTTATTTTTATTTTTATTTTTATTTACGAAATTTGCAAAAACAAATTAAGCCACCGACTTGATTTCGACGCGTAGAACGACAAGTTCTACATCCCCGCGCGATGATGACTGAGGATGGACCAATAACCCCCTCCATTCCTCCGTATACATAAAAGCCCCTTCGCTCGAGTAAGGCGATTTAAGTATCGCCGATAGTTTATAGAGGGGCATTTAAAGAGAAATACAAGGAACCCGTAATTTCCGTGATACAGGCCGTCCCCGAGGATTTCGGCTGAATAACTAAATAGAGACAGAGGCACATGAGGCACATGTCGCGAGCTTATACAATGAGTATTGCATTGAAGTAAATAAACTGTTGGAAGCTGCGTAAGGACGTATCGCAGACAGTTTACTTGACTCGACCCTTCTCTGTTTACGCGTACGCGCGTAAGAAAAATGGTCTAGTTTGGGTAGCGGCCGCGGAAATGACAATTACTACGTATTTCCTGTCTACGTTTCCCAAAAAGCGAGGAGAAAGGTATGTATGATAAATCTCTGAATTTCGTAATTATTTATGTTGAAGGGAGGGACTTTTGACAAATCGCGTGTAATTTGAAATAAGTTTTTCAGTTTCCTTCGCTTTCCGGAGAAAAAAAAAGTTCTCACTCTCTTGTAAGGAAGATATTGGGGGCCATGTATTGACGGTGCCTACGAACGAATGCTTACGAACGAATGCCTATGAATGATGTACATGTCATATAGAAATAGACGGTCCTCTATTCGCAACGGGGAATTATTTTTAATTACAAACGTTATTACTTGCTCAGGGGATTACGGTTATTGGGGGTGGGGATGGGGGGGGGAGCGGTCGAGTCCATTGAGCAATAAACAACGACGTATGCACTTATTTCTTTATAATAAATTACAGCACAAGTAGCGTCGGAATGCCCGTGTTTTTTCGCCGTTTCCGTAAAAAGTTAAAGAGGACGCGGGTGAGGACGGGGGTGGAGGTGGGGGGGGGGAGACGATGAGATATATGCGCGGGGGCCATGTGGCTTTTACGAGATATCAAATCGTTGCGAGCGTTGTACGCGTTGCCGCCGCTACCTAAATATAGTTTATTGCGTTAGCGGGTATTAATGGAGCTTGTATAGGAACGTCAAGCTCCGCTCGGGAGCCAAGAGTCAAGCTCGCTGGCGAAAATCCTCGCCGACTCTCGGCTCTGGCAACTACGAGCGAAAATTCGTTTGCTCGTCGACGTCGTTCCGAGCCTCGGGATCGACATACGCACACAACATCAACAACAACAAAAACAACAACAACAACAAGAACAACAAGAACAACACGAACACGTTAACTAGGACATCGTCTAGAAGTAGTCCCGGACTCAAGTGCCGGAGCTTGAAACAGCTTTTAGAAACATTATGAGGAGCTTGGGGAACTCCTAAGAGATTCCAGGCTACTTTAATGATAACATTATGACAACCCGGAGAGGGAATTTTCGGATCCACCCACCACGGGAGCGGAAACTACCGGACGTTTAATAATTGGGGTTATTGGGGTGGGGTGGGGGAAAAAAAAAAGGACTCCGTCTGGCGGATACCGAGGGGACAGCGATCGGGGAACAGGGAGCGGGAGGATGCTGCCACGACAGGTGCTTGGCCCTGAGTCCGGGGAGCCTCGGTTCCCTTTCCCTTTCCCTGTCCCTGTCCCTGTCCCTTTCCCTTTCCCTTTCCCCTCGTTATGGCGCGCAGTAGATCCCATAGATCTTGGAGCGGGCGTCGGGCCACGCTGCTTACCGGCACCTATTTATCTGTTTGCGTTCCTTGTTCGACTATTATATTTAGATAATTTTGGGTGTCGAGTGATGCCTCGAAGTCTCACCGCGATCTCGCCCGTGTGAAAGTTCAAAATATTCAAGAACAATTGGACATTGTTTACGGACAAGAGTCGCGCTTAGTCGAGCTCTTTGCTTATTCGGTAATTAACGCTTACGTCATTAGCCAGAGTAATTAATTAAGCCCGAGCAATCGTATCTTGGACATTTTTACAATTGAAATTACGGGGTCCGGCTGTGCCGTAAGCGACCCCTACCCCGTCTATTATTTCTAATTATTTGACCTTCCTCCCCCTCCTACCCTGCCCTGCCCTGTCCTGCCGTGCCCTGCCCCGTAGCGTCCTCCCACCCCCCCCTCCCCTCGGGTACGTTGCGTAATTTTACGCGTGCGAATCAAGTCGGCACTAAAATTTACATGGCAATCAACTCGCCGGGACGAGGAATTTATTTTGTAAATCAAACGTTTACCTATTTCGGAGCCGGAGGTTACATTTTACTGCTAATACAATAAACGTCTTTCTCTCCTCATTCTTTTATCTCTTCTCGTAGCTTAGAGGTGTTGTGGCGTAGTCGCTCGCGGCCGGTTTGTCATTAAATATCGGCGTATCAACATCCGCAGAGACTTTTTTTTCTTCATCCCGAAAGACTGTATGTAGTTACTACAGTCATTTTGGCACATAGACGTCTATCTTTCCTTTATTTTATTTATTTTTTCTTCTACTTCTTCTTCTTCTTCTTCTTCTTCCTCTTCTTCCTCTTCTTCCTCTTCTTCTTCTTCTTCTATATTTAAGCCCCGCGTAGATTTTTATTAGATTTTTATTAATAAACACAGGGAAACAAGTTATTATAACCGAATACGTTATTTTATTGTTCAACATCAGGAGTGAGCCGTTTCTTTATTCCCTTTGCCAGGTGGACAATAATTTCCATAAGGACAGGGATGCAGGGAAAGTAATAATTGACGAAACGAAAGTACGTCTTATCTTATTAAAAATCCTTTGCTTCTTTTCTTTATCTTTACAACGCTCGAGCTTTTCGGTTAATATTGTTATTGTTCTTTCAATTGTCCTTATCGATAGCTATTCTTAACACGAACTGGTTTATTTGTTATAGATCGTTTGCAAGCTTTCCAACGCGTATTTTTTCAACAGCCAATAAAATCCGCTTATACATTAATTGAAGTGAATGGATTGGAATTCACGGGAAACCGTGAATGGATGCTGTGAGTAGGAGGTCGGAGCCGAGGCCGATGCCGATGCCGAATGCTTTATAGTAAACACGTAGGTAATGGTAATAAGGCAGCTCCGACCCTTTGTTATGTAGATAAAATAAGAGCGATACTGCCCACGGGAGTTTAGTTTAAACAAAGCTCTCGACCAAGCGATGTGTTTACGATGGTCGGGTATTAAAAATGCTAGAGAGTCGTAGCCGCGGCAGGAGAGGCCAGCGTTTATCGGTGTATACCCGTGGCCGGCGGAGCGGAGGATTCAGCGGAGGATTCAGCGGAGGAGCGAAAGAAGCCCCGTGAACGGTATACGCGATAAATAAATATAAATAAACAATCGGGATGGACGATGGTTGGTGGTGAGTGCCGAGCGGTGAGTGGCTCGTCAGCAAAGTAGTCTCGAGTGTCTTGTTAGTTTCCCTTGGCTTTTCTTTATCCGAGTCGCTCGGCCGCTCGATCGCCGCCTCTCGAGGAGAAAATATTGCTTTCCCGTCGGAGGCGGCGCGCAGCCACGGTCCTAAGGATGGCGCCAGTGCCGGTTGCCGCTTTTGCGGCCCGTTATCCTAGGGACAATTTACGAGGCCCCGGGCAGGGCATCGTTTCTCACGCACGCGAGCCCCGGACCGCAAGCCAATGACAACGGCGGCGACGACGACGACGACGACAACGACGACGACTACGACGACTACGACGACTACGACTACGATGACGCGGTTATGCGCAATGTAGTTGATCCGTGGTAGTGGTAGCCTCATATGCAACCACTTGAACCAACGGACCTCCGCTTTCTATTCACACTTGCCGTCCTTCCTTCTCTTCTTATGGGAATTTCTCTCTTCCCTCCCGCTGCCCCCGCGATATTGCTTTCCCCTACACGATTTCATAGCCAACCCCTTGCTGTCGCTCGTTCCACGAGTCGTCAAAGCCAGTCTCGCGCTAGCTATACGTTACCTATACGTCGGTCATTCGTAAATGACCGATAAACCGAGCGCCGTTAATAAGATCTATCTATCTATCTATCTATCTATCTATTCGCTTTGCTGGTGCGCGTAATTGTAATACGAGGGCTCGTTGATCGAGTGAAAGCCACGTAATCGCTGAGGTTATTCGGGTTATTGGCGTACAGATGCACGTAATTGACCAGCAGGTACGGTTGGGCTAAGGAACGTATAGGAATGTCCGAAGAAGCGGTTGAAGGGTATTTCTTGGCACCGAAGCACGTGTTCGCCATAACGAGTATTGCACATCGGCTCCTTCCTCCTTCCGAGGAACGCTCGATGACAATGCCTGGGAAAAAGTAAAAAATGCCGAGTTTTTTGGTTGCCGCACGTGCGAATGAGCGCGGCACGGGCCAGGCAAGGATCATTGTTTATGACGACGGCGGAGGGATCGATCAAGGATATCGACCCTTCGGGCCTATCGTGGAGTTACGGGCCCAGACGGAAGACGACACCGCAGTTACAGGCCGAAGTGTGTTTTGAAATCCGAAGCGTCTGGCTCGTAAAATAGCAAAAAGATGCCTCCTCCGCGTCCCGGCCCACCCCGCGCGCATCAAGCCGTTCCTTTCTCCGTCTCCCTCCCTATCGCTCCCTCTCTTTCTCACTCTCACTCTCACTCTCACTCTCGCTCTCACTTTCCCTCCTTCCCTCCTTGCCTCGTCGGTTGACGCACTTGTGACTATAATGCTCTTGAGCTCGGGGGTTGAGTTCTTTTAAATCGAGCCTTTCCGATTTAACGATTTTTATTCATTTCCCGAAGGCTCCGAGCGCTCCATACCCCTCCCTCTTATGGGAACATGATCGAGCCCTGGCCATCGAGCTGCACCAGACTCAAATTAAAACAGATTTTAGAGAAAAAAGAGGGAGCACTTGAGTAGGAAGCGGCATCGGAATTTCATGTTCTCCTCCCATCCCCTCGACTATATCGATTTATCATTTTAATGTAAATTTACGCGACTGGTGAACACGGTTTTTTTTTTTTTTTTTTTTTTCATATATATATATATATTCACTTGAGGGGTTCGCGCCGTAGGGCTCGTATCATTACCAATAAGGAACAAAGTACTTGGTACACACACGTACCACCGGCATATTAGTTTTATTTTTATAAGCTGCCTTTTCTTACATTAAATACATTAGAACTCCAGAGTCTCAAGTGGCTCGGGGCTCATCCGAAGAAGTCCCCGTCCCTCCTTCCCTCCATCCCTCTTTCCGTCCGTCCACTGAGTCATCCTTTCGATTCCCTTGTCTCATGAAATCGCTCGTGCGGTATCGGGGTTACGTATATTCGCCTCCGCCGAGCGGTCTCGGCTCGATTCCACGGGGGTTTTTCTTCCTTGCCGACCCGATATGCCGTTACAGGCCACGCATAATACGAAACAGCCGTGAGCGAAGGAGAGCGCCGGGGGACAAAATAATAAAGAAACGGTAAAGGTCGAGCCAAGCTGTGAACATCGAGTCCTGTTGAAACGGAACATGCCGCCAGTGGCTTTTGCGGCTTGAATTGCACTCTTCCCGCACTTGCCCGACGCATGCCCAAGGCCACCGTGGGCACAGCGAAAGGCTACCCCCAATAACCCACCCCGGTAGCGCGGAGGAAGAGGCTGCCGAGGCCATTCACAGGTCGAGCAGCGCGCCCCGGGGGGCGCTCACTTAGCCGATTGCGAATGATCCCGCCGAGGGAAAACCATACGGACCCTGCCACATCGCCCGCCCATTTCTCCGTCTCACTTCGTGTGACCCTGCTGCAATGAAGCTTCGCCCGGTTAATCATCCTTCCCTGGCACAAGCTAAACCGAAACTTCACGCCCCAGTGTTTATTGTTATCGCCATTATCATTGTTATTATTATTATTATTATTATTGTTATTATTATTGTTGTTATTATTGTTATTATTGTTATTATTATTATTATTATTATTACTGTCAAGCCCTCTATGTATGCTCTATTCTGTATTTTTCTTTGCGACCATTTATCGAGTCTCTCTCTCTCTCTCTCTCTCTCTCTCTCTCCCTATATATATATATATGTACATATCTTCATCTCGCCGGTTGACCGTTAGGCGACGGTATCAACGGAGCCAGAAGCAGAGCTCGGCTATTGATAATTGCACTTCTTTCTTCCCTGTTATCTGTCTTTGCGGATTTTCGACTTTGATCCAAGTGCCTTGATCTCAAAGATTTTATTGATCCCATTAAACCACGTACTTACGTCGGCCAATGTACTGTAAATAAAATGCCTCTCTACAAACGTCGGCTCGATCAATTATCATCATCATCATCGCCATCATCATTATTATTATTATTAATTAAATAAATAAATAAATAAATAAATAAATAAATAAGGAATCAAGATACTTCACAGAAAGAATCCGACAAGCATTGGTAAAAGATGAAAAGTGAACGATGATGAGATATCAATGAACGGGGAAAGAGATGCCCGAATGAGAGAAGGGGGGATCGTTCGCACGAAAAGAACAAAGAGAACAATGAAAAAGAAAGGGCAGAGCTCGGGCCTTAATTCAATAGACTTGATTCATAATGATATGCGTTTAGGGTGGAAAGTTCGTATAAGAGCCACATAACGACTTTATAGTGTCATTGTTGTGTGAAAGGTCGCGTTGGCCCGAGGTTAATTGACTAAATGATGCAGTGCGCGGACGGTCGGCGGCTTGATTTAAAGCGACCTTTAATGATGCCAGAAGTTTATCATTCGTAAATCTGATGGTTGCGTATGGTGCACCATTAGTAGATTATCCCTTATATCAGTGGGGGTACTTTCCTCGTTTGCGGCATCGAGCTTGTTATATGGGCAACAACTGGTTGATATGATTACTTAAGTGCATCCATTACGTCGCTTTATTTACTCGAATCCGCGATCATTATCTGATAACTCATGATTTAGTATTCAAAGACTTGCTTTTGTAGAATAAATTTTTCAGAGGCGGGAATTCCTGACTAGATAGAGTCTTCTTTGTAAATAGATTTATTATCGTTGTAAAGGTGATTTGAATAAATCAGATGGTTCATTTTCAATAAGCAAGTAATGGATTATTTATATAGGTGCAATTAAAATTATTTTGACACGTCCTGATAGCACGGATTCCTCGTAATTAACATCCGCATTCGGTAGATTTAGCTTCGCAGAATTTTCCCTTTTAAAAATAGATTTAAAACTTAACAAAATACATAATCCTTTGGTTCGCTCTGCCAGAGCCTCTTTTTCAAAAATAGGTTAACGTTCTCATTCTTTTTTTAAGGAACGAAAAGGAAACGTCACTTTTTATATGATTCTAGCGAGTATCGATTACTTCTGAGGATCGAACAAAATCGTTATTGTATTTTACTTTCCCTTCAGTTTTCCAGTTAAACGCCCAATCGTTTACTTTAACATCGGATATTCATTTTTCTCTCTTTTTTTTAAAATAAATATAACGAATACAATAAATGTTGCTTTAGCGTGTAAGTACAAAAATTTATTAATTCTGCTCTTTATTTAATTTTCTCAATCAGCCATCGATTTTCATTAGCTCTTGGAAATCATAATATTTATGAAAATAAGAAAAATCCTATTATTTCTTCACAACTGTAGTATTTATTATTATTCGATTTGGTAAAAAAAATGTTTTCTATCCAGATTATTAGATGATTCGATATTGTGATTCTTAGCAAGTGATAGATACTTTGTCCTAATCTGCTGAATTTCTAATACTAGAATATTAATAATATTATAAGACAAGAAGCTCTCAATTTATTAATCTTATTATTATTATTCGATTTATTAATAATCTGACGTTAGATATTACGCCATTAACTAAACCTAAAGGAATGGAGAAATAAAAAAAATATTGAAAGCTCGAGCGTCGCAGCAAATAATCGCAAGACATTTTGTTGTCTTTTTTGTTTGTTTAACAATTTATATAGTTTGCAATAAATTTTATATAAATTTGGTTACGTCATCAATTGTTTCCCACTTCTCGTACGCAAACATGAAAATTAATTATGAAAATGGAAGTACAAACTTTATTATCAAGAAAGTAATACATTAAATATATTAATGAAAATACATTTAATAATATATTAATCATTTACATTAGCGTTAGAAAAATGATGTTTTGTAGATATATTTTCGTTGTTACTTAAGATTACGTATAAATAAATAAATTCCACAATATTTACAAAATTACATCGTTTTACGTATAAAATCGAGGTTTTCCTTATGGCAATCGGACAGATGTATTTATAAATTTAAATTATATTTTTTACATCATATAAGAGACAACATTAGAAATTATAAAAACGAAAAACAATGAGTTTACCGATAAAACTATCTACAATGATTAATTTTAAAATAAATTGTTTATTACACGGCAAAAGTAGAAATGTTTCAAGCCAAGCCAAATTTAAATTATTCAATAATCAATAATAGTACGAATATAGTTAAATTACAATAAAGGTACAGAGACATTTTAATATATATATATATATGTATTAAAATATACATCGGCTCGTTGGTACTTATCATTATAAAATGTATGAAGATAAGGGAATTAATAACTAAATATTCGACTTACCGAATCTTCCGCTTAAGTGTTATTTTTAGACGATGTTTTACACACGTCATATACAAGCTTTTGTACATACTTATTTATCAGATTATTTTTTTTTTACTCTTTTTTATACTATACAATTAAAGGCTTAGCTTACGTCGAGAATTCAGACTTTAGTAGTCGTACAGAATCCCTTTATTGTATCAATTTGGATAAACATTCTAAGCATAGAAAACAATTTTTATTTCAACACTTGTACATCGGCTTTAAAAAATTAATTTGTTTTCTCCAAGTGCTTTTGATAAAATGAATTTTGGTTCTTCTTTGTTTAATAATAGAAGTTTAATAATATTCTCCTTGACTGGCTTATTGATAAGCAACAATTTTGCCCCATTATATTATTAATGACCTTACTAAGTAATTATTGAGATCATAAAAATCATTTTCTTATTTCTTTAATAATTATTTTTTTAAAAAAATATAAACGGAAATTTTTTTTCTCAGTGTGTATTCTTTTTAACGGTCGGATTGAAGTTCTGAAAGGTAATTTTTAATAAATTATTACGCTCATAATGCACAATTATTAAGATAAATTAATTAATTGTCTTAGTATTGAAGATTCGATATTAAAGAAATAAAACAATTTTCTTAAGATACGTATTTTTTAATATTATTTATTAATAATTATTTTAATTGGACCCAAAATTTAAGTTACTAAGTAATTAGTCTAGAGGTATATTATAAATGTATGAAGTTGTAGGCTTTAATGCAACGATCTTAATGCTTAGTAAAAGTAATTTTAAACTTGTTCGTAATACATAGTTTCAAATGTTAAACTAACAGGAGCAGAATTATTTTAAGTATAGAAAACTTTATTTTTGTCAGTTTACGCGCAATAAACGCAATTTCGTTTCTGCCTTCGTAGCAGCTTCACCAATAACGGAGTATCCTTTTTCAGTATGAAATATTTTACTATTTACGACGGTAAATAGTCGTAAAAGTTAAAGTATGAAGAAGTATTATTATTCACCCAATAATTAATTGCAATAATTATTCCTTCTAAATCAAGCGAATGAATTTTACGAGATAAGCCTTAAAGGCCTTCAGATTGAATGTCAAACGAGCTTTATGACTATTGAATAAGTTCCGAAAATCGTTAATTATCATGAGGTCGATAAGGCAGAAATAACATTTATTATGCTTATTATTATTGTTATCGTCATTATTACTACTACTACTACTACTACCACTACTCCTACTACTAGTACTACTTTTACTACTACTTCTACTTACTACTACTACTACTACTACTACTACTACTACTGCTACTACTGCTGCTACTACTGCTACTGCTACTAGTAGTAGTACTACTACAATTATTATCATTACTATCATTATCGTTATCGTTATTATTATTAGTTAATTAATTAGACAATTAATTAATTAATTATTATTGTTTGATTGTCTTGCACAGCCTGATTGGTTTTAATGAAGGTTAAAATTCCGATCCCGTAGCGTTAATCGTTTGTCCTATTTTTATCCGACGAAGGGTAAATTCGAGCGCACGACGCGCTCATGCGACTTATCGTCTATGTAATAATACTATGGATGATGCACGAAGTGGGAAGAGCCTAGAGGAGAAAGTAAGGCCGAGTGGCGGTAAAGGTGCCGCGGTCGTTGAAATTATCCCGAGATTCGATTATTTTGCTGGTCGCCGTAGCCGCGGTCGCGGCCACCTGGATGTCGAGGTCGTAGACCGAGCAGGAGCTCTTGCCAATCGCGTAAACGCTATTGACGCTCGTTGTGGTGCTCGAGTTGTTGATGTCCTCGCTCGACCTGCAGATCCCCTCGCCCGAATTAGTCGAGCCGAAAATGAGCTCGGCCTTGTCCTTGGACTTGCGCCGACCCAGTAACAACCGCGTCAGGATCATAAAGGGCATCTCGAAGCAGCAGCTGAGGGAGAGCGAGAGGAACATGGTGAGACAGAGGTTCCCGAAGAAGGCATGGAGGGCATTGAACGTCGACAGGCTCCCGGAGGTGCGAACGCTCCCGATGTTGTAGAGCAGCACTATGTAGTGGCTCAGGTACGCGCTGTAGGTCAGCTTGGACAAAGGTACCCAAGCCCGCCATGACAAGAAGGCATTCAGCGGTTCTGTAATTCATTAGCGAGACATTCGTCGATTACGTTCCAAAACATTTCTTAATAGTTCGAATATTATTAAAACCTATGTATTGAATTATAATACAATTATTAAGTATAGCCTTGCGGTCGACCCTTACGATGTTCCCTAAATTTTCTCAAACTTATACATTTACGTAATAAGATTACGAGCTACATGGAAAGCCTTACCTGCATATCCATTTACGCAGACAAATATTATCCAGGAAACAGATAATGTGAAAATGTGTCTGTGTAAAGCCGCGTAAAAGCTTGCTTCCCATTTGTTGTAAGGGTGATTATTGTAATACATTCCACGTGGTCCCAAAATCGAGGATACTCCTGCTGTTATAGCTAACAACCAACCGCATATAATGTAAATCTGAACAGAATTGTATGCTTAAAATTTTATCGTTCGAAATATAGTCGTAAGAAGAGAATGTGGATTATTATTCATACATTATTTATCTTACTCGTCTATACATGTATTAAATCTTGCGTTGAACTTTATTATTAAATGGAATTATTCAAAATACGCTTTATTATACTTCATTGACTGTACATAATGTAAATAAATATAAATAAAAATCTATAAATGATTGCTTATTAAAAAAGCTTTTAGTATTTTAGATTATAATTTAGCGCACAATGGCGTGCAACTTACCGTAGAAATTCTTATTTTGTAATTTTTCGTCTTGAATAAAATATACCCAAAACAAAGTCCGATAATGTAAGGTCCGGTCCTCGTATATACTCTCGTGTAAATTTGTAAATACACATTTGTCACATCTTGCATACTGGAATGTATAGAGGAAGTTTGGTGATGGTGAAAAAAAAACTTTCTAAGATAAAACTGTAGAAACGTGTACGAAGAAAAAAATATATAAATAATAGTACTCATTTTATTTTGCGTAATAATAATATATTATTATTCTTAATAGATCGTAATTGTCTCAATTTCTTTTCCATAAATTGGATTATGAATAATTGTGTGTGTGTGAGCGCGCGCGCGTGTGTATACGTACATATATATATATATATATATATATTTTTTTTTTCCCGATAACTACTGTAAAAGACTGTAGCGAGTCTTGGTCTGTTTAGCAATAAATAGCCGTATACGCTTTCGACGCTTATTTTCTTATGAAGAAGAATAAAAGTGTGTATATTAAGATAAACACGAAGGTATTTACAGCTAAATATTAATAACATTAATAATCGAGCATGCAGGTCTTATAGAGCTTACCTTTTGTAATACAACATTGTTCCAGTTAATTTGAGGAAAAAGGTGACGCAAAATGGTATGAGTATTGACAAAACGATTCCAACGATCGTCACGATCCAAAATAATACGCCATTATTGCTTTTAAGCATCGGATAAAGAAATATCGGGGAAATCCATAGGAGTTGCATATCAACAGACAAATACCAGCTTTGAGACATGCACTGAAAGAGCAACGAAAGCTTGGGCTTTGATTTTTTCCTTGACTAATAATAATACTACTACTGCTATTACTACTACTACTACTACTACTACTACTACTACTACTACTACTACTACTACTACTACTACTACTACTACTACTGCTACTGTTACTACTGCTACTGTTACTACTGCTACTGCTACTGCTACTACTACTACTACTACTACTACTACTACTACTATTATTATTGTTATTAGTTATAATTATAATTGTTATTATTATTATTATTATTAATATTATTGTTATTGTTGTTGTTGTAGAACTTACAATGTTACTGATGTTGACATAATTGTTAATGTAAAGAAGATTCGTCCACCAATTGGCTCGGCAATCCGATTTGCTGCTGTTTATCCAGATATTCCAGCGAGGTCCCGAGCCCAGTTTTTCAAATAACGTTGCATAAAAGCCAATGACAATGGCATAAGTCGGCGTTATTCTACAAGCAATGGACAAAAGTTATTGTTTCTCCCGTAGTTGCGAAGGAGCTGCGAAGAAGGGAGGATTAATGTATAAAAGCTAACGCGATCGCGAGCCGAATCGTCTGTTTGGGTGTTGGAATTGACCGTAAATACTTGGAGAAAATTCTCACTCCGCCTGTAGAACGCAGAACGACACGGGCACACGTGTACGGAAATAACGAGGACCGAATCTAAATCGAAGTATCAATCGGACGGATTGATTGGGCCCACGGTGACAGGTGTCCCCTCCCCTCCCCGCCCTCCCTACTACTTCTTCCAGCCCCTACCGTCACCGTGTTCCCAGCCAATGGCATTCGTTGGATCGGAGGCGAGCGCGTGCAGGGTAATACGGAGCGAGGGAGTCTTGCTTACCTAAAGTATCGATTAACGTAGAGGTTGAAGAGGTTTACGGAAGTATTGGCTTGCTTGGTGCTTTTGGCCAAGGACGTGTAGGCCAGCAGGATGCCGCTAAGCAGGAAAAACGTGTCGGTGATGATGTTGCCGTTGAGAACGAGCAGCGAACTCCAGTCCTCGTGCAGCTATATCCAAGCAACATCATTCATGTAATGCGCTCGTGTAGTTTTTTTTTTCTCTCCTTACAATGTATCGATAGATGCTCCAAATGAAATTGATAAAACGAGGCATGTCTTGCATAACCCACGCGTCGTCGTATCATTTTAAACGAATCTCGAATCGGACGTGTTGCGTCCGATCGTAATTGGAAGGAGATACGATCCTTGCATTACATTTATCGCGCTTTCCAGTCAGATTTTGCTCGAATTATTGATATTCTACGCAATTGCGTTATAAAGTGATGCGCGCAGTTCAGTGACGCGCTCTTATCGTTAGAATTCGATTAGCCGAGTTAGCCTTACTAACAGATATAACTTTATTATGCGCTCTAGCAACTATTTATAAGCGTTTATTAACAATGTGATTACTTAATGAAAACGTTTTTTCTTTCTTTCCTATTTTCTTTCTTTTTCAGCTCACTAGTAATTAATTTTACGTTAATATTATCGACAAGTAAAAAGTCAATTTGTAAATTATCCGCTCTAGGCATTTAAAAAACGAATGGAAGAGAACAAAACGCGTATACGTATTTATATGTGTATAGACACATATAAAGACTTCTTAATGACTTTTGAAATCGTCAGCCTCGCCGAATATGTGTCAAATTTAATTTTCTTCTTAATTAATCTGATTTTAAATTGCGATTTAGCTATAATCGAATGAGTATATGACTTAAGCAGTGAGGATTAATACTTTAGTAATAATTATGATCGTTAAAAAGTCACTGCGTTCTTTTTCAAATTCAGATGCAGTATTTGCTATTTTCTACGATATAGTTAAAAAAATATATGTACATTTATGCATTGATTATATTCATATGCAATGATAATGTCATTTATGTTGTTTACATTTATTTTACATTGCGCACTATTGGTATAGAGTGCATGTTATTATTTCGATGTATGAAAGTATTTCGATCCCACGTCGGTGTATTTCACATTTAATATTCCTTTAATATATTACAAAACATTTGAGCTTTTTTACAGTAAATACTTTTTTTTATTCACAAATTCATTAAATCAGACAATTAAGTTTAAGGTTCCAAATATTAAAAGATTATTATAACGATCGGATGAATAATGATATATTTCACGAATTCAATAAAATAATAAAGTTGCAATAAAAATATACTTTTAATTAAGCTCTATTAGAGTTTGTGCAATATTAAAGCAATAAATTTTGAAGCTCTTAATGAGCGTTTGATATTATTAAAAGCGTGTGTAGTATAGATTACTTGTATTGCTTAGAAAGAAGCTCATATAATTAAAAAATTGTTTCGAATTTGAAAAAATAAGGCATAGAAAGAATGAATAACTTAGAAATGTTAATATCACAAATACAAAAGAATTTTTGAACTTTTGCGCTATTGGTTGTATTGAAAATTTATTGAAAACAATATTTCGTGTCCTCGATTTTCCCAAGAAAGCAGTTGTTTTATAATAAATTATCAGTTAAATGGACTTACAATCGTGCGTAAAATTTCATATATAATAATGATATCTTGCAAAATAATATCCCGCTGCGTATATTCTGCCCTTTAACGATAAATATATTTTTAAAGCGATTATTAAGTTTCGGAAAGGCTTATTACGCAACTATTAATACGTAATTTCTCGTAAAATTCTCGTAAAATACGTTTTACTTTATTCTATTTGGGTTCAAAACAAAGAAACTGTTAAATTAACAGCTATACTTTTTTCTTTTATGAATAACTCTTATTAATTGTCGTGAATGTATTCATTTTACGATAAATAATCATATGCATAAGGTTATTGTCGTTTTCACTGAATGCGAAGTGAACAATAAAGACCGTTATCTGCTATAAAATCAAAATAAGAAGTTAAGAAAAAGAAAAAAAAGAAGCATTTATACACATTTCTACGACAATACGTAGTAGCTCGATTGCCTTTAACCTTCTAAGTGATTTTTCCAGAATTAAACGATAATATGTCGATAAGATTTAGTAAAATCTAGTATTTTCTATGTGCGTCACGTATTATATATTGTAATAGAGCAATCACTCATGTTAGGGGCTCTTTAAACGAAATATTATGCACGTTTGCGTGAATGCGTATTTATTGATTTTCTCGTCATTGACCTCATTTTATTAAATATACAACTCTTTTTTTTCGTTCTTTTTTTTATCCACCCACGACAAACAATTTTGTAAACATTTACCTTTTTCAACTGGAAAACAGGAGGATTTTATCTGATTTAAATGAAAAATATAAAATCCAATTCCTTTTATTTCCCAATTCGCTTTGTCTTCTTTCGCAATATCACGTATAAAGTTTCATTAACTGTTTCTCATAGTATAAACTAAACTTTGTCGTGAAACGAACAAAAAATAACCAAGGACATCGTAAGTTGCAGTATTAAAAATATAATTACCGTAGAGAGACTTTAGATCCTCACTGAGCTCGTGAACGTTTACTTTAATATTAATTACGTTCGATTGAGATTGAGATTAATCGCGGTTAATTCAAATACGAAGAAAGCCTTCGTTATTAGATTGCCTTGGTATTGAGGATCGGCATTAGATACAGTACCTTCGGAATACGGCTGCGGTCCATCTTCACGCCAATGACTTCCGTATAAAAGGTATGTCCGTATATGATCCAGCAGATACTGATATAACGTAGTCCGTCGAGGCAAGCGATCATGTCCCTAGGCCTCTCGGTGTTTAGTAATTTCTTGCCGTTCGAATATAGCGAAAATGACACGAGAAAGCTATGCTTCATATCTGTTGGGGAAAACAGAGAAAGGAGAAAATTTTAAAAATTTCGTGCTCTAAAGCTCAGCTGAGCGCTTAAGTATTTAACATTATTATAGGCAATTAGTGCAGACATTATCTTTATAACTGATATATAAATTCGCATTTATAAAGATTTAATGTGTTCTCACTTGGACGATGAAAATGCAACGTTCGATTTGAAAATCCATCGGAACTGCGCGGAGTTATGCGTACCTTTGCACTTTGATTTCTCGGCTTTGCGCTTTGCATAGAAGTCGTAAGCGGTACTAGATACGATTATCATCAAAAAAGTCATCAAAACGCCACTGCGGAATGCAAAGAAGAAGAAGAAGAAGAAGTAGTAGTAGTAGTAGTGGTAGTAGTAGTAGTATTGGTAGTGGTGGTAGTAGTAGTAAGGTAATCTCTCGGGGGATCTCTAATCCAATAGATTTGCGTTTGAAATGCTTACATGTAAGACCAGTCGATGATGTCGAGTTCGCTATAATCCGTGGTAAGCGTGTGGCAGGAATTCGCGTTAACGCTCACCGCGAAATCCAGTCGGCCATCTATTTTAAGAGGATCCAGAGCGAGCTCGAGAGCTTCAGATATCTCCGAGTGATTACAGGTTGACGGCACGCACCACGTCCATTCATAATCAACTGAATTATCGGGAATCTTATTTAAATTCTAAAACGAGGTCGTATTAAGTCGTATTATCCATTAATAATCTTCAACGTTCTTAATTGTTCTATTTATTATTAATAAACGATCGTTTTGTTTGAACATTTATGGCCGGCATTATTGTAATCCGCAACGAGTCAATCGAACAGTTCAAAGAAAACAGAAACGCGCGGATTTTGGAATATTTTACCGCAGCCTTGGCAACTTCGAGGAGCAGATCCTTCATGTCCAGCTCCAATGTCCTCCTCGGGCCTTTCAGGATCTCGAATTGCACGGAAGCGCTGCAGGCCTGCGCTATGAAGCTTTGGTCAGTTTGGATTTGCAGGCATTCGTCATAATTTCCCAGCTGCTGGATGTTGCCGCTTATAATTCCGGAAGGGATTTTCGCGGATGCGTCGTACACTAAAACAATTATTTCTTCACTTGGTAATCATCGTCTAATGTAGCACAAAGAAGCATTTATTCATTTTAAGCACATCGTATAGATTATAATAAAACAATATTACTATGAGTAATGCGGTTATTAACATTTTAGTCCTTTGTACGTAAATATTGCTTTTGAAATCCTAATTAATTGTCCATGCTTTGCAAGATAAAGACTAAACAAAAGCGAATCGTAAATATTATAATTTTGTTTCAATACAGGCTTTCATAAATTTAATTATTATGAAACATAATTTTTCAGGGAGGGAACTAAAATATTAAAATGACATTTAATTTTCACGGAATCTTAGAAAATATTTCAAAAAAAAATTATCACTACTTAAATATTCAAATTTATGAGCATTTACTACGTCCGATAAGACGTAGATTTTGAATTTCATAGGCAGAAACTAATGTTTATTAACTTAGTGTTTTATTCGACCATTAACTCGTGCACGAATAACATTTTGTACATACAGTTTTAACGTTAACATAGAGCGAAAAAACTTTTAAATACAAATAAAGCTTATTGTTTGCATTACATGTGCCTTAAGTTTTCTGATTCTGAGCTTTTATTCGTAAATTTATTTTCTTGTTCACAAGTCATTAGTTAAAAACAAAACGTGAAGTATGATTTTTTATTTGTTTGCACATTAAAATATCATTTATGGTTCATGATACTCTTAATATAAACTTGCTTTTACGTAACTTATATTATTACCGTAATAAAAATTACTTCTTTAAATTCGCGGTATAATATTTAATTATTTTATTTATATTCCTTCCGTATTATCCAGTATACTAAAAATAGTCAATCGTTCCTTGATCATTGAGACAGTTAAGATTAAAATTTTTTCAATTTCTAAAAGAATGCTCATCTTGGATTTTTCCTTTAAATCATCTTTGCATAATTTGACATTCAATGCACTCGTTGTTTTTCCCACAAACATTATTATACAATAATTATTATATAATATTTTTAATGCTAATTTATCATTCGTACATTAATTTCATTTTTTTCAATTGGGCTACATTTCTTTTTTTTTTTTTTTTTTTTTTACTGTAATTGCATTATAATTGAAATAGAAAATACCGAGTATTATTGGAAAATAGTAAGACCAAAACATCTTACATCAATGAATTCTTATTGAATTGTAACAATTAATGAATGTCAGTATAATTACGAATTAATGCTTTTATCGTGGTTAGACCAACGGAAACGACATTTATAATTCTTACATTTAACTATTAAATCTATAAATACACTAATACTAATATCATTTTTTGCAATACATTTTATTATTATTATTATTTTTTTTTTTTTTATATATTGTGATAATGAAGATTATCAAATATTTTTTTGTAAGCAAATCAAAATAACTTGTAATATA
The DNA here is from genome assembly GCA_018883505.1 of Ceratosolen fusciceps. Lineage (NCBI taxonomy): Eukaryota > Metazoa > Arthropoda > Insecta > Hymenoptera > Agaonidae > Ceratosolen > Ceratosolen fusciceps. The sequence goes on along the minus strand of RCIC01000006.1, from coordinate 7,295,558 downwards.
ATTAATTAGACTTAAGTAAATATTTATTGTATTTAAGATATACTAACAAATAAAAAATTATCATTATTCACTTGTCCAGTTTGATGACTTTCATGTAAATATACTATGAGATTTGTCAAGTAAATCAAACATGTATTAGTAAAGACCTTGACATAACGATTACAATTATCTTTATTACTTCATTCATGGTCGTTAGTCATATTTTTCGTTACTTTAGAGTACTTAAATGTATACAAACAAATACAATTTAATGTGCATAGAATGCAAAATTTTCAAATCGATCGAATTTGATAAAATCATTAATAAAAAAAAAATTATATTTGTTCACGCAACCGTCAACATATTTATTTTATTTATTGTTAAAAAAAAAAACATTGAACAAATGACTATAATAATGATAATAAATGCCGATATATTCTTCTAAATATAAATTCAATTTTCGTCCGATTTAACTTACGTTTTTTTTTTTATTTAAAAATTAAATCACATTATTTAGCTTCGCATTGAAATGTTGTAAAACTTTTATTGCTTCCTAATATCGTACGTTCGGGCCAATGAAAAAAGTTGCATAGACAAGTGTATAGTCTATTTTATAAAACTTCACGTCAATGAACCGAGAATAATATTTCGTATTGGCAGCTCTGAAGTACGTATTTACAGTAGAAAATGTTTATTAATACGTATCCCAATGCCAAAATCTAATAATAATCTAAGAAACATTTGATTCTATATATTAAATATTTTAAATAAAAAATTAAAAGGTCGAAACCGCCTTAAGGAGTTATTGATATATAAAAAAATTAAAATAAAAAAAAAAAAAAATTACCGACTACATTCAGGTGCGAAATCAATTCAGTTATTATATTTGTATCGCGAGTGTAATGAACTTTCCGCGTGGTGATTCTACGCAATGGTTTGTAAAAAAAAAGATGCTCATGTAAACGTGATAAATCGACAAAGAGAGAAAGACAAATAGAAATCGGTGTCGACTTGTGAAATCATCATCTCTGTTTATCAACACTAGGAAGCACGTTACTCTTAAGTGTGGGTGGGGGATTTATCGAAGAAATGTAGTGAACGGGCTTTTGCGAAAACCAACTGATTCACTGAAAAACCATCGAACTCGAAGTTATGACGTTCTTTGCATGGATTAACCGAGGGGAAAATATTCTTCACGTTGGTTATGTTAATGGATTTGAATACATAACTTTTAAAGGCCTGATTTTCAGGGGAAAAAAAGCTATTATTTGAAGGATGTTATTCATAATTAAAAGCAAGGTAGTTTTTTTTTTTTTTTGGTTGTTATTTATTAAGTAATAGTGAATAAGTTTCACTAAAGATCTTCGAAAGCATGGCAGCCGATTCATTTTTTTTCCGAATAAAAGAAAATAAATTTACTAAGATATTGGCTTTAATGCTTTATCGTGGGAAAATTCAAAATTTCCTTCTTCTTCAAGGACATTCGAAGAATTTAAAGAAACCGACGATATTCATAAATAGCGTATAATCATTAATAGGAAATGATTAGAGTGTGATGATATTATAACAGGATCCAATATAATAAATCGTAATTGCTATTAAATATAAGCTTGTATCATTAAGCTAAACTCTAGTATTAATTTTTTTTATTCGTCATATTAAAATACACGTTCTATTGAATTTTTTTTATTTTTTTTCATTAGTAGATACGCGAAGGTACGTATGTATTATTATAGCTTCACCTTCTTTCAATAATCATTCAATGTATCATTTTCAACGAGAACAATGGGATAAAAATCTGTATTTATAAGAATTTACTTTTTACCATGAAAGGAAAGGCAATGAATAATCACGGACGGATATTACTATATAAAAATTGCCAATAAACTACAAGTCCATTATGATTTAGTACTGGATTTTTACGTTCTTCATTAATATGTAATAAGTCGTAAATTGTCCGCGCTTCAAGGTAATTTCAATAAAATAATACTTACGATGCCCGGCCGATGCGTAATTTTCATAATTTTGTTAAAGAGATCGAAAAAAACCAAATAAATTTTAAAGTCAGTTGGTCTTATTGACAAGACACAACAAAGAAAAAAAGACGTTTAATTTTTCATAATTAAAAACTTAAGGTTAGTTATTGATAGAAAATTTGACTTATTTCTTGCCAAGAATTTGTTATTTAATCTTGTATAAGGTTACAAGTTACGAGGAGGTCAATATTTTTACGTAATTTGGTGGCGTATTGACTGTAATGTCTGGAGATTTATCTAAGAAAATATGCGTGCCACGATAGCAATTGATAAGAATATGCGTTGTCGTTATTACGCTTTCCTATACGTTATGCGTTCGATAATATAAATCAAATGTAAATCATTTTTAAATCAATACAACTGTATGAGATATAATTTTGTATTGACAAAACCGAATACTTAAAATAGCTCCTTCAAACTTAACGGAATAAATAAAATTTTGTATTTTTATGCACGAAATCGTTTCGAACGCAATTAAATAATAATATGATATATCAGAGGTTAGATTTTCTAAAAGAAATTCACAGATTGCAGATAAAATGTTACCACCGACTTTAGACTATTAAATTTATAATTTTATATTTTCGACGAAGAAAACCGGTTAACGGCCATTACATCCCACTTGGACAAGCTCTATAGTAAAAATATATAATTTTTATCCAATCCGATATCCAATCCGATCGTACATTCGATCATATGAAATTGTACGAACCCCATGGAGAATTCATGCCTTTGTCATAGGTGATAAAAGAATGTGCAACATGGAAAAATTTACTCATGGTTTTGAGATTATTCTGGAATTTAAGCTATACTTCTTATTCCTACATGTATTATATAAATTTAAAGAAGATTAAATCTTATTCTATTTGAGGAATCCCAGGATATCTAAAGTTTTTACAAAAAGTTATCCGAAACTTAAATCCGTAACGATTTTTATTCAATTACATTATTTCAACTGATAAAATTGAAATGATTTTTTTGCTACATCGAATTAGATTAGATTGAATTTGTCATTATGTTATTCGAAAATAGAAAGAAAGTAGGAGCCGTAATCTTATATAACAGTATTATTATATCTGTTACGGCTCGGAAATTTAATCTAATATTATTTAATCAGAATTAAATACTTAATAAAAAAAAAAAAAAATTGAAATTATTTGTTTCACGTGAATGTTAATTTGCTTGTGCCAGCAATTATTTCTGGAATGTATTTAAAAAGCCTTCGGTTTAAAAACTATAACGAAGAGATACAATCAATCGTAACTATAATTAAATATCTCTTAATGCAATTATCGAATAGCATATGAAATCTTTACATTTAATCTCTCATTTGTAGATAAAAAGTATATTAGAAAATGCTATTACTTGCTATTGGTTTCGTAAAATCTAAAATATATTCATATTATTTTAATTGAAAATCTACTGTAAGCTAAGCGAGCTTAAAATTTCCATTTCAATTATTTTAAAAATATAACATATAAGCAGCTATTTTTTATTATTATTTCTAATCAATGCCGAATGCATGCACATTTCATGTAAATATCTTTTATATCGGAGAATTTTATTTTATTCATATAAAGGAATTGCAATTATCAGTAGAAAAAATTAGATATTAGATTATATGAATGAAAAATTATCATTTTTATAAATTAGGATTTTTGTCTAAACAACGCTTTGACTATATTTTTATTTAAGTTTAATTTCTTTTATATCGCATTAGATTTATTATAAAAATTACTAGAAATAAATAAAGCCTTTAAATGTAAATATATTTTGAAGTAATCATTTCGTCTATGTAACGTTATTTCTTCCAAATAAATCTTACGAAGAAAGTTTATTGATCTTATTGCTAAATATATACGTTGTTATCTTTTCGTCTAATCAAATAGTCAAGCATTTTCTATTAAAGGATTTTTAGTTTTATAAGCTGACTCTATGCTTGTTCTTCGTAATTTTTTTTAAATATCACAATTAAATATATATATATATAAATTTTTTTCATCCGCCATTCATTTTCAATTTATTTCGAAAAGTCCGAAACTATTAATGAATACTAGTTTAGATATTGTTCTCATTTAATATTATCTATAAATGAAATTATTTTAATAATTATGATTATATTGTCTTACATATATCTACATATAGATATATGATAAATATTTAGATTTTTACATAACTATTATTACGTTATTAATAATATCTTTCCTACTTGAATTTTTTCAATGATTTGAATTGTCAGTTTTGAAAATATATTTATTCATTGTTTACTTATCAATTCAAAGTTAAATAGTTTATTTATAATTAACTTTTTAATTCATGGAATTATAAAAAACATTACCAATGATAAATGATAATTTACTTTACTATTGATCTAAAGATATTGTAATAGATGGTTTTAGATGCTGCAGCTTCATTGATTTCGTCTTCTATATTGATTCGTGATATTTTATTTGAATATCGTTGTATTTAAATTTATAATATATATTATTAAATTAATTAGCAAACACAAGCCTCTTACTCTAAATATGGGAAATGAGCGTTAAGATCATATAATGTTATTTATATTCTGATTGCTACTGTGTATAGATTTAATCAGAAATATTTGCAGAAGTAAGTACGAATCTAAATATTAACCTTATATTACATTAAGTTCTACGTTAAATGCGAGAGTGCAGTTAAAACAATAGAACTTCTTATAAAAATGTTTATAATGTTTAAGAGAATTTAGTTCGTTGTGTGCATACGATTGCTTTATCAGATATCCGTAATGATTGAAAATCCTTTTCAAATAACTTTTTCTACAAACGTATAGAAAATATATGGAATTCGATCCGTTAGTGAGAAGACATTCTTTGTTATGAAAACATTATATTGAATTGCATTGAATTATACATATACGTTCTTTATTTATTAAAATGCTGATATTATCATGCGGAAAAAATGCATTAAGATATTGGACGTATTTACGAAGTTAAATATATAATATTAGATTAATATTTATTATCGCTCTCGATGATGATAAAAATAAATTCATCTTCCAAGGATGAATATCAGCTCGGGAGGTATCCTTTTACACACACGATCCAAGTATTAAGCTTTTCAAATACGTATACGAGTACGCGTGCGGATTCGACGGCGCGATAAAGTCACAACGTGTTCTCGAGGGAGAGAGAGAGAGAGAGAGAGAGAGAGAGAGAGAGAGAGAGAGAGCGTTCGAGCGCTTAATGAGAAATGTGAGAGTTAGTTTTAAATTATAAGCTTATAAATTTCAATAATGCGACGATAATGCTACGGATTTTTGTGAAATTAAATGAATAATTGACGCACTTTGCAAGGCCCAGGGATTGTATTTGCGCAGCTCCGTAAAGTATATTTTGCTGTCTCTTATGCATTCGTTGGAGGCTCCTTCGGTCGGCGCGAAGGGCTTGGCCAGGAGATTTAGAAGGACGTTCTCCGGTCGAGTAAACGCAGCTCCGAGATCACCGAATTTCCAAGCGACGGCCAGAATAATCAAGCTGTTCCAGTTCTTCATTTTTTTCCTAATTTAACGAGATTTTCTTCATATATGTGAGTAAGTGTCGCAGCCTCGACGATCCACCTCGACGATCCACCTCGACGATCCACCTCGACAATCCTCCTCGATGATTCTACCTCTATCTCCTTCCGTCAAAGTCAGTACATTCCAATCGGCTCGGATTAATAGCCGACGTACTTTCTCAAGGCAATTAAGCTAATGATAAACTTGTAACGTTTCCTTTTTTCCCCGTGAACTAGAAAAATTAAGCTTGCAGCTAAATCACGTAAGACGTTTGCAGACCACGTGTCTCGTCGTGTCGATATACCCGCGAGTGATTGAGATAAGAACGAGGAGCGACAAGACGCAGACTGTCAGCGAACAATAATTGCTCGTTCCTTTATATACATCGCGAGTCGTGTAGCTGCTGTTGTGTCTTGATAGATGGAAGTAGAGAGCAGAGTTCGGGTACAACGAAAATGAATCGGGCCCCGATCGGTAGATAAAGTGCGCGCGGTGAGCTCTCTTTACTTTAAGCCAATCAACAAAAGCTCCATCTTTTTCAATGGTGAATTATTGGCTAAGGCTCGCTCGACAACGTGATCTCGTATCGCTATTATGGATCGCCAGTAAGTCCTTTGAATGAAATCGTTCAATGCGGATCGAGAGATGTCAACGTACCCAGCGATCGAGCGACCGATCGGCCGAATTATAATTATTCTTCCAAGCTACTCTCAAGTACGTACGATTCCTCGCCATTCTTTTTATTATAAAATTCTCCGCGCGATTAGAATTATCCTAATTATTACCGTACAATGTGAGATCTTTACGGAACACCATGTTGATTTATTGCCATTAATTTCGTATCTTTTCGATAAAATAATAATTTGATATTTCAATACCAAAATATTATCATGCTCTTACCTAGTGATCCACTGGGCGTTCGACATACTATTATTTACTCTGTAATAGTATCCTTATCAACAAATCATTTATTTCATATTAATCGTTACATTTACACTGCTACAATATGATTTTATTCCAGATTATACAAATCAAATTAGAACAATCGATAAGATCTTTATTTTATACCAATACCCACCCAAGAAAGCATTAACACAATGCATACGTGCATGGACACGTACATATAATTGAAATTCCAGATTTAGAACAGGTAAATCTGATATGAGGATATATTAAAACAATTTCGTGGCTACTCAGTTATTATATAATTGATTGTGTATACATAAGATACACAAATTATTTCATTCTATACATATGAATTAGATTCATAGGAATTATTAATAATTATTGGAATATAGAGGACGATTATAATAAATTTATATCGAACGTGATAAATATTTGTATTAATAATAAAATTAATAAAAACTATTGTTATATTTTAAGATATATTTTTCTCCTCTGAAAATTATAAATTTATCATCGGTAATAATCTATTTTACCTCTTGAATGCAGAAATTAGTGATTTTTTATATAATTTTACATTATACATAATTATAATGCCAGGTTATAATAAAAGATATCGTGATGTCAAGTTTTAAGAGGATAATTTTCCAGAAATATGTCGAAAACGAAATGTTTTTTCTTAGGCTTAGTTTTACGTTAAACTTCGTTTATAAACCAAATTTATTGCTCAAACGCGATGATTCTTTTAAAGATATATTTAAAGCTTCCAAAGGTAAAATTAATCACGTTTTTACAGAAATATGAATATTCGATACTAATTTGGAACCAGGCATGAGGCTAATTTTAATGATTTCCGTGATTTTTTTTACTAATAATAGACGAAGAATAATAATATTTCCCATCCGTAAAATTATGTTTGCGATGAATTTTATAACAGGCAATCTTATCGGATTCTAGGGATAAAAATATACATATATTTCTTTTTCTTAACTGTTAATGATACATGGATTAATCACTTAGTGTTATCTTGACAGACTTTATTAGATTAAACATTTTATTTTTATCAACATGTATTAATTACAAATTACTCAGTTTTAGCTAAATACTTTCTAAATCGTGAAATAATATTTAATTCCTGCTAAGAGTATTGATATAAGTAAATTATTTTTATATTACATGCGAATCGAATCGAATAATAATAACTTTGGCTTTCATTGAGGAATGATGGAGATTTCTAACACTATGTAGAATCCATTAGAAACTACCAATTTTAATCAATCCAGACCTTTTTTGTCCGTTAAATATATATATATATATATATTTATTGTGAAATTAATTATAATTTGATAATTACAAGAATTAAAAGTACACTTCCTATAATTATAAACCGATGATCTCTGTGTACATAAGCAAAATCTTTTGTATCACTTATGATTAATTGTTTATATTCGACGAATAATAAATTCCTTAAATAAATAATAAATAATAAATTAGTTGCTATATGTTTAAGCAGTTCGAGTTTAAATACAAATAACTTCAATTTATTAGAAATATTTAACGAAATGCTTACCAGATCTGTTGTGAAATATCAAAATTAAAACCACTCGCTGGTTCATTGACCTCGTGGAGCAGCGAACTTACTTAAACATTAGTTTATTCTTCATAGATTTGCTCATGATGAATAATTAATTTTTCAGTCAACGAAAATTAATTAAAAATCAAATATTACATTCGTTGTATTAATATATTTATATATAAATTTAAATGTAGTTATTATAAAAAAATACAATTAATAAGTATATGATAAGTAGTATAATGGTAAAATTTACAAAGATTACTAGTGCCTGTTTGAAGCAATATATATATATATATATATATATATGTATGTATACACGGAGAGAGGAGGGGTGAAAGAGGGAGAGCGTGAGAGAGAAAATGTTTTAAAAGAAAATAAAAATGTAATAAGCGCGCGTTTAGACTAATCATATTATTAATATTAAAGAGAATAAAGAACCATAAGTAAATGATATTGACTTTTAGTTTTAAGAATAAATTGTGTAAGTAAATTTAAGATTTTAATACAGTTGAATTCCTATTTTTCAATCGCGTTACGAAAGACCTTTTTTAGGAATATATATATATTAAAATAAAATAACGTATATATATACACGTTATTTTATTTTTTATGATAATTAAATTGATGATAAGTAAATTAATTAAAGGAAATATCTGACAAAATTTGTCTATGACAAAAAATTTTGACAAAAAATGCCTATTTTGAAAAGTATAAAGTGAAGACATTATTAATATGATTGAATGCATAGGATGTTTCGAACGGACATTTAGAACGTAACGTATTTGACAATCTAGAACTTAAGTTGTTGTTTATAACTTTATTTAAAAGGTTTTCGATAAATATTTATAACGGTATAAAAAAGAAAAAGTTTATGGTTATAAACATATTTTATGTAGCGCGAGTAGGGAAACCGAAAGGCAAAACCGAAAATTCGAACAATAAAGATATATGTTATTACATTATTATCTGCGGATAACGAAAAGTGTCAATATTTACGATGAACTAATGAATTGAAATTATTTTTTTGGCTTGTGAATAAATAAAAAATCACTCGCCTACCGGCTTGTACAAATACATTTTCTCGATTACGTACGGCTCGTGAAGAATTACATGGTATTCGGTAATTTTGATGAATTAGTCTCTATTTCTCACTTACGCAAGATGCAGCACAAGAAGACGCTTATACTCCTCCTCCAGGTTATAATATTTTGTAAGCGAGCCAGCGGAGATTTATTAGCTCAGCCGGTGAATAATAATTTGCCCGCAATAATCGGGATACCGTGATATTTTTTTATTTCCAGACAGTCAGCAGCGTTTCGCCGCCTCGAAGGCGTTTATCGGGACCAATATCCAAGTCGCGGGTATCGGGGAATTCCGTAGCGTCGTATGCATCGTAGAGGCTGAGAGTGTCAACGGCGTATACAACGAGTACGTCCTGTGCACGGGAACCCTCGTTTCGACCTATCACGTCTTAACGGCCGCTCATTGTCTCGCCTCCTTCTCTTTGACGGTCGCGCTGATCGTCTACGGAGCCGGGGATGTCAGGGAAGGCACTCGGTTGCACATGCAATGGTGGATAACGTATAATCAATGGATCGCAGCCATTGGAATAGACGAGTCCCCCGCGATAAATGACATATCCATGATAAAGGTAAATTAAATGTAGCGTACACAGCGTCGAACGGCGTCTAAGGCGATATCGAACTGGCCGTATCATATCGTAAGTGCTTTTAGCTGTTTAGAAACGTCGACAGGAGGATGGTTCCGGTGGACCTGTGTCCTGCAGCGATCAATAGGCTCGATAGACTGAACGTCGTAGCCGTGGGATGTGGTGCGTCCCAGCCCATCATGTTTCCTACTAATTTAGAGAAGGCCGAGTTGCAAATCCTTCCACATTCCGAGTGCCAAGAAAGATCTAATGCGATTCTTGGATATTACTTGCAATTCGAGAGGAACGATATATGCACCGTTGCCGACCCGGTGGCCCTCTTGAGTAACGTAAGCACTACCCTCCCCCACTTTCCATTTCATAGCCTCACTTCTATTAGAAATACTATTCAGTAGAAATGCTCATTTATTTATAATACAGTTGAAGCCGGCAATTTATAACTGTACAATCGAGTCAATAATACGGTCAATTATTGGATTTAGACAACAATTTAAGAAACGAGTTTTCAATATTAACATTTTCATAATCAGAATTCTAAATTCTTAAATCGCATGTAAAATCAAGAAACAAACAGTACTTACCCATCTTTTATTTTTCTACGTAACCAGATTTAAATGTAATACCCTAAAGACTTTTTACTTTACTTTATTCACTGATAACGTTGGTAGCGATCCACGCCTATTATTTCATCTACATGTCTGTCTCGGCTACTCTTCGTTTGTAAATTTCCTGAAATTCTCGTAATACAATCTAACTTTTGATCTAAAAAAAATTCATTACTGATCGCTTCACGAGATTGGAGCGTAGGTTCGCTAAAAAGGTTCGATATTGCCTCCTCGAGGATACTGGACCTACTAAAACTAAAAATCCACGGTACGCTCCTGTCTCTCGATCACACTCTAATGAAATATTTAATAGTTTGCCCATTATTCGTACCGCATCTTACCTTACCATTTCAGTACAATAAATGTCTTGCTGATTTGGCAAATCATTTCATTTGACTGTATTTTTAAGTGGATGTCATTCGAGAATAGCCGATAGCAATTAACTGACAATGCAAATAGCTCAGGTTATCTATTGGTATAGAGTAAAAAAAATTTGTCCTTATATTCTAATTATTACCACGTACGATCGTCTCTAGCTTCTATTATTATTTGACATGATATACAATAAAGTTTACAATACTCAAAGAAATTAAAGGATTTTAATGAGCACGAAACTCTTTATTAAGACCTTTATTTTTGAAATATATACGATTCACATTAATGTTATTATTATTTTACAGGGTGACAGTGGCGGTCCGCTTTATTATAGAAATTATCTTGTAGCTATCAATCTCGGCAATTATCCGAATGTATATGGACATTTTCATGAACTTCAAGTTAATTATCATGCCGCCATTGACTTTTACAGGCACTATATCAGTAGTATGTTGGATATGTAATTTACAATATTTAATAAGCATTAACATGCATTTAGATAATATAATCCGCATTAAAATAATTAATTATCATCGATGGATGTTAAGAATTATAATTTATCTAATAATTTATCAACGTAAATGTTTTTGTAAATAAAATTAATTCATTCAAACACTTGTATACAAGATAAATGTAATTAAAACAACAACAAAGTAACAAAACAATGAAGAAAATCATTTGTACGTTTGAGCATGATTGACAAAGTGTAGTTTCACCAATTTGATAGTACTTTTTCTTGGTTGGGGGCACAAAGTAATGTTCCTGTGGTATGAAATACCACATATAAAAAATATTATCAACTTCTGAGGAGATTGACAGACTCGCTTACTTCACAGTAACTATGCAAATTATTATAATACCTTTGAAATTTCTTTGTCGATTACATCATGGTTATTGAAATAGATACAATTGCTCAATATCTTCAATAAATAATTTACTAATACGGTATTCGTCGCTTCAAAAGGAATTTTGAAATATATCACGTTACAGTTGAATATTGTCATTTGACTGATAGATAATACGAACTTATCGCAATTAAAAATATTATATTAAAAAGTACTCTCCATTTATAGATAAAATTTTAAAGACTATTAATACACACCCTCCAAAATTTCTATAGCATTGATATGTTAAGAACGTTAAAGGATAATTCATTGAATCAAAGTCATTGACCGTTAAGATAAGATATATATATATATATATTAAATAATGAGAAAATATAAGTAACTCAATATTATCCTTAATTATTATAGATTTTTAAAATTTCCAGATGCAATATTTTGCTTAAGGTTTAAAAATTTTTGGAAACGTACAATCCAATAAAAAATTCTAATGTACGTAATGATAATCTTTGAACGAGTTTACGTTTCAGTATTTAAACTATTATAATAAAAAGTATTTCCGTAATATTATGGTGGTTAATTTACGGAATAATACCAGAGATTGACAACACAATTGCAATGTAAATGTTAATATTTAAAGCGATCGTAACAGAGTATTGGTAGAGTATTGGTAGAGTTTTATTTCGATTAATGCAATACGTGAGGGTCTTTAATCATTATAAATTAATAGATAAGACTTTTCACTCAAATTAAATTTAAAATCCCTTTGTATAACTTAGCTACCAACTTTTCTTCGGTATATTGTAGATAATAAAAATATGCAATGCCAGACAAAGTATATTTGAATTATATAAAAAGTGATTAAATAAATATAGTTTGTACATAGTAATTACATAGTAATGCTGACGTGGTTTTACACAGTGCTGAACAATATTAAAAATTAACGATCGCTTCGATCACCTTGCGATCATTTAATTCTCTAGAAAACTTTAATGGGACAATTGTATAGTACAATTATTATTAAACGCCTTTCTCAAAGAATTATGGATATTTATCTTTAATTATGGATATTTTTCTTACCTTCTGATCAAATACTTTGCGATATTTAAAAATGCTTACAGAGCGAAAACAGTTAAAGGTAGAATAAGATATGTAGAATCGGAGCGTAAATGCAAATGATACGTACTTCTTAAACCATATGAAAGTAATTCAGATTACAAAGATACTTCTTACATAAAAATTGGTATTGAGAGTTAAAAAAAAAAAAGAAAAGAAAAGAAAAAAGAAAATAAAGAAAAATTTCCAAACGTAACGAATAATGGCCTCTAAAATGTCGAAAGATCGTCTATACGTTGATAAAATGTCCATAGACAGTGTATTTAAATTTGAAAAATATTTTCTTGCACCGGCCGGTATATATCCGCATTTATGCGAACGAAAGCCATTTTTTTGCTCCTTTATTTACAGCATCTGCATAACTATTAATGTGCTTACTCTTATTTTACAAATCATCGGCACTGTAGTAATCGCCGACTCTGACACTAGGCCTGGGTAATTTTTCAATCAACGTATTTAATGCACATTATTTTTTAACTTAATTGGAATTTCGGGTATTCGGTATTATGTACAGAACCGACAGAGAAAAAAAAACTGAATAAGTATGAAAAGTACATTTTGGTAAAAGTATAGTTTAATTACGCGTGAAAGCGTATTTTTTTAATGCTCTTTGAATTAAATTGAACTCGAATTGAATATTAAAACTGTCGGAGCTTAATATTTAATTGATTGATATAAAAATAAAACAAAGAAGTATAAAATTAAGAAAAAAAAACTTTCAGCCGAACGTTCTAATAGTTTTATAATATAACAAATAAGACTTTGTTGCACTAACTTGACTATTTGATTATTCCCCAAAATTATTTGGATATATATATATATATGAATATATCTGTAAAGCGATTGTTCTTAAAACGTTTTTTTTTTTTTTACAAGTTACCTGCTAGACTTATTTGGCTTCATAGTAAGCACTCTAAAGTCCTTGCTTTTAAAAAATAGGTAATCGACATAATGATTCATGTCTTGCTTTCTATTTAAATAAGAGAGTAAATTAACTGAGCTAAGTTTTGCAGAAAAAAGCTAATGTCATTGATATCGGAAGTAAGGGAATTCGAAGGATTGTCATACATGAATGTGGAGCAACAGGAAAGCATATCGTGGTGGCAAAACATTCGCAATATCTTAATTAAATTGGTCACAATTATGTATATTATGTTGACAATCTTCTATTTCACTGTAGTATTTTTTATGAAAAATAAAACGCTCCCATTTAAATCTGTATTTAAACCAAATACTATTTTCACTCCTTGGTAAATATTTTCAAAAAAAAAGAAAGAAAGAAAAAAGGAAGTAAAAAACAAAGCAAAAAGTAAGCTTAATTTCTATTATTTGTAGGTACGAAATAATTTACATATTCCAATTATCCAGCTTTATGTTTATATTGAGCGGAGCGATATCCTCTGATATAATGTCCATCACTCTCATTTGCCAAATTTGTCTAGAACTTAAAAACATTGAATTTATGCTGCAGAACACCGATATTAGTTACCACGCTTTCATCTCTGTCGTCAAAATGCACATAAGAACAATGAAATACGGTGAGGCCGTTACCAAAGAACTGTGTTTTAACATTTTTAGCCAGTATATTACAGTATTCGTTATAACTTGCTTCGCATATTTCGTCGGTCAAACGGTAAGTAATTTTTTTATAACAATGGCACGCTTCTTATCTTCGTTACGTTTATCTTGATCAAATACGAAACTCTAGAGATCTTTTCTTTTTACTTGAATACTCGAAGCAATTTTATAAGCTACACATTAACGGCTATGGATACAATGTGCTAAGGATGGCCATTAGGTTGATCATAGTCTTCGTTCGGTTAAAGATCGCCAGAATCCAACTTCTTTTATTGCATAAGAACAATGAAAACGGGATTTATAAAATCGAACGTGACTCCAAAATATTAATATACTATATTAAACTATGTAATAATACAATAATAATAATAACAATAATAACAATAATAACAACAATAACAATAACAATAATAACAATAACAATAATAACAATAATAATAATAATTTAATTTACAAATGAATTTATATATCTAAATAAAGGTAGAGGTAGTAGCCTTCTTTCTCCTATCGATAAAGTATGATAAAAGGAAATATTCCTTTTGATATTCTAGACAAATATGCCGGCTTCGAAGAATCAGATGATGTGGATGTTTGCAATAGGAATTGGTTTGATGCTAATGATGTGCACAGCAGGTGAAACAGTAACATCGGCTTGTGAAAATGTTACGACGGCTTTGACGCAATGTAATTACATTAATTTCATCGAAGAGGGTGAAAATGATAACAACAAGGCTAATAAAATGGTCGTTTTCGTCTTGATGAGAAGTCAAAAGTTACTTCGAATATCAATTGGGAATTTTGGCAGAATTAATCTTATGTTATTTTCATCGACAATTAAAAATCTATATTCTATGATTATGCTCTTAAACACTGTTTACAATTAAATTTCTTGAATAAACGTATTCCATGTATTGTAGAGATACTGTAGCATTAAAATTCTGTTTATTATTTACCGTAAGGATGAGCACTATTTTTTGGAAATTTTATAAATCGATAAATATTCAATTGCAGCAGATAATTCATTTCGTTCAAATTATTATTAATATGACAGATAAGTACATTTCTTTAACATGTCTCATGCATTATAGTTGTTGTTATTATGTTGTAATCATAACCATCATTATTATTATTCCAATTCTACTTTTTCTCTTTGTTATTATTATATTATTAAACGATTATTAATATGCATAAATAATAACTTGTATCTCATTACTATGTATTATCAGCTTAATACAAAACTGATCTATTAAAGCTTATGGGAATGTATGGTACAAGTTAAAATTATTATTTTCGTTGAATTTCTCTATAAATTGTACATAGTTCCTTTTCCATTTATTTAGTTTGTTTTTCAAATATTTTTAAGTTATTTAGTCGATATATATAGTTGTGATTTATAATAAAATAATAAAATTATATCACTACTAAAGAATCAATTGATTCACATAGAATTTACAATGTTATGATGTTCATAAATTAATATTAAGTTTGACAAATACGAATTATCATAATGTATATTAAATTAGAATCTATTTCTTCGTTAGTATAAAATAAAAATTATTTTAAACATTTATGTATATTTAATTAGATTTTCCAGTCTATTATTAAATGTTATGTAACAGTAATTTAAAAAAATATATTAATTTCACTGATATTGAATTGCGATCTATGATTGCTAAAAAAAATTCATTTCATTTAAAATTTATAATATTAAAATTTAAAATTCATTTAAAATATATAATAATTCTAATATTATATTATCACATTCATTTTAAATCATTTTAAATCACTTAAATCACTTAAATTGATTAGTTCTCAATAAAAAAAAAAAAAAATCCTAAAAGAATTTTTTTACAGATTATGGAGCTACAAAATACAAAGGTATATAATACAAATATACTTATAATATACCCAATGATTTTAATGCGTCTTGCATAATAGGCAAAACCAATAATTGTTTACCCTGATCGTAAAAAATATTTTCCTCATTTTAGTATAAAAGGTATTTACTCGTTTATAAGGAAAGAAATCATAATATCATTCGTAAAGTGCTTTTTTAATGTCAAGAGAAAATATAAAAAAGGCGAAACCCGACCGGTACTTTCGATACAAATAAATCTTCGACTCTACTCTTATTCAATAATTATTGAAGTAGATAAAAATTTAATACGTAGGGGAATTCTACCATTATTTTATAACAATTAATTATCTATTTATTATGTATCGAATATGTGATCATCGACACCGAACGTAACCCATCATAGTAAAATATACGTAACTTATAAATATATATCTATATATGCGGTGATAGGAAATATATCACTTTCACAGAAACATAGAAACAACAAAATTTTCTAAAGCACAATTGAATTCGACTTTTTTATATAAATATTTACTTTTTCATCGGATCGCACTATACAATATATTTCTGACGATGCTATACTTATAACGAGCGCCACCTGCTTAAAATTTTTTAACGCTTTTGTATTTATAATTATTTATACTAAATGTTTACATGCATAGAACTCGTTGTAAATTATAAGATTAAATACATTTATGATTTCGACAATTTTTTTGACGATCGTATTAAGTCTTAGCTTCGTGGATTAATAAATAAAATTCATTTAACGTATAAAATATTCACCTGAAGTTTTATAGAAAATAAATAATGGAATTTATCGTTTATTTTACTTGCAACTGCAAAAATTCATTTATACATATATATTATATATATATATATTTTTTTTTTTTGTAAATAATGGCAGTGGTAAAATTTTGAAGTAAAAAACATTCTCTTAAGTTTTTATGATCCATTATTAATAATATAAGTTCGTTCACTTTATATAATATGGATATTTTTTTTATATTATGGTTTCGTTCAATTATTCGATTAAAAAATCAAATTAGACAGAATAGATTTTTCCAATCGTTCATATTCACATAAAAAATGTTTATACAAAATATTTATTATTAATTTTCTCATGACAAATCGTCTAAAATTTGAAGGTTATTAAAATACTATTATGTGTTTTGGGTTTATTTATGATATATATATATATGTATATATACATATGCATGAAAAAGTATAAATTAATTTACATCCATATTGCAAAAGTAAATTAAAATATTTCTGGTAGATCTTGGTATAAAACAAGTGTTCAACTTTACTTTAAATAATTTTTTTATTAAATGAATATCTTACAAGTTTCTTATTGAAAACTGTAACAAATTACAAATTATTCAGATAGTTATTTCAAATTGATATAAAACATTTAAATAAATGCAATAACACCATTACCGTTAATAATAAACAGGTCTTATCCTGTAATTAACAATTGATACACGTAATTGTAAGTTAATGATGCCCAGTACTGGCAATTAATTAAGTGCAGTACATGGAATGTTAAAATTTTACCAATTTATTTCAAGATGGTAAATAAAAATACTCTAAAAAGTTGATCTAAATATTTGAAAAATCATCAAAAATAAAATAAAATTTGTGTTTAAAATTACCATCCTAAGTTCTGTAAAGTTTTTTCAACATCTGCAAATACTGCTATTGGGGTTTGTTCACCATTAAAAGTATAAACGAGTCCTTGTTTTTTGTAATGTTCGATAATAGGCATTGTATCTTTAATATAAGTTTGATGTCTTTTCTTTAAAGATTCTAAATTATCATCGCTTCGCCCACTTCCTTCTGCTCCTCTGTGTAAGCAACGGGTGGTACAAGTGTTTTCATTGCATTCAATGAATATAACTCCATCTACATGCACTTTATTGGACATTTCCTGAAAATAGTAAATTTATATTAAAATCAATATGATTTCTTGATAATGTAATTCTAGGCTTGAAAATAAAGATAAAAAAGTATTCTAACAAATAATTAATGCAAATTATTTTGAAGTTTAATTATATTTTTAAATAAATTTTTAGTACTCTTGAGTAATGAAGAGCTAATAATGAATGTAAATAAGTATATAACATTGTGAAATATTTGTCAGAGCTTATCTAACTAAGTTAGCCAAAGTTATTTGCTTAGCAAGTAACTGAGCATAGATAGAGAGAGAGAGAGAGAGAGAGAGAGAAACAGACTGCATGTTTTATATAAAATACATATGCATGAAAGTTAACAATTGTACCTTGTTCCAGCCCTGAAGATTATCTTGATTCCTAGGAAAGCCATCGATGAGAAATTTATTGTGTGGAGACTTGGAAGTCTGCATCGCTCGATCCAGCAAGCTACAGGTGATCTCGACAGGCACAATGGTGCCATTACTGATATGGGACTCGATAAGCTCTCCATACTGTGAACCAGGATTTGCACGTTCCTCCCTAAGGAGCTCCCCGGCCGATAGATGCACGTACCCGTGCTTTTCAATAATGTTCTTGCAAACGGTGCCCTTCCCGGCTCCAGGACCTCCCAGGACGAACAAGACTCTGGGCTTTGCTAACGTTGACATTGCCAACGAACGTAAGCTACTGAGCATGGAAAGCCGTATGAGCGAGATCGATCATTCGAGGTAGAGCCTGACGACGACCTTTGAAACCTTGAGCCGAATCACCGAAGCCAAACTCGCGAGTAACGAGCTCTTGGCAACATGACCGCCTTTCGGAGCAACTCTCCCCCGCCTCGTCTTCCGTTCGGTCCCCCGCTCGCGATCCGTTCCTATCCTCGGGCTTCACTATTATTGCCGCAGCGAGCTATCGAGGGTGAAACCGCGGTGACAGTGACATGCACTCTTGCCTGGCCAGTGCCGTACGCACATCGTATACTCCTCGGAACACACGCGTCCGCGGTCGCTTTGCGGACGCTGCGCATTCGGCTACTTGCGCACGATGAATTGTCGGTGACGTCACGCGCCGGGGCCAGCCAGCAGAACACGGCCGGCGGGCTCTCGGCGCCCGGAGCTGACCGGGGCGAGCGCGGGATCGGTAAAACCGAGCCGGGGAACGGGAAGGCTGTCTCCCCCCCCCCAACACACCCACACCCTACTCGTCAGCGAAATTCGATGGCGCGGGTGCATGCGTGTCGCTCGTCATCTGTACGGGCATTTTTTCCCAGATCCCCGAGCAGCTCGCCTCTGCAGTTTTTCTCTCGGCAATGCGCTTCCGCTCTGGGACCACGTCCCTCCGCGTCCCTCCGCGTCCATCCGCGTTACGCCAACCACTAGGCGCGCCAACATTTATTTTCGCACCGACCACGTGCTCCCATTCGTTCACCTCTTCTACTACCCCCCGGCAGCCTGATTTGACGTTATTTCTCTCCTAATATCAATCGATCATTAATTCGTTTAAATCAATAATAACCCTCGTTCATTACTAAGGTTATTCGACATTGCGGCATCGCAGCATTAAATGTGCCTCAGACCACCGACGTTCATATTCTCGATCATTGCCGCTGACACCGCATGAAAAATAATTGTAATTATTTTTCTGTTTCTTCATTTTCTTCTTCGTCTTTTTCTTTTTCTTTTACGCGGCTTCCTACTTTACTAATACGATTGACTAATGAAAGGGTTTTTTGAAATCGTACATTTGGCGTCGAAGTTAACGCAAACGATGCAAAGCTGTTTTTTCTTCCTCCTATCCGTGCGAACAAAATAATGCCTACGAATGATCTATGCTAAAGTCTAGATACATCTGTGCAGGTGCGGTCGACTTAAGCTCAGCTCTTCCCTTTAATTTTATGCCAAACTTTTTTAACAATAGAGTATAGAGTAATAGAGGGACAAGCACAAACTTACGCTACTATTCCCTTAAATCTTATATATTTTCTAATGATTTTTAATCATTACAGGATTACTTCCTGCACTTCCCAAAGACATTCCATCTACTTATTAATACAATTCTTTAATTTTATAAAAGTGATTTTATAAAATTTTAACGAAATAGTATAAACTCCAAGTGAAAAGTAAATTCTAAATTAATACGATTATGTTACGGGAATGCCGCGATAAATGCGACTTTAAACGTTTTTTCAAGCCGACAATTCCTTCTAAAGCGAAGATTCGTTATTTAAATAATAAGTACTTGGTTTAAAATTAATTATTTATGACGTAATACGGCACTGCAGTACGGCATAATCAGGGGTCCGCTTATATGTATTCCCACCCAGTCTACTCAATGGACTACTACTCAGCCTCTTCTTTGCACTAATGCCATTATTGTTTTTATCCTTGTATGTGACTTTTTAATAGGAAGTTGCGCGAATCTTGAGCAACGATGAAAAATGCAGTTAGAATACCATTTATCGGAAATGCCAATGAACAGTAGTCGTTGATTAAACATCAATTGCAACAATCTTGTGTCGTACGTACCGCCCCTTCCGTCTTTCACGATTATTTTCTTACAGTATGCGACAAAGTCTTGTTTTATCATTAAGTAAAAGACTTATATTGCAACTGCAACATCTAGTAAAAACATGCAGTTCAAGTATAATAGAGCGTAGCTAGATTAGTTGCAGCATGTAAAAATCTATGATTCGGACGAATAGTGTGATCTCTGTGAGGCTCCGGATGAATACCCCACGTGAAATATCCTCTTGTGCTGCACGTATTTTTAAATCCCGTGCTCTTTCGTAATTACAAGTTTTTCAGCCCCGTTCAATTGGAATGTTTAATTTCGCTTCTGACAATACTTATAACATTGTGCAATTGTTCACTTATTTTATGTTTTTTTTATTCAAAGATCTACTGTGCTATATTCGCCGTTGAATTATGTAATAAAAAATATCGGAATTGACATTCGTACGCACAAAGATTAAAGTACAAAGTTTTTTATTGGCAAGTGCAAAATAATTTTTAATTGCAAAAATTATTAATACTTTTTTCATTTTTTAGGTTATAATACTGATTTATTTTGATATCACCAATGTGGTATAGAATTTAATAGTAAATATAAGGTTGTGATTATCAAAGTCGGCTACACGATATATTTTCTGGCTGACCCTTAATTTTTTAAAAGATGCCTTCATTCACGATTATTTAAAGTGAACTGTACCTTTCCATGAATAAAACGGAGTTTTTGAAAACAATTTTTTTATTATACTTATAAATGGATGAGTATTGCAAAAATAAGAATGGTATGAATAACGCTTACTTCATAAATTATATGTAAATTTTTTTAATCGATTCAATTTATTGGCACATTTTTATTATTATTAACATATTCTTGATGATTATTTATTTCAGAATTTTAACTAAATAATGATTATCATTGCTGGACTTCAACGTTTGGCATGTATTACAAGAAAATTCAATTCTTTTAATTATAATTTCAAATTTTATTGCAAAGATGATATCAATATTTACAATAAAATTTATACATCTGTAACAAATAATGTAAAAACTCAAGAGAATAGAAAACAGTGTAAACAAAAAAAACCGGATAATCAGATATTGTCAACAAGATATCGTGGAAAAAGTACAGCGTTGGGAAAATTTAGTTCATTAAATAAAAATTTTAGTGTTGCATCAATAATAGTTGACAAGGCTCCTGCAAAGTTTCAACCGTATATGAAACTTATGAGAATAGATAAGCCTATTGGTAAATATTTGACTCAACATTTTATATTAATAATTAATCTAAAATACAATGACTATAATATATTTGTCTTAAACAGGTACATGGTTATTGTTTTGGCCGTGCGGATGGAGTATAGCAATGGCTTGTCCTGTCGGAGCATTTCCAGATTTCGGTATGCTTAGTCTTTTTGGATTAGGTGCTTTCATTATGAGAGGAGCTGGTTGTACAATAAATGATATGTGGGACAAAGACATTGATGAAAAGGTAAAGTTTAATGTTAATAAGGTCATAGTTACATTTTAAAAGTAATTATAACGTAAAGGAAATTTATTCTTCCTAAGTATTTAAATTAATATCATTATATAACTGTTTTACGTCCATTTAAGACATTTAGAAAATAAATAGACAAGCCTATTAATAAAATGTATCATTTTCAGGTTTTGAGAACAAGAAATAGACCTCTAGTAACAGGAGAAATTACACAGTTTCAGGCTTTAACTTTCCTAGGTGGTCAGTTAAGTCTTGGATTATTAGTTTTACTGCAACTCAATTGGTATAGTATTTTTCTAGGTGCAAGTTCCTTAGGTAGTTATTTATTTGAATTATAATAACAAATATATATTTTAACATAAAGACAAAAAAAGAAAAATGTTCGGAAAACAAACATTAAACGACACTTATTTAATTTAGGTTTAGTAATAATTTATCCACTAATGAAAAGAGTAACTTATTGGCCCCAATTAATTTTGGGAATGACCTTTAATTGGGGAGCTTTGTTGGGTTGGTCTGCGATTCAAGGATCTTGCAATTGGTCCGTCTGTTTACCGCTTTATACAGCCGGTATTTGTTGGACCATCTTATACGATACAATTTATGCCCATCAGGTAATATGTTCGTTTCGTAATAAATTTACGAGCATCTAATGCCATTTTTTCTTCACATGTTGCTATTTTATTTCAGGATAAAACTGACGATATTTTATTAGGTATAAAATCGACAGCACTTATGTTTGGAGATAAAACAAAACTTTATCTCTCGGGTTTCGGTTCGGCTATGATTTCTGGTTTAATTCTTTCAGGCGTTTACGCCCATCAAACCTTTCCATATTATACAGCTGTCGGATTAGTTAGTACCCATTTAATTTACCAGGTAAAAGATTTTTATTTTCTAGATAAAAAAGTTTATCGTATGCAATTATAAATTTGATTAAACTGATTTTTCTTATTTATTTTCAGCTATATTCATTGGATATTCATAATCCAAATAACTGTGCCAAAAAATTCATTTCTAATTACAATGTAGGATTTATTTTATTTGTTGGAATAGTTTTAGGGAACTTAGTTAAGAAAACACGTAATAGTAAATTAACAGAAATAGACAAGTTAAAAAATATTGAAGAAGGGAATATGTTACCAGCAATAACAGTTTCTTTATAAACAAAATTGTATATTTGTAAATAAGTAATTTGAAATTTTAAATGAACTAAAGCAATTTGATTTAGCTATAAAATTATTAATGCTTGTGATCTTGTATGCTAATGGCAAATATCCAACAGATTTAAAGTACATGTACATATATTTTTATCCATGGCTGAGCAAATTCTAGTCAAGAAAATAGTTGTTCATATGTGTATAAATCTGATTGGTAAAAAAATGTCACAATTGTATTACTGTAAATATTTTTAGCAACAAATTTTACTTATGTTAAAGCCATTTCTTTATTTAAAAAAAAATGTAATTAAGATGTAAACTAAAATAAGGTAGAATACATGAGTAAATAATTTTATAAATGCAAATTTATTTAGGATTCAATTACTTCCATCTTAACTACACTTTCCTCCTTTTTCTCATCAGAAGTGCTATTTGTATCATCATTAATTTTATCAGCTGTTGCCACGTTCGCGATTTCCTCATTATTCAATATTTCATTTGATTTGATATTTTTTAAATCCACTGCTTCAGTTTCATGAATATCCATTTCTTCACTTTTTACTTTTATTTCCTCTTTATTTTCGTTTCGTTTTTTTATTGCTTCTTGATACAGTTCTTCATTCAATAATTTTTCTCTTGTTTTTTCTAAATGTTTTAAATTTGGTAAAACAATTGCTATGTATCCACCGAAATGTGGCTCTTCTTTTAATAATTCAGGATTTTCTATTAGTCTCTCATTAACTTCAACAAGTTTCCCTACCATGCAACATTTAATTGTATAACTTGAACCATCATCACAAGTTAAACAACAAAGATTAGAGTTTGATTGTAAAGGTTGAGCTCCATGCTTAGATTTACCTGATACTTTATTTTGTGTCCTATCTAACTTATCACTGACCTTATAATTACAACTTTTTATTATTTTGTTTTCTTGAAATATTGTATGACTTGGTGCTAAGCTAATCATACATATACGATTACTATGAATTCTTATACAAATATCATCACCTGGCCTTTGTACATCAATTTGATAATACGGTGTGAAGTAACGTTCAGTTACAGATGGAAAATGTCCATCAAACTCTGTTTCGTCCAACATATCGGATGCATCCAGTTCTAATGGATATATAAAACCTTCTTCTGGAATCTCATGGTCAATATTAAGTAACAGTTCATCTGCATCATCGTCATCAATTTTAAAAATATCGTCTTCATCTTTAAATAATTTTTGTTTTTTATTTATAGGCTCATTATCGTTATTAATTTTGCACTCATCATTATCTTTAACATTTAGTTCTTCAGCTTCTTCAGTTTCAACTTTCAATTCTTCTTTATTTTCCATATTATAAACAAATTCAATATCTATTTGTTAAATAACTGTACAAAAGTTAATATAACTAATAATCTATACAATTATAAAATTACTATAAAAATGATTATTAATTGCCTTTTATAGTACGTTTATGTTTCCTGTACACATTCTAAATACTTTTTGTTTATGAGATTTTATTTACTTGTTCATAAATTATTTTTTGTATTGAAATATTTTAATAATTTGGTCTTTTATTTCATTATATTTACACTGAAAAATAAGAATAAATAATTGTATAAAATAAAAAAATATTGACTTAAAATTATAATTTTTGTTTAATTCAAATTATTAAAAAACCTTTTAGAAATTTTACATTTAAATATAAAAAGAGTACTATTTTTTATGCCTATTGATTATTTTGTTTTTTATTATTTTATTAGCATTATATTCACCTTATGTTGTTAATAAATTATATAAAAAAATATCGATTGTTGTGTTTGATTAACCTAACCCTTAATTTTACTGTACCAAAAACCGGAAAAAAAAAAATGTGGAGTGTGGACTGAAAGGTTCAAATAAAAAAAAAACCAGAACGTTTCTTTCTGCTAGACTTTGAAATCCAAACAATACGTTTCTTCAAGATCTATTAATCCTCTAAGCATACTATATTAATAATTCTCTATTATTTTACTTTTTCGGTTCTGCTGATATTTTATAAATTAGTCGTTTTAGTTTTTAACAACGAAGAAATTTAAATAATTAAAAAGCGTAATTTTCATCCATTTTATTTTCTAATTCATTAAAAAGTTGCACATGAAGCCGCATACGTGATTATTTTTCAGGAAGTGGAACTGACAATTCTATTGTTTAGAATTAGAAACTTAATATTAGTGCTTTCGGCTATTTATTATACATTCATACGTATATATATATGCATAAGTACATAAATGCGGTAACAGAGATTCCCTTTTTATCCTGTTTATTATTTACGCTGAACACGTGAGTGCGGTAACGCACCGGGTTACAAATTTGTATTTTACGAGACGAAGACGTAACGACGCCATACTTCAAAATATAAAGAAGAAGAAACGTTTACTAAAATAAATTGATCCGATAGAATAGGATAACATGGACATGTAAAATAACGAAGACTGTGAATGTACAAGATCAAGGACTTGCAAGGTTTGTAATAAAAAATCCAAGCGTATGTCATAAAATTGACATTTGCCTACTTGAGAATAGAGAATAGTTCTCTGTATTTGGCCGTTTGTCTTTACGTTCGACCTTAAGCTCGTTGTTTTGAAATCTTAAAAGTTATCGTTCCTTTTCCCCCCTCGAATTACGTTCCAATATTCCCTTTCTCTCTACCGAATTTGTATCCGATGATGAATGAATGGCATTTTCGCGCGTTTTCGATTCCCGTGCAAGAGCGTGGATAAAAAGTGTTTGTTTGCTAATGGTCTCTTGTTTTTAGATCCTAATAATAATGGATAGACGAAGGCTGCAGTCGAGGAATGCGCTGCGCAAGCAGCTTCACTCCTCGAGCCAAACGACCATCGGATCCGATTTAGTAAAGGAAAACGTTGTCAGGTCCGCGAGTGCCGTCGACAACCGATTATTGTCTCGGAAGCGTAAAAGTTCTAAGGATACGGATGAAGACAAAAGTACATCGATGATAGAGTCTTTTTCTAGGATGTCTGAGAGCGCTAGGAAAAAAACGCGTAACGCTATCATCGATGATGATGATGATGATGATAAGAATGATGATAAGATTGAGGATGATGATGATGATGATGATGAAACGGAGGATAATGTTCTGCGTCTGTCGGAATCAATGAGAAATTCTGAAAAAGAACAATCCAGCATCTTTACAAAATTAAATAAAACAACAGAGAACTTTAAGAAAAAACTGAAGAACAACTCAAGCGATGATGATATTATTGAGGATGATGATGATGAGGGTGATGACAATAAACAGAAGAATGATAATTTAAACAGCCAATCTTATGTAAGAGGATTTTTAGAGGCTTTGGATAAGAATCCATCAAAATCCAGTCAATCTTCAAATACCTCGGTTGATAAATACGGCAAACCCAATTGTAGATCATCTGCTCGCTCTAGGCGTCAGCAATCAGCATTGAAGGCTACGTTTGATAGATATAAAGAGAAAGCCAGTCAAAATTCACAGGAATCATTCTCTCAGTCACGTATCAGTAAATTAAGTTTGAGAAATAATTCAAGGCAACAAAAATCCAAAAACGAGAGTGTTTTAAATTATTCCGTTGACACTGACATATCTGCAATAGAAAATAATGTAGAGAAATCTTTTTTTAATAACGATATTTCACCCATCAAAAATCTGACAGATGAGAGTAAAAATAAAACTTTACAGAAAACATCTACTTCGACTCAAGAACATAAGAGTATTCATGAAATGTTTGTTACAAAACGTTTAAATTATAGAAAAAGAAACGATAAATTACAAGAGCTGAGGAATTTTGAAATTGATGAAATTAAAGAAGATTGCCTTCATACAAATAAATCAAGAAATAAGCCCAATGAGAATTATGATAAATTTACAGATTTTATTAATGAAGTAGGAATTACTTTATTTGCAGGGGATAACTTACACATTGCAAGTAAATACTTAATTGCTTTAATTCATAGGAATAAAGTAAATATTTTTATTATCATAACAATATTATTAATTATTGCAGACGATGATCCCAGAGAAGTTATTCAAAAAATGAAAAGTCTTTTGGATTCAAATAAGTTTGAGGTTGATGAAATTATTAATTCTTGGAATAATTACATTACTGATGAAGAAAATTTAAAAAAGTCTCTACTAGAAATGAAAGTAGAGACAGACGAGGGAATAGGAATTTCCTCCAAAGCATTATCTCTTTCACGATTTTTACTTCAAGTACCTCAACTGCAAATTAAAGTATTTGAAAGCTTATTTACAAAATTAATCGACGCTGTCATTACCAGGTAGACAATGAATTATTTTATTAATACATTAATTTTATGTCTTTCATTTTATTTTAATCTTTCAGTGATTCATCGGATGATGTGCCTTGGGCAGTTCTAATGATACAGCAATTTAGATTTTTAGAAATCTTAGTTGATTTAGATTTTTTGATAAAAAAAATTGAGGAATTATTAAGTTCTTCCCCAGAATGGTTTCAACGCGAAGTCATAGTTTTCATACCCGACATTGTTGCAGATACTCATCATTTCACAACGTCAGAAATGCTCGTTAACATTATGAAAAATAATAATAATTTAACGTACATTATATTAGACTGTATACACAATCTGATATTGAGTACAGAGTATAAGGAAGAGCTTAGGGAAAACATTTTAAAATTACTTAACAATAAAATCGAGAAGAATGCTCTTCCTTCCATTACAAGGTTTGTTCTTGATGGATGTCCCACCGAAGCGATTGCATTGAAATCGTTAAACGCGTTAAGGCTCGTAGACATGACGGCCTCCGTTGAAAGAGAAACGGATGAATGCTACACGAACCAAACATTCATTATAAATGCTATGAAAATAAGTATGCAGCTATTTAAGGAGGTGTCTCAGGCCAGCTTAACAATAATTAAGGATTGCAAATCCGAAGCAGTACCTCTCGATATTATAATATTAATATTAATTTACGAGACAATAACTGTAAAGAAGAAAGTAGTGGAAAGCACTCTTTCCTGCCACATTAAAGACGGTTGTTACAAAACAAGTCTTTTAGATGAGTTTTATACAGGATATAAGCAGGTCGCTAAAGGCTTCCAATCCACCGCCATAAATTTGGCGATGAATCTTTTAAGGGCGGATAACTCTGTACTGGTGGAGTTCGGCATAGAATGGGCTCGGAACATCTTCGTCAGCCAATCCGACGCAACCTACAAGCAAAGGGAAATTTTAGAAAAATTGCTTAATCTCATGGGCAATAAGGACAAGACGGTGAAAAATGCCCTAGAAGTCCTTTCGAGAATGGCCAATAGCGAAAAAGAGCGTAAATATTTTCAGCATCACGTCGGCTTTCTCAGATGCTTCTTAGAAAAAATTGATAATTTGCAATTCGATGAGGTAGCGACATTGTATCACTTGTTTCATGGATTGTGCACCCAGTCGGAATTGATTTCAAATACTTTAAACGACGACTTGACAATAATAATGCAAAAGCAATTGTGCAGCTCAAAAGTGATGTAAGTATTTCTTCGACTGTAAATGCCGTTATTGTCCTATTTTAAATTTTCATCGCATTTATTCTGACTTACTGTTATTTAGAACTAAATGCAAAGGAGTGCTTGGCGCAGTAATGGCTATAAAGCATTTAGCAATTAATAATGAGACAAGTGGCGAAGCTTACGAACTACTCAGTAAGAATTACATTGCATTGAGTTTTAAAATAATATCGATCGAAATTTTTTCCAATAAATATAGCTTAGACCTTAATTTTTTGGCTTGGAATAAAGAATAAAAAAAAACTTTTACAATTACGTGGACTGATCTGAATCATATGTATGACGTTTGTAAATTACTACCATAATTCAAATGAAAATTAAAGTCGTGCAGTAATTAAACTTACATTAAATACAAATTGATGCGTAATTTTGCAATTGAAATAATATTTTATCTCTTATTAATAGTCGGTATTGAAAAAGTAATTCACAGCTTCGGTTCTTTCTTTAAAAGCGATTTAATTGATATTACCTATTAAATTGTAAAAGCGTTTGTAATGTAATTTATGTATCCGTGATTATAACGTATGTTTTTAGAAAGAACTTTATGCAACTTGAGAAGCTGCATAAGATCGCAAGCTTTATTTTACGATCAGTTAGCGGAAATTATCATCAATACAAGCGGCATAAGCAGCCAATTTTTATCGCATATAACCAACTTTTTTGAGGACAATTTCATAAATAATTGCTTAGTCGAGACCAGTTCCGAGTGAGTGTATTTTAAGATTCTTACTATTATTTAATATCATTCATTCATCACAAGAGTATAAAATACCATCACAATTTCTTCTTCTTCTTCTTCTTCTTCTTCTTCTTCTTCTTCTTCTTCATGCATTCGATCCTAATTTTAACGTTTCAGCGATAGTTTAGTTCCGAAATTCGGTTTAAACGACACGACTATGGTAGACAGCTATCACGTTAATTTTGGTAATGGCAAAACAGGAATGAGTGTACCCGTTTTCCTTAAGCTTTTACGGATCTGTAACCTGCGGCTGAGCGGCAGCTTGGAGAGTATAAACGCTGTATTAGGTTGCTCCGTTCTAATGCCACAAGATTTGAGTATTCCAGAGCCGTCGACTGCGGATTACATGGTACATTGCATAAATTGGTTCAGGTACGATGATTGCTATCTTAAATATTCCCTTCTAGTAGTTGTAATAACAATAATAATAATAATAATAATAATAATAATAACAACAACAGTAATAACAATAACAACAACAACAATAATAATAATTATTGTTATTATTATAAGTTGGAAGGCATTATTGAGGTCGATTAATGTAATTTATGTGAATTTAAGTACAAAGCTAATTAATAATCGTTGCTTTATTATTATTGCGAATAATGCTTATTGCTTGAGGATTGTTGATTATGTAATGTAATGAGTTGTGTAAATATATATATATATATATATAAATACGTTTAGAGAGCTGATCGGAGGATTCGTAACGCAAGAAGAAGTTTTATTACGGGAGCAGGTTTTGAAGCGCTTGCACAGTTTGATGAACTTGCAAGGTGAGCTCGTGACGATGATGTCGATGTGCGAGAGTCGGTATCAGCCGCCGGCCTGCTATTTCCATACCTTTCCCACCCCCCAGTTCGTCAGAATAGACATGAAGCTCGGCAAGAAAGGGAACAAGAAGGGCAGAAAGAGGAAAAATAAAAAAAAGGAGAAAGATGACGATAAGGACGATGACAACGATGACGACAAGGAGGATGATAAGGAGAACGATAAGACGGATTTGGCCTTGAATAAGAGCGTCCTTCTACCAGAATGGGAAAACTGGGTCATAGGCTCTGAACTTACGATAAAAAATCCAACATTTTTCAGACAAATGGATGCTAAAGTAAAGCCTTCCTTTGTTTCCTTAACATTACAAAGACGGAGAAATCCTTAATAACTTTTATTAACCGTTATTGTAGATTATAAATCTCTTGGACACGAATATGGACATTAATTCGTCACAAGTATCTTCTGAAAATATTACCGTAGCCCAAGTCTGTTTCATAATTAAGGAAATTTTGGGTATTTTTAAAAACCAATCGTCCGAGAGTCTCGTCAAGGATTTAATTCAATCCTTGCCAAAAATATGCGCTAAATTACAACAAATCGTCACAGATTTGAGAAATTACGAAAGAGCTCACGAAAAGGAAGCCGTGCAATTACTCTTATGTCTATTCATAACGTTATTCAGTTGGGACGAGTTCAAGAATCCAAAATACAATACATTGTTATGTGGTGAGTTTTAGCGATAAGTTCAATATATTTACAAAGATTTATGAATAATATATTCGATTTGGACCCTTGTATCTAGACGGGCTTAAAATTATGGCGGGCATGATGAGTGAATCGAGCGCCTTATTGAGATCTCGGAAGGACCTGATCGCTGAAGTATACAAGTATTTCGAATCCTTATCGGATATTGCGACTGAAATTTCTATAGCTGTCGCTCTTGTAAATATGTGCAATTGCTTAATGCAACACTCCCCTAGTTTTGGCGAACAATGCAAAGAAAGACAAGGTAACGAAAGCAGTGGAAAATCCATTTTTGACGGCAACGTCAACGACGACGACCACGACGACGACGACGACGACGATGACGATAATAATAATAATAAGTATTTTAGCTAAAATGGCCTATGCGTTTTTGTGCCTTGAGTGGAATAACGAAGTGCATGGGGCTCGTTACAAAACTGCCGTGAAGGAGCTGTTAAAAATATGGTTGGATAACGAAGCCGATCCGCTAGAAGTTGTAAATTCAGTTATGGAATGGTTACCTAAAGAAGTGGCGTCCTTTACCAGCCCGCGATCTCGTTTAAGTCGATTAGCCTCCATAAGTAAGAGTAACTTTCCTCTTCTTTTAAAGCAATTGTTTGTCAGCCTCCTACGAGGTCTTAACGTTTCATTAAGTTCGGCAGAATTGTAAGTTTTTGTTCAATGTTTTCTCAATTCTTTACAATCCGATAATTACTCTGATGTTTATTCCTTGTTTTTAGGGATCCTGAAAGGATACAAATTTGGTTGACGGCTGCTGTATGCTTAGAAAAATTGTCAAATATTTGTAAATCTAATAGAAACAACGTGTATTTAGTTCTCTTTCTTCGGTATACGACAATGTTATACCAAGTACTCCTCACTTCTGGTATGAAGCTTTTGGAGGCCAATATTAAATACCAAACGGAAAAGGTCTTAAATGTAATAAAGAATTTCCAAAGTACGAACAGTATTCATTTACATTCCCTCTTAATTAATGACTAATAATTTTTACGCTCATTAAACTTAATAACAATTTTTTTGCTTCAGTGTCTGGAAGATTCATGAGGGACATTTTCTGTTCTGCGAGAAAAGATAATAACGTTCCGCTTTTAAAATTAATACCTATTGCAAAATCGAGACGAGAGAGATTTATTTATAGAGTTAAAGGACTATTGACTGCAAATAATTCTATTAGTGCTTTCTGGATGGGCAATTTACTTAATAAAGATTTGGATGGCGAAGAAATTGCCACAGAGGTATATTATTTTTTTTTTTTTCAATTGATGCATTGATAATAAAGAATTCGTTATAAGAATAATAATTCCTATCTGATTCATATTTTCATTATTTTCAGTCACTTGAAGATATGACCGCTGGTTCAGATGTAACAAATGCAAATGTTAGCATAAATGATGTAGAATCCGACGCTTTTAAAAGCGATTCCGATGAAATCGATGATTCAGAGTAAAATTAAAAATTACCGATTTAGATAAGTTGGATATTATTAGTTTTGTTTTATATTGTAAATAATAATTTAATTTACGTTTATTTAATAAAAAAATTTTAATAGAAAAATAATTATGAAATACATTACTTTATATGCTATTTATAATTTGCTTAATCTAAATGAGTTTTAAAAGTCTGACGTTTCCAACCTTTATCTGGCTCTAAAGTTTCTTCTACAAAAGTTATTTGAAAAGAATCGTCAACGAGTATAATGCTATGAGTTCTGGTTCCATACTGTGCTGATTTAATTGCAACAAATATTGAACTTAATTCATTAAATGTTTGTGGAGATCGCGTCTTTAATTCCTCATCTGGAAGATACCTATGAAATATATTTGCAATGTAAATTTATATTAGGTAGCATTGACAAAAATATCTGTCTTGTTAACTCAAAATACCTTTCTTCTTGTTTTAAAAGGTTTATCAAATTTTTTATCAAATGTTCTTGCTGCGCAGTTGTTGTACCCTTGATAATTTTTTCAAATTTTTCTTTACCATTCAATACCTTTTTATATGGTTTTTCTATACCACTGTTTCCAAAGCCTAAAATATTATCATTAATGATCAAAGGCCCTGGGTAATTTTGTATACTACTCAAGTAACAAATATTACTGGTTCTATATAGAAAAATATTTTTCAATAATAACTTATTAAAATCTGATCAGTTGTATTCAAAGGCATACCATACCTTAAGTCAACCATAACGAAATTATATGGATTGTAAATTTGATTTTCCTGATTTATTTTATGCAGATTTTTAGCATACGTTATTGTAGACTCCGAGCTCAAGATGTAATCTCTAATTAAGAATCCTCGACCTTTGGCATGAGGAAATTTTGGCACACCATTTAAGTTTAATACCACACCAATTTTACCAGTTTCCACATTAAGTGCCAACCAACTTCCATCTTCTTTTCCAGGTTCCATATCTAAGCCTAAGCCAATAAATTATGTGCATTTAATAATGAATAACATATTGACTTTAGAGAACATTTTATTTAGACAAAAATTATAGCTTGAAATCACTGGCTTATTACAAGACCACCGAATACATTCATTGATTCATTGCATGTTAATCAATAAATTTATAAGCTACGCTTTTATCATAATTATATTTGAAAATGTAAATACCTCCAAGACATGTAGGGTAATTTTTCCAAAAGTGTGCAGCGTTAGCTGGTCTTGCATAATATTCATCTCTATTGGATATCAGAATTAGGCGATAGTGACCACATGAAGGATTTGAATTTTGATAAATAAATAGTATGCACATTCTCCAGTCGTAGCAATAATGACGTCTTTGTGAAAATACTTAGCTCATGGTATTTGCGATCAGCGTACTGACATTTTGTATATGCATATTATCTATTAT
This sequence comes from Ceratosolen fusciceps, assembly GCA_018883505.1. Lineage (NCBI taxonomy): Eukaryota > Metazoa > Arthropoda > Insecta > Hymenoptera > Agaonidae > Ceratosolen > Ceratosolen fusciceps. The sequence goes on along the minus strand of RCIC01000006.1, from coordinate 7,261,693 downwards.
CAACAAATCATCATTCTTAATGATAAGAGCGGCAACGCATATAAAACAAGCCATAGATAAGAGTGCTTAACGATTGTTATCGACATCGCTGATAACGCGTTTACATGTTCCTTTTCTCAAGAACTCGTTAGCGCGTTCGAAATGACATCCTGGCGTGAACGAAAACTGACACTAATAGTGAAAACAGTGTCTGCAAGTGGGAGGTCGACCGACCGACCGTCGGTTCGTATATTTGTGGTGGGGGTAAGAGAAAAAATCAGCTGACGTGTTTAAATGCGACGATACGAGGAAGTCGGGAGCGTCCGAACGCTCGAAAGCAGAGTTGCAAGTGAAAAGGAAAGTTCCAGATGCATTTCATTGTAATTACAGCGTAAGCGTTAATAATGATGGGTGACGACAATTGTCAGTCTAGCTTTATTGTAATTATTGGCGAGATTAGGCGATTATTACCGAGAGCAGATCTGAATTCGAATCCCATCGACGCGCAAGGACATCGTCAACCACCTCCTATGTTTATTTTTATTTAAAAGACCTGACGTGACGATCGTAGCCGAATAATCGTCCGCTAGTTTGGCAATGCGAAACTATTGGGTTGTGGATAATTTCGGAAATTCGGCAACCCGAGATTGCGTAAAGACATGTATTTGTAAAGTTAATAATGCTCGGCCCGGACTTTATTCTCCTTCCGATTCTTTCGGCGTACGAGACGAATTCCCGAATAATCTATTGGAATTGATGAATTTCCTTCGATTCCGAGTAAGGCGGACGTTTTTTTTTTTTTTTTTTTTTTTTTTTGACTTTTCGGACTGGACCTATTTACGCTCTTTATGCTCGTTCGCCAAATGTTTACGAAAGGGGAAATAAGGTAAGAAATGCTTATGTTCATAAGCGGCGTAAATAGAAATAGACATTTAAATGAGCATGGCGATGCCTTTAGAATTATTGCGAGCTTCTTTTACTTATAAACATACTTACGGTCTCGGTGCGCGTAGTATTTCTACAGATAAAACGTAATACTTTGATTTCGGCCTGAAATCCACAACGACAATGACACTGACAAACTTAATTTTATAATAACATTTTTATACAATATCGTCACACTTTATTCGCATTATTTTAGTAAATTCAATATTATCTGACGCTTAGACAATTTGTATGTGAAGTAAATATTTAGCTGTTGCTTTACGTAAATAGTCTCTTTGCGTAACGATTTACGAGCCATTAAAAATGTCGCCTTACATTATCCTTTTGAACGCCTATTTTAATTAATTTTTATCCTTTAAAATAGTTTATTTTACTTGCTCGTATTGTTAAATTCTTGTAAAAATATGAATGCGTTCTTTTGATATTCTGCTTTTTTCCCAAGGTATTTTAGAAAAAGGAAAACAAAAAAATTATTACCCGCCATGTTTACGAAAAAAGATGCCAATGATCGCTGATTTACTTATAACCTATAATTGTATCTATTATATTCAATCTATTCAACAATACCCCTGAATTTTATATCGTATACTATACCGTACATATATTATTAAAGAATTTTCGTGAATCGGTTTGTATTTTCACACGTATACGTATGTGTTTTTTACAATTTTATTAAGAGCTTGTTTAAATTTACGCACATGTATTTTTAAAAATCATTAAAACTAACCGTGAAGTAGTTTCTTTTATGAATATTTTTAGATTCTCTTTTGTGCTTAGTTTCATTATCAAATGGCGATCATTGATATGTAAATTTATTTATTTTCAGCAGAACATCCGTAAGTTTTAAACGACAATAATTCCACGTTATACTTGTGACCATTTGCATATATTCTTGTCACACTGTTATTATGGCTGTATATTTTTTAAGGATGACATTTAATTTGCCATTTAATCAAAATCCAATGAATACTTGCGTATTAAAGATTTGGATTTAGAAACGCTAATGTAAATGTTTGTTATAAGGAGAAAATATTTTTTACAACGATTCAAATTTTTTTCATTACAACAAAAAAATATTCTTCTATAAATAGTATTGAGAGCGCGTATGATGTTATTATAAATCTCTGCACTCAATATAAATTTCAAATGAGAATCGAATCTTAATTTCATGATTAAAATTTTAGTATTTATATAAATAAAATTTGTATAAAGATATCAGCATCTGTTTTATGATCATTTATCCTTATACCTTATAGAATTTTTTGTTTACCAATTACTTTAGTTCAAGTAGCGCAATAAATATAACTGACGACTTTGATTTGTTATTATAATTTTCAGTATTCAGTTATTTTTAATAGAAATTGCATAGTCATGATCAAAATTTATAATGTCAAGTACTATTCGTTAATACTTTTTCCAATTTTTTTTTTTTTTTTTAATAATCTATGATTCGATCGATAAATTTTTACTAAAATTTATCATAATTTATGGATTATTTATGTGAATTAATTTGTAATAAACAACTTATAGCAAGAGTTTATTTATAAATTATAGTTAGTATAGAATTTAACATCGGAAATTCATGGTAACAACAATAAAATTATTATATTATAGGGGTCATTATTCTTAAATTTAATTTATGGAGCAATACTTCATCGAGCCTGCATATATTGATTTTAGAACTCATCGTGTACAAATTATACAAAATGTTCTAGATTTTGTATTCTTTTTAATTTTCAACATTTAAGGCCAATTACCGAGCTGAATCAAATTTTGGTCGTACTACAATCTGTATTATTTATAATAATATTAGTTAAATTGTTTTATTAGTTAAATATATGATCGTTATATTCGTATTTTTAATTATATAATTCAGTGAATACTTTTTATTCGAATAAATGAATATATGGCAAGGCAAAGTAGATTTATGTGATGGCTTACATAGAAAACAGCAAAGGTTGCATTTGTTAATTGTTTTTATCAGCAATGAGAATAGTTTTTGTCTAATGAAAACTTGTTATTCTAGTCTTATCAATTGATTTGATAAATGCCTGTGAATGCTGAATATTTTATACATAGATTTTATGCGATTTTAATTCACTGTATCTATTTCATTCGATAAATTGACACTTGTGCTATAGATTATTGCAACTGAAAAGATTACGATTCTTCATGCTCTTCATGTGATTATACCATTTCGTCCGGTATTGAGATTATCTATTTTTGAATAAAAAGGACGTAAGCAATACAAGTAATAGCAAATCATCTGAAATGACAACAGAGAAGTAAATTTGCTGCAGAAGCTCAGAGATTTAATAAATTACAAATTAGAGACGCTTTTCTATTCAATAGAATTCGTTCAAAATCGTTCCCTCTAGTAAGCTTTTTACAGTTTAATCTACAGAATATTAATATTTGAAAAATTATATATATTTTTTATTATACACTCATAGCGTCCTTTAAAAAATACTGTATACGATTTTACTTTATACGGTAATATTCACGTCAAAAGTAATTGAAGCTTAAAAAAAAAGACATTTTAAGAAAATAACTTATTTTTATTATTTATTCAATAACAAGATTATAAATTAAAAATTTTCCATTCAATTTGAAATATAAAATATTTAATTAAATTTACAATTTCGGACATAGAGTATACAGTAGATTATAGGCATGAATAATTAGGTAGCATTATTGAATCTCATTGTATTCTTAAATTAAATAAAAAATTTTACAACTTTAAAATTAAAGTATTGCTTTCATTAAGAATTTTCCAAAGTGTCTTTATACGAATTTTCATGTAGAAGTGATCATATTTTTATTTTTTAGATCATTAATTCAGTAAATATGATAACAATAAGTGATTATTCTGAATGCGGATCGAAAACTTTATAATTTTCGTACGATATAATGTTTTCGTAAATATAAGTTATGAGAAAATGTATGTAGCGGGAAATATATTAAATTGCTAAGTAAAAAATTTTTTAGTTCCATATTTAGTGTAATATGAAGGTCATTCATTATTTGAAGTGCGTGAAGGAATGAAAAAGGGAAGGCAAATAATATCGTATAATACTGTATTATTATTATATTTTCGAACTAGAGTATAATGTTGATTATAAGGAGGCCTTAATTAGTGTAATTTTGTAAGCCCACTTCCGACATTAACCATATTTACCACAAAGATTCCTACGTAGTCCATTATATTCCATTTTGCAGAAAGACAGGATTTTTATTATCGCTCTTTTATTACAGTATAAATTTAAATATCCCCAAATGTACTTGATTTTCGAACAACTAGAGATACGGAGAGCGAGCAAGTAGTCGAGTGGAAAGTAAAGAAAAAAAAAAAAAAAAAATTGTTTTGTGAAACAAGGAGAGAACAAAGGACCCATATAAATCGCCGATTAAGCGTTTCATGTAATTAATTATGTTTTACGATAGTGCAACGGTCTGCAATGGAGGAAAACAAGTAACCGGTGGGATTTATCCTCTGAAATGGACAATAATGTAATTCACTTAGGAGGAGCATAGCACTGAATACAGATAGCAGGTATCAAGGACATCAAGGGGAGCCGGCAAAGAGCGCATCTTGTATCGCTCGCAGACCATTGTTGCGCCCACATACAGGCACACGCTTACATACCTCGCACACCTCGAATACGTGTACCCGTGCATCCCAACATCCATCCATACTCCTCTTGGTCAGACACGTTTACAGAGAGAGAGAGAGAGAGAGAGAGAGAGAGAGAGAGAGAGAGATGCGCGCTCGCTCGCGGGGGGCGGGAGGGAAGACGCGTTTATATAGGCGCTCGGTTGGACTACGCATCTGCGCGTACCACGCACACAGGCATACACGAACAACCGGACAACGAAGAAGCGTGCAATGTTGTTCCGCGCAGCAGCCGTAGAAATGGTCACGTGCAAGCTCCTGTTAGACGACTTTATTTTTGAGCCTTGCACTCGTAGTCCGCAAGTTCAGCTGGTAGCATCAGTCTCCGGGTACATTCTCAGGTAAAGTGCAGGAAATGAACAGATTTCCATATGTAATCCGGCCGTGGTATCGGCACGCGGTATCGGTATCGGCATCGCCGATCGGAGCGATTCTTTATTTATTGCGCCCTTTCTAATTTTTTCTAATTGCGAGGAGTAGAGCTATTAAATAAATGATTCACTAATATACTTAAAGAAGTTTATTAAATACGGTCAATCGTTAATGATCATTTTGTTTAATTTGCAAACGTATATATATATATTTTTTTTTTTTATTGATCAATTAAGGCGGATATTACATTATAAAAGTACCGATTGCCGTTTTTATGAAAGTATTGCCGATACTCGATATCGATGTGAAGGTTGAAGATCAATATTTAAAAACCGAGGATTCAGTAATTCTGCAATTGAAGCTCTTCTGCTTGTTTTGTTGAAGCAGTGGTATCGATCAAGGAAGAGAACATGAAAGATTTTAAGCCGAGGGTTGCTCTATGCGCGCTGTCTGCGCTATTCATTGGCGTTTCGTCTCTTATGATCCCATCGCGTCCAGACATATTTGCACTCGAAAGATACATAAGAAGTCGAAATAAGACGACACAAAGAGCTTTAATAGATTCCCTGCAGCAGAAGGAGACGCTCGATTTTGTAAGTATAATAAGTTTTCACAAGAAATAGAAAATTATAATATTATAATTATTATACTTTATTCAAAGCGAATTAATTACAAAGCCATTAAATGTAATCCTGCCAATGATATCATTACAAATATTTAATAACAATTACATGGAAAACGCTATTTTTTTTTAAATCTCATAAGAATATTTTCTTTTCTCTTTTTTCTTCTTTCACGTAAAAGTAGCTGACGAGCAAAAAAAATATTTACAATATCTATTTCAATGATTTTATAAATAATTAAAATTAAAATTAACAGTTTAATTTTCTTTATTTTCTAAAAGCCGTTTTTCATACTGTAATTTGAAATAAACGAAAAATAAATAAATAAATAATTAAATAAATAAACTTTAAGTGCAATAGACAAAATAAATAAACAAATAAATTTCATCAAAATAGTTTTGAAAAAATTAACAATTCAGTTCAGACAACATTGTATTGGCAATGAATAAAGAATTCAGAAGTTTAATAGAGAAGATTTATTTTTTAAACTTAAAAGATAATATTTTATTAGTAATAATCAATAATATTTTATACGTAATATAATTTGTATGTAAGAACAATATACTTAGAGATTAACGTAAACAATAATAAACTGTTTCCAGATAAATAGTAGAGATCTATATGTTCATCAGGCTTACTTGTTAGTAGACTCGGATTCTCTAAAATGTAATTTTTATCGTGAAAGAGTATTAACTAAAATTTACTATATGCTATAACTTGTATCAAATATATTTGTTTAAAAATGACTTTGAATTAATTACATATAATATTTGTCAGAGAGTTGTAAACTAACTTATTCTAATAGTTTTATGTTCGACAAAATCTAACGAATCACTAATTTATAATTACTTCCAAGTGATTACAACGTTGAATTAATTAATATATTTCAATTATTTTATATTAACAATAAAATTATTATTCATAATAACGTATTAAAAAAAAAATAACTTTTATTAAAAATGAATTATTTGTACATTGACATATTTAGCAAGCATTTGTAATTAGTCTTACTCACGTCATTATGTTCGATTATATTTATCGAACAAAGTTTAAAGAATCTTTCATGTCTATCATACTTTATAATTTCTTTTCAATTTAGCTTCGTAAATAGTCAGCTTTGATTTTCATTAATAACAGCTTATAATTAATAAAAAAAAAACAAACAAAAAATTGTAGTTAAACGCTTATTGTACTTGTATGTAATTAATTTGAATAGAGTCATCGTGTATGATAATAAAAAATGTATTCACTTAATTATTATTAAATGTATCTCTCTCTCTCTCTCTCTCTCTCTTTTTAAAATTTATATATAATTTAAAAAATATTGCTGTTATATTTAGAAATCTCAGAAGGCGACAGTATGTTTTTATGTTTTCTTTTTGTTTTTATTTATTAAATTCCTCGGCTTGATTGTTAATGTACGTGGATGTATGGAACGCCTGGGGCAGGCAATTCTTACGAGTCGAGATAATAATTTCATACTTAATATTATACTTGACACCTAACCGATCGCATGTGACAATAAGGTTGCGATCGCCAATCGGTTCGGATACCCAGCCAAAGAGTATCGCGTCACGACAATCGACGGCTACAAGCTACGCATTCATAGGATACCAGGAAGTCCGTCTAGGCCCAAAGCCGCTAATAAGCCGGTCGTTTTGCTCATGCATGGATTGGTCGGATCTTCGGACATGTGGATCCTCTTAGGACCCGAGAGCAATTTGGGTAAGTCTCGAGAGAAATCTATGGATTTCTGCACTTTATCTTCAATCTTTGCAAGATCAACAAACGAACAATTTTAAGACAAATTCTTACGGCAATGCTTACACCAAACCTCGTTGAGCTATTTCACTTTTTTTTATTATTTATTTATTATCCATCGGATTTGGAATAAAGCTTAATTTACAATAATTGTTACGCAGACGCAGGTGTATGTGATTTCATGAATCATGATAGATTTTTTCTAAACGAGTAGCTCCATTTTAAAGAAAATTCGGTAACGTTAATTTTCTTGGCTTTAGTATTCGCGACGCAAGGTGAAGTAAAATGTATGTATTTTCGCGTACATTTAGAATTTTATAATATTACCGTTCTTACATTCATTCTTCGTAACTTTATTGCATCGCTCAATGAACATTTAATGCACATCTATCGCCGGTTACACTCACCAATAGATTGTCTATTAAATTCGCTTTTTTCATATTAATCATCTACTTATAAAAATAATAATACGACATTAGATTAAAATTTATGATTTAAAATAAAACTTAAACATAAATAAATAAATGAAAAGATTTATTACATTTATAAAACATAGTTTAAAATTTTAATTTCTTTATGACGTCACATAGCTTTTTATAAGTCTATTTACATGGATATCAGCTTATGAGTTGAATTTTTAATATACCAAATAAATTAATCGAACAAAGCATTCTATTGTTTTTTAAATGACTTACGTGTTTTATTTGTGGAAAAATATTTCGAGTTTTTATCCTAAATAAGTTTCTCTGGTCGATGTGTCGATGGTCCGTCAAATTAAATAGAAATTTATTGCAAGTCAATGGATTGTGCAAAATTATTTTTCACCTTTCTTTTGTCATTTCAATCAACGGGGCAGGGAGTGAGGGACGGAGGGAGGAAATTACACTTACGTATTGGGTTGTTCCCACACTTCCCAATAATCTATGTTAAAACATCTGATTTTTTTCTTATCATTAAAAGCACTGATCATTATTCTTCTTATAATACTTTTATTATAGCATATTAAAAAGGTTAACGCACTGTCAGAGGTCTTGTTGCGTTGTTGTTGTTGTTGTTGTTGTTATTATTAGTAATATGATACAAAAAAATCCGCCATAAAATATTTCCTTAAAAAAATGAAATGCGAGTAAATTAAGGGACTAATGCATTTCCATTAATTAACCGAGATTATTGCATACTTATATTCTGGTCTTAAAATGTACCGATGAAAAAGAAACGAACCAATGTTGACTCGCTGTATAATGAAGCAGCAGAGATTTACTTTATAAACCAATGAAGTCTTAGCTATGCATAAAGTGCCTTTATTCATTTATTAATACTGTATGGTAAACATTTCGAGTAAACGAGGCCACCGATGCAGCCGCATTTGTTTGAATATCACAAAAAATTAGATCGTTATAACTCTTGGCTTATTTTCATGGCTTTTAGGTACACCCATTTAGAGTTTATTCGGTTTACATGAAATCAGCAATGTTTTGTACAATGTCTGTGCCATTAGCATAAGAGTACTTTTTTTTTTTCAAAGATAAAATCAACTTGCACGCACTGGGTATTTATTCAAGATGTAGTTTAGTCCGTTGGTCAAGGTAGGCTGGTTTTTTCTCAGATTAAAAGATGTAAAAAATCCAATAAAAAAATATATCTATATCTATATATATATATATATAAATAAAGGAAGAAAAAAAGGAGAGTAAGAAAAAACAAGGAAGATATCGAATGTGATCATAATCAAACAATATCACAAATAATATATGTGAATGCTGAATTGATATTTAATGAGAGATAAGCGTTAATTAGGCTAAATTTATCAACGAGTACGTTAAATTGACAAAAAGAGTTTTTTACTTCTTTACTTTTGCACTTAAGTTCGACATTAAGATTAAGCACAAGAAATTTTATATGCTCGATTTAATTTATATCCAAACGATTGACCTCTGGATTACACCATACAAACTCATGCGGAATGCTTATTCTCAATTATTTTAATGATTTATATAAATATAGGCTAACCGTTGATTCATTCAACAATTTCTTCAAACACTGAATTGAAATTATTACTAGCCTTAAGCATTTTCTGCATTTGTATGATTTATATTTTTTGAAATAAAAAATACGAGGAATAATTTTAATATCAATGCTCATATACCTTTACTGATGCCCAAATACATACATGTATGTTTACATAATCTGAGTGATTGTAGAAAGATATTTTGAAAAATGAAGTCATAGAAATGCTAGTAATTGCTGATAATGAATGCCGATTAATAAAGAATTTCAATGATACAAATGACTTACATAATCTATTTTCTAAGTGAAAAAAACGTATTTATTGAAAGAGAAAAGAAAGAGAAAATAAAATATGTGAGCGAAGTAGAGGAATTTACGGAACGTGAATGAAATGAACAGATGATCACTGGCAGGTAATCGCGTAAGTGCACCGACGATCGCTTGAGGATCCGTTGAGATGAAATAAATAACAAGGTAAACGCATTCAAAGATGTAATGGAGTTAATCCTTTAATCGACAATGAGAAAATAATACAAGAAGAAGAACGATCCATTAATCAAAGGAAATAGTTAAACGATCGATTACGGGTAACGGCTGAATGCGAGGACGGTCTTACGATCGAGGGTGATCCCAGCCGGGTAATAATAGATCGATTGCTGCGTCGGCGTTTACTCATCGAAAGGGATGACCTTTCGCGGGAAGGGGTCGCCAAAGAGCTTTTCCTATAGATCTATTCTTATAAGGAGAGTTTTATTATTGAATAAAACTTGATTAAGGCACTGATGTTCTGGTATATTTGTGTTGGCCGTGAGCTGTGGGGACGAATCGCGTGCGTTCGTAAGAGATTTTGCGATTACAAGAGACACGCAGAGGCTCGATGAATGCATAAAGTTAAAATATCATCTCGCGCCGCTTGTGCTCTGTACGAAAGATCTGAATTTATTCGTGAAATCGGGTTTACAAATGCATTCCAGCGTACCAGCTGGTCGATATGGGATACGACGTGTGGCTCGGCAACGCACGGGGCAACACTTACTCCCGCTCGCACGTGACATTGTCTCCGAACAAAGACCGCCAGTTCTGGGATTACAGGTAACGGATTCATAAATAATATCATTTCCCCATGAATGATTATAAATAATAGCCTTTCTTATACTGGAGCCGCCATCAAGGATAAACTGTTAAAGTGCTTAATTAATTATTCGGCTGTTATCGCCTTTTCTGAATTTCCAACTAGTTTTTATACAGTTCACGGCTCTCTCGACCTCCTCCTCCTCCATTGATTGTTTTTTAAAACTCCCGCTATATGCATGCGCTTTGGCTTTTAAGAATTACCTTTATAAATTTACTTAACAGCTAAAAGAACTTTCTTACTCCTTAAATCCTATCCACCGAGATCATTCTTACATTGCTTACAATAGATTCTTTCATGCCTCCTCCTAATTTACCTGCTTCGACAACCATTCGAGTTATTCGTTAACTATTGCTATTAAACTGATAACCTATGACGTGCAATAAATGCTTCGTTATACCCTTAAACGATAAAGTACACGCACATGCATTTAAGTAGAAGCAATAGAAGCTTATGGCTTTGATTATGGAATGGACTTTATTCCACGTGAGCTTTTAGTTTCTTAATTATCCTCGTTTCAATCCTCACTCGACTACTAATTTAGAACTTTTATATTTAAATTAATTAAAAATATATATATATTTATCCTAAGTCTAGATTGTATTTTCGCTTATTGCTTGTAAGCCAATAAAACAATATTACTTAGCATGTTTGTAATCGTATATACGCATTTTTATTTATCATATTGTGAATACTTATGAAATTAATCCATAATTTCTTATAGACTAGTATATTAGCTTAACTAAAGAAGTCTGAGATTTCATGTCATACTTCATATTTATTTATGAAATTAAAAACAACATTTTAATAACAATATTATGCAAAATGAACTATGTCTAACACATATAACAAGGTTAATACAAATTTTATAATTACCATTACTATCATTCACTAGAAAACATGCTAATATCATAAATTATTATTTCTCATTATTCCCTATCATTGTTTATATGAAGTTATTATTAAGTTGTTTTTATTGAAAATGTTAAAGAGTCCGTAATCTCGTCATCAAACAATAAAAATCTTCTTATAATAATCGTAATAATTGATTTACAGGTTGATAAAAAAATTTTTGCTAATTAAATTCTATTATTTAATAAAGAATTTATTTTTAAGGAAAAAATTGCACTATTTCGAAGGGAATGGTTTGCTCCGTTTATATTACACTTTATTCATTTAATAAATCAACTAAATATGCAACTTCTTCAATTAATTATAAAATTAATTTTATTGTAAAATGAATCAGAGTACATAAATGCAAATATATATAAATGTCAATACACAAGTCATCAATTATAAATGCATAAATTTTACGAAACGATTTATTTTATTCATGAAAAAGTTTTTTTTTTTTAACTGAGTCTAAAAGATAAAAAATATATACAATAAAGTTACTCGTATAATAAACATAAAACAGATTAAATTATAAATTTTATTGTGGTAATTAGTAATCGTATATTACATTTACGAATGTATGATAGTCATTTAGCATTCACTGTTCTCTCCCCCCCCCTCTCCATCTTTCTAGTCGTTGCGCGCTAATAAATACATCCATATAGACAGACATGTGTGTACTTTTGCAATAACAATGTTTACACTGTATAAATGAATAAATTAACGTAACATAGAAACAAATCAATATAATGAAGAAAAGATAATGAGTGTTAGAAAAGCCGCGATTTGCATAGTCGTTACATATTGCTTTAATGTCTGCTCCATTCCATCACAAAAGATATCATTTAAATATTTACATTGAATAATTGATTATGAACTAGCTTCCACGAGATAGGAATTTACGATCTCCCGGCAATAATCGATTTCGTTCTGGATGCGACGAATCAGCGGTCCATCAGCTACGTCGGCCATTCGATGGGCACGACCGTCAGTTACGTCTTGCTATCCACGAAGCCCGAATACAACGAAAAGCTCAATCTGATTGTCAGCTTATCGCCGGTAGCATTCTGGCGCTCACCCCATTCGCCCATCATCAGCTTCATCAACAAGCACTACAATTTTCTTAAAGTGACGTATTTTCATTGCTTCTCCCCCTTCCTCCAATTTTCTCACATTTCTTATTTTTACTACTTATTTCTACAAAATAACTATCCTACGGCATTTTTAACAATGTTCGGCAATACAAGAGAGGCTTCGAATCGGCATCAAAGGTATCGATATTCGCCATATTAAAATTATATTCAAAGATAAAATCAAATATTAACAACGATATTAAAAAAAAAAGTAATTACTTCTAGAATTTTGTTATTCAACTCTTTTTTTAATATACGTTAATATAAGCAATATACTTACGTACAATTTTTTAATGTACATATTGTTATTGAAGTTATTAAAAATTCAGATTAATACGCTGCTCTTCTACTACATTTATTTACTCTTAGAAATAATTACCTTGTAATAAATGAAATATCCTTGCAATAAAAATTTTCTGTATATGTAAGGTGATACGCGGTCAAATGAGAATGATAATTATTATAAAATATTATCATAAGTATTATCATAAATATTGATAATTATCATAAAATATTGATACAACGCTGCGTATTATAAATTAGCTTTGCAGTATTTGGCCAATAATATACATAAATTGGTAAATAATAAATTTTTTTTTATAAAAGGTTTTATTAAATTCAAATAAAGTAAATGTAGAAGAAGTAAGAGATATAAAATCAAATAAAAGTAAATTTGTTTGTGAGCCCGTATTTTCTGTTTTAGGCTAGAAGTGAAATTGTTTCATAAAAGATTTTCTTTATTTAATATACGATTGCCAAAATTAAAATCCTATATTTTCAGAATATCTTTGAAAGCGCTGGTATTTATGAAATTTTGCCTCTGTCGAAATTAAATATACAACTTACCAGAGGCTTCTGCGACGAGGACAGTATTTTTCAGAAACTCTGCATCAACTTTATACATACTTCTTTTGGCAACGATCCCAATCAATGGAATAATGTAGCTATTTACATATTAAATACACAATGACTCAATGTAATCGCAGATTGTTTGATGCGAGAAAGAATACATGAAATTTTTATTTTTCAGACAATTATGTCAACCCTGATGTCGTATTTTCCCGCTAGTTCTTCACTGAAAACATATGACCATTTTCAACAGCACGTATCATCAGGTATTTATGTATTACGAATTACATATTACGTATTACATGTTAAATATGTCATTTCTGATGATTAGGTCGATAGTTTAAAAAATAAAAAATATATATACGTATATAGCAAGAGTAATGCATCATGGTAAATTTATCTGGGTTAAAAATATAGTAAGATAAAATAATAAATTCGTTTATTATTAACACGGGAATAATTCGTTATAGAATATAGAGCGAAAGCAAAAGTTGAATAAATGAAATAAATAATTCAACATAATTTTTTATATTATAAATAATTATACTTTGAAAAACCATCTTAGTCACGTTTTAAAGATACTGGCTTTTAACTTATCAATAATAATATTTACGATTTTTTAATTATTTAAAATACTACGTTGAATACATATCACTCGACTGATGATGAGTCAAGTATCTTGGCAGCCTTACGGTAGGCAACCACTTAAGCACGCACGTTAACGCGACTACAGTGACGTTGGGTCGACCGAGACGAAAGACTTTTTTCAATAAACTTTCATAGCTTGCTTATTTCAACCATCGCTGAATTTATGACATTTGGTATATTAAATTTTATTTATCCAAAAATCTTAATTGTAAACATTAAAAACGTTATATTTTATACTCTTTTCCCCTGAAATTCTGTTTAAGCCATCATTAGTAAGCGGGAAAGTCCAGATTTCCGGTTAGTCTGTTCTGCTATCTTCAAAAGCATAAATCTAATTTGTTTTTTTAAGATTACAGGGAAACTTAATCGATATTCATTTGGATTTGTATCTTCTCTTGTCGTATGTGTATTATACGAGGATCGATAAAACTTGTTTCCAGTTAATCTCATACATTACATTATAATAATGATATTATATCAATATTAATTTAAGATCCCAAGATAGCCAATGTTCAGAATTTACAAAAGGTTTGACAATGCAGTTTATGTAAAAAAAGTTCATTTTCCCTTCACATTCTTCAAATTCTTCTTAACACTAAACCTTCAAGTTAATCATTTTTCTGGAAATTAGTTTTACCACATTATTAGATAATAGCGCGTCACGTGTTTATTTCAACTGTTTGTCAACATTATTTCAATCAATTAGCGGCCTTTTGACCGACTACTGATTAATTTTCGGTAGCTTCCTATAATAATAGTAATAATGATAATAATAATAAAATAATAAAATAATACAATAATAAAATTATAATAAAATAATAATAAAATAATAAAATAATAAAATAATAATAATAATAATGCGTTACGGTATTACAGGAATATGAAAACAAATCAATGGACACGATTTGTATATGCCGACTAAATCGTTAAGATCAATATAAATAATCGATATAAATGGCAGTCGCGATTCACGTTGCCTTTTTTTTATTACGCAAAAATTATTAATACAATGAAAAAATAAAATCAAACAAGACTATCAATTATTATATTGATGAATATCGAGTAATGTATAATAACATTATAATAATTTTACGTTTCGTTTTTAGGGAATTTCAGTATGTACGACTATGGAATTATTAGGAATTTTGCAGTTTATAAGCAGATAGAGGCACCGAATTATAATTTAAGCAATATCGTTTCGCCAGTGGCCTTAATTTATAGTGAAGGCGATAGATTAATTCCAATGCAGGTAAGTGCAATGAGCGTCTATTGGGTATCAGTCAGAAGGCATTTTTACATTTCATTTAAGCAATTTACCTACGCTACATTTGTTATTTAGAATGCGATTTATTTATCGACGAAGCTGCCAAATGTTTTAACAATCGAAGCTGTCCCAGACTTACTCTTTGGTCATATGGATTTTATATATTCTCGTAATGTGAAGACTCTGCTGAACGATCGAGTAATGGAAATTATAACGAATATCACGTGACAACGTCAAAATCGTATCGATGTTTGATATTATTCTACTAGGTTTCTTGTATATTATACATGCGATTGTTATTTGTTCACAAACCATACTCAGCTAATGTCATTACATATATTTTTCTTCTAACGTTAAACATTTTTATGAAATTAATACTAATACCAACAACAATAATAATAAGGATGTAAATATTTGTAGAGCTAGATAAATGATTTAGAATAAATAAATCAAGTAATAATTTTTTTTTTTTTGTGTGAAAAAGTGACTATATCATTAATATAATCGTATTTTAATTCTATCCATTTATACTCCAAATGAATGCCCTTATTAATAAAAAATATTTCTAAATCTGGTAAAAAAAAAAAAAAAAAATTATCATGAGAAAAAAATATCTATTAATAAAAATATAATTTTTAATTTTATTAGGTTCGATTAGGTTTCACCTTTTCCCACACGCTACATATTCATACATCTTCCCAGATATGTTATAAAAGGTACGTATGCGTATGTGCATTTTAAGTAAGTTTTTATGTATTGGAAAAACGTTCTGATTAAAAGAGCTTTCATCGATCATGTAGTATTGGAAGAGAATATGTATGCACGTTATCTGAAATACATATCACAATGGCAATAATTTATATCAGTATTCATTAGGGTAGAATAAATTAGGAATTCAATGTTCATTAAATTAACTTTTTGCATTGTAAATCCTTTCACTTTTTACCGCTAAGAATTATTTAATTGTATACTTTGAATATTAATTGTTGCTCATTTGCAAAAATCAGAATAACTTATAAACAAACAAAAAAACTAGAATAATGGAGGTAATTAATTCACTTTTTAAGCTACTATACAATTATAGAATGAAGTTTTAATTTCTCATTAATTAATTAATTACTATTATTTATTATGAATTCATGAATTTGTTTTAAATCTATTATACGACGTATTTGTTGACTATTATTACACTTTCATTCTATTAAAACGTTCAATTCTCCTTTATCTCTAATTGTATTATAAAAATATATATTATTATCGTTAATGTTATTTCTTATGCTTATGGAAGTATTTTAATGGTCGGGATATAACTTTATAAAGTAAATGTTACAAGTAATGAATAAAAAGTTATTTCTGTAATTATAACAAAATGTGAAATGATTTATAAAATATAAAGTTTTAGTGTCCCGTTAAAAAAATTTCACAAAGAAAAAATCTTTTTATATTTATATTAAATATTTTACTTGATTTTTACTAATATTTTACAAATTCATTTGATAAGATTTTTTAAATATTATTTAAGAAATTCTATGAATTTAATAAATTCTGTTCACAATAAACATATACATTAAACGTGAATGCATAAAGAATGTAGATTTTTACTTTCCGTCTTTCTTCAGATTCGAATTTCAGTAGAGTCAAGCTTAATTAGTGCTTAAAACTGCATTGAAATCTAATAACTTGCTAATATATTTACGTAACCTTATGTCCCCATGGCAACAAAATGTCAAAACTTAAAAAATTTATTTATATATCTTTGATTAAAAAGGTTAATAAATTTATAATAATTTCTAATAATGTTAAAAAAAAAAAAATGAAAAATTCAGTTTCAAAATTACCATACGGTAATGTAAGATTAGGAATTACAGTTATTTTTACACGCACACTCGCATAATGTCGTTTTTATGTCTAAAATTTTCTACCAATTTAATAAATTACCGTCTATTCTACGCTGTATAAATAAAATGCGTATAGATAATTAATTAACTTCTATATATATATAAAATAAAAAAACAGATTTATTTGCAATTTTTACATTTGGTATACGACTCTAACTTAAAAGAATTATTTCTGAATTAAAAAATTCTAATTCATGAAGGTGAATAAATTTATGAACTAGCAATACATAAACAGATAATAAATAGTAAATTATTCGCTAATATTAAAAATTTAGTGCATGTATTATTGTTTTCTTTTTCTTTATATAAATTATCAGCGCGATGAATATTCAAATGACATTATATTATTGAATTATATGAAGCGGATTATATTATTGAAATGTAGCTTTATTTTCTAATTTCCTATTTAAACTGATAAGAAGTGACTTTGATGAAACTTATGAAAATTCATCGATAATTACAAATAATTATGCATGAGAAACGTGTAAAAGTTGAAATTACTTTCGGCAAAAATCTATTCTTATTTCTTTGTTACATTTAAAGTAAACTTAAATTTAAAGTAAAGTAATTTAACATAAAGTAGCTTTACTATTTGTTTATTTTAAATTTGAGAAATCAAGTTGTTTTAGCGTATTAAATTATATGCAATATGAATAATTTTTGATAAAATTCGTGAAATAAATGAAGCCTTACTTAGTTCATCTAATATTCAGCAGGTGTTTAGTAATTTATATTAAAGCCACTCATCCATCAATTACTATTGCAATCTTACGTTAAGAATGCAAATAAATAATTGCTCATTAATGTTAAGGATAACAAATTTGTTAATGATTCATCGGATCATTAATTATTTCCCAGCATTCACGTTGTTCATATATTTTAATAAAAACCCCAAGCAACTAACATTGTGAGATTCAATATTTATTTATTTAAAAATTTACAAAATACATAAAAAAAAAAAAAACAACAACTAACGCGGTACAATAACTTCTATGAATTTAAGAGTTATGTGATCATAGCGTGAAATATCACTTATAAGTTATAAAGAGAAAATGAATCTGAAATCAGGTCATTTTTGAAAATTATTTAAAAATACTTTTATCCGAATACTTCGTTAGCCGTTGAATTTAAATTCCATATCAATGAAATCTAATCATTAACGAAGGTAAGTTGAATTTATTTTCAGAATTCAATATCATCGAACGTACAAAGCAAATATTATTTATATACACAATAAATGGAAAACAAAACTAGTTAAAAAAAAAAAAAGAAAAAAAAGAAAATGTGATCGCATTGTTATCTGTTTCTTTGTTTCTTAATTTGATTTTTTTCATTAATTGCCTATAATCAATAAAAGATAGTTTAATTACAATGTTTGTATAAGTTTTTCAATAAATGCTTTGCGATCGTCTTTGTCATGAAATAAGTAGTTCATGACACAGATATTTAATCAATTTTATATCCAATGTAATAAAAAAATTAAGCCATTCACAAAAAAATGCTATTCATTGAAAATCAATTATCATTTTGATTAGAACCTTATTAGATATACCAAAACGAGTGCACGAGAGCTTAAAAAGCACAGAAAAAGCGTAGAAAATTAATTTTTCTTTATATTAATTTTGCCATTGTGATATTTTAAAATCAAAGGCGGAAGAAGCATTCCGAAGGATTTCATCGGTGTAAGTAGTAATTTATTTTTGTATTTTCTTTAGCATTCGCTATTTTTTTACCGATTTCGGAAAAAAAGATATACTGATTAAATAAATATTGTTATTTTAATAGTAGGTTTAAGGTATGTCTCGTGGATATGAATATTCAGTGGTTTGTTTGTTTTTTACACTTTTGGATGACGCTTTAAAATTTTCAAGAGGTTTGTACAAAAAATTGTATTTATATTAATTGATATACTTTTGCTTACAGCGGTACGTATATTATTGATATCGATTATCTTTGTGTGTCGAATTATGTGGAACGGAGGTTGAAATATTTTATGCACGTATGTATATAATTAAATTATACTCAAGATACATTAAACGTATATGGAATTTTTCTATAGATAAGAAACAAGATTAATTACAATTTATCGATGATATTATCGGATTATAAAATGCCCCTTCCATTATTTATTTATTTATTTATTTATTTATTTATTTATTTGTTATTTAAGTATGACGATCTTAGTCGACGTTAGTTAGTTATTTAGGTATAAAAACGGATAAATAATTTAGTATTTGATGGTGTTTGGAAACCGAAATCCGACCTTTTAAAAAAAAGTCAATGTAACGCTGATGCCGAATATCCCATATTCGTTTTAATCTGAGAATTTCACTTTTGTCCCGTTACATTTTTACGCATTCCAATAAACTCGATGGATTCTTTTCAATGGATATTCGCATCGAGTACTTGTGCACGGCATTAATATAGAAACTGAAAATAATAATAACCCCAATGAATTTAAAGGCAAAATTTTCACACGAACATTGTCGGGGAATAAATTACGGGCTTTAAGAAATAATAAAAGTTACTTTCAACTATTTAAAAAAGGCTTGCATTACTTATTCAAATTCAAGTATTTGTATATTGCGAGTAATAATCATCGTGCTAAATAATTCTATTTGTCCGTAGATCCATATAAGAACAAAAGAATATATTTGCAAGTGCTTGCAAATGTAATATTAACGATAGATAGATAACTTTATTAGAATTCCAGAAAGTTTTGACAGTTTCTTCGTATGTAAATCCTTTTTTTCGCACAATGAATTATTTAAGCGAATGTAATTAGCCGATTAAGCTATCATGGGATGCCTTGCTTATTGTTCTTTACCGATAAATTATAAATTAATAATAGGAGTTTATTAGTACACCGACGAGTCGAAAATTAACGAGGCGAATGAGAAGATAACGTAAGATGGAATTTTATATTCCCATTAATTATAAGGTAGGAGTAAGCCTAGCGCGATCCTGGCCATTAGATCTTTGTAGAAGAAATAATTAAGAAACGAGTGCGTTGAGCAAGCGGCAACTAATTATCGATGTACCACTGGATGAATAAATTTCCAGGAGGTTTAAAAGCCGTAGGAGCGCGCGCTCTGCCCGCGAGGAGGCACGATTTTCATAATATTGACATTCGGAGGCGTGGTGGCGTGACATTCGGAGGATCGATGGGTATTTGCGAAATAGTGAATCTTTTGTGTGGCGAAGGTGCTCGCTCTCGGCCGCTCGCCGACGATCTCCTACAGATCGATGAAAGAGATAGTTAAATATTTTGAATTTCGACGTTCCCGTCTCAAGTGGCTAGGGGACTATGGGACACTTATGGTAATGACAAAGCGATCGACAGACAGCTTTCCGTGTATCGGAAAGCAGCCTATACACACACTATCTACAGCATCCCCGCCGCGCAGTCCTTTGGCCAATCGAATAATCACCTGGACGAGCGTCCTATCTCCACTGATATGGCTACGGTTACGACGGAGCTACGACGGCAGAAGCGCGAAAATCATCGGCTACTAACGGCCAATAACGAGTTCACGTGCTCGCGGGTGCATGCGGTAACCAATGTCAAGTGGAGAGGACGATTACGCAGGAGCGGAGTCGGTTCGGGCAGGAGGCTGCCCGTCGACCGATTACGAAGCTCTCCTCTCTATAAATCGTGACCGGTGTCGGTTCGGGTGGTAGGCGGAGGGAGGGAGGGATGGAGAGAGGGAGGGAGGGAGGAGGAGGAGGAGGAGGAGGAGGAGGAGGAGGCGACGGAGTCTCGGTTAAGAAAGAGATATTATTATGATAATTCAACGAAATAGACTTATCGGGCGAGTGTATAAATAAGTGATTACGTATGCATAGAATGTCCAGGTAGAATAAAGGCCGGCGCAGCGGGTCGCGCGCTCTTCCGACTCGAGGAGGAGCGCGCTCCGGTCATCCAGAAGGAATTATGTAAATCAGTGGAATGCCGATGTATGTGTCGTACGCGGCTGCGGCGTGGGGCGCGCGAACCGCTAACTTTAAGGTCTATCCACTTTCTTTCTTTCCAGGTCTGTCGCCTCGCGGCAGTCTGTTCTTCGGCTTCCTCCCCTCTCACCCGCTACTAAGCCAGCCAGCCAGCCAGCCAGCCAGCCAGCCAGCCAACCGAAGGTACTACGGGTGCTCGGGTGCTCGTGTGTTCGTGTGCGCGCACGTGCGTGTGCGACTGCATGCGCGCTCGGCAGCTATGAGGGGGGTCGGCAGGCAACAGGGGGAGGGGAGGAGGTGCCACACGGCTCCTCGAGGAGAGTTTTACAAGTAACGCCGGCGCGAGCAGAACGAAAATTTTCGCGGCTCAGTCCGACTTTGACCTTCGGAAACGTCGCGATCTCTAACGCCCGGAGAATGATGTATTCAGGAAGGAATGTTGTTTCTTTTTCGACGGTAGTACGTCGGACGTTCTCAAGGCTCTTATACGGCATTGATGATTTACGTGAGTGCGGATTACTTTGTCGTATCTGACATGTGATGTTGTTCCTGCTGCTCCGGTACCGCTGCCACCGTCGCCGTCGCCGTCGCCGCTCTTCTTCTTTCTATTGTTCTTCCGGTCCATGTCGCTCCCGGGCTATTTATTATTATTATTAATATTATTATTATTTATTATTATTATTATTATTATTGTTATTATTATTATTGATCCGGTGTCCCGAGGAGCGGATAGCTTTGAGATCTACGGATTCGCTTGAATTTCCCGCGGTGACCAATACTACTTAATACCTACTCGCTCACTCGTTCACTCGGTCGCACGCTCGTTTATTTGTTTATTGTTATTATCGTCGTTGTGATCGAGACCTTCGGGGGCCTCTTTCAACGGTTCCGCCTGCGCGCGCCAGTTATTTTACTTATTTTGGTTATTTTAGGAAGCGGGGCCGACTCCGCGCGGAATCACTGAGTAGCATTTTGCGATAAAGGAAGAGGGGCAGAGAGGAGCGAAAGAATTGAGAGAGAGAGAGAGAGAGAGAGAGAGACGTATAGGATAATCCGGATTGACGACGTCGTCATGTGCGTGGGAAAAAGTGCCTGGGGCTAAAGGAAACCGGGATAGCATTTGCCGATCACCTTTCCTGTCAAAGTCAACGCGAATTCGCTACTTTATACACGAGAGGCTTTAAAAGTCTGCATGGCCGCTAATATTTGTCGCGTTATAAGTCTTAAGGAAGTAAGGAAAAGGGTCAGAGGAACGAGGGGAGGCGGTGGGGCTGAGGAGACTGGATGGAGAGCCGACGGTTAATAGGGAGAAACGGATGATGAGCGCATTCGATGTCACAATGACGAATCAAAGGGGAAATTGTTGGGAGCATACCGCGGCCAGCAGCCGGACAACAACAACGATTGCTACGCACCATTAACCCAGTTAGACATCCCGACCCGGATTCCCGGGCGCGTTTCGCGTCGGGCGCCACTGCAACTTCTACTCCTGGCCTGATGAATCTTCTCTCGCGAGCGATAATCGAGTCCGTCCTCGGTTATCCCACGCGCGGTTCGGCAACCTCGAGGAAGAGCTACTCTTCCGTTCTCCAGGAGGCCCTAATCGCCGTCGCCATCAACGCTCGCCTCCTCTCCCGTCCCTCCGCTAGTCGTTAGGCTGACAAAGCTATATCGTACTTGTTGTACTTACTCTACGCGGCTGGTACTCCTTCATTATCGGGAAACCGAGAAAACCAACGCTATGCGCTTCCTTCTTCTCTTACCAAACTTGGCGAATAACGACCTTGGCGGACTTATTCATTGCCGAGGTACAAAAAAACTGATCCAATAAGCAGCATGGGGCGTTCGTCTCTGAAAATCCCCTCTTAAATAAGAATACCCATTTTATCGGAGTACTTTCACGTCGGCCTTCCAGCCTTAACTCCCTATTACTGGCAAGTATAAACGTTCGTTGAGCGAATATAGTTTCCGTCAATTAATTATAAACGAGAAAAAACAAAATAAAGACAAAATGAACAAGAAAAAAAAAATAGGAAAAAAGGAGAAAGAAAAATAGAGAAGGAGGAGAAGCGGGAGCATATAATTAAAGTTCGATGTCGTTAAATTAATATGGTTATAAATGACCTGTAATATCGTTTTTTACCGGGTCTTTCCGTTACGACTTCCTGGTTTTTATGAAGAAGGCAGAGCCGGGGAACCCCGGTGGCGGGAATTTATCATTGTAAAAATATGCTCTCGGTCAAAAGTTGCTGTAATAACGATATGGGACGGCGGATGATGACGATGGGTCACTGAATATTTATTTATCCGAGAGAGAGAGAGAGAGAGAGAGAGAGAGAGAGAGAGAGAGAGACAGGCTGTGATTTGGAAATCAATAATTAATATGGACGCTCTAGCGCTCCCTCAGCTGGTCTCTCTCTCTCTCTCTCTCTCTCTCTCTCACACACACTCACGCACACATGCGCGCGCGCGCGCATACACACGGGCACAGTCGGTCACTCTCATTCGCACGGATCGGAGAGATAGGCAGACAGGCAATATGCTAATGAAAAGAGTCGGTCTCCGCGTTAGACGCAGAGGAAGATAGACTCGAAGATCGAGAGCCGAGCGATTCGAAGTATTGAGGGAGCGCGAGTAGCCGTGCTGGAGGGAGGGAGGGATGGACGGATTAATTGGTAGGTCGGGTCTGGCAATTGTCCGCAGTTGGCAATCGGTCGCATAAGCGCAGCTGGAAATCGGAGCGCATCGCATTGTTTGATTGTTCGGCGGCTCGGTGCATTGGCCTCCGTGGGACATCCCCCTCGGACGTATTTCGTTAGTCCGCAAAAAGGCGGCTCGACGTAGGCGCGAGCGGTCTCCCCGTTGTCGCGTTAGTCGATCGCGCGCCTCCCCGTCGGCCGATCGAGCGAAGGACGTCCCGGAGATTCGGTGTAAACTCGAGTTTGCCGGTATCAATCCCGTGGCAAGGACGAGGCGAGAGGATGGAGGAGGATCGGCTCCGTCGGCGGGGACCTCCTCCGAAGCGCGGTCACTGACGGAGACGGTTCGATCGATCGGGACTACGAGTTCGAATGTCAGGGAGTGAGCGAGCGAGCGAGCGAGCGACTGAGTGAGTAAGTGAGTGAGTGAGTACACAGAGGCGCGCGCGCTATTGGCTCCGAAGGGGGAAAAAAAAATGAGGAAGTCGTGGCCGCGGCGAGTCACTATTTATAACCACATGTGCGTACGTATTTTTTAGGCGCTGCGCAGGGAAGGAGAGTACATATATCGATAGCCGATCGAGCGGAGCTATCGGCAGAACAAGTACGACGCGCGGGCGCGCGTTCACGAATGTATATAATACGTGTGGAGCGCGATTCACGCTCCGGCCTAGAGGATTTCAGCCGGGTTCGAGGCATCGTCCTTATGCACCGGCTCTGATCGCCGGCCCCGGTCCGACCTCCTCCTTCTCCTCATCCTCCTCCTCCTCCTTATCCTCCTCTTCCGAAGCCGCTGTTGCTGCCGACGCCGACGCCGCCGCCGCCACCGTTACTCCAGCCGACGCTGCACCCTCGAGAACCGGCCCCCCGGACAACTAGTGTCCCTCCCACCCTGGCCGTTCCCTCCCCGTAAACCCGACCCACCCCAACGATCACGCCCTGCGAGATGCGGCTCTTGAGGGCCCTTGTCGAGAGTCTCCTGCTATTTGCATGCGCCCTAAATGCCGCCGCTCCCAACCCCGGCGCATCCTCCCTCCTCGAGATCCGGAGTCGCGCCTTCGTCGCGAGGACCGCGAGGCACTTGATGCTCTGGCAGATGCAGGGTGTCAAACGCCAGGGAGCCAACGTCGAGACTTTCGTGAGTATACGAGATTCTGCGCCTTATTATTCTTCTTCTTCTTCTTCTTCTACTTCTTCTTCTTCTCCTCCTTGGTATTGCTGTTATTATTATTATTACTAGCTTTAAGCCTTTTTCACATTCTATCCCCCCTCTCTCTCACTTAATTTCCATCTATCCATGTATCCATCTCACACGGAGAGACACGTTACGTACCAGTTTACATCCCGGAGCTGTCGTATCGGACCTGCATTATCCGTTCGCTGATACGCAACGCTATTTCCGAGTATCACTCTCAATTCATATAACTTCTCTACGTGTCTCTCTCTCTCTCTCTCTCGCTCATTCGCTGACTCCGTGCATGTGTATCGCGTGTCATTCGCGCCCCCTGGCTGTTCACAAGTCGACCCGTCCTCTCCGACAAAGTCAATTACTAATTTTATATACTTTAGCGCGGTATAATTCGACCCTGGGAATTCAAGCATTCGGGCATATTTTATAATTATTTGCATAAAACTTTGCATTCTTATAAAAAAGCTTCTTAAAATTTATTCTCAACGATTTTTGACGTTTAAATATTTAAGCGACGATTCATTATTATCATTATCTTTTTTAATAATATCGTGCCAATACTAATGAAGATCTGCAAATCTTGTGATATATCGTGCCCAAGTAATAACAATAATAACAACAATAACGACAACAACGACGACGGTAACAATAACAACAACAATAGAAATAATCGTTATCGTCGTCACTCGTAATTAACAAAAGTAAATAAGTTATAATTAGAATGCCAATGTCGATGCCATTGTTCAATGAATAAGATATGCATTGAGATCGTAATACCTTAAGCTTTCATTTAAATCTTTATAAAAATCGCATATAATTATTTAAATTCCATAAATATATTAACGTTTATAGACTAAAGTATCTTGGGAACATAAAGATAGACCATAGATAGTATAAAAATTTTTTGAATTCTATTAAATTAAGAAAGAAAAATTTCACAGCAACTATTTCTTGGCTTATTTTATGCTTCTAATACGTTCTCGAAGTTTAAAAAATTAACTTTAAACAATTAATGGCTCAATGTAAACGAGGAGAAGAAATATATATATATATATATATATGGCATGCACACATGGCATGTGTACATATAAGCTATTTTTATATTGTTACTTGTTATGCAAATGAATGATGCTTAAGCAGCCTTTGATTTTTGCCTACTTGAAATTTAATTCCTTTACAAGACTTCATATTTTAGAAAAGCGTTGATCTTTCCATATAAAGCCAAAAAGTAGGACTTCAACTTTCCACTTTAATTTCTTAGCGAAAGTGAATGGAGGCATTTTTTAGACAACGAAAACCATAAGAGAAAATGTAAAATATTTTCATTTTATAAGCGCGTCCTGGTTTCCTGATTTAATGATCAATGAAATCGAAAATGCCTTCGTATTATAAACGTGCTGGCGGCACATTATCCCACGCAATCGAGTAAAACCTTTAATTTTTAAAGTGGAAAATAAAAAAGAAGAAGAAGAAGAAAGAATTTTTTTACTTTTTCCTAATAAGCGTGGAAACTTTAGCATAATACCCAGGGAAAGGAATTTTAGGCCACGAATGCCGTTGCGACTGCACCGAATTTGATTTAATTTCTAGTTAACCGAATGTGCTTCCAATGCTCATATAGTCACCTATACATACGCGTACGTATTACATGATTTATCGAGCAGATAGATTATATCAATTAGATACTTGGGCATAAGGTACGATATTATTACGGTAATGTAGAAACGAAAACATCGTGTTCGATAAGGTTTTACATGTGGGGCAATCAAATTCGGTTAATGTATTATGAAATTGAAAGTAGGTAAGATATAAACTTGATGTACATTATGCGGCGGCATTATCATTTTGCAATTTCCTGCTCCCGCTATTTCCACATGCCTCTCGACCTTTCCATTTATTGACAAGAGCTTTTTTAAAAATTTCATCAACTTTTCCATTATTAATTATAGCGTATAAATATAACGCTGGGCTCTTTGCCTTCCCCCACCCCCTCCTCAGCCCTTCTCTTTCGCAATTCAATACTCTTTTAAACGTTCATTAATATCCTTAAATACTCAATAATACCACCTCGGTCCACTCCGCTCCATCTTTAAGAAGTATTTCGGCATCCATTCATATCTTCCAATCGTGCGGGCAGTTACGAAAAATCTCTGCGATACGGATTCCTTATTGAAAACGCCTTATCCTCCTCAAGTGCAATGTTTACTGTGTTACATGTGCTAGAATGTAAGGTACGTGCGCAGGGTCAGAGCTTTTATAGAAAAATAGGAACGTTTCGTGGACACAATGGGTTTATTCCTGTAAGACGAGGACGAAGTCGAGAGTTTTTCGTAAAATATCGCAAGAGCACGTGGAATAATTTGTTTTAATGCACGACTGAAAGCCTCTAATAAATCATAAATAAAAATATCCCTCTTATGGTTTTATTCAACGGATTTAAGAAAGTTCCGATGGTTTTACTGCATTACACAGCCAGCAAAATTTATTAGCTTATTTCTATTTACTGCAAATGTAAAGTAACTCTTTAATTGCATTATAAATTCTGCATAATCTTATTGGTAAATGCGTGCATTACTATTGCTATTTCTATGAAAATTACCTACAATCTAACGTCAATCCCTCCCCGCCGCCCCGCCCCTCCCGAGCCCTGGATTTATAGAATCAAATACTTAGTATTATTATTTTGCCTCGCGCTACGCCCTTACAAAATACAATAAAAATATTGAAGAATGCCGTAATACCGGTATCGGGAACTTTTCGTCGCAGGTGTCCACTACCGTCGCACCCTTTATACATTTATTTTATATCGTCGTACGATAAAGCTATCCGAGCGACATAAACGAGATATTATTTCACTATTTCAAATAGTGAATTTATCTTGAAAATAAGAGTGCGAATAAGTGGAATTTAGCGAGTGAACTTGGGCGAATTATAATATATGCATAATAAAAGCAACACAAGATTTGACTAACGTAATAACGTTGTGTTAGAAAATTTCCCGACAAATTTACGAATCTAAGTAACTGTCAGTTCCGCTGACACCTCAACATAAACACTGTAAAATATTCGTAAATAATCAAGAATGGAGTTCATATAATATGCATCAGAATGAAATTCTTCCATTCGGTAATAAAACTTTCTTCATAATGAACGTAATAATATATAGTGTGCCTAACTAACATAAATCTATGTTTATAATATATTTGAAATATTTAATGGTCGTATCGGTGTTTCCGTTAGCTGTTAATAGCAATAGTTTTTTCTTCTTTTTTTTGCTTTAAATACCAAATTCAGTGTAAAGAATTGGTACTCTATCGTCAGTGTGTGCGTATATGTTGTATTCTACAAATATATTGCCATTATCGACGATGCGCGAATACGAATAGCTGGTTTTTGATTTTCCAGATGATAATATTCATCCTCGATTGGTTAAAAATTTCAAACGACACGGATAATATCCTAAATACTCTTTTATTTACCGAGTAAATTACTTAATGTGACATTTGACATAAACGGATGTTTGAATAATACTTGATCATTTACATACAGTCGATAAGTATTTGATAGTTTCTGTCAGATTCTGTGAGAAGGGTAGATATGCCTTCGTGTCAATACATTTGTTAAGGGTATGAGAATTTTTATTCCCTACGTAGAATATATCCTGCATGTAATATTTAAAGCTATTAGACATTGTAGTGTAATGAAGGTCCAATTAAAATTTGCCCCACAATTGTTCTTCCGTTAATTTAAAAACGAGAGCCCCTTCTGCCGAGTGCCGTTGCCAATGTAATTCAATGTAATTAAAGCCTACGTAGAGCGCAGAGTACGTTATGCGAATGTTTTCTATGTATTTAAACTTAGCAAAAAAAAAATTAATAATGCCAAAATCGTTGGATCGAAAGTTCCGTAATAAATCATATGCAGCGACATTGCCATTAATGCCGCTACTTTCCAACCCTAATACAAAACTAATGCACGATCCTCTAGAAATAGAATGATATAAGTGGGGGGGGGGTAATCGGGGACGAGGGGAGTGGATTGAGTGGGTTGAGAGGGACGACATAGACTATTAAAATCAAATTGAGGTGGCTTCGGCTTACACTACCGTCATTCCAATGCCTACTAATGCAATATCTCCTCGCTGAGTTGTGTATGGAGACGGTACAGGAGGCAAGAAGTTGTTATTTCAGGTCGATCTAGTGAGAGCCACGGGTTATCAAGCCGAGGAGCACGATATTTCGACGGAAGACGGTTACATTCTGAAGCTTCACCGCATGCCTGGCTGCCCGAAATCCCCGGTCGGTCCGAGAAAGCCCGTCGTCCTTCTTATTCACGGGCTGCTGGCCGCTTCGGACGTCTGGGTACTCCGAGGACCAGACGAGGACTTAGGTACTAAATTATTAGAGTCAAAACTCTCCTCTAACCGGAATATACTCCCGGTCGATCATAGCCAATAATTCCCATTTCCTCGTTCTAATTCGCATGTCCAAGAATCACGTATTCCTTAAAACCCTCTCAAGCTAATGTCAGCTAATTATACATGCGTATGTTGAGTAATTATTCCTCTTCTATTTTGATCATCATTTAGCTTATTTGCTGGTGGACGCTGGCTACGACGTCTGGCTAATGAACGTGAGGGGGAACTTCTATGCGCGACGCCACAAGAACTTGAAGCCGAAGGAGGACAAATTTTGGCGTTTCAGGTAATTTTGCAGTTAATTTATCATTCATGCGCTACGCTTGCGCGAGACATTTTTTCCTTCTCATCACCCGCTTAGCGGTATTTTCAGAAATATTTATTTATTAATTTAACCAATAATGATTTGATAATAATATGCTTATTGAGGATTACGTAAAATCATGCACAAGACTTTTAATAAACAATAACATTAATAATTTACGAGACTGCTATTATTGAGTACTGAGGCTTATTTATCAATGTGCCCGATAGGGCTCTCTCTCTCATATATATATATATGTATGCGCGAGTGCGTGCGCGCGCGCGTGTGTGTGCTCTGTAAAATGAAATTTATACGATACGTTAAAAAATGTGAAACATAAAATGTTGAAAGGCCAGATGATCTTGAATGTAATAATTTTCTGTCCTTTTTAAGAGCCCATGAAAGTACAGCTAATTGATAATAAATTCCGTAAAAGTGTACGACTACATTGTTAATGGTGTATATACATTTTGCGAATTGTCGGTAACTTCCATGGCAATATTGTTATTGTTGTTCCGAGGGATGTAAAGCCCCCCCCCCTTTTTTCTTCTTTTTTATTTAACAAACGTCACGTCGACGAAGTGCGCGAAAATAATGAATTAAAATGATATTTGTCAGTTTTTCGTCCTCATTACGTAGGATTAAGTTAAAAAATAAAAAAAAAAAAAATAAAAACAACATAAAAAAAAGTAAAGTATACCGTTCGGTCGTCCCCATTAAAGTGACGAATCTCGTACGAGAAGAAAAAAGAAAAAAGAAAAAAGTAAAAAACTAAATATCGCAATGATTGTAAAAAGTAAAGGGAGGATGTATTATGGTTTAATAAAGCTGGCACGAATCGGGAGTGTTCGACACAGCCTCGAGCATCGATTACATCTTAACAATAACCGGACAGAAGAAATTATCAATAATCGGGCACTCGATGGGCTCGACAATGAGTCTGGTATTGCTCTCATCGAAGCCCGAGTACAACGAAAAGGTTAATGGGATGCTTTTCTTTGCGCCCATTTCGATTTTCACGCACCTTGTCCCGGGGCCAATTAGCACTATTGCCGTGCGCTACGGTAAACAGCTACAGGTGAGTTACATTAAACTCTTTCTTACTTGGATTCGAGCCTTTAAAATTACTTTTCGGTTAAAAAAGCATTTGGAGTTTAATAAACGGCCATTATTCTCGGGCATTATTAGCATTAAGGAATGTGCCGATGCTTTCGTTAAGAAGTCATTAATGCTTTCTTGAAAATCCTCTACCCCCCCCTCCCCCGCCTAACCCTCTCACCCTCACGGCCGCATTGCAAATAATTACATACACGAATTGCAAATAATTTATTCTATATTTTTAATTTTTGTAATTATCTTTGCTCAAAATATGCCAGCAATAATAAATATGAATTATAAATTAATTTTATTGACTTGGAATTGAGGAATTATTATTACACAAACGCGCTAAGGGAATTAGCATTATTAATTTTATAGTTACTCGCCTAAGTCATTATCTTTAAAGAAAAATTTATAGTATTATTTTTATGCTAAACAGACGCTTATCATAATTAATAGCTCATCCATATAATTATATTTTACAAAATAGATTTATATAATTTTTATTGAAACTATTTCTGACCAACTATTTTACACGCCCTTAAAGATATATACTTAACATACTTCCAGATTTATATTAGAAATTTAAGTTTTCCAAACAATTACTCCTACTTTATCTCTTACTTTATTGACATTTCTACACGTACGCGTGCAATTACCTATGTACATGTACATTTGTATAATTATAATATGTATTAATGCTGTGATTAGTACTTCCTATATTTTCTATTACCGCATATCAAAAAGTATTTACCTAAAATATGATAAATATTAATTTTTTATTACGTTATTTATCGTACGTCATTATGCGGTCAGATTAATATGTCTGGAGCCGTTTGATAAATAATTTGAGACATGCATCGTTAAAATGAAAAATGAAAATAAAGGAATCATTAATTATTAACTCATTGTAAAGTGAGGCACCGAACAATACGTCTAAACTGTCATGGAACGATATATATATATACAAACATACACACATACATACATACATATATACTTAGCTAAATAAACGTACTGCTTCGATCCTTATTATTGACTTTCTAAAATGTAAGTGTAAAAATCGATGTGAAATAACTTGTTATTTCAGAAAACGTTAAAATCATTAGGAGTGAATGAATTATTACCTCGCAATCCTAATTTAGTTGGGATCTATACAACATTTTGCTTGACACCGCATATTGAATTGTTGTGTCAAAAATTAATGTTCAACATGGCTGGATTATTAAGATCTGGCAAGTTCGATGCCTTTGACGAGGTAAATAATTTATGATTTATAACAACAACAACAACAACAATAATAACAATAATAATACTAATACTAATACTAAAACTAATACTACTACTATACTACTACTACTACTACTACTACTACTACTACTACTACTACTAATAATAATAATAATAATAATAACAATAATAATAATAATAATAATAATAATAATAATAATAATAATAATAATAATAATAATAATAATAATAATAATAATAATAACTATTTGTAATCGCTCATTAATCGCGATTTTCTAACCTTTGTCCCTGCAGGCTATGGTATTCAAGATGATGCATCATTACCCTCAAGGCTCATCCATTGAGACGGTTTTACATTATAGGCAAATTATGATTAGTGGTAATTATTTGCATACGTAAAGTCGAATTATTTGAAATAGCGTCGATCGATATATTTTATCACTATCGAGCAAAGCCTTCTAAACGACAGCTACATTCGCAGTAATTTTCAAGAAAGTCTTTATCAGTCGGATTCTAGATAATAAAGATAATAAATAGTATTTGTATTAATTTAAATTACTTATTAATTTGATTGCCAAAGTTAATGATTATTATTTTTTTAATCATATTTATTCAAGTGACAATTAATCAAGCTGAATCAATAAAGTTATCTTCAAGATTCTCGACATTCGCAGCTTCATTAATCGTACATTACATTCATACGAGAGATTACGCGTAATAAATGAAAATTAAATATGCGAAAATCTTTTAAGCGCGTAGAAGAAAGGCAATACTCGACGAATGTATAATTTCGATTTGAGAATTTAGATTAAATTTTAAAACTTAGACTTGCCTTATAAATTATTTTCAACAGATCTTTTTTTTATAGACGAAATCTTATTACGTTTTTAATTGAAATAATATATAAAAAAATAAACAAACAAACAAACAAAACATAGAAAATTATTTAATACTCATGAATTTCTTAAATGTTTTCTTTTTTTCAGGAAAGTTTCGTCAGTATGATTTCGGTCCAGATGTAAATTACATTTATTACAAAAATGTGACACCGCCTGAATATCCTTTAGAAAGGATAACGGTTCCCACTGTTTTATATTATGGAATGAATGATGCATATACAACAAAAGAGGTACGAAAACCGGTTATTTTTTTCTCAATTTAGTTCATTCGATGGGTATACATTTATATTCGTTTCAATAATCGCGTTATCTTCTTAAGACAAGAAAAATTTAACGTCCCAGTAATATTATTTATTTGAATTAATTTAATTGAAATTTAATTGGAGTGAATTATCGCCACGTAGGCTTCGATTTCGTTTATAAAATTCTTTAGTAACATTTATCGAAAGTGTAAATCATTACGGTTTTGTACTACATATAAAATATATATATAATATATATTTAAAAATATTCTATAACGATGCTACGCCCAGTATTTACGACGGTATGTAAAATATGTACCTCTTAAATGGGGATAATAAAGGGGACCACTTAGCAATGACCTTGAAATTATTATACTTTAATCAGGCGTCGTTTTTATGAGAGAGAGAGAGAGAGAAATAAAATGTTGCTTATATTTGATTTAAATGTCTCTTTCGATTGATATTATTCTAAGTGGTTCCGATATTTTCGATAAGATTTCAAAATAACAAGTACAGGAATTCACAATTCCGCTCGAGGATAATAATAACAATATTAATAATAACAATATTAATAATAACAGTATTAATAATAACAGTATTAATAACAACAATATTAATAATAATAATAATAATAACAACAACAACAATAATAATAATAATATGTAAAGGTATTTCATAAGTAAAGTGAATTTTATTAGAATTTAGGATTTAATGTGCGAGGCGCTGAGAAGTTTAAATAAATCGTTCGCAGGACGTCGAGGCCTTGATGACGAGATTACCTAATGCCCAAATCCGGGAGATCCAGCACGAGAGGTTCAGCCACCTCGACTTTATCTTTTCCAATTTCGCGAAGAGCGTCCTCTATCAGGATGCGATCCCTCTTCTCGAGCAATTCCGCGAGGACGATGACATAACCGAGCAGACGCTCGAGCAGGCCATTGAGCACGCTAAGCTGGTCCCGACGACCGTTACCGTCTAAACTAACAACCCCACAATCTCTCGCCTTAAAGTGCTTATTCAATTTTGCCAGTAATTATTATAATGAGACTCGAGTGACATTATCATCCTCAAAGGGTAACTGTCTACGTGGGAACATTCCGCTCGCATCGAAGGTGTAACTAACTTTACGTCTTCGGCGAGAGTGCGCGAAAAAACACGAACTTACTATTATTATTAATAATAATGATTGATTATCGTGAATAATGTTCGTTGTAATTTATTCAGATGATTTGTGAATAATTGCGAATTGAGTAGGTAAGTCTCTATTTAGATAAACCAAATATAAAGTCTGACTATGAGTATTAGTTGGATTACTATAGATCGATACGTTTAAGAAAAATAGTGTATTAAAATGTCTAAAAGGACATTTCCGATAGTAAATTTTTTTCCTTCACGTCATACTTTTACAGATACAATATTCCCAAGTTAAATATCTAAAACGTACCTAAAAAAAAAATTAAGTAAGATTTACATGATAACCATAAATGAATATCGATCCTTTTTCACATTACTTTTTCTTACTTTTTGTAAATAGTATATTAAATTATATAATTAACGAAAAGAAAAATATAGCTATTTAGTAATAATCTTAATTTTCAGTTACAAAACATCCAGATACTTTAGTTAAACATAAAAATTAGATGATAAAGTCTACTGTTTTAATGTTAAATGATCTACATTGTCTATGATCTTACAATAATAATTTCATAAATATTACTGCCCCTATTTACATTACGGTATAATACATTTAATACATTTAATACTTTATAAATACTTTTTAAAAAAATCTTAATGCCCCTTTTAAAAAAATATTTATATTTTTGTTAACAGTAATTGAAAATTGCAATAAATTTATAAATATCACCTTTTACGTATTATAATTTACAGCAATATTAATAAATATTTTCATTCAACGAGGAAAAATAAATTTAACAATTTACAAATGACTCTTGATTGCTTAATTTATACGTATATATGTATATATATTTCAAAAATAATTAATTTTAATTTATTAATGTCACAGCTGAGGCAATATAAAACTAAAACGCCTCGTTTTTTTTTTTATTACGAGCTAAATTTATAAAATGCTTAGTTACAAAACAACAATAATTACCGTAATCGAATTAGTTAAGGAAGGATCATAAATATATGAAGGATCATACTTCATGTTTATTAGCTAATTTAATGAAAAAGTGCTATATTAATTTTGGAAAAGTATAATATCATTGCGACAAATCGGACTATATTTTGAGTAGATTAAAAAAATTCGTATCTATAGAAAAAAAAAATAATTATAATATTCCATGCCACGTAAAAAATTTATGTTATTACACCTTATAATTTATGATACGAACCTTGACTTTTATGTTTTAGACTTTGTTGCCAATTTTTAACTTCTTTTCTTTTAAAAGTACGTGCAAAATATGTAGCCGGTAACTAATTAATAAAAATTTAATACTAAAGCTAATATAATCGAGAAAATGTTAATTAATTTTTATTTAATTGTTTCATACTATTTCAAACTACAAGTGGTCATATTATAAATTACTCTAAATTAAGATATTATATAAAATACCGAGAAAATGTAATGCTCTTAGATTATCTTAGTTTGTAACTTTAAAATAGAATTTTTCAACAACTCCATTAAAAAAAAAAAAAAAAAAAAAAAAATAAATAAATAAAATAAATAAAAAAATAAAATACTGCAAAAATCTCATACTAAGTCATGCCATTACTGTAGAATAATTGCATTACCTTGGAATTTACATAAATCGACACTAGTCAATTGCACGTACGCAAAGATATATTTCATTTCGTTTCATTTCATTTTTATGTATCTATGTTAAAAACAAACTATTTGCTTCTTTATTTATGTATTTAGTCTGCCTGAGAAATTATTATATATTTACAGATATTCGATCAAACGATTGTGAAATTAATTATTGTATATATTGTTGTCAGCGTTCAATTACTACTTTTAAGCTTATTAATGTACAAAATATTGTAAAACATCGTCATTCGTAACAATCACTGTAAATTATCGCTTTATTTATAGGAGCTTGTTAAACTACCTATGAATAAAGATTTTCTTTCTATTTAATTAGTAATAGTTAAAACGTAAATAAATTTTTTATATTTCAACAATGTATAACAAATGGTATTTTTTATTACCCCTCTTCACAAAAGAAATTTTTGATTATTCCACATACTGTGTACGAGTTACATTATATACAAAAAGATACATCTGAATTGTATGAGTTATTGTTTCCTTTTATGCGACGCAGGATAAATATCGATGATTATTTCGCTTCCAATTATCTACAATTTCCCAGTGTGAATATTAAAAAAGTATACACGGGATGCTTTCATGCAAAATTCAAAGTGGGACGAATAAAAAAAAAAACTTTTTTAATATTAGCAAAATAATTTATCACGTATAAGATTATTTGACCAATCACATACGAATGTACATCTTTTTCCGATATTATTTTAGGACTGAAAAGAGATATTTGTACATTTAAAATTATTTGATAAGATTCCAATAAGTTATTTAGAGGAAGATAATGTAAATCTATAGGATTCTTTTGATAATCATATTTTTAAATGTCGACAAAGAAGTTGTAGAGGTGCTTTTTATATAACAGTTGTTATTTTAATTTTATATACATTAATCTATATATATATATATATATATATATGTATATTCTACATATTTAATAAAATAGAGAAAACTAAAACTAAAGTAAGAGTTAAATAACTTCAATAAATTCCGATTTTGTATTATTATTTCATATTTATATTGAGGATGCAATTTAATGTATTAGATATATCAATACATATGTGCACCTTAAATACAATAACCTTCAATAATGATTAAAAGAAATTATTATATAGAATATAGTGCTACTCATTTTTTTTTTCATTGAATTGCTTATATATAATATTACAAATAATTTTTATTATAAAAAAATTATTTCATTATTAAATTAAAATAAATTTGATATTAAAATTAAATCTATACACAAGAGCAAGAAGAATATTTTTTCTCGGGTATCAAGAATTTTAGTATTTAATATATAAATACCATTATCTAGCACAACAAATGTATATTTATAATATTTTTTTTAAACAATAATTATATTAATAATTTTGGAAATTTACTAATTCTAAAAACTAAAAGAGAAAATAATAAATGCACCTTCTTAAATCAGCTTATTTGTTTAAAAACATTGTTTTTTTAAAAAAACAATATTTTAAACATGCAACTACTTGTAACGATAACAGGCAATAATAAATAATAATCAATGTTCTAATTATTTACGACCAGCAGGTTCATTTATTGTTTCAACATGATAAGTTCGATGCAACGTATTGAGTAAGTATTTTAAAATCCGCCAAATAATTCTTAACAAACCTTAAAAACCTTCTATTTCATTGAAAAATTATTTTAAAATTAAACATTATTTTATTACGATTCCTTAGTAAATAATTTTTAAAAAGAATGTATTAAAAGATTATGTTTATTATTGTATAAATACATACTTTTAAATAACTTTTATTATTCATAATGCGGGATACAGCATCTAGGTAATAAATAATTTCTTTGCGTTGATTAAAAAACTATGGGTATTTTTATATTCCTGGGTTATCTTTGTCTCGTACAAGTTTTCATATATAAATTGTATTATTAAATATTTTTCATACTCCGTCAAATGAAATTGGAATTTATCGAATTTCAATATATTCATATTAAATAATATGAGTCGAATGAACCTTTTTAATAATTCTGTAATTAAAGCAAAACACAAATTCAATGTTATTTTTTATGTTACAAAATGAATTTTTTAGATTTTAAATAATTTTAACAAAAAATTATCACAATATTTCGTAAGTTCTTGGAATATGCAAACAGTTATTGTATAATAAATTTAATGTTCAAGCAAAGTTTTAATCTTGTCGTTCTTAAATAATATACTCACAATAATTTTTATCTATAAGGCTTTGTAAATAATTAGTTGATTAAAATAACGAAGCTAATTATCAAGAAATTCGAATAAAAAATTTAGCTCAGAGTGTTACCCGGATTGGGCTTTCGAAGTTATTTTATAAATGTAAACATTAACGTGCAAGTAATTAGATAACAATTGTCCATAAAGTTTCATTTACGTCTAATACGACAGTAATTATTTCTTTATAAAATAATTTTTTTTAATCATACAAACCTATATACAATTAATTAATATTTTCAGAAGCAACGTAGTTTAACGAAACTTACTCTAAAAATTCTGTATTTATACTTTTTACAAATTTTTAAACCGCAAATAGAGCAGATTTTTTTTTTTTTGATAATTTATTAGTAACTGTTAATTAGAATAGATGAAAATTTCGAATTATTTATATTTTGATGTTTTTAATAATTATTTTATTATCTTAATGTCGTTGTCCATAGATAATTTAAAAATTTTTATTATTACATTATATCAAAATAATTTACAATAGAACTTACCGAGCTGATATCGCTTAATTATATCACCTTTTCGACTATCAGTAGGGCAAACGTTCCATTCAATTAAACCTCTGAATTTAATTATCAATCGGAGGTGTAATAATAAGAGCGAAGCTTCCAATCGGAGCCACCATATTCTCCGTACTATGTGAATAAAATTCTCTTGAATTTAATTTAATTAGAATTTAAGGAATTTAAAAATACTTTGAAGTTTGTTATACGTGTGGCATAACGTGCCGGGAACATCAAGATTTATAATAATACTCTCTTACATAATTTATTTTCTAATTAATAGAAGAATTATGAAAAAGATTTTACATCAATAAAAAATAGCCTAGTTTCGTTTAAAGCGCTCTGAACGCTTCAACAAATTACGCATTAAACAGTAGGACAAGACCGTTTGGCATTTACCAAGTATAATTATTCCTAAATGCCTGACTATTCATCATCATTAGCAATTAAACCATTTCAATGTTTATTATTGTGCATCAGAGTAGTGTGTATTAAGCAATCGACCTTGCAGACTTTCGAAGTTAACCAATAAGGAGGAAACTCGAGGCAACGACCTTGTTTCGACCAACAACTATCTTTTGAAAGTACACATTCGATGCATATTCCATTGTGCCGAGATCATATCTGATGATTTTAATCATTTTGATGTACGTTAATACAACACAGCCATATACCATGGCTATTACGCGCGTGTCCACGTGTATTTATTGTTTTACGGCGCTTTTAGCGAAAATTCGGTAAAAGCGTAATTATCAATTAGATAAGTGAACTCTGTCAATTGAGATTTCGGAATCG
The DNA here is from genome assembly GCA_018883505.1 of Ceratosolen fusciceps. Taxonomy (NCBI): domain Eukaryota; kingdom Metazoa; phylum Arthropoda; class Insecta; order Hymenoptera; family Agaonidae; genus Ceratosolen; species Ceratosolen fusciceps. The sequence goes on along the minus strand of RCIC01000006.1, from coordinate 7,222,152 downwards.
ACGATTCATTACTAATTTCTAATTATATTTAAAGACCGAAGAAGAATATTTTTACTTAAAGGGCAAGTTACATTGGGAAGTTTAAAGTCGTTAACAGATTATCTTTATCTTAAAGTAGAATACCGATAGATGAAATTTAAAGATTTACTGCGATTTTCATCTGGATACTCATTGTATGTATTATCAATGTATTTTATGTAGAAAAATTCTTGGCAGACGAGATAAGTTTTATAATTCCGACTTTGTTTTTTTACATTTCTTAGCTTAAAAAGCATTACTGATTAAGAAAAATAATTAATTGGTCACCCATTAATTTACGGTATAAATAAAAAAATTTAAACTCCGAGTGGTGACTTAATTTCATGTGTAATTTTTATTTTCATAAGCGACTGCGATATAGGAAAATTTCTTACGTTAATTTATCATTATTTCTATGATGAAATTTATTGTTTAAATGTTACAGATACTTTAGCGACATTAAGAAATATTGAGAAATTTAATTTAAAAAAAAAAATTTAAAAAGATTAAATTGTGGAATCGAACATTATATATATATATATATATTATACATATATCAGTTGAAAAAAATTTTTATGGATAAAAAATAATTTATCGCTATGCAATGACGTAATATTTAGTACAAATTTTCTATGATATTTCTTGGTTTATTAAAAACTACAATGCAAACAAGCAGTGGATGATATTTATATGTTCAATAATATTAATAATTATCAGTAAATTATCTTTCTTAATGCACCACTAGAAAAGGTTTTTTTATTAAAAGAAAAACAAACTCAAAAGTTAACTTAAATTTATAATCTCGATGAATTTTCTAAGTCCCAGCAGTAAATATTGTATTTTGCTTACTAGTATCATTAAAGTAAGATCTTTAAAGTTTCATTTATTACAAAGATTTTTTATTTATTTTAATTTAAATAATAGATATATTATACAGTACGTATAAAGCCTGTTTCATTACTGTACGAATAGTTCTATTATTCTAGTAACAACATCCTTTATTATATTCATACATGTAAATAAAACCAAACAAACGTGTATTTCAATTTTAGGATGTACGTATAAGAGCTACATAAAGACAAGATTTTGTTACAAATTATGATTATGTGTTAAATATAAACTGCAAATAAACGTAGAATGAAGACATTAAAATATTATTCATGTGAATTTAAAATATTAACTAATTTGTTTATCGAAACTGTAATTTATGACTATCATCTACTCGCGACATTAAATAAATTTAATACAATAGTCAAATATGAATTTATTTAGTAAGAATAAAGTGTACTCTCAATAATTCGATTCCGAACAAATAAAAAATATATGCAGAAGTAAATGGTAAAGATTTTTAATCAAGCGATTTTCAATACTTGTATTAATAATAAAAGAGAGAGAGAGAGAGAGAGAGAGAGAGAGAGAGAGAGAGAGAGAGAGAGAGAGAGAGAGAGAGAGAGGAAGAGAGCTGAAAAATTATTTCTAGGTTTAATAATGTTAAGTGTGCATTACTGTGATCACTCAGTATTTAATTTAATTGCTTTTTAAATAAAAGACTTGTAGATTTTGAAGTTGTCGTAAGAGTGAGAGACAATATGTGTATACATGCATGTATATATATTTACGATGAACGCAATTTATTACAAAAAAAAGTACTTTAACACGTTTTTCAAGTTCTGAGTAACGTTTATTAAAAATATTGAATTTTAGTTTGTATTACATTTTTATCGTAAACTGGATATTCAGATAAATGTATTTTAGACATTATAGTTTATTTTGATCATTACGTAGTGTACGATCATAACGATCTTGTTAATAACCACAGCACTGCATCTTGATATTTTTGAAAAATAATTATGTATACGTGTATAAATTTGTATTAACCAGATGGGGTGATTATAATTATCGTGTGTTTATACGAATTTGTTTATATAAATTTCTATGGGTTTATTAAATATTCTGTCGCATGAATATCCTTGTGGCAAAATATGATAGTTAATTCTTACGTAGTTTCGGAATAAACGGTTAAGTATAAATAAAGGAGCGGTATTAGAAGAAGAAATGACTGTATGGATCATTTGAATGGGTGAATGTCGCGATGTACGCTTATATTGTCAAAGTTGCATCAGTTGCATCGTGCTCGTAAAATCAGATAATGTTATTGAAAGGAGCAGTAAGTAAATTATTAACGGAGAACGAAAGATGGACGCATATTATATTTAATACATTGGACATTGGAGATTGGAGATTTGTTTTATTTATGCATATCCATGTGCAGGAACGATTCCATCGAAGGATCGCCGCGGACGTAGGGGCTGGTAGGTGTCTGGTTGGGTGTCTGGGTGGGTGGGTGAGGGAGGGGATGGCAGCCCCTGCGAGGAGGTATCGGGAGGAGTGGATCGACGGAGCCGGCGGGGGCAAAGGTAAAAATGGAAAGTGAGCAAGGCACCGCGCCGGTCCCACCGAGGAGCGACGAGCGCCATCCGTTCGTTGTTGTATGTGCATATAAGAGCCGGTGCAACAACTTGCCGGACTTTATTAGCCCGCGTCCCGCGAATTTGCGCGCGCGCGCCATAAACGCGAGCCTCGCGCGAGTGCTTAGTATACGAGAATTATGCCGGCATCCACGGCGAGCCTCCGGCTCCGGACCTCGGGACTCGGGCTCGTCCTTGTCCTCGCCATCGCTGCCTCGGGATCGGCCAACCTGGACCCGAACCCGGACATCGAGCTCAAGACTGTAAGTCTGCCGGGCCCGGCTCTCTCCGACGAGCTCAAGATCACCCCGTCACCCCGCGCCCCCCGCCCTCGCTCTCATCTAATCCGGAAATCCCCAATAACCCGCTCCCGCACCCGTTCCAAGATCAGATCTCGTTAAGGGCCGGCGAGCGTTGGGACAGTCGCACAATGTCCGACACCTACGTGGCCTACGTGGAAACGACCAATAACCTCATTGATTATTGGCTTGAGAGCCCGGCGAGGTAATAACAAACAGTATTTTGTTTTATCGGCAAGGATCAACTAATAAAGAAGCACGGCTATCCTTTGGAGAAGCACACGACCATCACCGAGGACGGATACATATTAGGCCTCCACAGAATACCGCACAGTCTCGGGGACGGCGAGAATTACTTTTATCCACGTCCGCCGGTCTTACTGATGCACGGCCTTGGCGGCAGTTCGGCCGATTGGATACTCATGGGTCCAGGAAACTCCTTAGGTAACTGCCGGGCGTTGGTCGACCCTTCCATGAAAATGATATCCTTGCGAATAATAGAGAATAAAGCGTCGAGTGGTATGGCCGGGTATGGGCGCGAGGCGGGTATTTCGAAATCAGTCTGAGCGCCTCCTGAGGTATTCGAATCGCGATAAGGCGCCGACAATGAGCTCGGTACCAAGGTTCTCCATGCGCTAACCCACAATCCGAGCCTTGACATTTCCTTAACGATTCTGCCGGGCATAGCGCACGCGCGCCGATATAGCTAGAGAGTAGAGCACGGGTGTCCCATAAGGCAACGGAATAACAATTTCGCGCGGTAATTATCCGCGGTATGATTAGCTGGAGAGGAAAAATAAAGAGGAGCCTAACCTCTCGGCTTCGTCGAACGAACATCTATCGGCCATGTGGACTTTCAAAATTTATTCTACCGCTTTTATTTCTTCTGCTAAGATAACATCGCTATTAATGAACTTTACGGCCAGACATTACGAAGACGTTTTGAAGATTATTGTGGAAGGAGACGGTGCGATTATGAAACTACTCATGCAAAATGTAATCCGTACTAAAAATTAATTAAGCTCACAATAGCCGAGTATCGATGAGTCCACGACATAAATAAGCCTGTCTCGTTCAGGCGAAATGTTAAGTAACGTTAATAATAATATTCATTCGATAGATTATTATTTGTTATTATTATTATTATTATTATTATTATTATACTACTCGGTTGTCCTCGCGAATAAATAGCTTAATAGTTCAATGGCTTAATGGCATAATGGCTTAATGGGAAAAATATCTGTACACAATATGACGTTGTCACTTGTTAAAGTACATATGAATAATTATTATTCTAGTATCGGAATATTAACGAATGTTTAATAATTGAATGAGGACTGTTAAAGCGGTTAAAGCGACGACTGGAGTGGACCGATTGCCCGCCCGAATTATAATTAAAATACTTTTTAAACGTAAATATTCGTTCGGCAGAACTGTATGCTATGCTTATAACATCGATTTAATCGGATTATTAGAATTCGACGGATTTCATTTCACCGGCGCTCTCGGCATCATTTATGTAATATCGCTTTATAGCTGCTCAGCCTTATTAAATACACGCACGCAAACATTTTAATCGCAACTCGTTACCCATAGATATTTGACGTTCTTTTCGCCAATCCTTTTACATTTCAAGTACTGTTAAACAAAAACAAAAAAAGTTAAAACTTAACTATTTAAGTTGCTCAAACGATTTCGATTTAAGTGTGTCACGTGTTCGTTCGATATCTCGCTCCGATCCCGAACTATCGATCAAAAATCCCCCCTTTTACATTCAAATATATCAATATATCAATGGCCTTATTCAAATGAATTACTTAAAGGACATTTTTAAAAATCCGTTTTTTTTTTCTTTCTTCGTTTTAACGGGGATTTTTATACGTTAAAAGTGCTTGTAATACGTAATAATTGTAAGGAGTGAAAATTTTCTAATCGACGTTTTCTACGTTTTGAGCAAGAAAAACGTATTAGATATTTTGTTACAGAAACGGCAAGCCAGTTAAGATTTCGAGAAGTAATTCACGATTTAAAATTACATCGAGCCAGCGCGGAACGCACACTTTAACCTGCATTTACGTATAAATGTATCATTCTTTTAAAATTCGACTGAATTTACAATTCAAATAAAAGTTACAACTCACCGAGAGACTTTTTCTTATGCGAAATTTCCTGGCGATACCTGTACAGTCTCGCGCAAAATTCTTATGTCTCGCTCATATTTACACAACATAGTAATTACGCGCTTTCTTAACTGCAACACACATTTAGAATGCCGCACATTACGTGTCTGGTCCAGTAAATACACTATCCTATACTTTACACCCATGGACCACGTGTAGCACACTCAATGACCAAATTACTCAAATCCTTACTCCATTTATTTTACTTTTCACCTGTTCTCATCTAGCGCACAAATCAATTTCTATGCATCATTATTAATTATTGATTATTGATCATCGTTGTCGTCATCATAAGTTGTGTCGTCGTTGTCGTTGTCGTTGTTGTTGTGTCGTTGCCGTTGTGAAGGTACAGGCAAATAAAAGCAGCGTACACTGGTAAGTGATAATAAACTTTATATTACAAAAGGTGTAAAAAATATTTGTCTTGGCATCATACTGCTTATTGTACATTTCAACATTATGCGCGCGGCATAACCTTAAAGGTGATGTCTTAATTATCATTTGCGTCATGAATATAAATGCTGAATTTAAGGTAATAGTTAATAAAGCATCCGAACGCTCAGTACTCGATCAAATTACTTACATTCCTTTTTAATATGCAAACTGTTAAAAAAGCTTTTCGCGCACGCGCGCACACACACGGGCACGGGGACGGGGACGGGGACGGGGACGGGCACGGGCGCGCACATAAATAATTACACAGATAAAAGGTAAGAAAAAGAGCAGTGATTTCAGCCTGAAATATAGATTTATTTCTTTATTAAAAACTTTATATTAAATAATAGATGTTTTACTTTACTTTACTTTACTTTACTACATACTGTGGAAACTTTTAAAAATACATTATAAAGTAGTATTTACACAACTATTTACGTAAACCTTTAAGCTATTTAAGTAAAAATATATAAATTACATAATTTTGTAAGCTTATACTTTTTTAGTATTGTTGATTTTACTGAGAGCAAGTTTAGTTGGAAGGATTTTAATCCGAATAGACCCATTGAAGAAGTTGCTTTCGCATCTATATCATTACTAAGTATTTTCATATCATTATTGTTATGAATTTTTAAAAATAAACATTATAAATTGAGTTCTGAGACTGAATCATAGAGGAATTCTCCGTTATAATTAATGCACATTTAATCAACTAGTGATGCTTCTGATAAATAAAGCATTAATTTTTTTTTTAATTCCAGTTATTTAATAAATTTACAAAAGGTAAACAGCTCATTTCAATTCCGCTTATAATAAATAATCTTATCTGATATTCAGAAAATTTAATATGCTGATAAAATGATAATGACGCCAATCGTATTTTTTGCCATTAAATTTTTCTTCTATGGGATTACGAAGTTAATAATAACATTATTAATCATTCAAGAATAATGGCGTATTAATTTTTTCTTACCTTTTAACCCGTACGATTATATTAAGGAGGCAGATAATAAACAATTAGTCTCTATTACTTAATATGAAATTACAATAAATTTTAATCCAAGTTAATGATAATTATAAATTTTTGTACGTAAGCTTATTTACGGTAATAAGAAATATTTTAATTGAAAAAACGTATTCATTTTTTTTATGAAGTATAATCCCTGTCATTGGTATTGTCAATTACTGGTTTCCTTGCAAATCCTATAGGATAAGGTATGTTGCAGATTACGAATTAATTTGATGCATCGAGTGTCAGGCTGGAATTTGATTAAAATCTCAAATAATCTACGTAAATCATTACAATATATAAAGCTATTTTATTCTCTTTCTCTCTCTCTCTCTCTCTTTTCACTCTCTCTCTCTCTCTCTCTCTCTCTCTCTCTCTCTCTCTCTCTCTCTTTCTCACTCTCTTTCTCTCTTATATATATATATGTTTGAATAATTAATAATGACGATTGTCACAACGGATGAAATAGTAAAATTCTAGTTTGAAAGTGGATCAGCGTTTTAAATCTATTGTATTTTCATGACATTTTCGATAAATATTCATTGGGAATGTATTTTTTCTGTTATTCTATCGATTTTGAAAACTTTTTATTTATACGAGAATATTGGCGGATCGGAAATTCCCATCCCATAATCTTTAATACGAATATTAAAATCTTATTTAAGAAATTGTATTTAAAAAGGTTTAACTACACGAAAATCCCTTTCTTATATATGTATAGACGCGCGCACTCGATGTGAATAATCACCCTGTACAATTTGTATTTCAGCGTATTCTCTTGTGGACGTGGGATACGATGTTTGGCTTGGAAACAACAGGGGCAACATCTACTCAAGAAACCACACGTCCATGAATCCTACCGATCGCTACTTTTGGGATTTTAGGCAAACAGCTCTTTATCATTTCTTTTTATACATTTTAATATGATTAAACGCATTGAAATAGTATAAGTACGATTAACTAAGTAGATGACCATAGGTTTTGATTTTTGTTTTCAAGTTTATGGCTTATGAAAAATAAAAGACAAAAAAAAAGAAATAACTTTAGTCAAGGTAAGAATAATAATTATCGTTGGCGTTATAAAATAATAATTTAAAATGATTTGCGTAACGGGAAATTCGGTCGAGGTTTTTCGAAAATTCCTTTACAAATTTACTTTTACAACGGAAAGGAAAGGTATCAAGTAAGTACACATCGTCGCTGAGGGTTTGCCACGTGACATTTCCTGAGCTTAAGAAGCTAAAGAATTTATTTTATTGTATTGATAAATATTTGCTTGCCGAATGAATTTCGAAGGTAAAGTTTATAAAGTAAATATTGGCATTTGACATTTATGGTTCTATTTATACATTAAATATTTCATTGTAGCCGATTCGAAAAGTGCATAATGTCTTGCATATATAATAATGCTGAATATAGAATGCTCGGAGGCTGAAAAGGCTTAGGTAAACATGGCGAAAACGTTGAGCATCGTACGTAGTTATAAAACAGCAAGTCTTGGGACGATTATGGGAAGATGCTTACCATAGAGTTTGTGCTTTACTAGCGAGTGACAGCCATCTATTACGTTTACCCAAGTGTAATCTACTTAATGAAGCTTTTCGGAACTTAAAAATCGATACGTAATACTCGTCGAGCGTTCGCTAATGGATGTTGTCAGTTTTTTTTTTTTTTTTTTTTTTTTTCACTTTATTTTTTTTTTTTTTTTTTTTTTTTATTTTAATTGGCTCGAAATTCAAAAGCTCCGGCTGTGAACCGGGATGTGAAATCTACATAAACGTCGTAGAAAGATTGGCAAAGTAAGCGCTCTCAGCTAGTCCGGAGTTCATGTCTGGAAGTTCTAATCCGCGGAAGTGCGCGTGTTTCTTAATGGTTCAATAATTCGGCTGAAATTCAAATATCCTGTAAAATGCAAAATGCAGGATCCGTTTCGAGGCAGAAGCGGCGCTATTTTACAATAATTCAGCTGTCTGACGAAAGAGACGGAAGAGGTAGGACGCGTAGTCGCTTCGGGTTCTTGTGCCTCGAGCGGCTCTACGAGAGAGAGAGAGAGAGAGAGAGAGAGAGAGAGAGAGAGAGAGTGGGTAGGGGGTTGGGGGAGTGTAGACCAAGGGCGCCGAGAATTAAACGGCTGCGCTAATCGGGCTGTTACAGCTACCACGAGCTGGGGATATACGACCTGCCCGCGTGCATCGACTACATCCTCGAGAGGACGGGCCGAGCCTCGATCTTCTACGTGGGCCACTCGCAGGGGACGACCCAGTTGCTCGTCATGGCCTCGGAGAAGCCCCAGTACAACGCGAAGATCACTCTCGCGACCGGCCTCGCACCTGCAGCCTTCACGGGCTACCTGCGCGGTCCCATTACGCAACTCACCAAGTTGACATACTTTGGCGTGGTGGGTTACTTGGTTACGCTCACCGCGGTTCTCACGGCCCTCACCCCCCCAAAAGGACTGCCGTCCTCTTATTATTATTATTATTACTATTATTCGCCAGCTATTTAGCTGGACAGGCGTCTCGAGAGAGAGAAAGTGTTTTTCTCCAGTGGCTGCTGATGCAGCCCGTCAAGCATGGTATCCCATGTTCCCGGCACGTGCCTCTTTTCAAATGCACTCGCCTCGCTTTAATTATTTATTATTGTGCTGGACTCGGGCTCAACGGAGTTGATTTACATTAGGCGATGATTCCCCGGCTTGGCGCGCACGACTTATCTCGATCGATGTAAATACGAGATCGAGATAACGCTCTCGCGCACTCCTTTTACTTTCCCATCCCTTTATTCTAAGCCGTTGATTAGAATCAACGAGCCGACGACTTTTCAACAGCGAGTTTCTCTCCAATAACCTTCGATTCATAAAAGTAAAAACTACGGTATCCCATCAACTCTTCCGATACCTCCATCTTACAAAGACGATATAACAATCTCCAAAGCATTCGTTTACTAATCATTAACATAATTATCTTATTCCTCAGCTCTTTTTCTATCAATTTCCTTATCACCATCGCATCGGCGTGCGCGACCAATATTGTGTCACTCTATACTCATTATCCGATTCGATCTATAAAGATCTCTCATTACGCATTTATTGTTGATACTTCAACGTTTACTTAATTACAAGCCTAATCTTGAATAAATATTTTTCAAAATATTTTACTCCCTAATCCACTCTTAATCACAATCGGCTCTATTAATTATTAATTTCAGTCTTTGTTTTCACCGTTAATACCGCAAAAACTTATAATACCTCGCCGTCTCGGTATATTTTTTTCTTCTTCTTTTTTCTTTTTCTTTTTTTTTTTTAGATAATGTTTTGCATACTTGGCCGCAACTCATTTTTTCTTTCTCATTTTTGTTATTATAAATTTTGCCTACTCATTATAAAGAGTAAATAGCGACTCTTGTTATTTTAAATTATTTTGTCGAAGCAAGATTTTCACTCTCCCTCTCTCTCTCTCTCTCTCTCTCTCTCTCTCTCTGCCAGCCAACTTATTGTCTCTTGCTCCTCTACTCGGCTTTTTTTCTCATGCTAATTTGTTTTTCTTGCTTTTTTTTGCTGAATAATGATTCTGCACTTCTAACGCAACGTTTATATTTATTGTGAGATACGCTTTTTCTTCTCATTTCTAGAATAAATTTCAGGATAACTTTCTTTCGAAATTTTATTTGCATTCAGAGCTAATGTTTTCGATACGCTGCTACATACATTTGAATTTACTTTAAATAAACTCTTACGATTATCAAAATGTCGAAGATTTATACTGCAAGAGCTGTTTTTTAGTAGAAATTAATATAAATCAAAGGTGGATTCGGAAATTTCTACTCGGAAGATCCACTCTAATATTATATACTTATCAAGAGTTTGCTCTCTTTTTTTTACTAATTCATTCATTTATTTACAAATAACGTGTACGAATAATTGATCTATTTACTAAACCCACCAATCATTTAATACTACGACGGATTTATCGAAAACAATAGTTGCGGTAAGAGGTATTTTCACTAATCAGAGGATATTATCAAAGGCTCGTAGGCAAGGCGTTAAGCTTGTTTTTTTTATTCCTATTACTCACCATTGATAAGAAACGATGAACTTTCTTGTAAATAAAAATAAGATTTTAGAATTTCCAACGGATCGGGACAGATTTTCCTTACATTTTATTTTAATTTCCTTCTCAAAATCGATATTATTGTCTTAAACGTAAAATCTTTTTACGTACTAAATTTATGCAGAAATACATTGCCGGTCAATTATAAATATTTAAATGTACATTTTAATAAATAAAACCCAACCAACTAACATTTTATAACTTGTGTTCTAAGATTATATGCACCGATGCACTTGCTTTAACTTCAGCTTATTTACACAAAGCCCAATGAATATTGTTTTTAAGTAATAATACTTTTAAAACTAAAGGTAATTTTGGTAAATTTTTGCAGTGGGTAGGAGAGAACTTCGGTTATCCGGAGCTGGGATCGCGCTCCCGTTGGGGCAAGTTCATTTCGAAACTCTTTTGCCAAAGTGCCGCGCCAACGCAAGTTTTTTGCAGTACCAAGTTCTATCTGCTCGTCGGATTCAGTCATGAAATCGACCTAGTGAGTCTTCGTATATTTTTAAATGGAATAATTCACGTACCCTTCGATATAACTAAACCTTGAGTAATTATAATGACACATGGCATCGATAAATCTTTAATTTTTAAACAATTCATATGTAAATATGCGCGTTAACAATAAAAAATGGTCATATTTTCATAACGTCGGAGCCATTGCCGACTACATTTGTATAATATGTCTATAAATCTAACGGTAATGTAGATTTATAAAAATCGCACGTACGGCTTTATAAAATAAAAATAGAATCTGCAGGATATGTAAAAAAAAAAAAAAAAAAAAAATTCAAATGTAAGATAGACTTTCGTATTAAAAGTATCAAAAGTAATGTGACAATTCTCGATATCCTTTCCAGGATAAATTCCCGGTGATTCTTGGTCATATACCAGCTGGAGCCTCATGGAAGCAACTGATTCACTATGGTCAAGGTTACATTAATCCTGGCAAGTTCGAATTCTCTATTTGAATATATATATCATAGATTGAAGAATAAAAATTCACGTGGAATTATAATTTACAGACACTTTTCGCCCCTTTAACTACGGGGATAGTAAGAAAAATATTCTGTTGTACGGGTCGTCCATACCGCCACCGTATAATTTACAATCGATAACAGCACCACTCGCGTTCTTTAGTAGTGATAGCGACTGGTTGGCTACATCTAAAGTACGTTTGTGTATCCCTGTTAGAATTCTAAATTACTTTTACTATTTATATTTACTAATTCTTACTATTTTTATTTCCAGGATATTGAAGTATTAACAAACAAGTTAAGCAGCGTCGTCTACCATCAGCAGATATCGAAGCTTTTCAATCATTACGATTTTTTATGGGGTCGAACGGCCCCGCAAGTGATTTTTGAGCCTTTGATAGATTTAATGGAGAAGTACCGATACTTAGAATAAGATGTATTTTTAAAACTATTCATTCATATGCCAGTATGTGTTCAACAAAATTATTATTGTAGTTGTAACGATTGTATTGTTCTAGTCATTACGAAAAATTATAATGAATGTCATTCGTTCGAGATAAATTAAATGTAAATAATAATAATAATAATAATAACAATAAAATATAAAGAAATATACGCGGTTGGTTTCCTTGTTGATATTCGAGTGCATTCCTCACGAGGCGTAAACAAAAAAGAAATGTTAGACTTTCTGCGCAGAAATGTCAAATTGATATAAAGTAATCTAATTAAGAGATACCTATCAGTTTAGGGTATCTTTATCGATGTCGCACTAAGAAAAAGAATTATGTAGCTCAGTGGTAAGGAAAAGCTGATAATGTAAATTATCTGTTATGATGCATGAATTAGTAGGAGAATAATTAATCAAGGGCGCTAAGACCAATTAATCGTCTCAATACCTATTTTTCGTATTTATACATTCAACCTTATTTAGGTTATTATTTACCTTCTGCAGTTACGCAACAGATCGAACAAATTATCCTTGTTCTTTTTTTTATATGACTTTATTATGCACTTGTCCGTAAATTGAAGATGCTCCTTAAATTTAGGGTTCCCTGTTAGAGCTCGAGGTGCTCGAGTCGGGTATCCTAAAGGATTCTTCGTTTTTCAAGGTTATCCAGTTCCAATGGTTTCTCATTCAAGAAAAAAAAGGAAGGAAGGAAGGAAGGAAGGAAGGAGAAAAGTATCGCTTACACTCGAGGGCAGCGACGAGTCGACGTACTTGTACTGACCTGTGGGTGACCCTGGACCGCGACGTCGTCAACCCGACGGAAGCCCTCTCGTCCGCCTTCCCTCCACGTCCATCTCGACGCGAATCTAAAGCTCCGTCTCTCGAATCTCCGCGCGAATGCACGCGAACGTCTCCGTTTAAATATTTAAATTCCATTCGCTACTTCTCCTTTATATCTGAGGCGCACATTGTAACGAATGTTTTCGAACTATCATTCTTATCTTTTTATTTTTTGTTATTATTATTATTATTATTATTATTATTAAAAATAGTGCATTGCATCGGTGTCAAGTTTTTAAATATATTTTTCTCCCGTTCTCTACTATTCCCTGCCGTTTTCACACTCTTATACTTACACTTATAAAAGTAAATTTTAATTCGATTCATTATTTGGTTTCGCGTTCCCATCGTTCCTCGCAATTTCGTTACATATTGAATTAACAAATACAACTCATTCATTATCAATTGGTTATGAGTTCTGTATTAAACGACAAGACAAATTCATTTTCCTTGCTTCCTTACAAGGAATTAGATTGACAACCATTCCCCTATTCACCGTTAGTAAAAAAATATTATTTATTTAATACTATTGTCTATTAGTTATAAATTATTAGTAACTGTATGCCAGTAAAAATGTATGGATACTCGATGATCAATCAATTGATGGATTCTTCCTTCGAATTTATTAATAAACCAATGTCTAGAAAATTCAACATCTTATCGTATATTTGTTATCTATTCGGTCTATTCGGTATTTCTTTTATTTATCAACTCCTTAACAAAGGCAATCATAATATTTTATAATTATTTCCTGGAGACACGGTAAAAATAATTTATTACTTCTCATTTCTTATCAATTACCTTCCGCTAATCGATACACATATAAATGAGTGTACATAGATTTACCAGTAGATGGCTATGTTGGTGTAAGGACTTTTATAGTTTTATAACTACAATATTTTCACTCTTTTTGCTTATCTCGTAGTTTAAAATGATTGTATCTATTGACCGTCGTCCATCGGTCACCTTCCTCTAATATTAGCTTCTATTACATTTTATTAATATATTCTTTCAACTGGTACTTGATTCCTTTGTTCCACCCCCGATCATCAAATACGACTATGCCACATTTTTTCACGTATCACAATGGCTTCGATCGCTCTTAAAAGATCTACCGGTTTTTTTACATATAACTGGATTAGATAAAACATTATAAGGGATTGGTAGTAATATAAAGCGCGACTTGGTATATCATATCAAATACAACAAGAAGTGTATAAAGTTGTATGTTACGCTTTTCGAGTTGGGAATTTATTTAGTCGGGAAATATGGGGAAACTTGGCTTCGTAATTAACTTACTCGCTGCAGCCTTTGTGGGGACTTTAACGCTCGCTGATTCTGTTTTAACGGAAGATGTTGATATTCGGGACAATTCACTTTACAAATTTATAGGATTAAACTTCACGCTTACGCATAAATCTTTCCAAAATTATGAAAATGAAATTCCTGACTTTACCGAGGTAAGTTCTGTTTTGCGCATACATTCACGCTATTATTTCTCCCTCTAATGCTTCATATATTCATCTTCACGTGGTTGTATAATCTAATTTATTATTCTTAATTTGATTAATGAGAACTTCGAATCAATATTTGAAAAACATTAATTTGAAATGAAATCTAGCAATGACCATTATAAATGTATAAATTAAATAATTTAGTACTTTACTTAGTACTTTCCATTTAGTTCATTTATAATATTCGTCATTTAGTTGAGTCAAAATTTTTGTTCTCGAATTCTTAGGAGGAATTGGTAAAGCATTATGGATATGGATTCGAAAGTTATGACATTGAAACAGTGGATGGCTATATACTCGAATTACATCGATTGTTGCCTAAATCAACAAATTTTAAGAAGAAGCCTGCCGTACTTCTTCAGCATGGAGTGCTCTGTAGTTCCGTTGATTGGGTAGTTACTGGACCTGAAAATGCTCTCGGTAATCGAACAATTCCTCATTTACGTTAGGATTACTAAGTTTTTCCATTTCTCGAGACAGGTGGAATCGTATAATTTTAAAATTACGCTATTAAAAAGTAATAATTTCACAATATAACGATTGCGTTTAGCTTTTCAGCTCGTCGATGCTGGTTATGACGTATGGCTGGGTAATATCAGAGGAAACTTTTACTGTCGGAAGCATAAGTACTTAAAAACAAATGAGTCGGAATTTTGGGATTTCAGGTACATGTCCTAGTTAACCTTTGATCTTTTTTTTTTTTTTTTGTCGATATTGTTTAATGACATTCGCGTGCGTTCGCAGTTGGCACGAAATCGGCATATACGATCTGCCAGCGATAATCGATTTCATTCTAAAGGAAACGAAGGAAGAGAAGATCTTCTACATCGGACATAGCCAAGGGACAACGGCTTTTTACGTTATGGCGAGTGAACTGCCGGACTACAACGATAAAATACTGGCGATGTTTTCACTGGCGCCGATCGCCTTTTCATCCAGAATGTTTTCGCCAATCCTTAAATTCTTAGCCGAGAATACTAAAAAGTTAGAAGTGAGTAATTATCGGCAGCACATCTGTCATTTATATTACATTTATATGAGAAAAGCCACCTCTCCGTTCGTCCTAGCTTTGAATAGTTTTTATAGGAAAGCTAAAGCCATTCGTTATTAGTTATATTATGAATTGACACGAAAAATATTTCAGATAGTGACTAATCTCTTTGGCGTGGATGAATTCAAGCCTACGGGTGAGTTTTTTAAACAATTCACATCCGCGGTATGTAACCAGAATTCGACTACAGCGCCGGTGTGCAGCAATGCCGCCTTCATAATTGCCGGCTACGACGATGAACAATTAGATAAGGTGAGGTCGTTTTCCAATTGCAAATCATTTAATTGTTCAACTCGATAATTTAATATTGTTTTTAATTTCGTAGGAAATAGTTCCATTCATTTTGAAACACATACCCGCTGGTGCAAGTACCAAACAATTCACACATTATGGTCAAATCATCCATTCAGGTAAACTACTTACTGAAGCCAATAAATACCTCCTAATAATACCTGCTAATAATTCGGATCTCGATATTATGCCGTTATCGTTTTGTCACAACAAATACTCGCTTCGTGTATAATTTCGCTTTTAATTCGCAGGATACTTTCGGAAATTCGATTACGGATTATTAGGCAATCTGAAACGATATCGTAAACTATCGCCACCGTCTTATAATTTAAATAATATAAGAGCTCCCATGTCTATACATTACAGTCACAACGATTGGCTCTCGGATCCAAGGGTTAGTCATCTTCATTTTTTCAAGCACTTTCTTTATTCAAATAGTTTAATCATTTAGTCTAATGAAAATAATTCGGTGAATTTAATTTTCAAAGGACGTGGAAAAACTTAACAGAAAACTGCCTAATGTTATTGGAAAGTTCCTCGTGGATTACGAAAAGTTTAATCATCTAGATTACCTCTACGCCATGAATGCCAAAAGCATTTTGTATGACAAAATTCTAAGTCAGATGGAAGAAATTCAAAGTTGATGACACTGACACATCTTGTAGACCCAACAGTTCCATGTAGTAATGTAAATATTAATTTTTTAAATAAAATGCTTTTATAAAATTACACAAACGCTAGATTTTATCAAATCCTAAACATATAAGCTCTCCTATTTTTTTATTGCATTATTCGTGCCGATTATTTCTTTGCTAATTTATTGAAAATTCAATGAAAAGTAATAGCGCGTTAACGTTAAACATTCTTCCAATGAATACAATAACGAGAGAGAAAGAGAGAGAGAGCGTAACATTTACATTAAAAGGAGAAATATTTATTCTACGTCATCGGCAGAGTAATTGCATCTACTTCAATATTTCTGATACGAAAGTAATCTTTTATTTTTACATCATGGCTCACTGTACGTTTCAATAGAAAAATATTTCTATTCGTACAACACGAACAATACACATTTGTGATCTTCAAACCATAGAAGCACAGAATAAACGTACATCTTTAATTTCAATGACTTTTTTTGTATACTCAAATTTATTTCTGCCTGTCTATGTGCTCTTCTTATCGTACTGAAATTATTATATTTTCCACAATTATGTTAAGTTTTTCTTAAATTTTTTTTTTATTTTGACTATAAGTGTACGCGTATCGTGTACATACAATTACTAATTCGATTAATATAAAAGTAGGATTAAGTAATGAAAACCTGAATTTTCGCAAATAACCTAAATCTGATCTTATCTCAAATTTTCTTGTATTCGCAACTTTTTTATCAGAGTATTGCTAATTTGGACATTATTTATTACGTATAGATACTAGAAATCTTAGTAAATACGAAATAAGCCATTCACGCAATCATTGTATTACTTAAACTGAATATTTTACAAAAAACATATTTACAAACTCTTTTTACTGAAATACTCCATTTGTCCTCGATAAATTTTATATAGAAAATGCGGCTGATATTTTCCGAACGAAAATATTTAGAAGATTTATCTTGCAATTTTTTCTTTTATACGCTTTTTAAGAAACTTGTTAGAAATAGGATGACAGAATATCGATACAACGACGATAAAAACAAAATCTATGGAATATTTTTTCAAACAAATTAAAAATAATGATATAAAAATAATGAATGATGATTATCTTTGCAAGATAATTGCATTAAAAAATTCTGTTTTTAATATAGCATATAATAATTTATATAGTTGAAATTAAAGATCTTTTAAAATAATATCTGATGCCAACGTAAGTGACGAGTACTAGTAAAGTCAATTATTTCTTCCAATTGTTTATAATTCTAATATAATTTTAATAATTATAAAATTAAAAACTCTAAAGTTAGGATACGATTAATTCGAGAAAGATTTTTTAATAGAATTTTCATATTTTTTGTGCTTTATTTTATATTTAGTTATACATAATTTAGTTTTAAATTTAAAACGAATATTAAAATAAATTAATTAAGAAATGCAATTAACTGTTATCATATATAGAAAGCCATGTGCTTTCTTGTAGTGCTCGAGCATCATGTTTATGAAATGATAAATTTCAATTCTTAATCAAATGAAAATACTTTGACTCCAAGAAAATTTTTTTTAATCCCTTTAACCCTGTTATTAAATTATATGAAATAGAGAATTAAAAATAATGTTTTTAAGAAGCAAAATAAAGATATTCAAATATTTCCAGTAATACGGTATTAAGTATTCTAAAAAAAAATATAATAATTTACTTGAATAGAATTAGAAATTCATAGCTGAAGATTTTTTATATTAAAATATTCTTTTATAAATTCCTGCTTTAAGCTATGAATCATTCCAAGTTCTATTTATATTTTCCTATTTTTATGCAATTACCGATCGATAAAAAAAATTCATAACGGTATTAAATAAATAAACATAAAAGAATGCAATATCCGTGACTAAGAATACTAATAAGTGGGAATAGCAGTTAATATAAATTTTTTTTGGATCATTAAATTTACATAAATTTTAAATTATTAAAATTTTAACTTGAATTATAGATATGGAATTTTATATTATACCACATGATGATAGCCATGACGTAATAGACGCCGGATGACGATAATTTTTATATGTAGCCTTAATTATATCTTGATTATATCTTGTCTTGTTAACCAATAATTGAAAAGTAATGTTCATTTCTTAAATTTATACAAAAACAATCATGCCTAATAAAAAATTATCAGTTTTGAATAACTAGTATTACTTATTATAAGACTAATATTACTGGAAGAAAATATTATTTATTTTAAATATAAATGTTCGGTTATTATAAAATTACGTCATTTTATACTTAAAAATATTTAATTTTTAATCTTAAATTATAGGAATGTATTTGTAATTAATTTTATTTTATACTGGCGAATATATTATGTATTAATATAAACTTTAATACGGTAATAAATTAATTTAATATTAAATTTATTAAGGATGTAACGCTTCGAAGTTCAGTCATATTTATATCATTCGTATGAGGCTATTGGGTAACAACGAGCAAAAACAAAAAAAATTACTTTACTACTTTGACTGTAATTATATCGTGTAATATCTGAAAAATAATAAGCATCTAATTATTATAAATTTAATATTAAAAGTCAAAAAAGTTAATTCGATATGGGTAAAATTGTAGTTTTGGTATCGCCTTAAATAAAATAACGTAAACGTGTATAAAAATGATATAACAAATAACATATATTCGAGTTGTTTAAATTCAAAAAATTTCTCAATGAATTGCATGATATTTTGATATTTTTGATTTTATCTGATGCATGAAAATATTTAGTAATGATAATGCACACACACACACACATATATATATATAATACTTGATAAATATATAATATTGATATTATAAGATAGCAAAGCATTATAAATAATTGTATATGTTTACAGTATAATTTTAAATTATACAATATTAGTTATTATTAAATTTTCATTTATTATATAAATTTTATCGTTATTAGTTATAACATAATATTTTGAAAAAAGATAAAAATAGGAAGACTCAACTTGAAAATCCTGTAGAATTCATTTTAATTGTATTATATGTCATCAGTATATCATCAATGTATGGATTATAAGTACTTTTTATTTTATTTCGTGATTTTGCAAATGAAATGCAATTCCATACAAATGTATAAATGATGAATAGTATGGGTACGGCGATTCATATTTGCATTACCAAGGGAAATAATAACAGTAAATGAAAAAGTATTATTTTAACGTGATATTAACGGGATCTTGATGAAGCCCGGAATCATTAATCCCAATTGACACATCGAATATTCTCATTGTCGTCGTGGATCTGGATTTTCTATTCTATCTCTTCCGCAATAAAATCTACGCCTTTGATTCCACGAAAAAAAAAGAAGAAGAAAATGGGCTTTAAAAAATTGCTTCGATCCGATAGTCGGCCGATAAATGAAAACGATGACTGACTATCGTTGAATTTGTCTTGCTGATCGGCCACGATATTCAGCCCGCGGCTTAATCCTCGCTCTGGAATAATTTAGATTTCGCGAGGAAGAAAAAGCTTTGCATTATAATGCGGCAAAAGTCGCGCATCGGCGATACTCACCGGCTACGAGATTACGTACGATAACGATTTTGCCTATAAAAGGTGCGCGAGGAAGAAGATAAGGATCGATAATGTACGTAGACTGCGTGCGACATACTGATAAGCCTAATAAAGCCTACCGTAATACGTCTTAATAAGATTTCTTAATAAATCCAATTTGGTAATAATGAAGTTCAACGATGTCTTCGTGCATTTATCAACGAGATCGGATCGATTCGCATTCGATCGATCACAAGCCGAGCATGTATCGATAAGAATTCAAAGCATGAGCGATTAGTACTTTTGTCATCCTCGCCTCGAGATGCCTGATACGACGACGTAGGGTATATAAACTCGTAGCCAGACCGGCCAAGGCGACGTTACGTGTAATTGTGCTCCCGATCAAGACATGGAACGGGTCGGCGTTATAGTGACCTTGTGCTTCTCGGCTTACGTCTCGGCTTTCCTAGACAATGAGATTACCTTACCCCCGGGAGCTCTCAAGTCTTCGGAACTCATCGCACTCGATAGCATTACACCTCACAATCTGAATTTCACTCATATATTATCGACTCTCCAGGACAATTACTACGCGAACCTCAATGCCGTGAGTGTAACTCCCAAATCCACCCCCTCTTCCTCCCTCCCTACCTCCATCCCTCCCCACCCCCATCTCACCAACTCTATCCTCAATTTATTCTTCTTCTTCTTCTTCTTCTTCTTCTTCTTCTTCTTCTCTTCTTCTTCTTCTTCTTCTTCTTATTATTATTATTATTCATTATTATTATATACGCGCAAGTGAAACATTTACCCGCCGCATACGAATCCATGAGATTCGTATTGCTTTATTAAATTCACGTCACGGAAATTTTAGCCGATTTTTCCCCTCCTCTTTCAAGGGCTTTTCACGCACACGCCCGTGCGTGTGTGCGCGCGCGCGTATGTGTATACCGGCCTGGATCTTGTACATTTAACCGCGACATCTGCGTAGCTTTCTGTAGAATCAATGATTTACGTTAAAATTGAAAGAGGCGGTACGGCTGATAATAATTAATCGAGCGTCGTGTATTGTAGGTGGACATTATCAGGTTTTACAATTACAGTGCCGAAGTGCACACGGTCACAACGAAGGACGGATACATTCTTCAAATACATAGGATAGCGGGGAGGATAAGCGACCCCCGTTCTAAAAGTAAGGGGGTAGTCTTCCTTCAACATGGCTTGTTATGCAGCTCCATGGATTGGGTGCTCGCTGGTCCGGAAAAGGGTCTTGGTAAATCAATGAATATTATTTGGCTCCTTTGTGCTCCCTTTCTTCCCGCTAGCGTCTAACGCTTGAAATTCAATGCAGGATTCATACTCTCCGACGCCGGCTACGACGTTTGGCTAGGAAACGTTCGAGGCAGCAGATATTCTCGAAAGCATAAAAAGTACACGATTGACGAAGTGAAGTATTGGAACTTCGAGTAAGTTGCCGAATTCTTGGTGATTGTCTTTCGAGAGCAGGTTATTCATAGCCTGGATTTTCTTAACGAATGTTTCAGTTGGCACGAGATGGGCATGAACGATCTACCGACCATGATCGATTACGTTCTACACGAAACTAACCGTAAAAAGTTATTCTACATCGGACACAGCCAAGGAAGCACGGCATTTTTTGTAATGACGAGTCAACTTCCGGAATACAATAATAAAATTAACGCGATGTTTTCACTCGCGCCAGTAGCTTATTGTTCACAAATGTTCAGTCCAGTTTTCCAATTTCTTTCACGGATTATAAAGCCCATAAATGTAAGCTCTACCCGTTCATTTATTTAATGCATCTAAATAAGCTGACCGATAAAACCTGACGATAAATATTCTTTTTTTACTTACTCACGCACGTGCGTGTGTGCATTTGTATGTACAATGCAGCTAGTTACGAATTTCATCGGTATGTACGAGTTCAAGCCAACCGATACATTCTTTACCAAATTCGCCACGGAAATTTGCAAGGACAATTCAGCTCTGCAGCCAATTTGTATGAATGCGATTTTCTTAATTACCGGCTTTAATTGGGACCAGTTCGACACGGTAACTGCTCTTAAATATATTACTCGAATACTGCCACATTATAAAGTATTAAATATAAAGTTTGTTCGCTAAATATTCTGCCTTTCAATGTTATCAGGCACTGCTACCGGCAATCATATCGAACGTTCCGGCCGGTGCTAGTGTACGGCAATTTACTCATTATGCCCAGATCATCAAATCAGGTAATATAATAAATACTTCGATCAATTATCCGTACTTTCGTATGGATTGCGATCGAGCTCTTTTACTTCCTGCTTCACGCTCGTATTTTAGATAAAATGTTAAGAAATGAATCAGCAGGAAAAGTAATATAAGCAATTAATTACAATTAATTATTAATTGTAGGATATTTTCAACAATACGATCACGGGCTGTGGGGAAATCTGGTAGAGTACCACAGCTTGGAGCCGCCGCTGTACAACTTAAAAAATGTTAAAGCTCCAGTTTCCTTGCATTACAGTATGAACGATTGGCTCTCGAATCCGATGGTGAGTAAACAATGAACTCTTTACGCAATCTACAACAAAGACTTTTAAATAAATATTTACGCATGGTTATATCGTGGATATAGATATATTTAATGTAAAATTAAACTGTTTGTGCAGGACGTGCAAAAGTTATACTCGAAGCTTCCGAATCCTATTGGGAAATTCCGCGTTATCGACAACAAATTCAACCATCTCGACTATCTTTGGGCGAAAGACGTTAAGGACCTTTTGTATAAAAAAATAATGAGTATTATGTTGCGTTACAAGGATTGACAGTAATCTCAATGGTTAAATTTAATATAATACTTTTGAAAGCCAAAAATATATATAAAACGAAACTAGTCGACTTTCTTTCAGACAATATTTAATTGCTTCTTTTTATATTTCTCTGTAGTAGGCTTTATACAAACTTTATCCAAAACACGCGCACACGCGCACCTACACGCACAAGTGTCATAAATACCTACCTAGTCATTATGGAATATCGAACGAAAATTATAATTTTTTATACTTTGAATAAATAAAACTGAATTGTGTTGCGCTTTATAGGCAGCACAGGCAAATAAAGCTTCCCTACAGTGTTGGCATTCGTATAAAATTATTGCATATATATTATAAAATCATCGCGCTGACATTCATAAATTAGATAATTATTCTTCGAGCGAGTGCATTCGTCAAAATACGCAAATATTATGCTCGGAGCTATTGAAATCGACGAAATGCGCGAATATTGACAGTATAGACTGACTTTTTAATATCCATTAAAATTAATTATAACTATTATTGAAATCATTATCATTTTCTTGGACTAATAATCATTTATAATTATAAAATTAATTCGCGTCGTTTTCTTATAAAGTGATGAATTATTATTTAACCCACGTTACTTGGGAATCCAGCACACGTTGCAATCGTATTTATAAGCAAATAACGGCCTTGAATGAGATACACCAAGCACTACGTATCTTATTGATAATGTCATAGTACTCATAATGGTGAATTTGTAAAAAATAATAAAAAATGAATTTTTAAAACAGAAAACAGCAAATATATTTCAAAAAAAAAGATGCCAAAAATATATAAATTCAAGGCTATGCATGCAGAATGGCGAGCCTATTCATGTACATGTACATATAAAAGCAACCATGGACTTAGTTGGTAGATTAATTCGCAAAATACTCGTATTGTAAATAACAAATACAGTTCTAGTGTTAACGCGAGATAAATTATTATTATATAACCCTTACGATATAGATACGCGCTGTTCTTGTAAGTGTAAGCTTGAACTTTCGAGAAGAAATCGTAGCATCTGTTGTTCAGTCGGGAATTCTTTCAACAACGATTGACTTGTAATGGAAACTTTTTCCCCGACGCGTATATAGCGAAGATAAAATTATAGCGCAAATGTAAGAATAAAAATCTCGTACTAGAAATTGAACGTCATAGGTTGCGCAGCCGCGAAGAGACAGACGCGCGCGCTCATGTGTACGTACATCCGTTGGAAAAAGTAAATAAATTTAATTTTTGTAAATACTCTAACATTATATAACGCATTATATATATATATATATATCATGAGGTAGAGTTGAAATATTAATAGTTTGAAAGATAAGGATCGAAAACGTGTTTCTCGCGCGACCAATCGAACGATTCTCGTCCTTTGACTTATTCGAAACAAAAAATAAAAAAGATACCGTGAGATAAAGCTTCGTAAACAGTCACAGGTGCGAAGAACCTTATCATCGTTTAAAATAATACAAGTGAACCGTGATATCCCACGAGATTGTAATCCGTAAATTTAATCAAAACATTATCGATAATATATATATATATACATATATATTACAGGATAGTGAATATCTAATCGAACGGATCGAACGAATTCGAAATATTGGAATGTAAGCCGAACTTCTTTATAAGGAATAAGTAAAGTAAGAAGCTAGTACGCATAGACGATAAGAAGACCGAGTAGGCAAAGTTTTGAAAGTATAAATGGGATTCGACAATGGCCGGCTGAGAAAAGTTTGGAAAGGAAAAAGCTCGAGAGTAGCGTAAAATTGCGGATGGTCAGAGCGGCGAGAGTCGGAGCGCCCGCACCGGCGAGAAGCGCGTCTTAGGACTCGCGGGTGTGACTCAGAGTGGGTGCGCGAGGAGGAGAGTGAGACGTAGGCAGGCAGGCAGTCAAGCAGGCAGGCAGGCAGGCAGGCACGCACGCACGCACTCACGCACGGTTTTGCGTTATTATCGTTAAATAGAACAACGTAGAGGGAATATCGTAGCGGGTAACGGCGTCAGAGTTCACGGGGTCAAGATGCGGCGCGGAAGCGAGTCTTCCTTCAGTCGACGATTGAGTTCTGCTCGTACGCGGCCGGGGAAAAGCCGAGGACGGAGAAAGAGGGACAGAGACAGAGACTGAGACGGAGAGAGGGAGAGAGTGGCGCGCGCGCGCGCGCGCGCACCAAGCTTTACTACTTCAATAATATACAGTGCCGGTTATTGCGGCCGTTACAGTTGTTGTTGTTGTCGCTGTCGTTGTCGTTGTCGTTGTTGTTGTCGTCGTCGTCGTCGTCGTCGTCGTCGTCGTCGTTGCTATCCTCGCTCTTATCGGGCACCCGAGCCGAGCCGAGCCAAGCCGCGAGTAGCGAGCCCTTCCTGGAGATAAATGTTGGGACGCTGCCGAATCGCTTCGAATGTGGAATTCCTTTGTGCTCTGTGTTCAAGTAGTCTATCCTAGGTTTCAGTCTCAAATCTCATGAGCATTATTTATTTTATTTGCCTTTACTTCTCACTCACCAAGAGTATGTAAAGCACGCCTTTTACAAACACCGATTGTCGAATCAATGCGTCTGGCCATTGTCTAACCTCTATTCCGTAAATAAACGCGACAAAATAAAAATCCAAATGCTACAATTCTTCGATTATTGTTAATGTTGTTGTTGTTATTATTATTATTGTTGTTGTTGTTGTTGTTGTTGTTGTTATTGGGAAATATCGGTAGCTGTGTACGCTGTTGGTCCGTACGTTTCAAGGCATGACGAATCGCTTTGTAATGTTATAACGGGAGCGACTTTTATAACTATTGTGCGGATGCTCGTACGAAATGAATTTAGATTCTTATTTTTGTCGCATTTTTATAAAACTTTCATTAAACGGGAGCCCAAATAGTATTATTTTTCTATGAAAGTATGCAATGTAATGACGTAGAAATTAAAGACCAAAACATTTGCAATAGAGTTATTTTGTAAAGTTGTGTTGCTTACGCTTTTAGATTAACCAAGAAGAAGAGGGTCATCATGTACACAATAACGTTCGTTATTCTTCTTCTCTTCACCGCAATTACAGTAATTGCAACTAACGATACGTACTTTGACACCAGTGGAAGTAATTTGGTATTTTTTTCAATTTTATCCACTCAAAACTCTTAGCTCTATTTCACATTCGCGTTATTTGAGACTCGGGGGAATTTCCCACTAATTAACTCACCGCCTCTTTGTTATTTATATTTTTCTCTCTTTGCAATTAAATAAATTTGAAAAAACAATTAGGCTCCGAGAAAATTCGTATCGGTAATGTACAATCATTCTCAGTGAATATTATTCTTTCAAGCTATTCAATGTATTTATATAACGGAATATTTTGCAAAATTTTTCTTAAATTTTAGCTTTTCGCTAAAAGTATTATAATCTGGGAATAGAAAAAAAAAATATATATATATATATCGCTCACGCGGAGACTTACTAGTGTACAAGAGAAATTTAAATGTTGCCAACAACAATATTAGTTAAATTTAATGTCGTGCATGCTTACATGAACAACAGTTTATTAGAAAACAATGACATAATTTATAAATCATGATTACTATATATATATATATATATATATATATTATTGTTGTTAGGCCGTATGATAAATCAGTAAACAGAGAACTATTATCACTAGTACATAAACATACTGAAAATCCACTCTTTACGATTACGTCAATAAATTAAATCTATTATTTTCTCTATTTTCTACAGAATAATATTAATAAAAAACAAAATAACATTGATAAAAAAATTATAAAATCATTCATGTATAATAATTGCTAATTTATTGATCCCGCCTTAAAACATAAATAATTAATAGCCATTTTCATTGAAATATTTACGGTATAAATTGAATACTACTGCTGTCGATCCAGTCATTTTTTAAATAACCTTATTACAATTACAAAGTTATAAATACAATAAAAGAAACTTCGCATCGTTAAGCTTTATAATAATTAAATTTTTATAATATCCATAGTAGAATGAAATATTTATAAATCTCTATAATTTTGAAATTCGGAGTCTAATGATATTCATAAAAAATGATGTCGAAATAACACTTTTATCAAATTACAAAGAAAATGAAATCCTGTTTATTTGAAATTGTCGTTCCATTTATTTAAATGCGTTGAATAAAACAATTTTCGATATTCATTTTCTTTTTTACGTGAAAAATAATTTTTTTATTCTTGTAATCGGGAAAATACAAAAAAAATGAAGAAATTACTTATAACGAAAATGTTACGGAGGTAGTTTTACTTTGAATAATATCAGTATCTAATTTTCGAGTAGTGCGCATCAAGAAGCACATCAAGATGATGACGTTGATGTGATCAAAAGAGAATATCACAATTACTTTAATATCTCTATTTGTGTTTTTTATAGCGTTTAGTAAAATACCTATCTTTCAAAGTATTTTAAAATCGGATATTATAAAATAAAGCTAATACAGGACCGAAGAAGGGTTAATTACATATTAAAAAACCGCATTCGATGTGGTTCGAAAATGTTTACATATACATTGAATTTCTATAATCTCATCGCGTGGGGTCAATCGAATAAAGTTATATTTTCCGATGCCAATTGTTTATTTCTTTATTTAATTGCTTTTCGAGTTCATAGATGAATGTCATTACTCAAAATACACGTTTTTAATTATATATATATATATATATTTTTTTTTAATCTTTATACATGCATTGAAAATATATCGAGGATAACATATGCTTTATTGGATATAACTGAATTAATTAAACTTAGTACCAGCTGAACGTACTTTCGGAATACGAGCTCGAGCGCTACGCATTTCCGCCGATTCTACCGTCCTCCGAGTCCGAGATCGATGACGACGGCGACTTGAAAAACGAAACTATATTGTACAGAATATCAGGGGGTCCGAAGTCACCGAAGAAGATTGGAAAGCAGCCGGTGTTCATAGAGGACGGGATCCTCTGCGACAAAGATCCTTGTGAAGTGAATAAGCCAAAAATTGCTGTCGGTAAATACGCTTGCACATTAAAATTAATTAATTGCTTATTGATAATAATTGCGGCGCATGCGTGAGAATAGATTTGGTTACGAGTGTGTGGCGTGCGATGAAATCCTTTGACCGGCCGTTCAAAGTCCACGTATACGAATTTGCGGAATCCCTGAAACTTGAAATTTCAACTTCCTATTTCCTTCGTATTTCTCATGCAGACAATGATATTTTTATTTTTCCAGCGTACATACTCGTAGATCGTGGCTATGACGTTTGGCTGGGCATCGGTAACTCCAGCATCGCCGAGAGCACGCTGTCGTAAGTGAAACGTAATCATTTGTTGGAAACGACTCGAAATGTATATACGGTCCCTCTCCTATATCCCTCCCCCCTCCCCCTCCCCATCTCGCTCTCTCGCACTCAATCCGTACGTTCACTCGTGCAGCAACCCCTTCCTTCCTCCCCCCCTTCTCACGCCATGGAGTGCGAATTCATCATGCATTGCGACTGTCGGCAGTTTAATGTTTTTTAGGAATGAAGAAAATGAAAGGAAGCGATTGGAACGCGTGGCTCAATACATACTCGCCTCCACTCAAGCGAGCGAATTGACGGTAATGGGTCACTTTCACGGTTCGGTGCAATTTTTTGGCATGACCGCGCCCCGCATTATCAAAGACGAACCGCAGGTGCGTTCTCCCATACCTAATGTCAAGTGCATTCTACCCGGCTAATTTAATGTAACCGCGGTCCTCGCCTTTTTTTTCAACGTATATAAAAAATTTGGCCCCCTTTCGCATACCCAACGATACTCCGAACGATTCGTTTCAATATACGATTCGCCATGTTTTTTTTTTTTTTTTATATATATAACGCCGTTTACGCGACGTTTAATACAAAAAAAAACATCCATATTATTAAATTGACTTTTTTGATTGAGAAGGAATGCTTAGACAACTCGTAAATACGTAAAAACTCGCTTCAGAGAATAGCAGAATTTTCTCAATTTTATTTAATGTACTCAGTAGTTTAACGGCTTAGAAGCTGTCTGTACGTTGTATTTAAGCACAACTAATGCCTACTAATATAATATAGAGCGAACGCGAGTAATTATTACTACTGGATTTTTATTTTTTTTAGTCGAGATTCTCTAAATGGTTGGAGTATATTCCAGGCGTCAAAACTATCAAGTCGCTGTACAAAAAAGGAACAGGTTTTCTCACAAGTACATTATTATAACTTTGCATGTATAACATTTTCTATTCGTCCAAGACCGTAATATAAGACTTTAAAAGTAAGGCTCGAGCCTTAACCAAGTATTTTATTTTACATGAGAATAATACCCTTCCGATCAATTAATTACCTACTTAAATTTACCTATGCTGCATTGCTTTCTAATCATAGATAATTTTTCTAACTTTATGTCTAAATATTTTCCTAAATGTTGTCAATACAACATTTTACCTTCTCGAGTCGAATATCATAATAGTAATAGTAATAGTAATAATAATAATAATAATAATAATAATAATAAGAATAATACATTATCTGTACGCTCTATATTTTTCAGGAGGTTATAATAATGTAGTTGATAGAATAGGACGTAAAATCCAGTACATTACTGACGACTCTAATATACGCGATTTAAAGGTAAGAAGAAATCATTTTTTGTTTATATAATGCTTTACTTGTTACTACAATTATTATACGAGAATAAGCGTAGAAAAATAACTTAGGATCCACTAATAACTACGACAGCTTCTGTCGTAAAAATGAAAGGCTGCAAGTTCAAACATTGATTAATTTAATTTCTTGCATAACTTTGTTTCGCTCTTATTTGAGTATTCGTTGCATTATTTATTGATACGATTCATGTATATACATATATAGCTGCCAGAATTAAGATTTTTCCATGTACATTAATCCGTGTATTTAATGCATGTCCTATGTATTATATGATTTATACTATATATTTGTAATGATCTATACAGCATTCGTACTTTCAAAACGTTTTGTAATCGTAAAATTAATAAACTGAATAATTTAAGGTATTTTATCGCATTTGACCACAAATCGATAACTCAATCCAGCTTTTTTTAGTAGTTAAAAGAGAAATATAAATGAGAAATGATAACCTATGATCCAAATAACCCTATAACGCCACATAATTTTCCACTTACAAAATGAAAAATTTATCAGAAATATTTATATCTGTCAAATCGATTTTTCGAAATTGCTTTCGTTTTTAAAGCTTGGATAAAAATGACCAAATGAATATTTCAATGCAAATGCTCGAGTCTCGCACGTATTTGATATGTATAACTCTTTGATAAGAATCAAATGACTGGAATTTTAATTTATTCCAAGATTATGTCAGTACCTGAGAACGAATATCTGGTTATACATGAATTTCTCTGATTTAAATTGTAATTGAACTAGCCGCGTGCTAACGAACATACATATATATATATATAAATTTAGATATAAAAGCTAAGGTAGTGCGTGAATGTTGCAAGGTGCGACTATTTTCTTCCTCGGCTACGAAGGAAAACGCACTTCACGTCTCGCGAGTAGCAACGTCCTTGACTCGCTTAACTCTTCTGCGCGGAGCCTTACTACACCAGCCAAACTCGCTTATAGCATTTAGCCGGATTGTAAAGCAATATCCAATTAATGTCGGCTCGGAGAAAAGTGGGGAATTATTTTTCACGAGAAAATTAAAAAATATTGCATCTGCAGACTCGGGAGGGACAAACAAGCCATGCTTTTTCATTTCATCTTATTCTTCATTAAGAATCAAGTTACATTTAATGGAACCGCTTTAACGAGACCACTCCTTCTTTAAAAAATGTATTTTATAAAACAGTTATCACGAGGATAATGAGACGTTTGGCATTCGGATAGAGAGCGTTGACATTGTTTTTTAGCTGTAATTAAAAAGGAAAACGTACCCTTGTTAGGCTTGAACGGTAAGGTTAAATTTAATTGACAAATAAAATCGGTATTGTCGAGCAATCGAATAATCGTCAACAATCGACGTAAAACTTAACGGATTTAACAAATTCGTACAAACATTTATAGTATTGGAGATATAAATAAATGCTGGATCGTATTTATTAGCGCATTTACTTTCAGAATACGGTGATGAACGCCTGGGGATTTATGATGAATATGGTCCTGCCTACTTTTACGATTAAGAATTTCTCTGAGATGATGGATCATCCGGACGTGTTTCTGGACACGGTGAGCAACAAAAATTCTTCAGGTTATCACTTGAGCGCAAAGTCTTTTAATTTAAAGGTCAAAAGTTTTTTGAAAGAAGGAGAAATGGGGGAGATGATGATGGTGGTGGTGGTGGAACGGTGGAATAGCGGAAGGGTGGAGGGAGTGAGTGAGAGAGAGAGAGAGAGAGAGATAGAGAGAATGTCTGACTACGAATAAGCTGACTCGAAGGATTTAGAAAAATTTTGTTTTCAGCCCAATACAAAAGTGATCCTAACTGATAATGAATTGCTTTGATTATATAGGCGCAGCTGATACGAAAAT
This sequence comes from Ceratosolen fusciceps, assembly GCA_018883505.1. Classification (NCBI taxonomy): domain Eukaryota; kingdom Metazoa; phylum Arthropoda; class Insecta; order Hymenoptera; family Agaonidae; genus Ceratosolen; species Ceratosolen fusciceps. Next base: position 7,190,926 of record RCIC01000006.1, on the reverse strand, counting down.
ACGGTTACCAAGCCGAATCCCACCAAGTCGAGACCGACGACGGTTATCTGCTGACGATACACAGAATACCGGGGAACGAATCGATACCAGCACCGAACGGCAAGCCCGCGGTCCTCCTCCAGCACGGGATCTTGGGCAGCTCCGCCGACTGGGTGATGCTCGGCCCCAATCAATCCCTAGGTATAGCCGCCCCACTAAACAAAGCCGTCCCTCTAGTACACGTACCCCGGACAAGTGCCCCGAGACAAGCCATTGGCCATGACGGAGCGCTAGGATAGGATAGGAAAGGAAGGGAGCCCACACGAATTTCTCTAAAATTTCTCATTACGCATGAGCTACGGACTGTGAAATACGAATTGCTTAACGAGTTCAAGGGCACTTTTCGGGCCGGTCGCGCGATTTCCTTGCTTTCGTTGCACCTTTTGTAATAGCCCCCCCCCTCCGCTCCGTGCACGAGCCAAGGCCACCAAGGATGGCTGATATCAGCCGATATCAGAGGCTCGAAGAGCGTGTACTCGGTGCTAACCGGCCCAGACTCGCCAGTAATGACGCTCGATTTATATCCCATGAATAGCTTATATGCTGTCGGATGCTGGCTACGACGTCTGGATGGGCAACTCCCGGGGCAACACCTACTCGAAGGCTCACGTGAACTTCACCGCATCGAGTTCCAAATTCTGGGAGTTCTCCTGGCACGAGATGGGCACGCACGATCTTCCCGCGACGATAGACTACATTCTCAACGCCACCGGCCAAAGCCAAATAGACTACGTCGGCCATTCCCAGGGATGCAGCATCTTCTTTGTCCTGCTGTCGGAGAGGCCCGAGTACAACGGGGCCATCGAGAAGGCTGGGCTCTTCGCCCCAGTGGCTAACACGACCAACGCGAGGAGTCCCATTGTCGGCGTCTTTTCCAAGATCTCGATGCCGCTATACGTAAGATGACCGGACGCTCCCCCTACGTCCGGTCCGTACTTACCTCTACTTAATCATTAAGTCAAGTGCGTTAAATCAAAACGTCTGCTTGCAGTATCTGATCAGAGTCTTCGGCGTCAACGACTTCCTCCCGACGAATGCCCTCCTCACGAAGATCGGGAGGGAAGTATGCGAAGCCCGCTCCCCTTATCAAGTAGTATGTAGTAATATTTTATTTATGATAACGGGCTACGACGCTTCCTTATTGAATAAAGTAAGTATTCCGCAAGTTATTGTTGCCTACGTAAATTCTAATGACATTTGCGGCGAGGAGTATTGCGAGCAAAGTGCGTCTTTTGTCATTGCAATCTCGAATACGAGAATGGGAAAAAGTCCGTGATATGTAATAATCCGTCCTTTCAGACATCCATACCGATTATTCTCGGCCACGTGCCTGCTGGTAGCTCGATAAAGCAATTTTTCCATTACGCACAAGGACATAATTCGAGTAAGTGCTCGAATGGGCTCGAGCGATACTCACCATTGGTAACTTCGTTCCTTTTCAATTACAGAACAGTTCCGACAATTCGACTACGGTAATTCGAAAATAAACAATATGGTCTACAATCGAACGGAGCCGCCCGAGTACAAAATTGAGAATGTCAAAGTTCCCATTAAAATTTACTACGCCCAAAATGATTTAATTACCGATTTCAAAGTACGTAATTTCAGCTCGTACACGTACCACCTCTGGGTATTGTGCGTGCGTGCGTGTGCGTGCGTGCGTGTGTCTTTAATGTAAAAGTAAATGGAGGCTTTTTGAATTTTGCAGGACATCGAAGTGCTGGCAAGTCGTCTACCCAATCTTCGGGAGCTGTATAAAGTACCACAGGAGAATTTTAATCACATTGGCTTCACTTACGCTACCGACGCCCCGAACCTAATTTACGAACCGCTCATAAAGTACCTTAAGAATTCTACCGAAAAAATATAAAAAAGAGCAGAGGCTGGAAACGAAAAACGAAAAGCTCCCTCGGCAATTTACTTACGAGGAAATTTTAGAATTTTGCCTTTTAATCGAGTTTTGCAGGATATTAGAAGATATTTAGCGAAATTTATATAATTCGAACGTGGACAATGAGAATTATACGGGAAAAAAAAAATAATAAAAAATTATATATCCTTTAGAGCAAAGAATAGCAAAGAATTTACCGAATCATATAATGATCTGAATTAACTGAGGCGACGGAAACGTTGAGAAGCGATCGATTATCTGTGCCGCCGAGATTTCGTATTTACTGGAAAGAAAATTAGAAGAAAATTGCACAAAAATTACGGCTCAATCGTGTATCTGTATTTACGTGTACATACGCTTACGCGCGCACTTGTTACATATTATACCTCGTTGTTATATATATATATAAATTTTTTTTTTTTTTTATACCCTTATTTATGTAAACGCACACGTCGTTTTTAAAATGATTTTTATTTTTATTTATCGTACATTGTGGATTCTATCCAAACGAATTGTAATTCACCCTTTCGAATAAATTGAGAAATTTTTAAGATAAAAAGCACCGCATCAATCAAAGCTTAAACCCTTTCGTCAATCCTTCAACCCACTTATCTTATCGTTGTTATTATCGCTGCTATTATTGTTGTTATTATACTTATTTTTGTTGTTGTTGTTGTTGTTGTTGTCGTAATTATTATTATGAATATTATTAAAGTATTCGAATAATAATTGACTAAGGAAGCTTTTGAATTAAACTTTGTTTTAAAGCAATCACACTCGTATTAACGGGGGTGATTTGTGTAGAAAGAGTAGAGGGTGATTTGGCCAAGTGCGCATGCGTGTCACACATAGGAATACAGAGGGATGTAGTGTGCAGCCCTTCTCTCGGTATCATTTTACTCAGAGTCGACTCAGTCGATGCCAAAAGGTCGCGTCGGGCACATCGCTTTCTCACCCTTCCCCTTTCCACAACTCACCCCCGTTCACTTATCGCTCATTTTCTCTCTCTCTCTCTCTCTCTCTCTCTCTCTGTCTCTCTGTCTGTCTCTGTCTCTGGCTCTGTCTCTGCCTCTCTCGCACGCATTCGCGCGCGCGCTCTCTCTCTCTCTCTCTCTCTCACTCTCGGTCTTTAATTTTCTTCTCTAATTGTCCTTTTGCTTCGCTTTCTCTTCGTTACTCTGGCAACCATCCCTCCAAATTATATATAACGTCGCTAAAAAGAAGATAAAAGCAGCGATAACGAAATTATCTCCTTTGTTTCTTCAATTATAAACTGAATTTAAATAAAAATAAGAGGAAGTACGGTGTCCGCATTATCTTCTAATGCCGAAACTAAAATCTGTAGCTTACGGAATTCGTAAATCAGAGTAAAGTAAAAGGAAAAAAAAAGAAAAGTAGATAAAACATAATAAAAAACGTAAGAATCGGGTTGGTAATTAAAAGTCGATGAAATTTCGAATAGCGACGAGAGAAAATGAAGAATTCACGGAGGCCGAAGTGGGGGAGAACATTATTGAGTGCCGGATAATTAAGTAATACCACAAAATAGAATACAGTGAAATAGGTGTTAGCAGTGCTTGTATTTGTGCGCTCGCACGAGCTATTAAGAATGACACATGGACTGAAAATAAGAAAAGGCTCGGAGATGCTTGGTAATCCCGATTCGAACTGCCACGTCAATGCGGACAATTATAATTACCTTTATTCGGCGGACGTGTAATTATGGCAAGCATCGAAAGTGATAAAAATAAGAGAGAGGGAAAAATGAGGTCGAACAATACCGAAGCTCCTGTTCCTCTGCGCAATGTCGCATTAGTCTGCGTCATTTTTATCCTGCTGACCGGTAATTCACTCTTATTATATATTATAACAGTTTTCCTCCTTTTAATATTAACTTTGAATCGCGTGTACAGTAATATTTCGTGAAGCCCGAGTTTTGCCTGATATTTTACGCAAAGTTCGCTTGATTTGAGTCGAGGATGCTAAAGGAATTCTGTATAGGAAAGAAATCGTTAAAGCATCGCGAATGAAACGCGTTCGTTATAAAAATAATATTATATACGATACGAAGCTGAAAACTAATTAGGATTAGTAAAGAAAAGAAGGAAATAAAAAAAAAAAAAAAAAATAGGCTATCGATCTTGAAATATAGCCAACTATAGTAATAAATGTCATTACGTTTTTTCATAATATTCCTTTCTCTCGAGATTCATCACGAGCACTCAAAGACTTTTTACTCAAGTATCGTTTTTGTCATTTCAGTATCACTTCCGCGCTCATTAATCATTAGTCTTGGATGTTAATTTCAAAAAGTCAATAGATCTCTTAGGGAATATTAGGGAACGTATCATTAAAAGGTATCATTTCGACTAATGTGATTTTTTTTTTTTTATTTTATTATTACACTCATTACAGATATAATTTCATTAATACATATTTAAATGGAATTTAATACTCGTAATATATTATATAATGAAATTCACGATTACGGGCATATATATTATAATAATATAACATCCGATTCCTACGTACTTTATTTTAAATCTCAAACATTGTTAATCGTATTTACCAAATAAACTGCTCACTATGTGTGAAATAATATTTTCCCTCTCCTTTCATCAAACATTTACAGTATATTTATAGTAAAATTTTATTTATTGCCATTTTAACGGCTTCCATTCAATTTCTCATTTGAATAATTCTGCATGAATAGTCTATAATTCCTTTGATACTTGATGAATGTAAGATAATTAATAATAAGCAAGAGATCGGAATTAAAGAGAAATTGAATTGTATTATCTATTCTTATAGAGCAAATAAAATATGATAATTTTCACACAATATATTTATTGTTTTACCCTTTAAATTAGGCCTGATTCTACTGACATTCCGATTAATTAACAGAATAAAAAATACAATAGATACAATAGATAAAATACAATAAAAAGTACAATAGTTACAATAGATCTCAAATATCTTGTTTAAGTACAATGTACGTAAAATGAAATTTTGCGAAATTTCGAGATCATCAGTCTAACATCTCTTTATAACTACGCAAATAGTAAATCTGGTCTTCGGAGATCAAAGAGCACAATTTAAATCTTCTCTTTAGGGATCATTTTAACAAATAATGAATGTGTTTTATTTATACATATGTAATAATCGAGTAAATAATTAATTTATAATTAGTTTACTCTTCTAGATTTGTTAAACGTTCGCTTTTGTTGTTTTGACAAACAATATAAACAATATAAAGTTGTTTGAATAAGCGTATGGCTGAAAGTTTATTTAAAAATTTATCTTACAACGATCGTTGCAATTGATCGCTATTGTAATAAAATGGAACGAACATTTTAGAGGCACGTATATATTTTATCTCGGTCAATTGACATTTCGTTTAGTGGCTTTATGAATATCAGTTGGGTCAGATTATGGTTAGCAGAATACGCTTTAAAAATTACTGTAAATTCATGGAGGTATTGCATTTCTGTAAATACAAAAACGAGATTCTGTATATATAGATTTATTAAATCGGTAATAAATATAGAGCAACGGTTTTTATGAACAAGGAAACTTTGGTATAATTTCCTATCATACATTATTTATGGATAAATATACCTTAAAACTAGAGTCTTGTTCCGTCGGTAGCCATAAAAATTTTCAGTTAAAATTTTCAGCCATAAAATCATTTTCGATCGAATATGTACGTATTTATTTTTTATTGTACTTTTTATATCAACGGATATGATGGACGTATACTAAACTGATTAAGATACCTCAATAAATAATTAAAATTTAAAAAATTTAAACTTACTTATTAATTATTCGAATAAATTTCATAACTAATGAAGAATATTCAGGATTACAAATAATTAATGATATCGAATTTCATAAATTTCAGTTATTGCTTTAAAAATCATGAATATGAATTTATAAAGCATGTAAATGTCATCGTAAGTATGAACATTAATAATAAATTCATGTTAATAGCATTAATTAATAAAAGGAGAACAATGCACTGAAAATGATAATGGTGATTGAATATATACTTATAAATCCATGAATCTTTGCTTTATGATAGTATTAATTGTATAATGACTTCGGTAATCAAACTCATAATATGTAAGTCGCTGCTAATAAGACGTACAGATTTGAAATTACGTTTGTAAAATTTATTTCGTACCATTAACGGCTACAGAGTTAGATAAAATATTAATTTCATTGAAAATATATATTTTCGATAGTTCTTAACGAAATAAAGCCAAAATCAATAATTACCAAGTAAAAATGAAATAAAAAATTGTGTCTTCCCTCACCTTTTTTTTACATCCGCAATGTACGACATATTTGCAGCAAAATAGTAATTATTATTATTATTATGATATAATTAAACGTAGAGGAATCGTTATGGCGAATAGAGTATTGGAAATTATTCGGAAGCGTTCTAAATGAGACGTTCGTACTTTATGGGAAAATTATGGGCAGTTATTTATGTTCCACAAATGTTTAAAATCTCGTCTATTCTGCATTTGAATCGGATCGACAATACCGCGAAAGCAAAGGATGCCAAAATACGGCAATTAAAAAAGGATTTTCTGCGGAAACGGAAATAAATCATCGACGGGTACGAAGATTTATTTATTTGCTCGTGTGTTTCTCGCGAGTTGACTTACGCTAAGAAAAAGACGTTCCTGTGCTCGAAGAGATGCGTGGCATTAATATATAACGTAATTATCCGATAAGAATGACTGATTTCTCTGAGACGATGGATGGAAATCCATTCATCTTTTTCGTTCTTAGGATCCATTATCAAACAACAAGTGCGTGCGTTGAGTATATCGATTGTGCGACAGGCGCACGCGTCGGATAGTGAATGAAAGTTCGGTACATTTCGTCGCTATTTCCTTCTCTCTCGGCTAGAGATGTTCGAGATGTTCCTTCGCCGCCGCCGCTGCCGCCACCACCACCACCACCATCACCACCACTACCACCACCACCGCCGCCACTCTCCTCCCTCACCACCACGTATTTGTCTCTCGTAAAGCTTAGCTTCGCATTGTGAATTAATAAATTATGCTTAAGTATTTTGGCCTTCTCTCGTCTACTTTCAGAATTCACTTCTTCTGAATATTTAAACAAAATCTTCTGAGTATTTAAACAAAACCTTCCTAATTTACCCTGGAAATTTTGCTTTAACTTTCCCCGTCGCGTCTTAATATCTTCCTCCCAATAAGCTCTCCGTATAAATCAGAAAGTTTTGACAGATAGAACTTTGTAGGTACATATTAATGAAAACGCTATATTAGCGGGGGAGTTGTTATAAAATCAATTATACGTACATACAAAAATGCTACGTTAACTAAAACTGTGTTTCCTTGGGCTTCTTCAATGCAACGACAAAATAAAGAGGCTAAAAAGAACGGTATTAAGAAAAATCAACGACTAAATTAACACCCGCTTTTATATTTTCAATATCCATACGTCGAATATTAATTGAACAAGGGAATTTAGTGTTTGAAAATACGGAGCTTTTACATCGGAGGTGTAAAATCTGTGTAAAAACTAATCTAAAAAAAATGTAGTGAGTGATAAAGTAAAAGCGTAAACACGTAGTAGTTTTTATTTACGAGTAGAGCGTATGGATGTGCGCTCGAGGAATGTAATACTTGAACTCTTAGCTTTGATTCCGTGATAGTATATAAGCAATCTTATAAGCTCTCGAGAGCTTAGGCCATAAAAGGATTACAAGCTTTTGCCTACTCGCATGCCGTCTAGGAGTTGACAGACAGTGTATAAATTTCAAGATGAAACTAAACTGAAATCATTCTCACTGAATATTCATCGAGTGCTCCTTAGATAGCTGTATGCGTCAAAAATACGTCTTTACTCGCAAATTGATATTAATTTTTTTTTTATGAATAAGAACGAGAAGAATAGTAAAATTAGGCTTGTTGATTTTTGTTTTGTTTTTTTTTTTGTTTTTTTTTGAATTTGTTATTTACAAGTAATAGGAAGTAGGCTTAATAAATTTATAAATTTTACGGATTAATATTTTCTAGATATTTTCTAGCGTAAAAAGTACTGTAAGATATTAGCAAGAGAGAGTGTGTGTGTGTGTGTGTGTGGTGGAGGGGAATGTTCAGAGACGCATTAGTATGAAAAAGCCCTTGCGGTGGCTGCTGAATATTGATGAAAGCAGAGCCGGGCTTCGAAAGTGTCGGTCGCTCCTCCGCCAACGGCGGGGTGGAGGGAGGGATGATGACTCGTCGTATGGCTCGTGTTTACGATTGTAAATAACGATGGTGAATTGTTGTGGTGGTAGGTGCGAGGGGTCAGCAGGCGGTTACGTCAACGCAGGCCTCGATAAATCGAGGTGCAGCGCGACAAATGTACGGAAGCGGCAGTCTCCGGCAGACGGGCAGCCTGCCAAATACTTCCAGCACCACGGAATCCACCCTCCGTCACAATAAGGCCAAGGAGGAGCCGAGGAACGCTCTCGGCCCTAAGGAGGATCACGCCGGCAAAAGTTACGAGCACAGAATTGATAAAACTCGCGGTAGGTTAACTTTAATTAAACTTCCGCTCCGAGCCGGATTTTGTATTATCCGAGGGGGAGATTTTTCACGTTCATCTGTCAAAATCAAATTGGAATTACAGATCCTCGTCCCACTTCCCTCGCCTCCCCCCCCTCTCTCTCTCTCACGCTCCGCATCCGTCAAACTTGTATTATTTATCAACCTTGGAAGGAATGCCCTCGCTTTACTGTACTTTAGCCGAGTCCTTTATTGCAGTCGCGTTGGAGTTTATTCACCTCCCTCCCTCCCTCCCACGTAATGCCTCAATGTACTTGGATTTAATAGTTAAAGGCACGTTAATGGAAGCATTAACGTGCCTTGAGAAAAATCTTAATTCACTCGAGCAAGTTCGCTCGCTCGTGTTTATAAAAATCAAAGGGGCATTGTCGAGGGTTATTGGGATGGGGAGGGAGGGAGGGGGAGAGGCGACAAAGGGTCGGATTATCTTGGAGTATAAAGTGAAATGTCCGACGATTTAACATAACTGCAGATGACGATGGGGATCGTGGGTACGAAGCCCCGGGCCGCTTAGGTTACGGGGGCTACGGGCCAGCGGCTCGTCAGAAAGTCCACTCGTTACCGCCGGACTTTTACGGCCGGCATCCACTCCCGGACGAGAGCTTCGACGACGATCCGGACGATAGTCCGAGTTATAGGAACGGCGCCCCCGTTAATGGTATGCGGCCTTCTCAGCCGGGCTTCGGAAGTAATTACGGGCAGGGCAGGAACGGTAACAACAACGGACGGGGCATCGACGGGGGCTTCGTCCACGGCAGCCTCTACTCTGCTCCCGAAACAGGTTTGACTCTTTACTCTTATCACCACTGCTTTATCCGGCAAGATGAAGAAACTCGATCCAATACCTCACTAAACGGCCCGAGCCTTTATTGCAGATACCCGATAATTGCCGTCGCCTGCACCGGTAATAAATACTCTATTATATTCTTAATTAAGATTTAAAATTAAAAAGAAGAAGGAAAAAAAGAACAAAACGTGAAACGTTAACGGTACCTTAATTATTAATTAATTAATTAATTAATTAGTTGGTAATAGTACATAGACTGATTCATTCGTGAAAGAAATGGAAAAGGAAAAGGAAAAGGAAAAGGAAAAGGAAAGAAAAAGAAAAAGAAACAGTTTGCCTCGAGAATTCGAATCGTAAAAAACGTATTGTAATAAAAAAGATAGATAAAATCTGTAATTACTGTAGATGCATTATTCCCCGAAGAGCCTTGATAAGCTTTGTACATATTGAAGTAAAAAAATTTAATTCCTACATTTGAGATGTTGCTGGAAAAGTCTTGAGTACCGGTGGGGCGGGATGGAAGGGAAGGGCCGGGGAGATGGGGGAGGGGGGGGAGGTCGATGATGAGAATAAAAGAATAAAGAGAGAGAAAAACTCTACGCGAACCGTCGCGTAATATAATATTTCGCTAAAAAAGTTGAAGTTAACATAACATGTCGATCGATAGAAACCTCGTACTGATTTTATTTGCAATTTCAGTAAGGGCTTTGCATTTAGTCGCCGATTTATGCCTGCGGATTTACTTGTTTAACGACATGAGCGAATGCGAACGTTCCCAGGGTACGACGAGTCGGCGGACCGTTCGAGATTTCGTACGGAAACGGAACGCGGCCATGGATTCGGTCCACAGGGCGAGTCTAACGATCGATCCTCCGCTGATCTGAAGGCGCTCGTTCACGAGCACGAAGACGACGAGAGGAAGGCCGAGATGTCCGTTACCTGCGAGTCCATTTGCACGGGCGATCAATTCCTCTGTCGCAGCACATGCACGTGCATTGCCCTTGAGAACCGATGCGACGGTGACGTTAGTATACGTTGTTTATTAGTATATGTACATTAGTATATATATATATATCGCCCGCCCGCCCCCCTCCCCAGTATATACAGCTGCATCACATTGCAAAACTGCACGTTATAATCGCTTGTCCATTCTTTATTAATATGAGCGGCGGCTTTTTAATGAGCTTCAGCCGATTAGATTAATTATCGCAGTAGATCATCTTGAAATCTTAAAACAGATGAACTGCGAAAACGCTGACGACGAGCTGAATTGCGAAACCGAGGGAGGGCATCGTTTCAACGACACCTGCCAAGGCAAAAGGTCCGTGCGGTGTCCAGCTTCAGGGAAATGCATAGCCAAGGAATGGCTGTGCGACGGCGACGACGACTGCGGCGACTTTTCCGACGAATCCCATTGCGGTATTCCCATTTACTTATTATCTTTATATCGACTACCGGGGCTCTAATGGTATTCCAAGTCCATGCGTATTAGACAATAGCGTATTAGACCGTCGTAATAATAACGTTTTATACTAAAATAATTGGATTCCCCGTACCGTTTTGATTTTCGCCCGAGTCGAAAATAATGGAGATGGGCATTTTCCGCGAGTGGTCTCTCTCTCTCTCTCTCTCTCTCTGTCTTCCATTTCCTTTCATCCCCCCCCGTACCTACCCATACGTCACCCGGCAATAAAAAGTTCGTTTTCCCCCCTCGAGTCGAGAGCGCCGCGGCATAGCAAATAAGTACATAACTCGCATAAATCGGATATTCGTCGGTAATTTATCTTAATTAACCGAAGGTCAACAGAAAATCCTCATCTTATTGAATAATAAGTTTAAGCTCGGTAGAGCCGAACGCGAACAAGGCACATTTATGTAATAACAAAAGCACTTTTTGGCTCTATGAGATTGCTGTAATTCCTGCTCGATCAATTACAACTGAATTGCACTCGACAAAATTTTTCTTACGATCCGTTCTCGAAGGCCCCAAGCTTTTTATTTACGTTGGCAAAGCACTTATCGCCGTGATTTCTGGATTGCTGATTCGGCGGAAGCCCGAGAATCACGCCCCTCTTTGCGATCGATGCCCCCGTGTATTTAGAATAAAGCCGAAACGCAAACACAAATATTATTATTACCACCGCCGCCGCCCTTACGGTAAAAAAGAATTTTACACTCGAACGCGCTAAAATTATTATAATTAACTGAGTCATTGGACAAATTTGTTTGGTTGGCAATTGTTCGGGAGGTAATTTGTCGGTAAAATCCTTTGAGCCGGCTAAAGCAGCCAATTACATTAAGTAAATGCGCACTGTCCTATACGTAATTGGCCGTTGCGCATTAATAATATCTATTATTATTATTACTATTATTATTATTATTATTATTGTTATTACTACTACTATTATTATTATCACTATCACTATTATCGTTATTACTATTACTATTATTATTATTATTACTATAACAATTATTATAATTATTTCAATTATAACTAGACTTGTATAGTACTTGCGAGCGGAAGCGTAAATGACAGGTGGGAATAATGCTATTTAAAATAAGAAATGATTCCTTCCCGTGGGAGGTGTAAATAGCCTCCCTCCACGGCGAAGGAGGAAAAAGCCTTTAACCTAAATAGTGCACCGAGTATAAAGAACAAAGTACTCGGGCGCTCGTGAAATGGAACGCACGCGTGTGGTACGATGCCCCCTAACAGAGTAGTCAATAGCTTTTCATTTAAACGGAATCCCATGTGTTCTTAAACATATAATACATTTACCCTATTTAATAATAGTCACCGCGCAACGACAATTATATTTTTTTCAAAAATATATCAACAAAATCGAGCATTCGCTCCGAGCGGGCAATAAATTGTCATTTTTTACAACTTAGAATTATCCTCCCAACTTTTCTTTTATAATCTTTCGTTTTTCTTCTTCTTTTTTTTCTTCTTTTTTTTATTTTATTTATTTTTTTCTCTTCTTTTCTTTGCGTGACACAGGACCTCAAAAAAACTGCACCGTCGAACAGTTCGAATGCAGAAATGGCCTATGTCTGCCACAACATTGGATTTGCGACGGCGAAAACGATTGCAAGGATTTTTCTGACGAAGAGAATTGTAATAAAAAAAAGTAAGCATTGAATTTCATTTTTATTTGATCATTTTGCTTTTTATTTACTGTATTCACAATAGCGATGTATTTGTAAATATATAAACTTATAAATAAAATTTCTCTCAAAATAAATTTCGTTAAAGTTTTTTGTTACGTAAGCGGTTAATTAATTGTTAAATTTAAATATTTGCAATGCATTTGTTATATTATTGATAAGTAATTTTATTGTCTATTTGTTTATGGCATGTTTTACTACTACATTAATTGCTTGCTTCGACAGTTAATTACCGAGAGATAATTATAATCTTAATAATTTACGCATGTAAAGGTGCCAATCGAAGTTACCGATTACTAAATAAGAATACGATTTCGTAAATATTCGACGCCTTTACGACACATTCGATCTTTTTTTTTTCTACTTTTACTGCAAGTATGAGTACTGCCTAAACGCTAAATCTGCATCGCTAAACTTGCATATATTTTTTGTCTATATATCAGATGATAAAATTTTAAAATGTAAAGACTAAATAAAACATAAGAGAAATGCGTGAGTCAGTGAGTGAGTGAGTGAGTGAGTGAGTGAGTGAGTGAGTGATTGAGAGGGAGAAGGAACGACGGTAAACTTTCAAGCTTATTGTATTCGTATTTTGATTTATATGCATTTGAATTTCTCGTTTATTTTTTACAACTTTGCGCTTTCATGGATAGTAATGTTTATATTTTTCTCGTAAGGGCTTTTCTATTTTTATTATAAATATTTATTTTTATTTAAAACTCTATAAAGAAAATTTAGGAACTTATATAAAGTTTGTTTCTTCATTGTATGTATACATATATATATATATATATACGATCATTTCTATACTTACAATTTATTATTTTTATAAACAGATTTATTTAAATTATGGAATAGTAAAATTTAAGTTAATAATACGTTAAAAAGCTAAAAAGTTAAAATAATAAGTTTTTATGTTCTTAAGAAAATATTCACTACTACGTAAATAATAAAATATGCGATTAAAAATTCCGTAAATGATCATTATTTTACTTTGACACGAATTACGAAAATATTTAACATATTTAATATTGGATGTCATGAGATTATACGAAGCTCGCTGAACGTTTTTTAAGTACGTAATTATAATAAGGGAAGAAATACTATTTCATTTTTTAATAAAAGCTCCTTGTAGACTAATTTCTATAAAAAAAATTTTTATTGCATTCTGAATTCCGGATTTAATAGATTAAAAAAGATTTTATTTAATCTTGCAATTACTGCACTCGCTTCTCTGTGTACGAAATTGTAGTGTTTTTTCGTAGCGTAATTATTAAATCGAATCATTATTTTTATATAAAATGTGTCAATGTTTTTGCGATAATTCTAAATTGAAGTCTTTATTTTTCAATAACTCTAATCGAATAGTTTTAATAATTTGAAATAAAGATTAATTTAATTTTAATTTCGAATATTGATTCTTACTACTTAATTACGACGGTATTACTTACTTAAGTAGAATTTATGGATGAAAATACGCCGTAAAGCCATTGATGATCGTTGTTAATTAATCTTTAAATTATTAACGCTTTTAGCGCAATGTATCGACAGAGGTAGATTAATTTTCCTAAGGTATGGTATAGATTTTGAAAGTAAGTAATCAATACGTGTATGCCTGAGTCTGATAGTCAACGACTTTTAAATCCGTCGATTACGATTCATTTAAGGACCGTATACTCTCTGCAGGATGAATTCGGTAAAAGGGTATCCTGAGTTATATATACTTACATACATATATATATGTATATACATACATTCGTGTGTGTGTGTGTGTGTGTGTGTATAGAGTGTAAAAAATGATGGGATCGCATCGTGTGCGGCGGGGAGGAAAAAAAAATCTTATATGAAATGAAATGATGAATATATGTAGTTGAGCGAGAATAAGTGTAATGCGGTAAATAAGTAGCGAAGAGTCAGTGGTTAGTCGTGAAAAGGACTGACCGGTGATTCGAGCCGTCAAGGTGGGTTGCTAAGGGTAACAGAATACGCGATCGTTGTGCATGATATCGACCATGTAGCACAACAGTTCCCCCCTCAAATTTCTTTCATTCTTATTTTCTCTCTCTTCTTTCTCCGTACCCCGAACACCAAACCCTGCCCTTCCCCACCCCCACCCCCACCCACTCAACCCTCCGTCCATATCTCTTCAACATCTTTTCCGGCCGATGTTTTCAATACTCGGTTCAATTGCAATTACTTTTTGCTCTCCCTTTACGAAATCCCCCATTATTTTATTTCCCTGACGTACTTGTTTATATGCAAATACATACAGTGTTTTTTTTGTTTTGTTTTTTTTTGTTTTGTTTTCTGCTAAAACATGCATTTTTATATAATTAACATAATCGAATATTTTTTAAAGTATTATTTCGTTGTGCGTTAGTTTGCTAATTCTCAGTTTCTATGCATTATCACTCTTGATCTTAATCGATATTTAAATAAACTCCTCTACGCTTCATTGAATCGGATTTAAAAACATTTCAACCGCTGCTCTACAATAAACATGGATACCAAATTTTTACTTTACAAAACCATTCGTTCAGTTTTCTTGTTTTAATAAATAAATTCTTAAACTTTTACGGAATATGATTCCGAAAATACAAACTAAAATCAGTATTCATAGAATAACTTGTACGTTGTGTTAAATGAATTGTGAAACGATAAAGGGAAATTTTATTCTGGATGTATAAAAAAAAAAAAAAAAAAAAAAAAAAAAAAAAAAGCTTATGTATAAGAGAATAGTTTTCAATGAAGAATAGAGAAAATAATAGATACATATATAAAAGGCACACTTGATGGTAGACAATACCTTAAGGCATGAAAAAGAATATGGGAAACAAAAGAGGTAAGCAGGCATACAATGAACCGAGTGGATGATAAGGAGCAGAGGGGACAAGGAATATAATGAGAGGATGAGTAAGAATGAAGGAGTAAGAACGTATTATAAGTGAAAAAGCGATAATATACCCGTAGCAATGAAGTAGAGGCCAGAGAGAAAAAAAACAGAAAGAAATAAGACTGACAATAGCTCAAAATCCAGTAGAAAGTTAAATTTCAGCTTGGCCTTTAACGAGAAAGAGAAAAACATACGAAAAAGTTGTTGGAGAAATAAGAAGTAGTAAAATAAATATAAATAAAATATAAAGAAGCGGTATCGTGAAATAGTCGAATACACGCGGGAAACGAGAGAAATGAACTTCTATTAATAATTGTCAAAGGAATTGTAAAAAATAAAATCCAACAGGAATAAAACAGGAAATAATTTACAGAGCAATATATTTATACATGATTTAATTGCCAGAATTAAGTTTAATTTCTTCTCATGCAGGGTGTGTTACGACAGCGACTTCGTATGCCTCGATGGAACATGCATTTGGGACTACTTGCGATGCAACGGCCAAAAGGATTGCGACGACGGAAGCGACGAGTTGAAATGCGGTAACTGTCTCTTATACTTTATGCGCCCATATGGATTTAGCTATACATACAACGGCGGCCTATGAATCGAATCCTTTATTGGCGCTTATTGCTTTGCCGTATTTGCAGAGATGGTGGACATACAGTGCAAGGAGCATCAGTTCCAGTGTACGTATCCCCGGTGCATCTCGCTGTTGTTCAGGTGCGACGGGGATGACGACTGCGGCGACGGCAGCGACGAGCAAAACTGCCCCGCGGCCACGGACACGAGCTGCAGCACCAACGAGTTCAGGTGACGTAGAATAAAAGATTTATATATATATATATATGTAGAATATAACGTACAACGTACTTTGATTTAGGTGTGCGAGTGGCAACTGCATAAATAAGAAATGGGTTTGCGATAAGGAAATCGAGTGCAGGGACGGGGACGACGAACGCGACTGTCAATATCCGATGCCGGAAAACTGCTCCTCCAAAGAGGAGTTCACCTGCTCGCCAGGGGTTTGCATACCGGTACTATTCCACTAATTTCCAATAAAATTAGAAAGTTATAAATGTCAATAAAGTATTGGTCATACTCGAATTGGCTTGCCTTTCGACGAAAGCGTACCTGGGCTTGCGATGGTGTGCCCGACTGTTCCAACGGCGAGGACGAGGAAGACTGCCAGATCGGCTGCGAGCTCACCCAATACCTGTGCAGATTCAGCACCAACGAGACAAAGAGCGCCGACGGCGGTGGCAACTCGCCTCTGTCCGCCTCGAAAGGTCTGGGCCGCGATCCTCGGCACAACTGCATCAGCATGAAGTACGTCTGCGACGGGGAATCCGACTGTCCTGAGAAAGACGGTGAGTGAGCGATAAACGAGCGAGTGCCTGGAAGTCAGGTTGCTGTAATTGCGTGTAATCCGTATTACCGACAGATGAGGAAAACTGCCCGAAGAAGGTGCAGTGCGCCGAAAGGGACAAGTGCTCGCAGTTGTGCATACTGACCAACGACAATCAGAGAGCCTGCTCGTGCAAGCCCGGCTACACCCTCGCGAGGGACAACTCGACCTGCGAGGACATAAACGAGTGCGAATTCGAAAGGGTAAGCGAGATCCGTGACAGCCTGGAATTATCTGGAATTATCTATACCGATTGAATACAGTAATTGAATACATATACCCTACGGTCGTTATCAGGATCCGGTTTGCAGTCAGTCCTGCAGGAATACGAAGGGCTCCTTCGTCTGCGAGTGCGCGAAGGGTTACGTTTTGCGTCCGGATTTACGATCGTGCAAGGCTTTGGGCGCCAATCCGACGCTTCTTCTCGCCAACAGAGTCGATATTCGCCAGGTACGAATTCCTGTCCCTGCCCCCCTCCTCCTTCCTTTTCATACGATTCATTTATTAGCTCTTAAGGGGAGTTTTAATTGAATTGGCAGGTGAGCATCAGTGGCCCCAAATACACATCCGTCCTTAAGGGTCTCCCGAACGCGATTGCCTTAGATTACCATTACAAACGCGGCCTTATATTTTGGTCCGATGTATCGATGGACGTTATTCGTAAAGCTTACGTGAACGGGAGCGGGAGCGACGGTAAGTCGAACGTTTTCGTCGGCTTGAGAGCGAGCATCGGCAGCTCTTATACATCATCGAACCCGAACCGTTGCAGATTTCATCCGTTGGGGCTTGGAGAGCGCCGGGGGCGTCGCGATCGATTGGATCCACGACCTCTTGTTCTGGACGGACTCCGGAACCAGGCGCGTTGAGGTCATTACGCTCGACACGCGCGTACGTCACGTCCTTGTCTCGAGTGATATCGACAAGCCCCGAGCGATCGCCGTTCACCCGCACTACGGCTTCGTTTACTGGACCGATTGGGGTGAGTAAGGCAAAAGCCCTTAAAAGAAATATATATATATATATAAATAAATAAATAAATAAATAAATAAAGACGATAAGAGGGTAATTAACAGTTTGTGACGGAACTGCTCGTCGTAGGTCCGAATCCGAAAATAGAACGGGCCGACATGGACGGTTCTGACCGTATGGTTCTTATTAAGGATAATATTTATTGGCCGAACGGTCTGACCATTGACTACACGACCGATCGTATATACTGGATCGATGCGAAGCACCAAGTTATCGAGTCGGCCCACATTCACGGCACCGATCGCAAGAAGATCGTAACCCGCGGCCTCCACCATCCCTTCGCCATCACCGTCTTCGAGGACGCGGTTTACTGGACAGATTGGCACTTCAAAAGCATCTCCGTGGCCAATAAGAACAGCGGCCACGGCTTCAAGACCATCCATTCGGGCTTGCACTTCCCCATGGATCTGCACAGCTACCATTCGCAGAGGCAGCCCGAGTTCGTCAACCATTGCGGTAAAAATAACGGCAAGTGCTCGCACATGTGCCTCCCCAAGAACATGGGCTACAGCTGCGTCTGCCCGGTGGGCCTGAAAATAAAAAAAGACGGAAAAACCTGCGCGACCAGCGCCGACAACCTCTTGGTATTCGCAAGGAAGAAGGATTTGCGATTGATTAGCTTGGATCAAGTGGCTAAGGCGTTCGACGTCGTCATACCGCTCGACAATATCGAAAGCGCGGTCGCCCTCACCTGGAACTCGAACGACGATACCATTTATTGGACCGACGTCGAGGCCGATTCCATCTCCAGAGCTAACCTCGACGGCACTAACCAGAAAGCTATAATCAGCAATAATCTCGGTTAGTATGCACCAGTCGGTGTCCAAGTCTCTCCTCGGGGGAGACTTGGCGCTGTGCTGAGCTGAGCTGAGCTGAGCTGAGCTGAGCTGTGCCGTGCCGTGCCGTGCCGTGCCGTGCTGTAACGACCGGAATTTTACAGAATCGCCGGCCGGGCTCGCGATCGAGTGGATTACGAGCAAACTGTATTGGACGGACGCAGGCACCAATCGGATAGAATGTTCTAATCTCAACGGAAGTATGAGAACGTTGATAATATACGAGGATCTGGACAAGCCGAGAGATATCGTGGTTAACCCAATATGTAAGTAGTTGGCCGAAAGTTAAGGCAATAAGAGAAATTGAAATCGTCCGCAGTATTCGTACAATAGCTTATTGGAGGGGGAGGGGGAGGGAGGTAGAATAGTGATAATCGCGAAAGAATTTTCGACGAATAATTAATTACAAGGTGTCTGGCTTGACAGCGGGCTACATGTACTGGAGCGATTGGGGCAAGAATCCAAAGATCGAGATCGCGGCCTTGGACGGACTGGAGAGGCGGGTCCTGATAAGCAAGAACCTGACCTGGCCCAACGGCTTGGCTATAGACTTCGAAAAGAGCCGGCTCTACTGGGCGGACGGCGGTACTAGTAAAATCGAGTACTCGGACCTAGACGGCAACCAGAGAACGACCCTCGTATCAGCCTGTAATCATTGCATTGAGTTTAAATAAGTTTTTGCGCAGGAAGCTAAGGCGTTATGCGTGGTTGTAAATATGTCGGACGGCTTGCAGCTGACACGAAACACCCCTTCGGCCTCGTCATACACAAGAACAAAGTATACTGGACGGACTGGGACACGATGAGCATCCACCGAGCCGACAAGGACACCGGGAAGAACGTTATTACCATCCGCTCGGACATAACGGGCCTGATGGACGTCCGAGTCTTCCACAGGACACGGCCGACTATTCCCAACCCCTGCGGCATCGACAACGGCAACTGCTCGCACCTCTGCTTACTGGTACCACTGCCCAAGCGATACAGATGCGCCTGCCCCACCGGTCTCCTCCTAGCCGTGAGTAGCCTATGCTTTGCGGATCTGGTCAACCCCTCACCCCTCACCCCTCAACCTCTCACCACCCACCTCTCGTCCGACAGCCTGACGGAAGAACGTGCCCGGAGATGCCGACCCGGTTCCTTCTCATGTCCCGGCGCGTCGACATCCGCGTCCTTTCGCTGGACACGAACTACACGGCCGACACGGTCCTGTCGGTCGGCCACATGAGAAACGTCAGCGGGGCGGACGTCGACCTGGAGAGCGGGCAGATTTACTGGACCGATCCCGGCCAACCGTACACGAAGCTCATAAAGAGGATAGGCTACGACGGCCGATCCGAGCAATCCGTCATCGACGGCTGCATCGACACCGTCGACAGTCTCGTCGTCGATTCGATCGGCCGAAAGGTTAGTCAAACGAAATCGTTCCTTAAAATAATAATACCTCCACAAGATAATGGCCCAAAATAACCTGACTATCCTGATAATATCCTTGTGACGCCGGGACCAGCTCTACTGGACGGACGTCGGACTGAACAGCATCGAGGTGAGCGAGCTCGACGGTAGGAACCGCAAGGTCCTCGTATGGTCCGGACTCGACAATCCACGAGCTATCGCCCTACATTACCCGGCCGGGCTGATCTTCTGGTCGGACTGGGGCCACAATGCACGTATAGAACGGGCGGACATGGACGGGGGGCACCGGAGTGCCGTCGTTACCGAGGACCTGACCTGGCCGAACGGCCTGTCGGTCGATCAGTTCGCCAATCGGATTTACTGGAACGACGCCAAGAGGAAGCTCATCGAGAGCGCCGATCTTCAGGGCCAGAATCGAAAGGTCGTCGTGGAGAAGGTCGAGCACCCCTACGGGCTCGCCGTCGTCGGCAATTACATTTACTGGAGCGACTGGCACGAGAAGGCGCTTCTCAGGGCCAAGAAGAACGAGGGCAAGAGTAAAAAGGTCGTGCTCGGGAACCTCGAGGGCATAATGGACGTGCGTCTGATCGACGTAAGTCCCTTATTAATCGAGTCCCCGCGGGGGCACTGATTCAGAAACGTTTGCAGAAGCGGCAGGCGAGGCCGGAGAACTTTTGCAACAATCACAACGGAGGATGTTCGCACTTGTGCCTGAGGAACCCGAGCGGCTACGCTTGCGCCTGCCCTACCGGCATCCTCATTAACGACGACAACAAGTCCTGCAACGCCACGCCGACCAACTTCCTCCTACTGGCCACTAAGAAGACCTTGGTAAGGATGTCCCTGGACACCCCGGAGATGTGGGAGGTGCCCCTGCCGATGACGCACGTGCCCCACGCGTTTTCCGTGGATTTTCACTGGCAGAAGCAGCTGATTTTTTACACCGACGTCGACGTCAAGGTCATCAGGTGAGCTCGATAATGAAGAAGCCCAAATAAGTTTGTAAACGGCGCGCGTTTGTGCGCGTAAACGTGTGCAGGAGAATCAGTATGCGGGACTTCAATGACGTGAAGGTCGTTGCCTGGGGACGAAACGTCTCCACCCCCTTCCGTCTGGCCGTCGATTGGCTCGCGAACAATATATACTGGACGGATATCAAGCACCAGATGATCGAGGTAGCCCGGCTCGATGGATCCTCGCGCAGGAAACTCATCGAGAACCTCAAGTCCCCGCGGGCGCTGGCCGTATTTCCCCAGGAGGGCTATATCTACTGGGCCGAGTGGAGCCACCATCCGACGATCGAGCGGGCCAACCTGGACGGCAGCAATAAGAAGAGCATCGTCTCGACGGACCTGAGCCTGCCCAACGGCCTCTCCATAGATTACGCGGCAAGGAAATTGTACTGGGCGGACGCCCTGAAGAACCGGATCGAGGTCTCGGACTTGCACGGCAGGTACAGGATCGCCCTCGTGCCCCAGGCCGACAACGCCTTCGGTCTCTCCCAGGTAAGCCGAACAGAGTACCTTTGCTGCTCGCAAGGAGCAAGAGGACGGATGGGCTTTATCCGGGATATCGTGTCGATGCTGTCGATGCTTTCAGTACGGGAACAACATATACTGGGGCGACTGGTTCAAGGAGATGATCGAGCGAGCCGACAAGAGAACGGGGAAAAATCGCAGCAAAATTCGCACGGCCCTGGACGGGACCGCGGAGATCCGGGCCGTATCCGCGGCACGGCAAACCGGATGGAATCCTTGCTCTGTCGATAACGGCGGCTGCACTCACCTCTGCTTCTTCACCAAGAAGAACTACACCTGCGGATGTCCCGACCAGTCCGACTCCACGCCCTGTTCAACAGGTTCGTTCATCCACCTCCTAATGTTTCGATTCTATTGCTTTACTATATTGCTTTACTAATTGAGTTACCCTGGATAACCCGGATAACCTAATCCCCCTTTAACGCCCTCTAACCCCAATAACCTCCTCGATCATCCTTTTATTATCCTACTTTGAATACTTTTACCTCGAGTTCCGAGAACTAGTTTCCGCGCTCGCCAACTCCTTTCCGACACTCGACATTCACTTTACATAATTTTACAAAACTTCTTCCTCAAGTGCACGCTTACCGTTTTATCTCTAATAAAAATACAGATTTTTCCTTTTCCCCTGCTTTTTTCCCCAACGTCCAAAGTAATTTCAAATGCGTTAGGATAACTGGAACGACCTCCTTTAAAGCTCAAGTACAGGGGATACCCGGATTTTCTCATAAACAGTACTTTGCCATAATAAACATTGCGTTGGTAGTCGGTAGAGGGACGGGCTTGGAATGCATTTATTTATGTAAATGTATGTAATGTATGTAATGTATGTATGTAGGTATGTATGTAGGTATGTATGTAGGTATATATGTATTGCAGTGCCGAAGAAGCGGATGCCGCTGCGTAAGCCGGGGACGGAAAACGACCCGAATTATGACATAATCGATGACGAGGATTTACCGCCGACGATGAAGACGTCGATAGGCGGTAATCGGAACCAAGACGATAGTAAATTAAACGAGTATGACCGAAATAACGGTGACACGATAAGCCTGCGCACAATGATTACGACGACTGTCATTCTCCTCGTAATCACCGTAGCTATAATCATTATTATCGTTTACTTGCAATGCCCGAATAAGAAACGGGAAGATTACGGGTACAATAGCCGCAGGAACGTCCTGACCTTCTCCAATCCGAATTACAACGCATCGGCTGGGACGGAGCTGGCGACTCCGACGGCTCAACAGCCCCAGGACAAGAAAGGCTTCATCTGGAAGAGGCTAAAGTACGACAAGTCCCAGGTACGGCAAAGCTTTTATTAAATCAACCATGTTTATTAAAATTTAATGTGTATATATATATATATATATATATCTTCTCGCCTCGTCGTATATTTTCCCCAATAAGCCCTTAATTTTATCTAAAATATCTACGTATTGTTGAAAACCAGTTATTGAGATGTAACGAGCTCGCTTTTGAAATACTGAACGTCGGGTCCGCTAAAGGAAATAAATTCGTCTACACCTCGGCTAATGTATGCGAGCAACGCGGCACATTGATCGAGTCCGTTGAAAAACTCGTAATTTAAACGAACGATTAGCCGCTCCGATTTTTAGGCTGACTTTTATTTTACACGTATCTCTGTGAATGTTGACTTTTAAAAGGCAGCGATTGGCCGTCGGTGAACCATAAAATTTATATCGAAGCACAGGTACGCGAGTTCGCTGTTATCGGGAGAATTCCCAGGGCAGGGGCGTATATCGATAATTGGAGTCCGGGCCAATAAAAGTTTTCGGGACGGCTCGGAAAACTCGATGGTCCATGAAGAAATGGAAGCACCCGCCGCGCCATTTCACCCAGACGAATGAATCCGCAAGTGCTTTACTTATTATACGACATGTCCGCCCCGCCCCGCCTTGCCCCCGTAAAGCCCCATAAAGCAGGACTTCAATGGGCCTGCGCTGTAAATACTTACACTAGCTCCCTTCCTTTTACGTCCGAGCAATTAAGATTACCGGAAAGACAATAAATGCTCCGAGTTTAATTGAAGTGATTCATTACGTTCAGACTAGACGCC
The DNA here is from genome assembly GCA_018883505.1 of Ceratosolen fusciceps. Classification (NCBI taxonomy): domain Eukaryota; kingdom Metazoa; phylum Arthropoda; class Insecta; order Hymenoptera; family Agaonidae; genus Ceratosolen; species Ceratosolen fusciceps. The sequence goes on along the minus strand of RCIC01000006.1, from coordinate 7,167,248 downwards.
ATTGACAAGCGCTCGATGCGTAAATATAGATCCGCGACATTGAGTCCGCGGTCGGAGTGAGAGTAGGCGGACTCTTAGGGCGAAGCTCACCGGCTAATACAAACCTTACGACATGGTTGTAGGAGCGAGTTTACGAAGACAACGGTCAAACATCGAGCCCGGAAGTCGTGTCCCTGATACCCCCCTCGGCGACGCCGAGCAGTAGCCACGCGGCGAGTGTCGCGCCCATGGAGACGTCGCCACCCGCGGTGACCCGTGTCACCGTCCAACGCCTGGAGCCTCCGAATGTCGGCCCCTCCAAGGTTCGGCCGATCGTCTGAGACGAGGAGGCCAAGACTCCTCGGCCGGTTCTCCTCCACGTTTAAACGATCCCGATCCGATTATCTCCCTCCTAGTCACCACGTTCAACAATACTGCCAATCGATCATCCAGAAACAGATATTCGCTCTCTACCCATATTATTATTATTTATTATTTATTATTATTTATTATTATTACTATTATTACTATTATTATTATTAACGTAGCTGATATCTTAGATGCTATAACCAAAAAAAAAAAAAAAAAAAAAAAAAAAAAAAAAAAATGTCAACGCAGCCGAGGTACACTTGGTTTCACCTTACAGCCAACTGCATGAATTCCGAATCCACTTTTGTTGATTATTATTAAGAATTATTATTAATGGGGGAAAGATGAATGAGCTTCCGGAATGTAGGAATTTCTGGATAACGTATAATGACGTTCGAAAGCTTCTTTGGACTCTCAAGACGGGTCTAACGTCGTATTATTAACGTATTGTGAAGATTGTCATTGGTGAAAAATAGACTTTTAAGTCCTGGCAGTTATGTATAAAGAAACTTAAAGAAGTCGATGAACGACGACGACGAGATGTACCGACAATTATCGAATTATGTAATTGACTTGTATATACCTGGAATACGTCCAATGCCGTAAAAGGTAAACATTGAATTAAATAGATCATGCTTGTATTGAAATTATCATTAGCATATTTACATAACTATTTTATCTGATATCTGTATTGCTCTTCATTTGAACAAGAGACTACATTTTAAACTATTGGTCGAATGGGGCTTTAGAACGGTGTCTATTCTTTTAAAGTAACTACATGCGATTAATATCTTAATAGTTCGGGGAGATTTCATTATTTAATTGCGCTATCGCACATGTTAAAAGTTTTATTTTACATGGAAACATATTTTTCAATGAATATTGTATTTATTAATAATATTGTTGTTGTTATTATAATTATATTTATTATAAATAAAAACTTTTAAAATCCAATTTTACTTTTAAACGCAAATAATTATAATTAATAAGCACCATTCGAAGTAATATTATTTAAGTAATAAACTAAAATTATTTATTGATACGACAGTCGATAAACTTTCGTATGCGTTTCTACGTTTGACAAGAAGAAATCATTATCTTCTAATATTATGAAATGTTTATCAATTCTAACTTTGATACGTATATTAATTTTGTGAAAAATTATATCGTAGTGAAAATCATGTTATGGGTAATTTTTTTTTTTTGTCATATTTCCTTAAATATTAACGAGGATGTGTGTCTCTGCTAGTAAGTGATAGGTATTGTTATAATAAATTGAAAATTAATATTATTCTAACGGGAGAAATATAAGCATAAACAATGAATAAATAAAAATAATTCTTAAAACATGATAGTCTTAATGATGTAGTAATCTTCTATACGTAGATAATGTATAATGTTGAAGGAATGTTGAAGGAAGAGATCCATTAGTTGATGGAGTTTTGAGGAAACTAAAGATGTTTCAATATATCTCGTGATTATTTTCATATAAATTTTTTAATATAAGAAAATGTTAGACTTTGAATGGAAATCTATATTTTACATAGATTTTTTAATTACACGTAGTTTCAAAAAATGTTTTCTTCAAATGGCCGGTTTTCTTATACCGATGAATTTAGTATTTCTTTATACGGTAAATACTTCTTTCGCTTATCCGTTGATTGAAATTAGAATGGAAATGTTTATTTTTAAAAATAAATAGTATGCGATTCCTATATACGTTATTCATTATCAATGCGGATAAAATACATGAAAAAAAAACAGCTTAAAACGCGTTCGTTTCCTTTGGTTATCTAAATATTAATATCTGCATGGTTAGCGGATGCAGGGAAAAAGTCTCAGCTGGTCTAGGACAATGTTTTCAATGCGTAAGAAATGTCGATAAAATAAATAAGATAAAATAAATTCAGTTTCGTTCGAATTCAATAGTTACGACTAAGTAATTGATTTAATTAAATTCCAGTTAAAATTAATAATTTCCATAATTAAAATTTTTTCTATAAAATACTTGATCTCGTCGAATGCTTTAAATATTTATATAAAAAATTAAAAAATGAGTATAAATTGAATTTTCTATTGTCGTTCGGATAATTAATATTATTTTCGAAATCTCTTTAGAATTTTGTAACGTAGTTTTGTAATAAAAAATATTTTAAAATGAAATAGATAAAAGGAAAAGATACAATAATGGCAATAACGTTATTTTAATTAAAGATAAAAAATAGAATAATGGCAATCATTCAAAAATTATAAATGAAGCACATTTTACTTAGTGCTCCGTTTTATTTTTTTATGTCCGTTGATTGATATTAGGAGAAGAATACTTTTTGAAAATCGAAATTACAAAAATACTAATATTTTACAAGAATAGTAGTGATTTATTGAATTTTGAGTATAGACTCCTTCATAATGTTAAAAAGTTACTTGAAAAATAATTAAAAGTGTAAATTATAAAATATTTTAAAATAACTGTAAAAAAGAAAAATTAACAATGTTTCAATATTAACTTATAATATATATACATATACATCATAATGAAAATGTTAAATGTCTCGAAATTACATGAATAACAGCGACATCACACAAATAACAATAAATATAATCGTAACATCAACTGTTTATTTTAATCGTTCGTTCTGTTCGTTTTGAATCAATGTCGACGGTACCAACATAATTAATCAAAGAGTACTTATTATGCATATTCTCAGAGTATGAAAACAATATGGCTGTGTATAACACAAAAACATTATATTCCTTATATTAAGAAGAAAATGAAAACCAAAAAAAAAAAACATTCTATTTTTCATGATGATTCTTTTGTTTTTATAAACATTCAAGGGAAAAGTATTACAAAATTCCTATTAATTTATTATCTATTATGCTAAAATATCCTGATATTCTAATCAAGTAATATCGAGCTGCTAAGTAGTTCCGGCAGGTCAATGATTCAATGGCACAAGGAGTAATATAATACACTTTATTGAAAATGGACAAATTTCTTATTACGTTGCTCATTTTGGTCTAATATGAAGATCATTCGTAAATAAATATTATTAGATTTATGATTATGTGGTATTACATTCTTCTTAAGTATTTTTAACTGAACCTCAAGCATCGTAATTACCCGTATTAAATATTATTTCCACGCTTTTGTTCGTAATGATGTATTTAAAAAAATAATCATATAAAAAATCAATAATTTACCTACCTCATAGGTTTCTTTTATAAAAAAAATAAATAAATAAATAAATAAAACATTTATACGTATATAAAATGTTTATACAGCCTTATTGCTAAAATAGTTCTAGACAAATTGAATTGTCGTATTCAGGGTATAGTTCTGGAGTTGGGGAAATAATTTATATACTTCATAATCTTCTCGGAATAAAATAAATCATAAGTATTAAAAAAAAATAATATATATATATATATAAAGTTGATGACAAAATTTTAAAATCGTAATATACGCTCGCTATATAATATCTTGAATTATTAATGTCGGAGAGTTATTAAAATGAAGTTTTCCGCGCGTACAACAATGGTTAGAGCCGCTACGGTTTTATAAAATAATTAAAAGCAAAGGCCTTCGCGAAATTTAAATATTTATTTTAATCGAGTTGACTAGTGCTGTATTAGAAATTAAAATAATTCGTCAAAAGTAAGAAATAAAAAATTAACCACAAACAGAAATTTGGCTATGATTTGTTGTTTTATCTTCTTCTTCTTCTTCTTCTTCTTCTTCTTTTCACACTACACACGTATAAGGTTTTTGTTAAAAATTCTTAATCTTAATTCTTAATCGTTACCGCGTAACGGTGTTTACAACGTTAATCCTATGATCTGCAATATCTGCATTAACAATATGTAAATATAGGAAAATGCAACGAGATATCATGATACGAACGGTATATGTAAATAGCGTAATTACGAGAATAAGCTAATGAAAATTAGAATATAGAAAAGCTCCACTACAATGTTGTAATGTTTGTATAGAAGCTGTGATTATACATAATTTTAGAAGTAATTTAAATGTATGATGAGTAATTGGATCATGTATTTGTGCAACTCATACAACTTGAACAATAAATAAAAGAAGCTACACCGTGAAACATAATTATTTATATTAATTAGTTGATTTATTTATTCTCGTAGCTTCATTCACTTGGTGTGAAGCCTACATAAAGCCTACACATCCCTATCCGTTTTAATTTTATTTCTATAAAAAAAAAAAAATTACGATAATAATAACGAATAAGTAGATATTAAGATAAATAATGTTGCGAAGAGTAATTCAAGATATCGTATCTGTTCTGATACGACACAGGCTGAACAGGTGGTAATTATTAAGTTGTTTAAAACTGTTTAATTTTCTTATATTTAGTCAAGATTATGCTCCTTCGGATAATAACGTCCTTATTGATACTTAAGTATCCGTATGAATATCGATTATGCCTTCGCCATCTCTTACTTAATAATTATAAATTATTTTCAATGGTTCTTTTCGATGTATTATAATGCATATTGGAATAAATTTTGAAAAAGTGAAGAAGCAAAAAATCGGGTAATTGACATTAATATGTTTTATTTATATTTTATGTTTTTAACGAACAGTCACCTTTCGATGACATATTTTTACATTCATTTTTTACAATAATATTTGACACTTTAATTTAACAATACATTCAATTCGTTAAATTCGTTAACTTATACCCAAGATTCAAAGATTATTAAATAACATTGTAATTAATATATACTTTCTTAAAATGTACAGCTTCGCTACCGACTTTTAATAATTTGATACGGTACTAACTCGTTTGATGATAGCGTCGTATGGAGTCGGAAGGTATTATTTGCAGTCCTTAATTTTATATAAATTATTATAAACATAAATTTCAGCAGGCAAATGTAGTGCCGAGCGGGCTGAGTAGCCATAAAATTATATCTTTATTTTATACATGAGATTTCCTTTTTCCGAATCCTAAATTCTATTGTAAAATCGGGTCATTTCATTCGCACCGGGTTTACTTATTGTCTGGCTATATCTGTTCACGGTAATGGTAAGTAAAGAAAGAATTATGCATAGGATCGTATTGGAAAACTATAGAACTCGTGAAGGTCGGAGTAAAGTAGCGTCGCTTCAGCCGAAAGCGAAACTCTCCCCTCGGTGGCAATTTCTCGATTCTGGCCATTATTACCTCGCATCCTCTCGTCCGCCCGAATCCTCCGACTCGGCGGAAGAAGCATTTTAGCGCGCTCGAGCTTCTTACGCAGTCACGTTAAGGTAATTTAACGGATCGTTCCGCGCGGAACAATGATTAAGTCATACTTTATCGTTAAAGTTTTAAAAAAAATCTCTGCTCACAAATTCTTTCGCTCGAAAAGGCGGATCTTACAATCTAGTATTGTTGTATTAGTAATAATAATGATAATAAAAAATATATATATATACGTGTATAAAATAGAAAAGAAAAAAGAAAGTAGTTGTGTAGGGAGACTGTAGACCAATTGGCATCAATTATCAGGTTTCGATTGTTTTTGAGATCGTAATGCATTACATTACAATGAATTTACAAGCCGAGAATGGCTTTCCAATCAAACACTTGTTTTCGGATAAAAGCAAACGCTGTTTGTGCATACATTAGAGGGGAAACGTGGAGTGTGCGGTCAATGGTTGCTGGGCGGGACCTGACAAGCCGTGCGGGAAGCACCGTTGAAATTAGGTAAGAGTCCTCCTTAATATTTATTTTCAATTAAGGCCTTATTACTATTGGTTGTTGTTAATTTATCTTTATAGTTAGTACAAAGTAAATTCTAATTTTTCTTTACATTTAAGTATAACGTTCTCCATACCCATTTCTTTAATTTCAATAAAGTAAATTATTCATGATCGCTTTAAGAATTCCTTCGAAAAAGACCAATGAAAAGATCGCTGGAACGATCTTACTAGGGTCACTACAAAAATTAATTAAAATTTAATGGATCTAAATTTTTACATAAAAAATAAGAACAACAATAACAGCAACAACAACAACAACAACAATAACAATAGCTTTCTGGGGTAGAACATCAAATACCACGTTCTACAACTTCACAGTTTCTATTAACGGCATAACATTTTTTTCTCACGCGAACATGAAAATCATTGCAAATACTACGATACATTGATTTCATCCGATTTTCAGTACCAACGACGTTTTTAATACTTAGAGCAGTTATATAAGCCATCAAAAGCGGTTCATTAAGAAAACGGCAATTAGCTTTGTCACGGTGTGAGAAATATTCCGTTAATTTTATATATTCCAGAAAGTGTACTCTGATCAGCTTCAGCAATCATTCAAGATCTGACGTCGCTCGATCTAATTGCAGAAAACAAGATTACGTAGCAAACTAATAATCCTAGATCCCAGAGATGCCCTCTCATTTTAGTTACAAAAAAGTAATCTGGTACATCGGACTTCCAGAAAACCATAATCGGCTTTTTTCACCTGTTTAATGAAACAACACCGTATGGCCGGACTACATTTGCAGTTGAGCTTTAAAGGGAAATGCCTAATTAGAGATTCTGAGATGTCATGGCAGCATTCAAAATTGAGATTCTTATTAATACGGTATAATTTGTGCAGTGATCGTCAGTCTTTGCCACGAAAATTATAATGTGCCAAAAAATAAAGCGTTTTTTATTTATTTGTCACCTGTGCTATAATATAATAAATGAAAGAGGAAATATTTTTAATAATATGGGATATGAAGTAAGTGATCTCCGTGACTAACATCGTTTTGTTAATTTATTTGAAATAAATTCTCAAGGCTAAGATATTGAGCTTTTCGAATTTCGGTACTAATTTACAAATAATACAAAGAAGAGACTATATTAAAATTTATATTTCAATTATAATCATTGTAGATTCATATATGATGAGTTAATTGTAAGCTGAGATTCTATAGACGTAAAATAAACTAATGAAGCGAGAGAGCTCGGCAATGTAGTACCAATACTTTGAAATTTATGATCCTTCATTTAAATTTGAATTATAAAATTTTGGTCCCGACCTCAAGGCTGTGAATAGGATGCGCATGCCCCGACAGATGCGTAGATCAACGCTTTAACCGATGAAATAACGATCTGCACGAAGGTATAATTTACTTATCCCCTTGAATTTGAAGATTCATTTAAACGTCAAGTCATTTTAGAGTGTATCCGATGCGCACTGAGGATTCCAAATTGATCTGCGCGACGACGTTAGTTGCAGAAAACCAGGGCATCGGCAATAACATAAATACATATTACGCGTTGAAATATCAAATGCAAACATTAATCGTAAGACCGCGAGAATGATGATAACGCATGATAAAGTAGCACCAAAATCGTAGATCTCTACCTTTCATTTCGAACAATCAGTCTAAACATTTACTTGTTTTTATCGAATTGGATCCCTGGGACATGGGACTTACATTGCATATCGTACAATATTAACGAACAATGCACGTTGCTCGAGTACTCGATGACGTCGTCTTTTTTTTAAATTGAAATTTCCGACGTTTACAAGCTATCCTTGCACTAAAAAGATGAAAGTAAAAAAAAAATGGAGCGAAAGGAAACAACTAGCGTTACGTGATTTATGTACTTTCACTTTCCGCATGAAAAAAAAAAAAAAATAGAGGGAAAGGTCGATCGGCTCTCTAAATAAGATATCTAAGCAGAAAATCCACGGAGGAAAAATCTTCGGCATCGATCGAGCAAAACATCCGAAAGCTTCAACGTGACGAATTATAAATTACACTGTAAACCATGTAGACGTATTTCTTTTCTTTTTTTTTTTAATATTATATCTATAGTTACAATACATTAAATTCTATATCATGTGAAACGAGTTTGTTCGCCATCAAAGTTAAGATTTAAGCGATGAATCTCATTCTTTCTTAAAAAAAAAGGAAAAAAAAGATCGAATCGAAACTGGCCGTAAAATGACTAGAGTAGGAAAATCCGAGATACTTTCTATCGAACAGATTAATGCATATTTCTTTCCAGATGATTGTATACAAAAATTTATATAAACTGAACGCAAACTTACAAAAGAGCGATTTCAGTAGCGAACCATAAATTGCAATAAGTTAAAAAGTATAATTGCACTACACTCGTATGCATTCAAATTCATGCTTATAATAATATATGAAAATACATTTTTATATTATAGTTTTTTATTAAAAAAAAAAAAGGAAAGAGAGAGAGAGAGAGAGAGAAAACACGTTTCAATATAAAGAAAAATATTGTTAAAAATACTTCGAACGGTATTTGCAATTGTGCAGAGATTAGTAAAAACTTGATAAATCTTTTTACAAAAGCAAATGCTTCGTATTATGCACTGCTTACAATCTTTGGTAACTAGCACCATTTTTGTTAATATGGTAGTTTGCAAAAATATAATACAATGTAAACTAAATATTGACATTTTTGTTCAGCACAGATCATATCTATGATTGAAGTTAAGAATATACATTCGGTAAAATGCTTAGACTTTGAGATGAAAAGACATTAGAATGCTAGTTTAGACGAAAAAAAAATCTTTTAAATAATACTGATAAATCTAGAAGGATTTGTAAGTACCTTCGACATTTCAAGAATTGTAAAATATTATTCCTGACAAACCCAATTGATAATAAACTTGGAAGTTGGAACGGTTAAAAATATTCTTCATAAATATAATTAAACATTACATAAAATATCCGTTATAATGTACTTATCGAATTAAAAATATTTAATCTCTATCCTTTTTTAAATCCGGAAACATCTCGTACATTATAACTTCAAAAACGTCCTAAAATATATATATAAGAATTTAATTACCATTAAATTAAAAACATGGAATTAATAAAGTCTGTATTATCGCTTACATAAAATAATTGTTTATTCAGTTTGACGTTCTGTAGTGAGTCAAAGACTTTGATTGCTCCTCTTTGAGCGCTTTGAGCTCCAACTAAATTCGTTAAAAAGTCAGGTACATTACTTAAAAATTGTTGACGAGCTTCCAAACGCGTTTTTAGCTTATCTTCATCGCTTCGAATTGGCACATCCGTAACTAGTTTACCATTAGGCCACCAAGATTTTGTTAGTAATTGAATATAATAGTGAAGCATTGGTTCAGAAAACATCCACGTCACGGTATCTCTAACTTGTCTGTAAAAAACATGTCCCTTTGAATCTTTGAATCTTTGAATATAGATAAAATAATTTGGAAGAAAATTATATACAACATACTCAATATAAATTATTGGAAGCATGTATAATAATATACGCAATAGATCAAGATTACCTGTTTATTGTTCTGCCATACGTAAGCTGTACGAAAGTAATCAAAGATCGCCTCAGCCATCGGAACACGCCTCTTAAATCGAAGATTTCGCCAAGTAAAGCATATAGTGGTTCGGCAATGGAATCTTTTCCCGGCCCTAGGAAAGCGTCAGTCAGGGATCGCGTCGGTTCATTATCATCTAATAATAATGAATAATCTTCTTCGTCATCTTTCTCCCGTGAATCTCCACTACTACCTGAACTCCTATAACATTTAACGAGGATTTTCCACTTACAATTTTTTTCTTTTTTTTTTTCTTTTTCTCAAACGATTACTAACGATTTAAATAAAGTCGATAAAGAGAATCGCGACTTTTTCGGGGACGGTGTAGTGTGCTTCAATCGTTCCGAGCTCGGACTAAGAAAAGTGTACAATGCCTCGCTTTGATTTAAACGATCGTCTTCTAAAACAAACTGTTTGCACAAAATTGTCATTATTATTACGTTCATTTTTTTTTTTGAAACTATCAAAAGATTTTGTACGTTTAAATATTTTTGTATTTGTGCTCTTGCTTTGTCCATTGCGTTTTTGTCAGTTTTACCAAAAAATTTTAATGGGTGCGAGGGAAGTTCTAGACTCTTTATACTAGAACACAATTGACGTAGTTTTCTATGCAGCTCGTGAAATTCATAGAGCTTTCGTAAAACCACCCAACCAGTAGAGATACTGGTTTCATCTGCAACATCCGTAACCATATGAACAACCAATACGAATTCTGGAGGCTCGCCGTTATCTGGAGTCTAAAACGTAAACTTTATCAAATAATAATCATAAATAAAATAATGAAATACGAATAGTTTTATTATAACGAAATATCAATGATTGCGATAAAATTAAAAATACTCCTTCAAATTACGGTTTTGTCTTTTCAATTACTAATTAACAAACGCACTATCGTAACGTGGATCTCTGTAAACGATTTGCGAGATCGAATCATAATATATGCATTAGTTGAATATTATTAATAATAATAAGCAATTAATGAATTACTTCAGCACTCTGAACGTCTGCTCTCCATCGTCCTAAATGCTCTGACCATATTTCCGTATGGTTTAAATGAGCTTCCATCCGTCTTCTCTCACCTTGAAGCCATTCAACTTCTTTTCCTAGTATACTTAGTACTTTACTCTCTGGCTTTAAAGACGAATGAAGAGCTTTCAGTGCCTGCATTTTATTATTCAATTTTTCTTGTAATTGATCGAGCTTGTTTCGTGCATAATTCGAATGATCACCAACTAATAAGGTATTATTCGAAATGGAGCCATTAATAATCAATCTTCGGTTATCATTTGAAACTGCAACAAGTAATTATTGAACTTAAATATTAAGTATTACCATAGTCACAATAAATACATTTACATGTAAAATAATTAATTATTACTTACTATCTATTTTTTCAGTATTTATAGATTCCATTAACTTTTTATACTCTTCGCTTATTATAAAAGAGGGGTAATACTTTTCTTCTAATGTTTTAACTACTATTTCTTGAACCTCATAAAATACATCTGGCCCTTTATCTCCCATTAAAAAACTTTCCATTTTCTTTTTTACATCCTTGTCAACCTTAATCTCAGCTGTGGGAATGGCTATATAGGTATAAAAAATTTCTGCTCCCAACTGATGCCAATTAGATTTGTCCGTTACACGAAGTTCTTGCACAGCTGCCCAATAACCGATTAATCCTTGACTAGATACTTGCTCCAGAAATCGGGATAAATATTTCCTACCTAATCAAACGAAAACAAAAATCCAAGCATTGATCGTAAGTTCATTTAAGAAACTGAGCTCATACTTAAAATAACATACGTTAAAGGTCTTGAATTAATTTATAATTTTCATATCTAATCAAAATGAAACAATGGCAAGTATAATTAGAATATTGAAAAGCAAGGGAAATACAAGTACCTGTAACACTGTCCAAAATTACTCGTAATGATATTATTCTATTTTCAGGGGTCGCCATTGGATCTATGACTTCGTCATCCTCCATGGGATAACCGTCCCATCCTAATGATTGCATATGGCACTCACATGTATTCTTTGCGTATGACAATTGACTAATATAACGTTTTAGTTTTCGTCCGTGCGCTGTATCGGATTTACCAAAAGCTGTATTCTCAGGATCCAAGCCTTGGGAACGCTGAATATTTTGTGTTGTAGTGGCTTGCATAATTTCTTTCACGATATTATACCTAATACGCTTTAAAACTTCAAGATCTCGAGTAGATTTAATCATTAAAATGAAATCTTCAAATGAATCGGCATATTCACAAGTTTTTTTATGCAATGCTTCGGCCATTTGCTGATGTTGAATGTATAACAATATTTTTTGATTAATATAATCTGGATCCGTTATTGTATTAATAAATGGTCTCAATACTATATAAAAATATTTATTAACAAATGAAATTTCTCATTTATTTATGCAAATAAGATAGTGTATAATTATATATAAAAACTTACTTTTACATGTGAAAACCTCTCTGAGGAGACATATTACTGGAGGAAACGTATACCCTCGTGGCATAAAAAATAAAATAAAGACTTCGCTTACTTTTCTTAAATACTCTAATTCTCCTCCTTCTGACACTAAATGCGGAGATAAAATGTATACTGGATTTTCTTTATCAGCACTACAAATATTAAAATCATTCAGGAAAATGAAAGAATTAACTTATATCTGACTAATGCTTAACAGTGAATTGCAAAACTTACGCTGCTTCATGAGTTAGTCTAATCTTTTCAAAATGAAAAGTTATTGTATTAACTATACCGTAAGCCACTAAATTGGTATGATCAATATGCTCTATTTTACCACGTATTTTTTGCATGGCTTCCCATAAATCTTGTTTAGCAGTACTGATTAATTCATCTGCTCCAATGGCAATATCGTTTAACCAATAACTGATAAAATCTCTAAATGCTAAGTCCAACAGATTTATCAAAGCTCCATCAACCAGCCTCGATATTATAAGGGGATAGCGACTGGAATCTCTTTTTAACTCGTCATTGAAGTAACATTCTTTCTGTAATTTATTATAGGAACAATCTTTAAAAGCCAATCATTAAAATAAATATCTGATTAGAGACAACATTATTTTTGTTTGCTGAACAAATCCATTATCTGATACAAATTTATATTAATTATGTTAATTAATTTCATAACAAAATATATATGACATTGAACTTACCATTAAAAGCGTTTCAAATAAATTGATATTATTATTGATTTTTTTAGTTCTTCTGTTATTTGGAGTTTTTGGTGATAAGTTGTTATGTATGCATAAAACAAACGTTGGACCAAGAAACATACCACATATAATAAGTAAGCCAAATATTAAATAAACCAATAGATTAAAATAGTAAAATATAATAAGTAGACAAAATGCAGCAGTTAGAAGGGCATATTTCCAACCGATTGGATATACAGGTGAAACTCTTGTGTAAAAATAAAATATAATTGCAGGTCCAAATGACGTCCCGCATACTGTTAACAGCCCAAGGAGTATATAGAGAATTACATCAAAATAATTGATCATTGCAATCAGGACGACCGCAACGCATAAGAAAATGCTTTGTCCAAGCATTTTTTCATTTGCATATGTATTCCTAAACAAAAAAAAAAAGATTTTATTAATAAATAATACAATCTAAATATAAGTATTACGTTAATTTTATTAAATTAATTTCGCGCATCATGAGTAATTATTGAATAATTCAAACTATTACTTATTATTAAATTTACATGAATAATATTATTTTTCTCTTCATACTATTTCGTCGTTTTTTTAAATAAAATAATATTACAATAGATAATTATATTCCTTTCATTTTCCTAATAATTACTGAATATTTGACTATTAATTATTTATTAAAAAAAATTTTGATCCAAACAATCTCAATTTAACTTAGATTACATAAACATCATCTTTCAACACTTATGAAATTAAAACAAACATTTGAGGATTAAATATATATATTGAAAATTTGAAAACTTATAAAAAATAAATTATATTGTTTTTCTTTTAATTTTATTTTAGTAATATAATTTACTGAAAAGTGTAACTTTCATTAAATGATGGCTCATTAATTAATATGTTCTTTTGTAAGCTTATTTAAAAATGCACAATTATAAATGTAAATTATTGAATATTAAATTAAGTTAATATTATATTCTCTTAATTTGGTAATAATAACTACAACAAAAACGTGTATATAAAATATATATTCATGAAAGATATTGTATTTATTTCAAACATTCAATTATATAATTAAATTGAATTAATTTAATGAAAAAAAAAAAAACTTGTTAATGCATCTGTAATTATTGAATGAAAATGAGTATTTTTAACCTTAGCTTTTTAATTTGCTTATTAAAGCAATACGTTGATAAGAAAATAATTATTCATGTTTTTATTTAGATGTTGGACCGAATTAATCAACAAAGAGGCTCAATAAAGTTCATGAATCACTAGTTTAATAACTTGTTAAAAACGTATTAATAATGGCTCTTGTAAAGAAAAAGGAGGGAAGGTAAAGGGCACGATTCGGACATTCTCATTTAATAATAATGATGATGATTATTATTATTATTATTATTATTATTGTTGTTGTTGTTGTTGTTGTTGTTGTTGTTGTTGTTGTTGTTGTTGTTGTTGTTGTTGTTGTTAAATAAGTAATAATTAGAGTAATGATTAATTTGGTAATTTTGTTTAATAAATAATTCTAACCGGAAATCCTAAGATGACGGATCAGGTGTGCAAGCTGGATGACTCGATGATGTTTCTGGTTGCATTTAAAAAGTTTCATTCTTCATTAGCAGAAGGAGACGAAAGGGGGAGTAGCGATGTGAATTATAATAATCCGTGATTCTAGCTGATCCCACCGGCGAGAGGACATTTGCATTATCCGCCGCGTCATCTTTTAAACCATAATGAAATGTATCTTCTATAGTTCTCTCCCCCTCCTCCTCCAGCCACTCTAAATCATCCGCTCGCTCTCTCTCACGAACACACACGCGCGCGCGCGCGCGCGCTCACGCAGCCACAGCTGCGACACAAACACAGAAGTTCTCACGTCACTGGAATATCAGTTTTATTGACTCGAGTCGAAAAACGGCCAAAGTATGTCGAATGGCCATAATATGTCTATGCTTAGGAGTAAATAATTGATCACAGGCTAAGGGACGATGATCTGATGTTACGTTAAGCAAACGGAGGGAGTTCCCGTGGAGGGAGCAGCTTCGGTGAATCGAGAACCCGGAGGCGAATAATTGATTCCGGGATCCGATCAGGGATCGGGCACTAGGTCACAGCTGATCACTCGCTCGCGTTCCCTTAAAACTCATCCCGTGGTTGGAAGGAAAGTTGATCGAAGCGAAGGTTATTGGGTATCGACAAGCCCCGAGTCAAATAAATAAGTAATCGGATAAACTAACGTTAACGAGGGGACGAGGGACGAGGAGACGAGGAGACGAGGAGACGAGGAGACGAGGAGAAGCTCATCGGAACCGCGATCCTCTACTCACTCACTTACTCACTCGCTCACTCCCGTACACTACATGACAGATAGTACGGTACACGACTTGGGTCAGCCTGCGCACTACACGCTTTCTTTTCATTGTTCTCTCGGTGCACATAAATAAATCTATAACTGTGTATGCACGGAGTCGCGTAAGCGCGTGTGCGGTAGCGCGTACGCTGTAGCTTGGGAGGTAGGTAGGGAGGTCGGGGGTGGGGGAGCAATCGACGAATCACGCAGGTGGTTACGTCGCGCTTAAAGCTTCGGACGAAAAAGCACGAAGCTTTTTAAAGGAGCAGCTCTCTTACGGATGGCTTTCGTGCACCTCGGCCTCGGAAGCGGGTACTTCCCCCCCTCAGTAATTAGTAATAAAGGGCAATTAGTCCGTCGATGGGGATTCACGAATATTAAAATTACCGGGAAAGCCGCGTGCGTGCGAGGCGGAGGGGCTATTAGGTGATTTAGGGTGAGGCTCGAGGCCGAGGGCTGGCTCTTCGCTTTCGTAATTCGAAACTCCGATCACTTGGTAATGAGCTTTCGGCCAATGGGACGGCCGGCAGGTGGGTAGTAAGGAGGCAAGGCCTCCTCGGGTCCTCCGGGGGCTTGCTCGGCTTAATTGCCATTTAAAAAAGCTCCCACATGCGACAGCCGATGCTCATGGCTTACACGAGGCTTCCTAATCATCCTGTTCGACGAATCACACGGGCCGAATATCTATCGACATCATTTCGCAATTAAGCTTACCACCCTGCGTTAAGAATCGAATTAGCAGCTGCACTCGTTTATTCTTTATTCGAAGAAGGACTTAAAACGTCCGACCCCCCCGCCCCGCCACCTTATACGCGATATGTACATTATTGAACATCCGCGGACACGTTCGGATTTCCTTATTTTTGTCCGTCACTTTGTTGAATCGCTGGCATCTCGACGAGCCAATAACGCACGAGCAAGCGGTTCGTTGATATGGACAAGGTAAATAACTCGCGTTCTTTCTGCGATTGACTGCCTTCATTCGTCATTACGATTCGACGTTCGACGTTCGACGTCGACGGGGGGGGGGAGGACGCTAGGCTACTACTACGCGTTTATCATTCGACTTGTTAATTTAGCCTGGACTGTCCACGACTTCTTTTCACCCGTTCAGCTTTACTGAAAATACCCATTAAAGCCCCGGCTCAGCGATATTCATGATCGTTTACGTGATATCAGACGACCATCTAATGCTATGCCCATTACGTAAACAAGCAATGAATGTTCTTCTTCGTTGATACAAGAGAACTCGTTGCAGAACGCGTTGTTTGCAAACGAGTCCGTGTTGAAAGAAAAACCAGGGGAACTACCCTTTAGGTACTTGGTATGTCTGAATTTTCTCGTCGATCCTAATTAGGATCCTCTGTTCAACATTCACATTCCTCTATTCAATAGCACAAAGCGGCCGAAGCCACGTGTTCGGAATTTGACATTTATGGGTCAGGTCTGCGGGGCGACGCCTGCCATTGGTCGATATGTGTGTCAAACGCACACCCGAGTCGCAGACTTCATGGATTGATGTGCTTAATACTTGCCACGTGGCGAGCTTTGTGGAATGTAGACCAGAAACGGAAATCCTGTGCACCTTTTCCACGCTTTTCGAATTCGAATGCGCAGGCTTAACTTTAAATTCAGTAAATAAAACAAGACTAAAAGCGGCCGATTTCTTCAATTTAACGGTAATTTATTTTAATAATAATCTGAGAATTATAATTAATTTTAAAGCCCAATAATACACTACAATTCATTAGTGAAATGAATTTTTTTTTTTTTTTTTTTTTTTTTTTTTAAATAAAGTTGTTTAATATTCATTAACAATTTTGACTTAATATATAAATTTATTATACTTTGTTACACCTTAATAATTAATTTAACATACTAACGATACATAATAGCAAAGCTATTGAGACAATATCCAGTATAATAATACAATTTATTTTTAAAATTATTTTCGTAGAAATCAACCTTTCCCATCTGCCCATTTCTACTATCATTTCTATCCTCTCTACTTTCACTCTTTTCGTCTATCATTTCTCTCTTTCGCTCATTCAACTTTTACATAAAAACTTTATTACATACTACTTAAATTAAATTATTTGCTTTTCTTTTATTTTTCTATAATTTGAGAGATTATTTATCTCAATTTACACTAGCTAAGAAGCGTTCTTATTTCTCTATGTATGTGACACAGGAAGTCTACGTATCCAAGACTACCATCGATGCCTGGATCCTCGACCAAGAATTGTCGCATTACCATTTCCATCTTTTCCTGTTGTCTCGTTATGGTTAACTAAAACATATTTTTTACGTCGCTCTTGTAATTTCAACATTTTACAAATTTACGAAACAACTTGTATACATTATATTGAAGAATAGAAAATTTATCAGAAATAACGTAACACTTACCCGCATACAATGTCGCCTCTCGCTTTGAACGTAACTGATTATGTACCTAATTCGTTCATTCAATGAGTTATTCAATACCGGGACTATAGTCTTATCAGTGTCAACCTGAATTACGGATGTGACTCCGAACACTGATTGTAACCATTGTGAATTGATATTTAAGCCCAACCACATAAACATATGGATTCCATTCTCTGTAAATACGTTGTAAATTTAATTTACGTACAATTAAACCATTTCAAATTTGAATTCTTCTAATTTTTAGAGTACTTGCAATATTTACCTAATAAATATACTCCGTCATCTGAAATTTTATCTTTTGAACAACGTAACATACACGGCATTTCAGTAGATTGAGGATTAACGTCGTGTAAAGAAATTAATCGAGGATATACATGAACGAGTGATTCGCTAATTGGCATCGTGGTGATAGACATTATTACATATGATTTTTGATCAATTGTTATTCCACTACCTAAAATACAATAAAATCTTTATAAGTATGATAGCAATAAAATAATATAATATAATACAATATAAATTAGACTACACACGATTTCTTATCGATGTTATTCTTATAAACACTTCTTTTTCTTACCTCCAGTAATAGCATCACTTTTTAACAGTCCATTTATGTAAAGCGGTAATAGTTTCATGCATTCAGGAAGCACCAGTTGTCCAGAACTTGATGGAGATGAACAAAATCTTCTGTAAGATGCTAATATAGTTGCGCATCTTGAAATTAAACTATCTTTAACTCCCTTTAGAGACGAATCCATAAGCTTAAAGACACCTTTTTTTTTTATAAAGAAAAAGAGTACGTAATTTAGAAAGATAACAACGAATAATTCAATAAATTTCTACTGATTTTTAAAGTAATTACACAGAATACTAACTTTGTTTGAAAAGATAATTGATTATGGCATCTAAATCGCAAGATTTAAAAAGTTCTGTAATTTGTGATGAAGTTTTTAGGCTCAAATTAATAATTCTTAATCTTCGTACTCCACTGCAAGATGTATAAAGTAATGCTACTTGAATGAAAACGCCTTCATCTTCTGCTAGCTTATCATCGTGCTTAATTTCGATAGCAATTGCCTAAAGAGATAAATATAAATAAATAATTTATATATATTTATAAATTATTAAAAAATTTTTAATCGTAACTAAATGGATGTATAAAAAATACCTTATCACAATCAATACTAGCTAATTCTATGTCAGTTGTATTAGACATATAAAAGTGTCCAAAGAATTCTGTTGGCCTAACACCTGTAGATGTTCGAACTCGCATTACTGCATCAAATGCAATTGGTCTGCTTATATTATTTATAATGTCTGTGATTAGTCTCTCTCCATCAATATCAGCCTATATAATCAAAACAAAATATCATTTACATTGACATATTAAAAATGACTTTTTTAATCAATTATACAAAAGAACTGGCAGTTACTTACTTGAAAATATGTGTATTTATATATTTCTCCACCAGTAAGTCTACAAACTTGACCAATTGTCGCAATGTCAATATAAGAATTGTTAAAAATAAACAAATCTACACTGCAACCGGCTGCTACACAGTCTTGACCAAGATTATTATAATAATTCGTTTGTGGAGCTAAATTAATAATAATAAAATAATTCAATAAATATAAATGCAAAAGTACTTTTTATATTTCACAAATAATTAAAATATTCGGATATTTACTTAAAACATTTTTTTCTTTATCCGTTCCAAGCAGTTTACGATCATCCCTATTCTTCAGTTTTCCCGGTGCATTAGCAATAGGTAAAGAAGAATGAAATACTATAAGTTTGCCTGCACACGATGAAGCCTGAAATAAACATTAGTACTCAACGAAGAACAGATTGAGGATTGAAATTAAAAAAAAAAAAAAATAATTATAAGCTACCAATAGTTGTAAGGATTAAAATTAATTTGCACATTCTGATTTCTTATCCGATTCCATATCATAATAATACGTATAAGATTTTTACATTTTTATGCGACAGTAAAAACTTTATCTCACAATAAAAATGAAAAACAGTTTAATTACTTATTTAATAGATATTCAATGATTAGAACAGATAAAGTGTTGCGTATCGTATTTACTTACTTTGAGAGCTTCTAATCCAGCTTGTATAGCTGGGCCGAGAATAGTTTCTGTTTCTCGAGTTTCCCCAAACATAACTGGAATTTGAGACATTAAACTATCGATTAGTGCTTCACTTTCCTCTGGATTGCAAAGGAAGCCATCAAGAAGCGGCATAAATACATCTTGTACATCACCAACTACCATCATTTGAGGTTGGGCAAGATTGGCTTTAATGTTATAAAATTGTACGGTACTACTATATGTTATAAAACCAACTTTCATGTTAGATTTAGATTGGCCCACGTCAATAGGTGTATTACGAATGATTTTTTTCATGTTAGCACATATTAAATTGATTAAGCCTGACTTTATTGTGTTGTAAGAAACATCGATAACAAATATAATCGCAGGGGGATTCGGAAAGACTTTATCCTTAAAAAAAACAAAAAGAAGTTAAGTTAATTAGTCTGGATTGTAATTGCTAAGATAGTCTCATACGACCACAACCTACCGTGCAATACTCTCTCGTAGCCAAAAACTCGTAAGTTCCAAGTATTAATTCAGGGCGTTCGTACCGATCCATTCTTTGACCAGTGTGATCCAAATGTTGAAAATATTCCAATGGAACTGAAAGACGACGATTATAAAGTAACGTTATAACATTCGTTTCGTATGAAAAAAAAAAAAACAGCCGATAAAGACAGCTTTACCATCCGTTGTTGTTTTACAAAACATGCACTGGAATCTCCTGCCGGCATCAATAAACTGCATAAAGGGGCTCATATACGCTTTGCAACGATTACAGCGTACAGGGCCAATTTCTCCCATATCTACTATAGGTGGTTCGAATTCGCCTTCTTCTATTTGAGCCATGGGACTCAATATAAGCGAAAACGGAATATGCGTCTGCAATAGTTTTATATCATTATATCATTAATACAACGCGTATTTATTTATAGACACGGGCACGCGTAAGCAATATAGATTGGCTCACTTACTTGTTTGATAATATCTGCAGTAGTGGGCACAGTATATATCGTCGAACGAATGAATCTAGGTGATGCATTACCTTTATCATCTACAGTGAATTTCGTTGTAACCAATGGAGGAACTAATCCTTTTTCATTTGTTACGAAAATTCCACCCTTTAATCTTTGATCGTCTTGAATAAGTTGTATCTATTTAATGTAAAAGATTTATTATCTCTGATAAGGTAACGATTTTTTACTTTCTATTTACGAATGAGCATAACTCTGGTAACAACTCACAGGACTGGGCATTTGATTGGGATCGAGTCTTCTCACTTGCTGAGATTGAGTATTAGATGGATATCCTTCGGGAGAGCTTGCTATTCCACTTTGATAAGGATTCAACTGATTGGTATACATATTCTATGAAGATTAATATTTTATACGTGTATTTTTATTAATTTTTTTTTTTTTTTTTTTTTTTTTTTTTTTTACGTGTAACATCGTTATATATTTATTTCTAATGTAATTCTTACCGTTTGTCCTGGTTGATTGCAATTTTGCTTCTGATATCCTGGATAATTCATTTCCGAATGTTGATAGTTGGTGTGACTGTATGAATTTGTAGCTGTTGGTGGTCCAGATAATGAAGGGTTTGGTGGGTACCGACGTTGATCGAGCGTTTGATTGGAATATGGATACTGAGAATGAGTTTGTTGTACAGGTAAAAGTGGTGGTCCAGATATATTTTGCTGTCCATATGGACCAGATATATGTTGTCCTGGTGCATTAGTAGGGGGACCACCAAGAGATCTTGGTAAGCCTTGTTGATCTGTAAATGCAGGAGACTGAAGGTTTTGTCCGGGTAACGGTGGTCCGGGTAAATTTTGATTTAATGTGGCAGAAGCTGTAGAAACTGCTGTAGCTGGTGGTAACGAAGAATCCGGTGCACTTTTTCGATTACTTAACGCGTGGGATCCTAAAGGTGGTGGATTTATAGGTGCTCCGTGCGGTTGATTCAACATAGGAGGTGCTCGGAAAGACTGCTGGCTACCCATATTGGGAGAGTTCAAAACTGTACCTGATGGTTTTCCTTTGAGGGTAGAGCCCATTAAATCCGCTTGATTTGCCAGCGGTGGGCCGTATCTATTTTGACTTGATAATTGTCCATGGTGATCGGTAGGCACTGGAGGAGTCATTTGCACTGGGTTTCCAGGAGTAGTACATACTGAAGGTGAACCAAAGGATGGCATTTGTCCAGGATATTGCGGTTGCTCTGACATTTGCGATCTTACAGACGATCCATAGGGACTTGGAAGACTGGATGGTTGGGATTCAGAGGATTCTTGTTGATGGGCTGATGATTTTTGCATTGTTAGTCCAGACTTGTCCATCGGGTAATTAATCTTATCCGATTCACCTAAAAATAAATTGATATTCGAATTATTCATTTAAACGCGATTGTCTAAATAATAATAGAATTTTTTGACAATTCACGGATTTATAAATTGTGATTTTAAATATTAATAAGAAATTTATTTTTAATTAGAAAAATTATAATGGATACCTTGTGCAATATAATGATTCTGGTTATTAACTCCATTTACATTGGATGAAAAAGGCATATTGGGTACATTTTTGTCAGCTTGCGAAGAATAATCTTGAGAAGGCTTTTGAATACCGGATAAAGTCACGTTAGACATTTGATCGACTAAATTAGATTGATTGGCCTGTGGTGGTAATGGTGGTCCATGTTGCGTATCAACTTGTCCTTGAATGTCATTTATGTAGTAAGGTGGTTTTGTTGTACGAGCAGCATCATTCATAGGTGGCTGATTTTGTACTGTTTTTTGTGGTGGAAGCGATCCCAAATCATGAGGCCCTTTGGGAGATAAATTTGCATTGAGTTCTCCATATGGAGCATTGGATGGTGGGGGACCATACAATGGATGCTGTTGCTGCATGTATTGAGGATTCATGTTTTACTCTATAATAAAAATACATCCAATTATTGATTCAATTTTATTGAATAACTTAAATAGTAAATATTTTTAAAAATTATTTTTAATATTTATTAATTAGGTCCTGGGAACAATGAAGTTACAAATATATCTAACTTTTTGACAACGAATTTCTTTGAGTTTGCACATTTGCAATACGAATAGATTAATTAAATGTACTTAAAGTTCATAAAATATGGTGTGTGGACGTTTCTAAATGAATCTTTAATCCCATAAGGAACTCTAACCTAAGAGTATGAGCTCTTATTCAATACTTCAACAGCATGAAGCTTTTGCAAATACTAGTCCAATGACTTTCTAATGGGTTATAAGCGTCTAAAAAATGAGGGAAACTTTCAGCATTGGCGTAAATAATTTAAAATCTAATTGGGAACGCAGCCCCGCGCCTTAGTTATTACAAAGTACAACAATTCTTTGTTTCATAAGGCGAGTCGGTCAAATAAATGAAGCATACGTAAAATAAGGTGAAAAAATATTTTACGGCAAGCCATTTTCATATTTTATAAATACACGGCAATAAAAACTACGAGAGGCTTATGCTCACAGAAACGCGAGGCTAATTTCCGTCGTTTAATTAAAACGATTTAAATCACTGAGGATTTCGTTCGACGTTGACGAGATAACGGCGATTAAATTAAAAAAGCAATAGAAAAAAGGGTGAAATGACAAGTTAAGGGAATGGATCGTTATGAAATTATGGATAATGAGAATTTTGACATTATGCGTAATGGTTATGTGTGTTGGGCGTTAATTAGGATATCGACATGTGTGCGTATATGCATTAGAAAGTGCTCACGTAAATAAATGTCCCTAAAGGCAGAGTGGAATCACCCACGTATGCATACTTCATTCGGGTTCGTGACTCGTGCGTATATTGGGATTCGAGAGCAGGCAGGCAGGCAGGCAGGCAGGCAGGCAGATAGGCAGATAGGCAGATAGGCAGACAGACAGGCAAGCAGGCAGACAGGCAAAGGATTGAATGAGATGGTGGTAGAGCGGGCTCGAGAGCGTGCGCGCTCGCGCGCACATATACATACGTGTACTAATACGCATACAGATATATGCATGCATATGTAGAAATATATATATATATAGAGAGAGAGAGAGAGAGAGAGAGAGAGAGAATGTATGCAGGTCGGGCTGCTGGATGTCGGCGGCGGATGTGTGCGTGTCGGTGGTAAAGAAAAATGGGGGATTTATTGGTAGACCCCTCCCCCCTCGGAGTCCCGCAATCACGGGTTATTAATGTACTTACGCTATTTACGAAGGTTCCTGTATGGGCGTACGTTGCAGAACATATCGCGACTAATTTTTGGGTGCAAGCGGTGAGGCGAAGAGGCAAAACGAAGCTCGCGGAGGCTTCAATGTGCGCGCGGTTACGAAGCGGCAGTGCGAGCACCACCACCAGCAGCACCAGCAGCACCAACAACAGCAGCAGCAGCAGCAGAGGCGAACGAAGGAACGACACGACTGACACGAGCTGCAATCCTCACGTACACACTCTCGCGGTCGCTCGCCGCCTCCCACCGACACCTCTCTCTCTCTCTCTCTCTCTCTCCCTCTATCTCACTCTACTACTGCTAACGTAGTAGAGTATCCCCTTGCCCTCTGACGCCCCACACGTACACGTACACGGGTACGGGCACGGGCACGGGCACGTACTCGGGGGACTAACTAGCCTATACTGACCAGCTGGGATCCGCTCTTCCGAGACTGTGTGCGAGACGACGGCCAGGTTAAGTAGAAATGGTCAGAGATCGACGGACTGCTGCTGATGACGTGTCAAATACTCACAGGACATAATTATAATTATAAACATCTTATCCCTAAAATTGTTTAGTGTTATGTATGTGCTCAACCGGAGCAGCCGGTTCCGAGCCGTTCACCTGCTCGCCCTCCTTTTTTCCCTTCCTTCCTTTATCATCGCGCTTTATTAACAAACATTATTCCCATGCCATTGTCTCTTTACAAAATTACAATATTCTCCTTTCTCTTTAATGAAGCGACCACCAAATGATCTTCGAGCCTTTAGCTTAATTAGAATGTCTTATACATATAAGTGGCAATTATCTCCATCGGTTACATCTTACTGACGCTGCTTTATGGCTAAACTTTAATTTTTACTTTATTCCTTCATTACGTCTTTTAAAGGGCTCACCCATAAATATATATATGTACATCGTCCCAACATTTTATAAGTTTTTTAAATACATGCGGTATCGAGTATACAGAGACATTAGTAATAATTTTTTTTTTTTTTGTCACGTGGCAGAGTTTTTTGTCTTCCATGTGACACGTCATGTATTTTATGAAACACATCAATTTCCTTATTCTTTCAACATTACTTTTTAATGAAGATAAAAGCTGTAATTCCTTATATAATAAATTGGAATGCAATATATAATTGCGATATTCTCATATCGAGTACTTTTCATATTTTATTATAACGTCAATCAATTTGATTCGGTGTCAGTGTAGAATTATTAAAGAAATATTCCGTTTGCGGATATAATATTCATTTAAACATATACTTTTCTTCGATATATTAATTTTTAGAATGATCTTAGGCATTTTATTCGCATTTTATGTCTATTTTCTTTTTAATATCTTGTACCCGGTACTACTAATTCAAACAAATGCTTCTTTAAATTTATTGCGGAAGTTTTGAAAATCTCTAAAACTATTTATATTACCTTTTTTTAATTGATATATTTTTATATTATTTATGAGAATGGTGGGCATTATGTATGCGCATGCGCAGTAATCTATAGTACATTTAAAAATTTTACCAAATGACCTGGAATATAAGAGCGGAGGGTCTTTAAAAATTTTAATTTAAAAATTTGTCTTTATTGTTTATACAGGAACATTATACAATTCAGAAAAATATTTAAATTATTTATTTGTAATTTAAAAATGTATCATATACAGATTTGTGTATATAGCTGATACAAAGACGATATCCGATATTTAAATTTGAAAAATTATTTTTTTATGGATTATATCAACTATTCATATTCGTTTTGTTAAATTAAAATATATTACTAATGATTTTATTATCAAGCAGTATTATTAATACTTTTTGAAAATAAATAATTATTGTCTTATTATTTATAAAATGTCAATATTTAAAAATTAGTCATTGCAAATTGCTTTGAGGACACTTCCTTACGATTTTATTTGTTATCGCAAATTTATGATTAAATTTAATTACTCATGAATTAAATATTACTAGATTTAAGTCACAAGAACATCATTACAAATATTATTTTATAATGCTTTATATTATGATGATGAAGCATGTTGATAGCTAATAATGTATCAAAATATTTATGATAACCTTCAATAATTATAATCAGAACTTTAATAAAATTAATAAATTTAATTGGTATTTATAAGAAATTTAAAAGTAATACACAAAAGGGTCTTAAATTCATTAATAGTAAAAGTTATTAAAAACTCAATTCATTAAATACATTAAATTCATTATTTTGTTGCATTTAACTAAATAAAAATTAATCAATTTATAACTTTCAAATAGAAAATTTAAAAGTGGAGAATAATATTTGAATTTTACTAATAGTATTTAAAAAAAATTAATGATTATTATATTGATATTATATTGATAAAATATAAAGAATGAATATAAGCATATGTATTAATTAATTTAAATGATATAATTACAATGAGATTGGTAATATAAGTTTACTTATTAAAAGCTAAGTAGAATTTGTAAAGAAATTTAATAATTGTAAGACACCTTAATAATATTTTAAGAAACAATAAATTGTAGGTTCTATATTTACTCAATTTTTATAAATTTCTATAAATTCATAAATTTCTATCCAACTGCATGCGAATCATCTCCTAAATATTATTACACATAGATTTGCAAAGATTTAGAATACCAATCTCATCTTTTCAAGCAAGAATAAATTCTTTTTAAGAATTAGATATATACCATTTCAAAGAATCAGTCATTTCATATTTTAATTTCAAGTAATTAATAGCTTAATAAGAGAATAGTAAAGAAATTAAGAATGTTTAAATATGCAAATATTTTTTGTATTGATTGTTTTACTATTTTTAATTTTAATAATAGAATAGTATACACAAAATCTGTAAAAAGAATGTATATCTTTTCATAAGTTAATAGCATTTAATCACTATACATATTTATTAAGTAATGACAATATTATTTTAAAAAGCAATTATAAAAGATTAATTGAAACTAATAACTTGTTATTGTATTTAATACTAATAATTTTATTAACAAGAAATATACATATAGCAAATGAGAATTAACATAATATGTTTAATACGATTTATATAAAAATTGTATCTCGTATGTTATAAGAAATCATTTTGCCATTAATAATATTATAATGAAAATATATACATATTTTAAATTATTCATAAAAATTTATTTATAACATGAATTCTAAAAATTTTATTATTACATTGTAAATTTATATTACTGATATATTTGTTTGAATAGTTAAGATACAGAAACATTTTTATATAGTCCTTATGTAAATAACAACAAAATTTCAGCATGTTAAAAGTAAACAATAAAAAGTATTGAAAAAACTTGCTACTATTTTTATTCAAAATTTAAAAAAGCATTAATAAATGTATAAAATAATAAACATACTTACAAAAGCAATTTAAAAACACTTTTTCAGGACTGCTTTGAACTATGATTTAATTAGAATCTTACTAAAAAAAGAAAATAAATCAAGATAAAACATCGACATTTCTGATAATTACTAATTTAGATAATTGGAATGTATCAAATAATTAAACAACTACATGACCTATAAAATAACCTATCGTATACACCATAAGAAATTATTAATATTAAAATCAACTGGGTTACTTAGATAATACAAATTTGATTTGAAAGCTCCAAGACAATAATTGTTTTAAAATATTTATTTACTAATGCTTAATAATTTAAAAAAGTTAATTTTCTTTAAATACTATAGTTTTATGATTTCCTCTGATTTTTTTATCAGTATTGATTCTTATAGTTTTTGAAGCTTAGAGAGAAAATATGTGGATTTGTATATATGGTATAGCACTTTGTCAATTAATGAAAAATGGGTTAAGACTGGTATAGCACTAAATATTTAAACTTATTGGACTGCAATAATGTAAAGAAGAGCAGTTCTTGAAAACAATGTCACCAAGAATCTGCATCGTTCATAGTAATATGAGACCAAATTATTATTTGAATTCACTTTGAATTGGAAATTATAGCTAAACTTCCTACAACTTTAGCCTCTATTTCCTTACAGTCATTAATAGCTCATAAAACTAGACGCTTTAATAGCGTTAGCTTCGATAAAAGTTAAAAAACGAGGTTCAATACTTATCAACTCATTGAGCAAGCAAAAAAAAATAACTGATAATCAATTGTACGCGTTGTGCATACGTGTGCGTATGCATATTTGCCCTCGTGCACAAACGCAAATCTTAGGATTTGAAACTTTGATTGTTTAAGAAAGCAAGTACGACGACGGAGGAGGAAGGATTACCACGACTGTCACCACTAGGCTATAAGCAATGTCAACGCTGCACTGAAATAACAGTAAAAAAAAAAAAAAAGAAGGAAAGAAAAAAATTTTGCTCCAACTGCGATATTCAAGGTATTGGTCAACTGTTACCGATAAAAGAGTCGATTAGTAAAAAATGTTAGTGCAAATGTACCATCAATTAACCTTTGGTGAAAAGTAATGTCGTGGATGGTTACTCGTTTGGCCAATAAATTCGAAAAACCAGCGAGAACAATGATTTAAAAAAGAATGTTGTAAAAGCGTGTAAACATGAGCGGCAAGGCGCAACGCCACGTAACTGTAATATTAGTCGGTAAAGTAGAGAGAGCCAGAAGCTGCTGCTTCGGGGATCGAGCCACACAACTCCTCGATGACGCTACTGTCGCCGCTACTAAAGTGGAGACAGAGAGCATTAGCTTTTACGTAAGGGGTTCGTGTGGGATCTGTCACTCAGTCCGGTGTTTATGTAGCCGTGATAATGTTAACGACGAGAATATTGATATTGCAATCAAGGTATAACGCGGCGCATAAATTTTTCTAATAAGTTCCTTGACTGGCAGGGGAGGGTGCGGATGTTTCCGGTTCCACTGTATATTAAAGAGCAAAATAAAGAAAAGCGAAGGAGAAAAAAAAGAAAAAGGGCCAGTAGTCAGGTCTGTGAGGGAGTGGTCGATAGGAGGGATACTCCAGTGGAGCCAAGTATTTTTATCATTCGGATATGTTTGCTATAATTGGTGCGGTCAGTGGGAAGCTCGCCTCGGTGATGATATTCCGAATTTCGTTCGGCGATCCCTCCCTCCAATAGAAGCATAGGACGCTCGCTACTAAGGCTCTCCTCGTGTGCTGTGCTGCTCTTTCTCCGTCTCTCTTTTTATATCTCGCCCTGTTTGCCGGGTGCGCCCCCCCCCTCCCCTCGGCCGAGGTACCCGGCCGGCCAAGCCACGCTACTTAATCCCTTTCAATCTCCGCTTGTGTACAAAGTACCACCTCAGCCGGAGTACGGAGCGCACGCCGGATACTAAGGAGGTGCGCGGTATTGCCAATACAGGCAGGTTCGTTCCCCGTCACGTGACACAGTTGTACCTAACTAGTTAGTGGTGCGCTACTGACTGGTTGCGACACGTTGTACGAGGATACTCGCTTCGCCTTTTCCTCGGCTTTCTCTCTGTCTACGTCTCTTTTTTTATCGCCCTCGCGCGCAAACCCGAAGGAGATACACCCATGTAGATCGCATCGGCCACTAATCCTTATTATTTCGGAACGGGGATCGTTTTTCGTAAACGTCGACGAGTGGTGACCAGTGTCGGAAGTTGCCACCTCAGTTCAAGTTCAAAAGTGAGTACGTAATACGTCCGTCCACCCACACGGGCACTCGCGCGTAAAAATAAATATTATATCCACGTCGTGCGCGCGCGTATATATTCGTATATGTATATTCGTATGTGATATATGCGCTTATACGTATGAGCGTGTATACATTTGTATATACATCGTGTCTATAGTGCTCGGTTGCCGCAGAGGGATTCGTATCCACGCGAGACGAGACGGGCATACGCGCGCGTGCATCGATGTGATGTAAATTTTTTTTATATTCATCTTTACGTTCATTTGGCTCGAAAAGTGTGCAGTGTGCGCGAGAGGGAATCATCGTCTTGGCAAGATAGGCTAAAATTTCTTGATCCGAGTACGCGAATCAGTTATTCAAATATCCGCGGTGTGCTGTGCAAACTTTTTTTCCTCGATCTTTCCCTTCCCGCCGCTTTGCCCGCCTTTCTCGCCCGGCCTCTCTCTCCCACTATCATTTTTCACACGTACGCACGCACGTACACTCTCTCTCTCTCTCTCTCTCTCTCTCTCTCTCTCCGACTCGCTCGCTCTCGACGTATCGCAGCGCCCAGCCCCTTCCAGCCACGAGCCCTCTAGCCCACTTACTCTTTCTTCTGACCCCCTCCCCCCGCCGTTTCGCCAGTATTCGCTCTCTCACTCTTTCTCTTTTTCTTCAGAGGGAGAGAGAAAGAGAGAGGTCAAGGAGAGGGAATAAAGGTGTCAAAGCACGAAACGAAGCCCATGACGGATGATATAACAGCGGAGGTTCACGATATACTTTTCCAGAGAGAAGGAGTGTATCTTTGTTGTCAGTCGTAAATAGAAGAGTGGCTGAGAATATTCGCATCCGGGAATGTTGAGAGACCTGATCGTCGTCAGCGCGTCCAGTCAAGAGGTGCGTAAAAACGCGGCAATGTCGAAGCAGCGCATACTACTACTCGTCCCTGTGTAACATAGATATAAGGCAAGGGTTTATTAAGATCCTTCCGACGTTGCTGGCGTCGGGAAGGAGAAAGAGAGAGAGAGAGAGAGAGAGAGAATGCAGCACTGGGTTGTGCACTGGCGGCATGCTGTTTAATAGAATTTTATCGATCCTCGGGTGCGGAATTGAGGAAAACGTGACTTGGTTTTTCTCCCCAAGGTTCCGGGCGTTTCTACGATACACGGAGGGTTAGGCTAGATCTGTTCTTTTCTCTCTCTCTCTCTCTCTCACACACACACCCTTCCTCTTTCCCCTAACCCCCGTAGCCGTTGATGCCCCCTACTCCTCTACGCCAGTCTATCGTATCCTTCGGCATCCGTATGGACCAAGCGAACCGCCTAAACTTCCTCTCTATAGAAACCAATGATGCGAGTCACGGTTGCCTCTACCATTTATTGGACGAATATTTTAGCCTTATCAAGTGCTCTTAATTATAAACAAACAATCGACAGAAAGATTATTCGATTTTATATCTCATTTCATCTAAAACTCGAAACTTCACTCTTTTGATAAGCTATATAGAATTCTTACGGTCTCGTAAACTACTTCGTTCGAACAAATTAATCCGATTAATTAACTAATCGTACTTGTCCATTAACAATTTCAATTAATATTTTGTAATATTAAAAAATGGTGAAGATTGTTTGCTGAAATAATTCAAGGCTAACGATGCTTACGAGGAATCGCTTTCACATACTTTCTGCTATGACAAGAACAATGTGCCACGAGAGTGACAAAGTGTTCCCCAAAAATTAACATAATCTGTTCTTATTTTATTTTTAAAGAACTCTTTTTCTTACTTTTTTTAATGAGAAATTTTGAAAAAAAATATTGTCCAATAACTAACACTAAATCAGTTTGAATGGGAATGTCGATTTAGGGCTATTAATTAATGACTTTATTTTAAAAATTAGTAAGGACTTAAAGTATTTGTATAACGGTTACGAAATCGAGCCTCGTTATTCAAGAATTATGAATATATGTGCAATTTATGATTATACAATGTTTGTTGACTAATCTAATTTTCAGTGAAAATTATCTACGTCAATATATCACTATAAAGCACTATATTACCTGGCATTTAGGTTTTAATTTAATTAGAAGATTATAATTTCACGTAAGTGCGATTGATTACTTTTTATTATTGAATAAGAATGAAAAGAACGAAATAGTATTTAATTTGAGTATAATATATTTTAAGACTGTATAAAACAAATGGCTCTAGATAAATAAATATTTAATATTTACAATGCAATTTAGCGTTATACGCTCTTCTTATTAAATATTTTCATATAAAACGGATATTTATGAAAATTAAAAAAGATATTAGCTATTGAGTGTATTCTTTACAATTTTTGAAAATTGCCTCGAAATTATAATGTTGCATTACTTTTGGTGCAAATGGGAATTTCGTTATTATAAGATTGTGCATGAGATCGTAAAACGTAACTTCTAAAGGTTACGTAGGTCAGTTACAACAAATGTAATTAGCAGCAGAAGTTACGAGTTACTAAATACATCCATTTTTTCTCATTATTATAATACATTTATTAACGTAAATATCATTGTCTATCGAGTATTGCAGGTTTTGTTGGGCTTGTATACTGAATATACTACTGAACTTCATTATTTTGGCTGTAAATAATTGAATTGTTGAATAAGTATATTATAAATTATAATTAACTTTATAATTTTTGATAATTAACACCAATGATATTTCACATCAAGCGAACATCAATGTATGCATGTGATCGAATTTAAAAACTAGTGATTTAATTGTTGATTATATTCATTACTTATATTAATTTCACCGAAAAGATAAAATATAGTTATTACTGGATAATTCACTGGATAATACGGTTAAATTAAAATCTGTCTATGAATTTTGATTTTTCCTTCTCTATATTGATTTAAAATATTTTATAATTATCAATAAGGAAGTAATTAATTTTTTAAACTTTGGTACACGTTTTACTAATAAAAAATATCGATTTCGAAACTGATATGATTTACGAATAATTATTCTAAATGTTGATATTATATATTCATTCGACTACAAAAACCATTAAATATTTTTTATCGTTCAACTGGAATCAATAATGTAACGTAACGATTCGAATAAATAAGGTGATGTTTAAAAACTTTGCCTTCTAAACGCCCTGGATCCTCTATTAATTCACATCGACAATCAAATATGAAATGTTTAAAGTATTTTTCTAACTTTATATGCTTATATAAAATACATAATGATAATAATAATACTAATTATTATTATTATTCGCTTGATTTTCTTTTATAGTGTTCATTTAAAATTTAATCGATACGATTGTTTGTAAATTTATGTTGAAACCATAAAATTTTAAGTGCATTTATTATTTATACTCTTTATAATCAGACATATTCTTTGCTTTGAAGATTGACATTAATGTTTGTAGAATTACTTTATTTTTATTAAGCAATTCTAGTTGTCACGATATAGTTACATATTAAACAATTATATATATATATATATATTGACTTAAACAATACTATTATGCATGAATGTATTTTAATTATAACTTAAGCGGCAGCTGATGATCTGCTACAAAATATTATTAAACACTCTTACGCGTTTCAATAAAAAATGTAAACAGTTGTAAGAATTCTGTACAAAGTGTATTATTTATTCTAAAATATTGTTCTTACTTGCTTATCTGCTGAAGTATTTAAACACAATACTTAATTTGATTAATCTTAAGATGATGATGATGATGGTGGTGGTGACGATGATGAAAGATGAGTTAAAAAGAGAAGTTTTTTTTTATAAGAAATTTTTATGCGAAATTTCTATGATGCATATTTGCATTTAGAAGAAAAACTCAATTCGATGAAAAAATGTGATAGATTGGTCTTATATAAGATGATTTAGACCATAAATGACCATAAATCACCTGACATGTAAATTAAAATTTAAAGCTAATTAGGTTAAGAAGACAATTGAGGATTAAAGTACCGAGTAAAGGGTAGTAGAATAAAAAATACCGGAATAAAGAAAAGATAAGAATAGTGAGAGCATAACAAACGTAAATATTGCACAATGGCAAGAGAGGAGAGCTCCGAGTGCTTATTTTAGTCGAGGTAGCCAAGTTTCCGTCAAGGACTGTCTATAATTGCATCCAAATTTGACACGCGCAATATTACTTGCCTATATTTTGCAATGAAAAAATTTTTTAGTCATTACTGATGTAATTAGTGTTTTCGGTTATTACGTGCACATTACGTCAAGTTCTTTTTATTATATTTTCTTGATATTTAGCGTATCATTGTACGCTTATTTCATGGCGTTGGCACCCTTACTCGGTAAGTTTATATCGTGCAAATTTATTTTTATTTCAATTTTAAAAGGGTTATTATGATGTCAGTACAGTATATGCACGTATGATGAATATAATGAATATAGAAGTAAAAATTCCACTTATTACCGTACTGTTTCGTCAATTCTTAAACTAGTGAACTTGAATTACACGGATAAAACAGTCAATTCTCACACAAGTGCGAGAGTGATAATTTGTACGAGCACATGGTAGATTCAAGTGAATGTTTAAGTTGAAGTTATTGAAATATATCAATGTGATAATACGAAATATTGTTTTACGTATTACCAGTTTTTGTAGAATACGTTTATGTACGCTATTCTTCTATTTCTATTAAGAAATCGTCTTCACAGGGGGTCATGACTGATATCAACGGATCAGTTTCTAGAGAAAACAGTTAAAACTTTATCTATTCATAAGATAAAATGTCATAAATGTTTACTTTAGAAATTCTAGTATATATTACATGCTTTACAAAGAAAAATTCCAAATAATTTTAATCTAAAGTACGTTTAACTTGCTTTCCAGTAATTACAACAAACAGATAATTATAGATATCACGTACATGTGTAGCTTTGTATCTTTTTACCGCATCGACTATCATAAATTTGGTTTTATTGTTTGTTATAATTATATTTAAAACTGCAAATAATGAATTGGCAAAATATAATTTGAAAATCACAAGAATCGTAATAAACTAATTATATACCCTGAGCATATAAATAAATAAAATGCAGTAAATTTTTACAAATAGAGTTAACGTATATTTATTTATATGAATTTATAAATTATAGATGAAATGTTTTCATTGGCACATTTTTAAATACCTGCCAGAAATTGAACTTTAAATTTAATAATAATTCCACGATATATTTGTCATAAAGGGATTAAGTAAGGTACGCGTATACTTCAAAAAGTCCAAATTCAACTTTCTTAGTCTTGATCTGTGAGGAATAGGCATTAAACGGCCTGGTTACTTCATAGGATTATTTGCATTATAGAAAAAATGTTCTCACTTGGACGAAACCATTCCAGTTATGTTCGAAAAGGTTGAAGACCTCATATGACCATGTTTGCGGTCATTATAAGCCTGCAAATATTTCCAACTACCTCCCTCCCCCGCCCCGCCTCTCTACGCCAGTTTATTTGTCTGCGACTTATATGTTGTTATACGAGCCATCACTACTTAATGATCATTTTTTACCACAATTACTGTGTTTTCTTTGCTGAAACCATTTCGAAATTCGACGCGACAAATATTTTCTACAGCGAAACAAGAGCTGAAGTGTCAGTTTCAAAAAAATTTCTTTTCCTCATTGAAATTATAAGAGAGAAATAAATATTCGAATCATTAAAAAGAATATTTACAATCACGTGCTCGTGAATACATATTTCTTCTATGTAATTCTAGGTAATTCAATTTATTATTTGTAGTCTTTGTTAACTTACACGTCTTCTGATAACGTACTTTAAGCAGCATTTTTTTTTTAAATTAAATAATTTAGCAGAATACCGTGTCTTGTCACTCGTATTCTATAAACGAAAGCATAATTTTTATACTTTCTCAATTAGTATATACGTATTCTGCTAAAAAAGTTACGTATGATTTTATCATAAGCAGTAGCTTTCAAAACTGAATACTACGATGCTTCTTCGTAGAAATAAATTATATAAAGATTATAGTTAAGTTCAGAAAATTCAATATTTCGAACTAATATTTAATATTCCCATCAGCAAAAAAAGTTTTAATTTTTATAATTATTAATGCGCAATGCCTTCATTTGCGCAAGCGGTTCACGTAACTTGCCATTTAATTATATTTCATAATGTAAATATAGAAAGGAGTGAATAAATACGAATTCAGTTCTGTCGGATGTACTAGAAGCTATGGCATATATTATTTAATAGATGCAGGGCTACATTTTACCTTCTACAACCTCATCCACCCAGCAAAGAAGAAATAATTAAACAATAATTATAACACGTTTAAAATAATAAGCATCAGCAATAAGGAATACGCAGCCATTGCTATAATGGGAGAATGCAAAAGAATTTGGACACGGTGTGCGATAATTTTCGTAGCGCTTGGCGATAAAATGAATTTTGAAAGAAATTTTAGCGGTAGGCACAGTAACTGTGTCTAGCAAAAAGTATCGGAGATAAACGAATGACGTAAGGAGTTTATTGATAAAATCGATAATAATATCTATTGAATGTATAATTCAAGAGAGAGAGAGAGAGAGAGAGAGAGAGAGAGAATGAGAGAATGTAATGCGGGAATCGCGAGGCGTGGTGACTTGGACAATGACCGTTAATTTTTTTTTCTTTCATTCGTTATCGGCTATCTTGGCCATTCATTGTCTAAGAGAGATAATCGCGCGAAGGTGTATGCGTACGTGCGTTTGTCTGTGAGCGGTGGCGGCGACGGTAGCGGCGGTGGAGGCGGGGACCGGGAGTGAGAGAGAGAGAGAGAGAGGGAGGGAGAGGATGTCGATCGGCTGGAGCCAGGTCCGAAAGTAGCAGAAGCAACTTATTTCGAATGGGTTTTAGTCAGTTGGTTCACGGACGACATTCGCGGTCGTTGTTGTCATTTGCGGGAATCGGCTAGCGCCGGGCATGTATTTTTCGACCACCTCGACCACCGAACCGGATTCGCACTCACTTTATACGCGCGGAGGTTAAAAAGACCGGTGATAGCTCGATATCGCGCAGCCGAGCAAAGTAATTTCCTCCATTGTAGTGCACTGCCACTCGCGAAGCTCGAGTATTTATTTATTTATTTTTTTTTTTTTCTTTCTTTCCGTACAGCTTTATCTGATAAGATTTCGGCGCAGATAAGCTTGCCGTTATCTAGGTTTAAGAAGCCGCGTTCGGTCGAGCGTACGTGACTTCTGATTGAACGACCGCGGCGACGAGAGTGAAATAGAAATCACACATTTATATATTTCAGTACGGAGATATCCTGACGAAGATGCCATTCTCAAAAGTACGGAAATAAATAGATCGGTAAAGCATTGGGATCTGAATGCCCCAACGCATTTATTTCCAATAAATACCTGACTCACGTGTCTCCTTGTAATTTCAAAATTAGGTTTTTATATTATAATTTTTACTGGTTCTAAAGTGTTCTAATCGGTTTTGTAATTTCAAACTCTCCGCACTGATTACGATAACATTCTCTCAGCAACGGCGAGCGGCCAGATTTTTAAAAGTCTAATTAATGATCGCCTAAAAGTTCAATAAAAATATCGATAAGTTGATTTGGTCGTCGAATTTGGCATTGCGTGACTGCTCCAGCATAGCAATCGAAAGCCTCTGTTAGAATTTTATATAACCTCTTTTCGTAGGTAAATTTTACTCTCGATCGAATACGTCACCAACCTAAGACCTTCTTAGAGGAATAAAAGTCTTATTTTATCAATATATCGCAGAACATTACGTACGAGATACATTATTAGAGCGACTACTTTTTTCTTTAAAAGTCTCCTTGAGATTCAAAACGAAGTAATCGTACTGATAATTACTGAAAAATCGATTACGGATTCTCGCATAATCAATAATAATTAGAATAACGCGTTCTTTAACGCGTATAGATTTATTAAAATAAAAGTACGTACGTAAAATATACCTCGTACAAGATACTTCTTCAAGGTCTTTGAGATAATGGATTTTCCTTTTTCTCCGAAATTTTCTGTTAAGGGCAGTTGATATGTATTTCACTGGGTCACACCTAAATTGAAGATAAACATAATAATAGAAGATGCGTCACTTTTTTAAATAGAAAAAGTATATTGGAAAACAAAATGAATAAATGAATAGATGGGGAAAGGAGCTATGATGGAGCATACGATGGTGGTACATTGACATCGGAGGCACAAGATATGAATGTAGAAGAAGTAGAGTTCCACGAAGCCGAGCCACTGCCATTGAATATGAGCTCGATCCAGGCCCCATCGAGAAAAATAGTTTCCGAGACCGGTGCTAGATCATTTCGACCCTGGCCCTCGTTTTTAGGCGGTTATGTAAGCGGCCGATTAAGTGAAGACGTAATACGTGAGCGAGGCACGCGTGAATGTGTGTGCTCAAGATTAGACCGCGATGTCGTGCACAATTTCTGTGAGCAAGTGAAAAAGAAGCTCGATTATAGTAACGATTAACGGGACTGTAGCTCGATACGGCGGAGGAGACGAGGCCCACGCGATGGACACGTGATGATGATCCAGCCACGTTACGACCGCTTCCTACACTTCTATATAGCCGCACCAGTCTATAGCTAATTCTTGGCCCGTGTATTTTTAACGCTTCTTTCCCATTAAAAAGACTCGATCCCGTAAAAATGTATTGTACATACGTGAGGCTACGAGCACGGAGGTATATTGCGTGTTGTAATTCCCCTTAGCTTACCAACGAAGATTTTATTTTCGCCGATAAATAAGTTTCTTTTTGCTCGATAACAAATGCATACGTGGGATTTAGAGAACTCAATGGAATTTTATCTCTAAAGTACGTGACCCCCTTTTGTTAATTTATTTAATGCTATTTAAATACATTCGCGCGTAGCTAACAACGATTGTAATTTATTAAGTATTATTTCGCTTATAAACCAGAACGATTGTTTAATTAATTATTGTAATAATCGGATGGGTTTTTTTTTTTTTTTTTTTTACGGTCGGAACAAGTTGCCGAAATAAATCACATTATGATGATTCTTTCAACCTTGTCATTGTCATAGCTTCTTTGCTTTCCAATGATACGCAGACTCGTTCTTACATACGCATACCAGCGCAACTTTATTTAATAAATAAAATACATGGATGGATATGCGTAAAAGAAAGGATTAAATAATGCGATTAGGGTAATAATTTTAGGATCCCATAGTAGTAGATGCAGTAACAGGCGTTTAATATATATATATATATACATTGTATCTCTTACACAGTTTGAACCTTTATTGTTATTATTAGCATTCAGTGCACCACCGTGAACGTAGTTACGAGTCATGAGACTAAAGATCGTTGCCAAGGCCGTCGGTAAGAAGGTCAAGGCCATTTCATCCGGAGCTCTTAAGCTCTGTAGCACGAGCTGCTAAGCGTCACGACCCTACTTTCTTGATAAAATCCTAACGATGCAATGCAACGCGTTCGAGTTAGAAATAACTATGAACATTATGAAATAACAGACGAGCTTCTATGAATAATCAATACATTCGAAGTTTTATAAATTTCATGATATTTACGAATTAACATGGCGAATCCTTCGTGTTTCGTGTCAATGTCATTGGAAACTCCTGTTTATTATATATTATTATTGTAACTCCTTTATCTAATCGAGAATACTTACTTACGCTACAGGCGAAAAACAAAATCATGCTGCTTATTCGGGAAAAGCATCTAATACGAATTTAATTTGAGTTTCTAACAAAAGTTCTTACTTACCAATTAATAATAATAGCGATCGACTTTTAAAACATAGATTAATTAAGTGTTATTACGTGAAACATTCGTTTCTTACTTCTTCAGAAGCAGTCAATCCTTTTATGAAATTTGACGTGCTTTAATTAGCTAATACAAGAGAGAATAAACTTTTAATATTCAAAAAGTAATTTAATTGACATTTTATATTTGATGGCTAATCATAAGTGAAAGCAATACATTCAATAAATGAATTCATCACAAGCGTGTAAAGTTTTAAACATTTTCTTTTACTGAAACGATAATTTTGATAGTTTAATAATTATGAAAACAATCAATGAACAATACAAGGAGTTAATAGAAATAAGTAATAAGAAAAAACTAGATCGTTCGAATATTGGTATAGTGTATGCCAAGGTGTGGCCAATATAATTTTTGTTTGGAGGATAGTGATAAAAGTTTTGATAAAAGATAAAAAATTGCAAAAGCTATGAATTTGTGTGATGCGGCTATTAAAGAAAAAGAATACTTTCAAATGAAAAATTAAGTAGACTGATTAGGTAGACTAGCGATTGTCGTGAATTGTAATCAACTTGAGAATTCTTTGTTCTTGCGAAGCTAAAATTTATTCAGAGGCTCCTTTTTCAATTATTTGGAACTTTCGTCGGTTCAATTAGCAAAGATAAGTGACGTTAGAATACAAACGAAAACTAAGCGAACGTACGTTTTCCGTGTAAAAGATACATTTTCTGCATAAACAATTATTCTAATCGGTTATTGAGATACTTTACATAAAAAATTTCGGAATGCGTATAAAAGAGAAG
The DNA here is from genome assembly GCA_018883505.1 of Ceratosolen fusciceps. Classification (NCBI taxonomy): domain Eukaryota; kingdom Metazoa; phylum Arthropoda; class Insecta; order Hymenoptera; family Agaonidae; genus Ceratosolen; species Ceratosolen fusciceps. Next base: position 7,127,051 of record RCIC01000006.1, on the reverse strand, counting down.
AATTTTTTCTTGATTGATATAATCGAAAATGTATAAATTCATATAAAATAATGTAATACGTACAAGAAGGTTCAAATTGGTATTCAAATCGCTCACGTGCTTTTTTACGTCATTTGAGAATCAATTTATTACACCGGCAATCATATTAAGTATTGTAATAAATTTGGATTTTTAATTTGCATTACGAAAGGCTTTGCTTCCATGTAAAACGTAGTATCGTCGTTTTAATAAAATACATTAATTAAGTCTGATTTACCGTGGCAAGTCACGCTTAAATTTTATAATTTGCAATACCAGCGTTACTAGGATACTAATTTAATTGTATTATTTTGCTGGTTTTACAGGGTCCAGGATATTTGAAGCGCGCCAACAGCGACCGTCTTCATGAAATCTTCAATCAGGTAATTAGATCTTCTAATTAATTGTACAAATCGTTCTAATCTAACGTTTTTTTTAAACGTTTTTAACGAATTTTATTATTAAGCGATTCATTTTACAGCGATTGAAAGGTATTTTTGTTATGTAAAGTCTCGTAACGTATCGCTTTAAAAATACGATTAACGCACTAGTAAAGTTGTGTAATTATTGTACGCTTTTCAATTTCAGTATGCAACGTATCAGAAAAATGGAGAGCGGTTCATGACCCCGAGCGATTTTGTCCGCAGCTATCTTGGTCTTTACACTGATTCGGACTTCAATCCCGATTCGGTTGCCTTACTCGCTGGTATCGTCGATACCAGTAAAGATGGGTAAGCACGCATATTCAATCATAATTAATTACCACTCCCCCTATCCCTCCCCCCCTTTCCTCTTTTCTTATTTAGAGAATTCAATTAAGCTTCTCCCACATAATACACGCCGCCCCCCCTCTACCTGCATCAATTAAAAGCTCTAATTAAAATAGCCGGTCAAACGCCATTGGTTTTTGCGTTCCTGGCGTTTGTTGATGTATTCGTTGTCTAAGTAATAACAAGACTCGTAATAATGAGTGTAAGGGTTATTTATATTTATAAAGTGAGCTTTTGAATCGAAAGGTACGGCGCCGCGGGCGAGCATTTAGTTATATAAGATTACAATCGATACTGTCGATTGAGATGTACTGCTGCTGGTAATCCATGCCAATGTGATATTTTCTTTTCTTTTGAAGACTCATTTCATTTACTGAGTTTCAAGCATTCGAAGGCTTACTCTGTGTGCCGGATGCTCTCTACAAGACGGCCTTCCAACTATTCGACACTAATGGCAACGGAATGGTTGCATTCGGTATGCAGGCGCTTCATATCACGTACATATTGCGATGGTATGTAGATCGAAGAGAAAGAGCTCAATCATCTTTATGTAATTTACAGATGAGTTTGCTGAGGTTATTCGCAAGACGGTTCTCCATCAGAGGATGCCTTTCAATATGGACAGCGCCTTCATGAAATTATACTTCGGCAAGGACAAGAAGCGGCTCATCACTTATGCGGAATTCACGCAACTCTTACACGTGAGTATTATTTTGTCCTATTACGTACGATCCATTTCTTTTTTTCCTTCGCACGGTCGAAATCCTAATGATCGCTTGATTATTTCTGCAGGACTTTCATGAGGAATATGCCACAGAGGCCTTCAAGAAATTCGACAAGGATGGCACGGGTTTCATATCGGTCGTTGACTTTCAGGACATTATGCTCAGTATCAAGAGTCACCTCCTCACCAAAGACGTGAAGGACAATCTCGTAGCGGTGAGTAACGTCTCGTTAACGGTTTTTTTTTTTTTTTTTTTTTTTTACTTGTATAGCTCCCCCCCCCCCGCTCCGAGTACTCGGAGTCGCTAATTCCTCTTATTCGTTTATTAAGGCCTTGAGCACAGGGCAGACCGGGCGGAAAGTCAGCTTCCCGTATTTCATGGCCTTCAATTCCTTACTTAATAATATGGAGCTTATAAAACGAATCTACCTGAACGCGACCCATGGGCACAGGTATCAAGAGGTAACGAAAGGTTGGTAATCTAGCTCGGAACATTGCCTCGCTGATGCAATAACGATCTCAATTAGACTAATGAAATAATTTTCCCTTTTCAAGAGGAATTCCTGCACTCTGCACAAATGATGTCGCAAATTACGCCCCTCGAAGTTGACATTCTTTTTCATCTTTGTGATCTTCTACATCATACTGGGTAAATATCGTAACGTTAACTCGAAGCATTCATTTAGGTTTATAGAAAATTAATGTTTTTATTTTCAATGTCCAAAAGCAGCTTTTAGATTTTTTTTTTTTTTTTTTTTGTAAACAAAGTAAATCCATTGCAAATCTAATAAAGTCTTAAAAATATTTTACGCTGGGTTTCGTAATAAAGTTTTTACAATAAAATATTACGAATTATATGATCGTTTACAAAATGTAGACAGGTGTTATGATCGAATGAGCTTAAGTGCCATCCGAAGGGATGGTTATCATATTTCTTTGAGATTTACTTATTGTCTTACAATACAACCGAGTATTTAAAATGTTTTAAATCTGTTCACGCCACCGGGAACAGCGCGAATGAAGATCCAGAAGGAGTTGTTACACGTTCTGGGTGCGTCCGATCTCCTTTTTCGTCCTTATAAGCCATTAATTGAGCTTTCATCTTCACCGTTGTCTTTCTTGCATTTATTTAGCTATCAATACTTTTATTCACATTTAAACTGGTATATTTTATACATTTAGATACTTTTAAGCCTTGCATTGTACGTCTTTTCATCTACAGTCTCTGATGTACTTACGTATCTTTAATGTATTTGCATTTATTATTGGCATGTAGGTATTTATTAAAGTGTTTTGAAAAGCTTCTCAATGGCATAATTAATACAAGATGTAATGAAGCACTTATTTTCATGTAGAAATTATCGTTTATTGTATTTATAAAATCGTTTCAGGAAAATCGTATACAATGATTTAGTGGCCATTACACCTGAGCAGTATTTTAAGCAGATTACCAAAAGGCTTGCAGAAATAAAAGCTGTCTCGGTAAGATAATTATATTATATTGCATGATTTACCAATGTTTTAGTACTTTTAAGACGTAATAATTTTCAGAGCCCAGAGGAGAGAGGGGTTTTCGTTCAAATCATGGAAAGTGGTTATCGATTTGTTTTGGGTTCAATCGGTGGAGGTGAGCACTTACGAAATAACCATAAATAATTAAAAAAATGTATTTACTTGAACAATAAGAAACACAAAATTCTACGTTGTTTATTTAATTTAATTTTTAAAAATTGAATGATTGTTGACAGCCGTTGGAGCGACGGCCGTTTATCCAATTGATTTGGTGAAGACTCGAATGCAGAATCAACGCGCAGGTTCTTTCATCGGGGAGCTCATGTATCGCAACAGTTTTGATTGTTGTAAAAAGGTTAATAAAGTACAGACTTTTTAAAATAAATAATATAATAGTTAAACCGTCACGTGGATCAATTTTATATGATAGTTATCATAGCGGCTTATTACCGCTAAAAATGTTATTAAACAGTGCCCGTGCGCGCTTCACGAATTCTGTTATAGTATGGTTAAGAGTTGAAGAAGTGATAATATTATCTATTCCTAATGAATCGAGAGAGAGAGAGAGAGAGAGAGAGAGAGAGATTTTAGAATAAATTATAAATCTTTTCCTAGGGTTAAAATTGAGAACGAAGAGCCCATTACTTGCTTGAGCTTTTACATTTAATAATAATAATATGATGATGATGATGATGATGATGATGTCGACAGGTAATCAGGCACGAGGGTTTCTTCGGTCTGTATCGAGGTCTCGTGCCGCAGCTGATGGGCGTAGCCCCGGAAAAGGCCATCAAGCTCACAGTCAATGATTTCGTGCGCGATAAGTTCATGGACAAGAACGGTAATCTGCCGCTATACGGCGAAATAATGTCGGGCGCATGTGCCGGTGCCTCCCAGGTGATTTTCACCAACCCATTAGAGATCGTGAAAATCAGGCTCCAAGTGGCTGGGGAAATCGCCGGAAGTCAGAAAGTCAGAGCATGGACGGTCGTGAAGGAGCTTGGGCTTTTCGGATTATACAAAGTTAGTGCTGGCTACCCTTCACACTGTACATTTACATATTATGTCGTGTATTTTTTTTTTATTTTTTTTATTTATTTTTTTTTTACTTTTTATTTAATTATATATTTTATTTTTACGGCGCCTCTACTCGTAAAGAAATTATTATCGATTGTCCGCCTCGTCGTTTACCGAATGCCTTTAATTTCGCTTACATTAGGGTGCAAGAGCTTGTCTGCTCAGGGACGTTCCCTTCAGCGCTATTTATTTCCCCATGTATGCACACGTTAAGACGAAGTTTGCCGACGAGGGGGGATACAATACACCGTTGTCTCTCCTATGCTCGGGAGCGATCGCCGGCGTTCCAGCAGCGGCACTCGTCACACCAGCGGACGTTATAAAAACCAGATTGCAGGTACGACTCACCTTCCTATTCCTTTTTCAACTAGGCTTTCACATAGCTCACATGTGCATTGTGAATATCCTAATAATCCTACCAATAGCTTCCGTACGAACAATTTTAATCTTAAGACGTTAATGTTAATAATATTAGGTTGTCGCGCGCCAAGGTCAAACCACCTACAACGGCTTAGTCGATTGTGCACGAAAAATTTACCAAGAGGAGGGTGCGAGAGCTTTCTGGAAAGGAGCATCAGGTATCGATAGCATCTTTTTGCAACTTTCCAATATTTCATTTAATCTTACGCAAACTCAATATAACCCTTCCCAATGCTCAATTTTACTAAATTGTGCAATATAATTATAAAAATTACTTATTTTCGTAATATTACATCCAAAGGTGTTATAATTATATTAAAAAACAAAATGCACAAGTGGCTTATAGACGTTTGTGAGACTGAGAAAATAATTCAATTATGAGTAATTGAAGCAAAGCGCTTTTTAAAAAATTAATGAGCAATGACATTCGTTTTATTCATACAAAGAATTAAGTGGCAACGTCAACTTTATCGAACTCTATCGACTGCATCGAAAAGCAGTAATGAGTGTAATAAAGATATCGGAATTTTTACATACATATCTGATGAGCTTAATTCAATTTGAAATTTAACCTCTTTTACTCGACGAATATAAATAATTATTGAATCACTTGTTGTTATCGAAGCGTTATTTACGCTCGCTGTTTTATATAACACATTACCTAATAAGGCATTTGTTCAAACGGTAGCCATTTTGAATTGCGCAGAGTGAAAAATTTAACAACGAAAATTAATTTAATTAAACTCACCTCTACGATAGATCTACGCTAGTTCAGGCACACCATTTCTATAATAATTCCATGATTCTTTATTCGTAATTTATAAATAATATAGCTGGTTTCGTGTAATTCTTAAGAAATACATCATTGGATGATAATGTTATTGAATATAGCGATTTTTCCATCCATCATTTCTCCGCGTATATATATATAAAAAAAAAAAAAAAAAAAAAAAAACAACGATAATAACGACAAATTTATAATTTGTAATTGAATTCAATGAAAATGTAGAGAGTAAAATGTTTTATGAATTATGAATTCCTTTGTAACTATAAAATTTATCGGCATGTTGTAAGATTAGTTAAGAGTTTGTCGAAATCGTAAAAGATTATTATAGATTAATTTATTTTAATTTAATATAAAATGGCTGACTGACCCCGAGCAACAATCGGTTCTTGAATCTACCTAAAATGACCCGATGACATTTGATTGTTAGTAAGTAAATAGTTGGCAGATTTTGTGCAGCTTGGTATTAATAACGTTTGCCGTGTTGTTGAAAGCGCATTAACCGACAAATATTTCATTTACAATAAACTCCCTTTTTTTTGAAAAATATATTTATGTTTCGGTTAAAAATCAATCCATTATATGTACATTAAAAAAAAGAAAACAAAAAAAAACATCAAATCAAATCATTTAAATAATCAAGCAATCCATGTAATGATATACTAATAATAAATGGCATAAAACATTTAACCGTACAATAGTATATATGTATATATACAGAATAGGCAGAAATGTTCGATCGTTTATACAAAATTCATCAACGAACCTTTCTTAAGACGAAGTGCGAGCAATCGTTACACCAATAAAAATTCTTTGAAATAGCTAAAGTCATGAATCTCTTACAGCACGAGTGTTCAGATCATCCCCTCAGTTTGGAGTCACTCTGTTTACTTATGAGCTGCTGCAAAGGTTGTTCTTCGTTGATTTCGGAGGATCGTAAGTATTCATTCTCCTTATATGTGTTGGACGACAAAAGCTATTTCTTTACTTAAGTATTTCTTGCATTGGAATTAATTCCGAGAAAGTCAATAAACGCTCCGTTTGTGTTTGTGCGCGTGAATTATAGACGACCAGCAGGATCAGAGCACCAGGTGCCAGCGACAAGTGCCGACGATATGCGATCGACGAATCCTGATCATATAGGCGGATATCAAGTGGCTCTACCGATCTTCACCGGCATCGAGAGCAAGTTCGGCTTATGTCTGCCGAAATTCCAAGTCTCGAAATCATAATGGGGCCGATAACGGATCGTCCGAGGCAAATCATAACGCGAATCACAAACAAAGATTTATATTATTTTGAGAAGTATTAGATTTTATGAATAAAATAAATCCCTGCTTCGTGGCTGGAACACACGCAGAAGAGGCAAAAGAAGAAAGAAAGAAAGAAAGAAAGAAAAAATAGGAAAAAAAATATAATGAAAATACGAGAGAAGACGAAGGGGAGAGAAAGAAAGGGAATTAATTTAGAAAGTAAGGACGCCGGCAATATGGAATGATCAAGATGAATCATCAACAGGATAGTTCTTAAGTTTTCACGAAAAATCGCTTCCGACGAGTGGTATCAATTAGCCTGTTTCCTACGAACTTGTCTACGGTCCTAATACGTTATTTACAATATCAAACCTCGAAGATAAATAAGCAAGAAAAGTTAATAAAGACTCGTTATATGTAGATAGGAATAAAATATGAACTTGTTACCTCTGGATTTGTACATATGTATAATGTATAATAAGTGGATGTTACACGTTTATGTTTGTGCGAAAAAGCAAGAGAGAGAGAGAGAGAGAGAGAGAGAGAGCGAGAATGTGTGAGTCTCGAGAGAAAGCGTACTTGAGGAAAGAATGAGGGGCGGATGCTGCGACCAAAGAGATAAAAAAAAAACTATTTTACCCGGGTATCGTTTTAGGGGGCGCACGTTTCACTGTGAGCATAGAATTATTGAGTTTTATGTATTTATATGCTTGAAAGTGTAGCTGTTTCTTTTCTCTCTCTGCCTCAGATTTTACTCGTATGCGCGGAACAAGGATTCTCATTCCATGTAAAAAAAAAACAAACTGTTGTTTATTAATTATTTTTAGACAAAACTTCATTATTATCCTTATCGTAAGAAAGAACAGAGCTAGGATTTCATACTCTCGAATGCTTAATATTGACGACAGCGCTTAGATTTAATGGAATTTTGACATTTTTACGGAACCCGAATGGCAAGGAAATTTAATAAGAGTTTCAACAATAAATAAATAAAAGACAAAAAAAACAACCTCAAGAAATGGAAGAAAATTACAATAAGAAATAAGAAATAATAATAATAATACTAAGATTTGGTATAGATTTTAAAGGATTATTCTTCGCGCGAGCGAATTGAATGCCAATTTTTAAAAAAGAACGTACGGTTTTTTATTCTTTCGTTTTTTTGTTTTTTTGTTTTTTTTTTAAATCCGACGCGTATTTGCGTTGGATCGCGTTGCAGAGCGAATGCAGAGCGCTGGTAGAAAGAAGTTGTTGAAGAATATCGGAATAGACGACTATGAAAGTAATTCTTTTTTAAGTAATCGTCCTTTTGACATTTTGACAATCGACCTGTAATTATTAACACGAACGAATCTGTGCGTCGTTACGAAATGTAATAAATATTTGATACTTCGCAGATCGACGTATAAGCGATCGAGGTGAAAGTCTATAGACGATTAAGCTTTCGTCGAACATGAGTCTATCGATTTTTCGTTTTAATACTTTTCCAATTTTTTTTTTTTTTTTTTTTTTTTTTTTGGTTCGTTTAAAGGAATGTTTTAATTCTTTTAATCACTTGAACTATGTACAACGGGAATACTGCTCATACAACTGTCTTCTATGAAATAAATGTATTAAAATATAATGAAATGTTTGATTAAACAACAACAAAAGAACATGTTTTGAAATAGTTGTATAATATTTAATAGTATTTATTTTGAACTGTAATTATAATGTGATTACTAAGAGGATTGTGAGATTTGCCAAGAATCTGTTATTAACAAAAATATATGACTCATACTTAACTTTCATCATTTACATATATTTATGTGGATCAAATAATAACATTGTCTCAAATCATTAAATAATGACTTATTCTTCAATTCTCTTTCCTTTATCAGATGTAGCCTCGTGCATAAGATATAATCAGTTCCAGCTTTATTTATTTTTCAGTTTTCAATTAACTTCTCGTTTATCATTTTATGAGCTTTGAGCTTAACGCTGTTAAACTTTTCGCTTTCAAACAATCAACTTTTTATTCTTTCAAACTTTCTATAATTATTATGTTAAAGTACATTAAACTTATCGATAATAGATTTATTCGTTTCTATTTCAGTCCTAACAGTTGTCTCAATTTCAGATGTACTGTTCTCTGTCGATATTTCTTCTTTATTATTCAAATTGTCCGAGTTTGAATTATTAACTGCTTTTAATTTATCTCTTTCGTTGAATTTCTCTATTTTATTTAATACCTGTTTCTCATCGATAAATTTGGGGGTCTTTATCTGACCTTTCAAGCTTTCCTTTTTGTCATTAGTTGTTTTCAAGACTGATTTAACAATTGTCGGCAGATTTTTAATAGGATCGATTTTCGCATTATCGAATACATCAAAATTCCTATTTACTATTACAGTAGATACATATTTTTTGGGTTTCAAATATTCGTGCTTAATGCTTTTCCATTTCTTTGAGTGAACATCTTTGAGATCATTTGCTATGCCGAATCCCCCAAGGCCACTTCGTCTTCCGTTACTTACAACCATATATTGAGTAGTAGTTTTCTTCCAACCACCATTCTTTCTATTTCTGCCTTTTCCATTTATAATTAGGTATTTATTTATATTATTTTCCATTCCTGAATAACCATACACTTTCGACTTCCTACTTAAACCATTCTTATTGGTTTTCAAGTGCCTGTGTTTATGAGTTTTCCATTGCTCTCCATAAATACCTTCGAGTCCATTTACCATACCAATTCCTCCCCGACCACTTTTTCTTCCTCTGCCTACAATCATATATTGAGTTGTAGTTTTCTTCCAATATCCATTTTTACCATTTCCGTCATTTTCACTCAAAATAACATGACCATTTTTATGTTTTTCTAAGCCAGAATAACCGTAATCTTTCGAATTTCTATTCCAGCCATATTTCTGGGATCCATTTTGTTTCCATTTAGACCGTCCGCGCTTATAGATTTTCCATTTTCCTCCTTGATTATTATCATCCTCGTTATTTTCTGTCAAATTCGAAATTTCATTTGTTTCTAAGTTTCCATCCTTGCCATTTTCCTCTATTTTGCTATACATCAATTTCGTTTTTTTAATTTTTCCTTCAGATTCTCCAATAATATCATTCTTTCCATGACTTGTAATAACAGTTTTACTTATAGTACTTTTTGATACTCCAGATTTATTATTCTCATTAATTTCACCTGATGCAGTATTTTCATTGGTATTTTCTGTTGAGTTCGAGATTTCTTTCGTTTCTAAGTTCTGAGTATCCTGATCATTTTCATCTATTTTGCTATATAGCAATTTCGTTTTCATAGTTTTTTCTCCAGATTTCCCTATAACACCATTCTTACCATTGTTTGTAAAAAGAATTTTACTTGCACTGCTTTTCAGTACTCCACGCTTATCATTCTCATCGGTTTCACTAGAAATAACATCATCATTATCATTTTCTGTTGTTTTCGAAATTTCTTTTGTTTTTAAGTTTTGAATTTGATCGTTTGGAGAATCTTCATCTGTTTTGCTATACAACAATTTAGTTTTCCTATTTTTTCCTTCTGTTTCTCCTATAACACCATTCCTCCCATGACTCGTAACAATAGTTTTACTTACAGTACTTTTTAATATTCCAGGGTTATCATTTTCATTGTTTTCACTTGAAATAACATCATCAGTAACGTTTTCTGTTGTGTTCGAGATCTCTTTCGTTTCTAAGTTCTGAATTTGAGTATCCTGATCATTTTCATCTATTTTGCTATATACCAATTTAGTTTTCTTATTGTTTCCTTTATATTCTCCATCATTCTTCCCATGGCTTGTAACAATAGTTTTACTTACAGTACTTTTTAATATTCCAGGGCTATCATTTTCATTGTTTTCACTTGAAATAACATCATCAGTAACGTTTTCTGTTGTGTTTCGAGATCTCTTTTGTTTCCACTTTTTGAATCGGAGAGTTTGGAGAATCTTCATCTGTTTTGCTATACAACAATTTAATTTTCCTATTTTTTCCTTCTGTTTCTTCCTATAACACCATTCCTCCCATGACTTGTAACAATAGTTTTACTTACAGTACTTTTTAATATTCCAGGGCTATCATTTTCATTGTTTTCACTTGAAATAACATCATCAGTAACGTTTTCTGGTGTGCTCGAAGATTTCTTTCGTTTCGAAGTTCTGAATTTGAGTATCCTGATCATTTTCATCTATTTTATCATACAACAATTTAGTTTTCCTATTTTTTCCTTCTGTTTCTCCTATAACACCATTCCTCCCATGACTTGTAACAATAGTTTTACTTACAGTACTTTTTAATATTCCAGGGCTATCATTTGTCATTGTTTTCACCTGATACATTATCTTCATTGGTATTTTCTGTCGAGTTTGAGATCTCTTTTGTTTCCAAGTTTTCAATCTGAGTATCCTGATCATTTTCATCTATTTTGTTATACATCAATTTAGTTTTCCTATTTTTTTTTCCAGATTCTCCTACAACACCATTCTTACCATGACTCGTAATAATAGTTTTACTTATAGTACTTTTTAATACTCCAGGCTTATTATTGTCATTATTTTCACCTGATACATTATCTTCATTGGTATTTTCTGTCGAGTTTGAGATCTCTTTTGTTTCCAAGTTTTCAATCTGAGTATCCTGATCATTTTCATCTATTTTGTTATACATCAATTTAGTTTTCCTATTTTTTTTTCCAGATTCTCCTACAACACCATTCTTACCATGACTCGTAATAATAGTTTTACTTATAGTACTTTTTAATACTCCAGGCTTATTATTCTCATTAATTTCACCTGATACAGTATTTTCAATGTTATTTTCTCTTGAGTTCAAGATTTCTTTCATTTCTAAGTTTTCAATCTGATCACCCGGATCATTTTCATCATTTTTACCAGTCACTAATTTAGTTTTTCTACTTTTTTCTTTAGTATCTTCTATAATACCATTTCTTCCTTCGCTTTTAATAATAAATTGAGTCGTACTGCTTTTCCGAGTTCCGGACTTATTCTCAATGTTTTCACTTGGCATAAAATCGTCAATGGTATTTTCTGTTGAGTTCGAAATTTCTTTTATTTCCGAGTGTTGAATCTGAGTGTGAGGATCATCTTCATCTGTTATGCTATTTTTAGTTTCAGTTTCTCCTATAATATCATTTTTTCCTTTGTTTAAAATAATAATTTTACTTGCAGTATTGTTGAATATTTTAGACTTATCATTTTCGTTGTTTTCACTTAAAATAACATCTTCATCAGATTTTTCTGTTGTGTTTAAAATCTCTTTTGTTTTCATGTTTTGAGTGTCTGAGGCATCTTCATCTATTTTACTATATAACCATTTGGTTTTTCTGTATTTTGTGTTAGAATTTCCTAGATCATTTTTTCCTTTGTTTGTTAGAATATAATCCTTCGTATTCTTCCAATATTCATGGCTACCATTTCTGTTTTTATCATTCGAAAGAAGATATTCATTAATATTATTTCCTAAAGCTGAATAACTATATGTTTTAGAATTTCCACTCCAACCGGTTATTGGGTATATATTTTTATTAGTTTTCGAGTGCCTATGCTTATGAGTTTCCCATTGCTGTCCATAAATACCTTTGAGCCCTTTCAATGTATCTATTCCTCTACGCCCATCTTTGCTTCCTCTATGTATAATCATATATTGAGTGGTAGTTTTTTTCCATCTATCATTTTTCCTTTTTCTGCCACTTCCATTCATAATAAGGTATTTATTAATATTATTTCCCATGTCTGAATAACCATATGTTTTCGACTTTCTACTCAAACCTTTTTTATTAGTTTTTAATGTATGTTTATGAGTTTTCCATTGCTCTCCATACATACCTTTGAGTCCTTTTACTATACCAATTCCTCCCCCACTACTTTTTCTTCCACCGCTTAAAACCATATATTGAGTTCCAGTTTTCTTCCAACTACCATTTTTTCGATTTCTGCCACTTCCATTTATAATTAGATATTTATTAATATTATTTTCTCCGTCCGAATAACCATATACTTTTGAGTTATCACTCCAACCAAATATTTTTTTTCCATTATGGGTTTTCCATAGTCTTTTTTGACCAAATTGTTTACCATTATTTTTTCCCCACATTATAAAATTAACTTGTTTAAATTGTCGTGGAGATGTAACATCACTAAGAACATTTGCATTATTTTTTCTTGTTTTCGATTTTTCATTATTATAATTTTTATTTGTATTAGCATATACATTCTTTTCCGTGTTTTGATATATATCGTTTTTTGATTTTTTATTTACAAACTGTTCTCCTGGAGTTTCTTTATTTATTTTCTTTATACTTTCGGATTCGCTTGATGTGCATTGATTAATAACTGGATCTTTCACACCTTTTAATAATTAAAACTATTTTAAAAATTCAATTTTATTAATAACTAGTTATTGTATACTAAATAGTATATCTTTTTTAGAGTTATTATTAGTATTATTATCAAGAATAGTTAATTATTTTTATTTGAAATTTCGTTGATTTTAAATAATTTTGAAACAATTAATTTGTATATAGAAAATAATATTTTTATTATTATAGTATTTTTATTATTATCAATATAATTATTATTTTTATAGAAGGATACTTAGAATTTTATGAACTTAATAATAATGAAATTTTAAATTGTCAGTAATTTTTTTCGAAATTAAAATTAAATATAATTGCTTACTGCAGAGTCCGGGATATTCGGTTGATATCTTTAATTTCGCACCACATGAAATTTGTCCTGTTTTATATGGAGTCTCATCCATATCATTTCCACTAAAAAGAATTAGCATAATTTAGATAGAATCATATTTATTTAATAAGAATTTTCCAATTAGTGCATGCATAAAATTGTCTTAGTGAAAAAAAGATACTTACGCCGGCCCATAATTACAAACATAAAATTTATTAATCACACTATTGGGTTTACTGAATCGAATATAACCGCATCCTATCAAATAAGTATCTGCCCAAATTATCTGTAACGAATATTTAAAATAGTTTAACGATTTAGATAAGAGGGTTCGTTAAATTTTATTTATATATACTACTAATTTTGGGGTTTACAATATAATTTTTTAATTAAAAAATGTTCAAAAATCAAAAGAATCTGTATATACTAAATTATATTATATAAGATTTTACATATGATTATAATGAAAAAGTTACATATGTAAAGAAGAATGTTATTTACATATATATACATGGTATTATATTTTATTGTATTTAACAAATTTTCTCGAAATATATAGGACCTCGAATTTAATATAATTTCAACAGGTTTGATATAAAAGTTTTTGAATAAATATTTTAGATATTTAATGCAAAAATAAAACTGATTTATTTTATTACTTGTTTAAAAACTTTTTCAGTAGGTTCAATTTATTATAAAACAAATATCAAACCGTCTTTCGTTTATAAATATGAATAATATGAATCTTTGAAGTATCTAAAGCATTTTTGATAAAGCTCTAATTTACCTGCGTATAATGTCCGGATTTATGATTTTGATTCTTTCCAAACGTATAAGTTTTGTGCTCATCAAACCAGTTGTTTATTGATTTATTGAAATCAATACGTTCAACATTACTCGATCCATAATCCATCATCGTGATCGCAATATTCTGCCCGACTTGGAACCTATCTTTAGATTTTTTAAGCAAATTGTTTAAATTATAGTATTCAAAAATTAAATCAAATAGTTAAAACGAGAAGGACGGTATCGTGACGTAATTATGGTGGAATAGGGGACGAGGAGAGAAAGTATGTGATGGTATTATGCTGGTCTACCTACCGACTTTTCTATCCTTGTAGGTATTGTGTGCGTAGTTGCAATTATTCGCCCATTCTTGGGCACCTTTGGCCAGTTCGTCGTCCCAGTACTTGAATCGTAAAAATTATTTTTTTCTTGTTGTAATTAAAGAAAATTGAAAAACTTCACAGGCTAAATCTTTTATAACGTTACCCTAATAATTATAAGTGGACTTTATGTTCCAATCGGTGATTGTACTTTAACCTAATTTTTGAAATTATTTTCCGAATAACGATATTTAATTATTCCTAATAGATCTCTTAAATGCATAAGCAAATTTTTATTTACTATTTAAGGTAGGAATAATAAAGTAACTTTATACAAGAGCTAGAATGATTTACGATTGGATTTTCTTAATTAATCTACTTATTTTATTATATATAATTTGAAATCTTCCCGATGAGATGAATCAATGATCTTAATATTAAAACTGACTCAATATAAATATTATAATAACAGAACTAACTATATAAACAGAATAGCCAATAAAATTATTTAATAATTTTAGTATTTTTATAAAAATAAATTGCTATTAATACAATGCATATGCGGATTACCATTTTCATAATAGAAATATGAACAAAAAATAAAATAAATTGTATGGGATATGCGAGGACTACCTGACGCACAGTACTTAATTTAATTTAAAAATCTTTATTAATACGCGCTCGATTTAAGGTTCAGATAGAATTCTTTTCGTTTTTTCTTGATTTGCCTTATTACCTCTACATGCGGCCAGATCTATAAACTCAATAGACAATAAACTTTCGTACATGGCGAGATTCGCGAGTCACGTGACTCTCAGCATCGTCAGTTTCGACAACCGATATTTTTTTCATTTCGGAATCACTCAAAGAGTTTCATATTGGCGACACAAACGATTCAGAACAGTATTTGAGATAATCAATATGATGAGTAACCATTATTTGATTGATCTTTTACGGAATAATATTGTTTTACTCATACAAACTCTTACAGAAAATGTAAGTTGACTAGACAATGCATGTTTAAATGTAAAAATTTATAGATTTATTATCAAGGATATGAGCAGAACTGTACCACACTATTAAATGGTCAAAAGATATTTATATCTTTTTCATTTACATATTGAAAAATTCTTATCACATTAATAATTTAGAAATTTTCTATATTAGCTAATATTGAATATTTATATATCTAAGGCTATATAGCTTTACTTCAATGCTTAATACGAATTTAAATAAATATTTAAACATTTAATTATGAATTCAGATCATTTTTTCGGAATTTTAATATATAATTTAATTAGTATTTTTAATGCATAATGTAATAATCAGTTTTCTTTTAAGAAAAACTAATTTAGAAGTAGTGGTAGTCGTATCAATAAATAAAATTTATGTATTTATAACAAAATTTTCTTTACGCATATAAACTAGAGATAAATGTATAAATATAACAATTTTAAAGTCTAATTGATAAAAAATTGAAATTAATTGATGAAATAGATAAATAAGATCTTAAATTTAGTGCATTTGAAAAAATATTAATATTTACATTGTAAATTAAAAAATAATGCGATATATTATATATCTTTCCATTTTGTTAAAGACATATATTGTTATGTATATTCAAAATTATTATATAATATTAAATTTATAAAATTTAATGAGATATTAATTCATATATTATTATATATTATTATTATATTATTATTTATAAATATAATATTTATAAATAATATATTTATATTATTTATATTTATTTATTTATTAATATATTTATAAATATATTATAAATATATTATTATATTCATATTTAATGAGATATTAATTATCTATAATTATTTATTTCATAATTATTTCTAAGATATATGTTACCATCTGTTGCATGTTAGCAGCGTTAGGGTGACGTTCAAATAATCCTTTTGCCACTTGCTCTCGCAATTTGTTGTGAAGACTAACGATCTCATTTTGGATTTCGCATGATACTTTGTTATTATCTAAGAAATATCGATAATATATATTACTTTATTATACATACTATTTTTAAAGAGTTAGTAAATATCAGATATTACACGTGAGCTAAAGATTTACTTTAAGAACATAATTTGTTACTAAAAAAGTATATATTATATTATATTATATTATATATGGATTCTTGCTTAATAATCAAAATATTCAATTATGTAATAATCTTTACATTAAATTAATCTTCGTAATACTATTTCGGAATGCACTTTATCATATTGTAATACGTATACTAATAAAAATTATTGAGGAGACAATGAAACAAACAGTAAACAACTGAATCTGTCTTATATATGGACAATTTCAATTTTATTAGAATTCAGGAGCAGTGTAATAGTCGATATTATTGTAACAATCATAATAAAGAAACAATTGAATTACTATATTCGGTTTTGATGAATTAATTTACAATCAATTTTAAACAGTGTAAATTCAGTCATAAAATTCGACAATAATAATATATATTAATATTTAATTAATTTGTGTAATGAAATTTGTTTAAAACAATCCAACGGGGACAAATATTTTCATTATATTCAGTAATTTTATATCAGGAATTAATTCTTTGATTAAAAGAAAATATATCAATCTATACAGAGATCTATAAAAGATGCACCACCAGAACTGAAAACGAGTGAGTAATTGAATACTCATTCGTCTAATCATTTCTTCGTCAAATTTGATGCACTATTTCAGAAATACCTATTTTCCCTAACGAGTATTACACATGTATTTAAAGTATCAAAATAGATTCTAATCAACATGATCATACCGCCGACCTTCGATTGTTTAAAAATAAATTCATTGTATATATCTCTTGGAAATGTACATTTAATGTTTTTTTTTAGATTGATTGTAATAACGAACTATACACTCTAACGATATCATTTAAATTTACATAGATTCAAGAATTTTAAATCAAACGAGTGGAACGAAACGGGGTTATTTAAAAATTTCCCATTGTTAAATTTTGCAGGGACGTATAAATGAAGATATACAAAATTATGGATTCAGATTAAAAATCTGCAACTCTTGAAAAAGTAAAACCGATAAAATCCAATCGTTAAGCAAAAAATATATATATATATATAAATCGTACTGTTTCTGACCAAAACAATTCTAGTAACACGAAACATTCCAATATTATTCATGAATTTTTATTATCTATTTTTTCATTTTCTTTATATAGAAAAAAAATTCTTATGGAAAATTAATTTTCAATCAAGATATTTATAAAAAAACAAAAATTATAAAATTGCAACGGATTTTAAAATTTTCAAAACACGTACACAAATTAAATAATTTTTAAATAAATTTGTAGGTATTAAAAACGGAATTCTTATTCCAATATAAAAAAACTAAATAATTTAATTGCGTAAATGAACAAATATATGAAAATCTGTAATGTATTTAAATTAATAATATTTGTAGAGATTACTTGTTATATTTCAGCAATAGCATGTAATATTGATAGACTTTTTATAATTATTAAAAAATTAGTTACAAATGTCTTCATTACATACATAAACAATTATTTGCCTTGCTGTAATTAAACAGTTTTTTAAATAATTTATAATAAACTTGTGTTATCCTTATTATTTTATACTGTGACAATAATAATACAATATATTTAATATGTAGTCTATTATGAATTATAATATATTTGATGTATAAATAGCAAGACTCATAAATCATTTTTATAGGAAAGATTATATAAAGTGGTTGTATTCAGTAAAGCAACATTCTGGTTAAATTTCTTAAGTACCGTTTATGGTAATAATGCTTGTAAGAGCATGAGATATTGTGTTGTAAAACATATTACATTAAGTATGTAATATTATATTTTCATAAAATTTAAAAGTTAAATTTTCATAATACTATTGATTTTAACTTTTGCATAATATATGAAATACTACTATTAATAATTAAATAAGAAACGAGTAAAGAGGCTGCACCACTTTACATTAAATCACTGCCAAAGATAAACACATTAAAAAAATTTTCCAATTATTTATACAAACATTCATATGGTTATAAGTGCAGTGAAGCACTTATTAGATTCATTAGTTAATAAATATTAAATAAAATGTAATTACAGTTTAATCATTTAGAATTAAGTTTTTTAAAGCTCAATTATATCCACTACAAATAGAAGGTGTATATCAACATTAAAGTAAATGAGTATTATTAATAGTATTATAACGTATATTATCAAAATTGAAAAGTCAAGCAAAAAATTATTAAAAATTTTCCATTCTAATTTGAATTCCCTGATATGCTTTCGAAAATATGAAAATAAGATATTTTTATTTTATTTATTGCGGCAGTATTTAATTTATTAAAGAATTCACTATATAAACTAAAATCAAGCATTCTTATCTCTCTTGAAAACTATCCAATCTCATACTGAATGTTGTTTTACCCATCCAATTGTATATTTGATACAATCTATACTGATTTAGCTTATACAACAATTGAATTTATTAAACGAACCGTAAAGAAATGTATTAAACTAGTAAAATAATTTAAATAACATTTTATTTTGGATACTGTCGAAAAAGCATATTTTATTAATGTGCAAATATTATAAGAATATTACGTGCTAACTTATTACATTTTATAGAAATCGATTGAATTAAAGAATTAATAGAATATGGGACATTTTAATTAATAAAATAGAACAGTAGAATAGAATTAAATAAACGGTTTTTTAACACAGAGATAAAATACAGTGATAAATAATAAATAAATTAAATTAAAAGGAGATGATCAAGAATGTAAATGATAAACATTATAAAGACAAA
This sequence comes from Ceratosolen fusciceps, assembly GCA_018883505.1. Classification (NCBI taxonomy): domain Eukaryota; kingdom Metazoa; phylum Arthropoda; class Insecta; order Hymenoptera; family Agaonidae; genus Ceratosolen; species Ceratosolen fusciceps. The sequence continues at coordinate 7,107,851 of RCIC01000006.1, read as the reverse complement.
AATATTATTTGAGAATATTTCGATCTTTGGAGTTACGACCGTCATTTAATCGTGCCATATATGAACATCTAAATTTACATCTATATATACGATAGTGTATTTGATTATGCATCTGCATAATGTATGGCATACAAATGCAATGAATATAGAAATAAAAATCCAGCACTGCTATACAATCCACGAGACTTACATCAAATGAAGCGTTGTAATTTATAAATACAAAGTAAAATAATATATATGCATATATATATACAATAAATGTTAATATGAATTTTCAATGCCTGAAAATCAAGGTAATTTGAAATTATTAATGGTGTAAAGTAGCCATATGTTGAAGGTCATTATCAACAAGTCGTTCCTAAACATTTCAAAATTATGTAGTAATATGAACAAAGTTAAAATTTATTGTTCTTTACATGATAGGAATAAATAATATTAATATACATATATATATATATATATTAAAAAAGAAATTACGATATGTACTGACCGTTTTGAAAAATTAGCTTAAAGAACTATTGTATACAGAATAATTAATTAGAAAAATAATGAAATTCAATAAAATCACAATAAAACATTTAAACAGAAAGTATATCTTGAAAATGCAAATAAAAAACCAAATATTGTTTATATTTGTAAGTACTCGTATAAAAAAGAATAAACAATAGCAATAATTAATTGATAACTTTAAATTTAAAACTGCTACTCAACAAACACTAAAATTAAATGAAAATTGAATTGATAACATTCTTATAGCTGTGTATCTAAGCCAACATACCATGTGTCTCAGGAAAATAATCGAAGACCACATTATCCCTTGGTATCCTTACGTATGGAAACGGATTCGAACGGAAAGGCACATGTATATTGAATGGGTAAGGAATGACGTTTTTACCGCGGTTTTGTAATTACTGTTTTCAATATACAAAACAATTTACAAAGTAAATTAATTTTGTCGAGGTAGATTAATTATAATATACACATATGTCTTGTAGAAAAAATAAAAATATTGTTTCTGAAATTTTATTACTGATTAAATTAACTGTTTTTAACCGACCATGATATAATATTAACAATGAAATAAAAGCTTTTAATGAACAATAATTTATGATGCAGTTTCAATATAAAATTCATAGATAAGGGTGCTTATAAATTAAAAAGTAAATGAATTCTTAAATATGTTTATTCATCTAGAATTTTAGAATCGTAAAGATAATGTTAATAAATGGTATTATATTTTGGTTCTCATAAAACTAATTTTTAATTTGTTATGAAGTAAACAATCCAAGCACATAAATAACTATATATAAGCGATAATTGTCTATGCTTGTTAATTAATAATTTAAGAAATATGACAAGATACGTAAAAATTAACAGGTTTAATATGAAGTATGACGGTGCTTGTTTAAAAAATAATCGCACAACTTTTTCATAAACTGTAAACTAATCATAAAAAAATGATGTCTCTATTTTTTAATATACAGCTTAGAAAATTGTTTTATTATTTTATATATAAACTTTAGATCTAAACAACTTTTAGTTAAGTTTAGATCTAAACTTTAGATCTAAACAACTATTAATAAAGTTAATGAGATAATTTACGAAAATATATTGATTTTATTTAGTATAATTGTTGATATTCTAAAATATGCTTCAATAGATTCATTATTAAATTACAATAATTTTATACTATTCCTTTAAAAGGATGAATAACACTTCTTTATGACCTATCATATAAAACTTAGATAATCCCATCTATTAGCATGGATTTGATTTTCTAATCCTCTTAACTTAATAATTCAAATTCCAAAAGCTAATACATCAAAATTTACAAATATCAAAGTAATGATCTTATATTATCCCGTAAATCGATTAAAATTTTAATCTAAAATAATTTTAGAAAGAATTTATTTTACGAGTAGAATATTTTAATGGAATTTGAAAAATAATCTTTAGTTTTAGTTAATCTTTCTTAACGCTAAGAAATTTATACCCAATTGTAATTTAAAATTTAAAATAATGAAAAAGGCACCTTATAATAAATCCAAATAATGCTTTTACTAAAAGATTTATTAAGCAATTGAAATTTTTTCTTTAAATGTATTAATATATATATTCGCCGAAATTTCATTCAAAAATATTAGATACTAAAGAACAGATATATCTTTTCAAAAACTTATAGTATCTAAATCTACATAAATAAGATTATATTAATGAAAGTATTTGTATATATTTAAATAGGTTACCAATACCGGAATTCATTGATCTGAAATAGGAGAATTCAAGAATCTCTCACCGAAAATATCGTAGTCACCGCATTTATTACTATTACTTCCGGCATCAACTTGAACATTTACGAGAAAGAGCGAAAAAATTAACCATAGTGCAAGTCTATTCGACTCCACCATATTAATTATTATTCCTCAGCTTCGGAGCGGCTCTCTTCTTTCACTCCTAACAGTTGACTACTGTTTTCCCTCGCAAGCTCAAGACATCATCGTGACTATTTTCGCTAAATGACTTCCTTAATGAAAAAAGGCATTGACAAAAGGCCACAAATCAAGGAGTCGACTTTCCTACCTTTCCCAACCACGTGACCCCCTATTGGACGATCGGGCATTTCGGATCGACATTAAAATCTGTTCACCTCGTGCATTCATCGCGGCCAAATGGGACTTTATTATGTCGTTTGTATTTCAAAAGCTAATGCAACATCTTATTTCATGCTTCTTGGCGACGATCGACCGATCGGCCGGCCTCCCGATTTTATTACCCGGGACAATATAATGAGACTGCGGGCCGAGGGCAAAATAGAGAGAAAACTTTGTATTTATCGGCTGCGCACTCGTGTTATTAAAACAATGTATATATAAAAAAAAACCAAAGCTATAAAGGGAGCGACGTCGATTTTTTCCATTCCGATCAGGATCCAGCCGTGCATCGAACAACTATCCACGTGTTTACGTGGGGACACGCTTACGCACTCGCTTATACAAGAGGTCGATTGTACAGGCGCTGCACTGCAATAACGTTTAGTAAAATATTTTCAGAATAACCTTGACTGACGAGCTTCTGATTCGAGATGCCGGAACACTCCAATTCTTCGATTAAATTGTTTCCTTATTATTAGTCAGCAACTATCTTTCTCACCGAAAATCTCAGCACGCCTTTCAATTTCCAAAGGCTCATATCCTATTGAATGTCGAACACGACGATCCCATTAATTGAACCCTTTTGGTATAGACCTCTTCGTATACAAGACGAGAAATGTCAGTCGCTCAGTACTGATAATCCTTTCTCCCTCTACAAATTAATTATGATATATTTATATTTTTCTAAAGTAACTGTCTTAGTATGAAAACGATAATACTTGACTCGAATCAATTTATTAATGTGATTTAATTAATGTGACAGTTTAATTTTATATTGTGCATACAAATTTTCTTAAAAACTGTTTGAACGCAGTTTTCTTAGTTGATTTATGTTATAGAAGTTATATTAAAGTTTATCTACGATAATATTACAAAATAATTTTTGTTATTGAGCTGTTGAGAATACAATTTTCAAACAGTTAATATTATAAAATATAAAATTATCTGCATATGAAATCGTTCATTATAATAAATATTTTCTGCAAAATCTAATTTAAAGAAAAATCAGACAAATACTTTTTTTACACATCGGAACGTAAATAAAATGAGATGGATTAGATTTAAGAAAAGCTATTCGTAATATTTGAAACAATCATTCTATACGATTCGTTGGCGTTCAATATGGAATTTTATCGGTTCTTGAAAAGTTTTTTTAATAATCAGTTTCGAATTTTTTCGCTTCTCTTGAATTGAATAAAAATGATTAAAGAGGTTTTTAATTGTGAAAAATTAAATTCGAAAATGAAAAATTAGAAGCATTTTTACGATTAGAATTTACCTCAGAAATTTTATTTTATCTGCAAAATTGTCGTGCGTTGGATCCAATTTACTGGTATTGCAGTTTGAATTCTCGGAATCCGATTCCATAGCATCTTCAATATTCAGCTGACCGTCACAATCAAATTCTTGATAAATAATAGCTTTAGAATCGAAGAAATCAGTGATAATTCTCTCCATTCTGCTTTTTTGTAACGATAGATTTTCACAGACCTTTTTAACAAAACATTCTGGTTATAATTTAAATTAGCTATATCTTACCTTTTGTCGGATATTTAAAATTCGAATTTAATAATAAGTCTTCACTGCCTCGTTTGGAACTACATTTAAGAATAATGATAGTGAAAAGCCGTATTATAAAAATGCAGTAGTGAACACATAACGAAATTTTCTTGAATTATAGTCAGACTTTAAATTCAAGATTCGGGGGAAAGATGACAGGTGGCGCTGTATTTCACCATGTCTCTCATTTTGTTACCATTGTCGAATATTAATAGTAACTGGTTTAATTAAAGAATTTTTACAATACAAAAATTGCCAATAAAATTTATTTTATTTTCAATATATTGTCGATAATTATTCAAAATTATTATTTATGACGTATAATATACAATATGGTTTATTTGATGGTCGATTACATAGTTTTATTGGTCAATGATCACAATCGATAACTATAGTTAAAGTACGTAAACGAAATTTTATTGGTATTTTTTATAAATATTTTTTAATAACGTTAGCGAAGTATGATGGTAATGTTATATTGTAATGACATTTTTGAAACTTTAATAGTTTTATTTGATTCATAAAAATGAATATATAACTGAATTTAGTTATGAACGTAAAAATGTTGCATGAAATATACATTCCATGCAAATCAGTATGCAAAAAATATTTCCTTGTTGCTGAATTTATTTAATGATTATACTTTAAAAAATTTTATTAATAATATGTCAAGTTTGCAATATAAAAATGATTTTTGCTTTATTCAAATTAATTAAATCGAATTAGATCTTAACGTGCTTTAATTTCAAAACTTTAATGAAAAATAATTTAAATATTGATTCTTTTATTTTTCTAACTAATAAATATTAATATATTGTCATCTTTAGGAAAAAAACTCAATTACAAAGAATTTATTACCTAAATTTTCTAGATATTTCTACAAAACCTTATAAATACATGGAATACACAATCTTCGTAAATATACAATGTTTCTTTTAATATTATTTATTTATGATTTATTGCAGTTATTTAAGTAATATGTACTATAAAATACATCTTTACGTAGTCGGGTATAATTTTGTTATTAAAATATTACTTTCTTAACGCTCATATCACAATAACAACTCTCTTATTTATACAAGAAATATTATATGCAAGCTAATTTAAGACTAGATAATTTTAACATAATAAATGATGTTTTACTATTAAAATTACATAAACGTACACTAGTTGCATTTATTTTGTAATCAATATTAATTGGACTAGAAGTTTTTCCTATGACGTAGGAAAAATATAAATCCAGTATTGAGAGTGTATACTGAAACATAAAAGAGATTGATAATATTATTTTCATATTTGAAAGGACAGTATGATTTTTCAAAGAGTTAAAATAATATTTTCTCATACATTATAAGGGTTGAAAAAAACGTATTTCATGAAATTCTTTATGCTCATATGGCAAGTAATGTTAAATGCCATAAAATATTTATATTCATTAATCCGTATTTATATCTATTAATTTAGATTTTTATTTTATATTAATTGAAAGTAGATTATTAAATTTTAAATTTAAATTATTTTCAAAAAAAATAAATTTGAAGAAATAACGGATTTATTTTGAAATAATAAATTGATTGTAATAAATGTTTCTTGTTGTTTTTTTTTTAGAAATATTAAAAGTAAATAAATCCAATCAAATTGAATTCAGTAGAGATAATTATTGATATATCATTTTCTAAAGCAACAATTACAAATTACTGTAAATTATAATTATATATAATTAAAGCATTATAAAATAACTTTTTCATCATAAATAAAATCTGAATAAAAAATAGAGTATATTTAGTGATATTCATACTACAAAATTATCTTGTTCTCGATGGTTATTTGTTGATACATCTATATGTGGCTATTGAATATCTAATTGAACATCTAATTGAATATTCAATATCTAATCAGCAGAAAATGCAGTGCTCCAAGCTTTCATAAAAAAGTATAAAATCACGAAAAATGTATTTTATGTTTTTACAAGCTTTACTTTCTATATAAATACTTTAATGTATATTTCAGTCAACGTATTTTTCTTATTTACTTAAGTATAAAAAGTGTAAGTGATTAAATAATTTATTATATGTACATTAAAATTATTTAAAAATTATATAATATTTTATGGACACTTAGTTTATATATTTTGAAGTATTTCTTTCTTATATTGTTGTACATATAAATTAATATCAATAAAAATATATTGTTAAGATAATGTCATCGTAATTCGAATGAAAAACTTCACTACTTGATGTTGTGTTATTCCAATACAAAAGAAAGAATTGTTTATTTCACGAATATTTAAAATTCTTGAAAGGTTTTGATTTATTTGTTAAATTACTTTTTTCATTTTTACGTATGTAAACGTGATCTGGCCTTCTTTCCAAGCTTCTGTTATTTAGTTAAAAGTATTTGCAATATCCGCCGAGAGGATATTTGACATCCCATGCTGAAAAAAAATTACAATAAATACTTTTGTTGTTAATCTGTGTATATGTGCGTGGAATAAATATGTTTTCGACTATTCTTACAACACAGTCCGTTATATCTGTTGGAGTAACTGACACCATATGAGTAGCAGTCTGGTGCTCCAATTGGATATGGTATACGACCCTCTATGTTGCCACTAAAAGATTAACTTTTGATATTACAGTATTTCACAGTACAAATAAAATATGTTATGAATTATTATAATAACGAGAGTAACGACAGGAAATTAAAATAACATTAATCTCGTAACCGATAACAATTGTTTTGTTAAAATCTTTTTAAAATTAAAATAATTCTTAATTTCTCTAATTATACTATTATGTAATTCATTTCTAAAGATAAATAATTTGTATTGCAATATGAAGAGAAAATAAATTCAAAACTGTTAAATCCGGCTTCATATTTACATATAGTGTTTGTTAAATATAAAATATTTAAACTCAATATAGATATGTAAAATTGATTAAAATAGATTATAAAAGTAATTATACTCAATGTGAAATCCAAGACATTTTTTTTAACGATTTTATCAGAAATGAAATAATAAAATTTCAATAGATGTGCATATTATATTATTACATAAAACTTTTATAATTGAAAGAACTGCATATCTGGTTACATGAAATAGATGAAATAATTAAATAGACTATTACCCGGGTCCGTAGTTGCATACGTAGTTGTGAGTATAACCTTTTTGTGGATCGTAATACAGGGAATAGCCACAGCCGATCAAAAACGTAGGTCCCCAAGCGAGCTTTGTTTAAATAAGTGAAGTAGAATGAATTAAAATTGAAAAATTAATTTGTAAATATAATGAATCGGAATTTTCAGGCTGTACTTGAGTATAGTGTCCGATAAGATGAAAAACATTCCTGTAGCCCATGTAGTAGTCCTTTACCTCGCCAAACCAGTTTAAAATGTGTTTAGACCATTCGGGCTTCGAATTATGGTGTAAGATCGATCGACTCCATATGTATGTGAAACCAAGATTCTGCCCAACCCAAAATCTAGCTGTTTTAACATAATTGATCTGATTTACTTTATTCGACTTACAATAATACGTCCTTTATGTGCTATTATTAAACAATGGCACCCACGCGTACTTAAAGTCATAGCTGTATAAGAACAATTGAAAGAATTGTTTAATTGAAATTTAATAGAAAATTAGCTACTATTGATAAAACCGTGGGTTATTTTTCAGATTTTTTAATTACTGAGTCTATCATTTACAAGTAAAAATACTAAATTTTTATAAGCCAAAGGGCAAGTCAATATTTAAATAATTATCATTAAAGGGTAATTATGGTTCTCTATTCTAGGTCTAAGTTTGAAATTTGTCAACTTTATATCTATTGTAAAAACAAATAATTTGAATAAATTATAACTTACGATCTTCCTTTACATGACCATGTTCTTCTTTACAAAGGTTTGCCCACTTTTGAGCATCTGCGGCAATTCTATCATCCCAAGTCTATAAATATTCAAATAATTAATTCTTAATAGTTTCTCATATTTTCCCTATTATAGTTATCTATTTATATAATATTTAAATTATACTTATCTCCCGTAGAATATGCAGTTTTGTGTTAGTTTTAATGTTAAAATTGAAACAATAGTACTTTTATTTCATTCTTAAGTTTAATAATTAGAAAAATCTAACATATTTTTTTGTAAATGAAAGGTAACTTAAGGATATTTTGTATTAAACATTAAATTCAATTAGAATTTATCCAATTTAACATTAAATTATATAATTTATATATAATTCAAATAAAGGTCTAAGGGTTTCTCAACTATTATATTTAATTAAACTATTCAATTTTCTTTTATAGGAGTATAAAACAATTTTCCATACCAGTTCCATCATTAGTCTCGCTGGTGGTTGATTAGGAACTTGCCCCAAGGCTACACTTTGTCTTAATTTATTGTGCAGGTCGAGAATATCTCGTTTATCTTTGCAAGTTACTCCTGATCCTATAGGTAAAAGTCGTTGGTTTATATTTATGCAATAAAAATGTAAGGAATTATATTATAGAGCTTAAACGATTCAGCCCTTTTCAATCTTGCATAGGGATGAAGCTACAAATGCACAATACATTTATTACTCTATCATTTTATATATTTAATATCTCTTTTTAATATTAACCGCTCGTATAAAATAAATACCTTGTAAGCCATTACAATTCATTTGCAGTATCTAGCTTGGCTTTATTCTATATTTTCAAAATAATGGATAAACTTTACTATTTATTCGGAATTGAAAATTTTTATGGCTTTATATAATACAACTATTAGAATTTTAAATATATATCTTTTAATTTACTTTATTAATTATTTAAGTTTACGTTACTAAAGCGTTTTTATAATTTGGCGCTTTTTATTATTAAGCAATTGTAAAATATCTGGAAATAATAGATTATTTTATATTAATTATTTGGAGTCAACATAAGTTTTTTCAAAATTAACCATAAAATACCTTTTTGTAAAGCTAAAGATTCTGTTATATTGTATATGGGGTTGTAAATTATAATGATCGTTTGCGAGTCCTAAATTTCAACTTTTCAAGCTTTTTGTAAGTATTCGTAGATCATTCGAAAGCCAAATACGTGAAAATATGAAAAAATTCATTAAAAATTTTATTTGAAAAATTAACTATTAAAATAATCTTACATAAAACGGAATTATTAGATCATTTATATTCAAAACATTTTATAATTTAAATTACGTCTTAAAAATAATTATGTGCTGTGCGTAAAAATAATGTTAAAAGGTATTCATCATGTACTAATAGTAATTTAATATAATAATATTGAAAGTCAGGATAGAGAAATTCTGTAAATAAATTTCACTGAATAGTTTGTTAGCAAATAAAATTTGAAATTATTAATGGCTCGGAGTCTGTTAATATACAATCATATATTGATTGATTTATTTTAAACTCTTGCAAATAAATAATCTAATAACAATTGACGTTTAATATTTACTAATAGTCTAATTTTTTTCATTTAATTATTGTAATCTAATTAATTAACGAAGATATTCAATTTGATTCGTTATATTGATAGATGGAAACGTATTAATAACATCCTTTATAAATGTACAATAAAATTGTTAATTAAAAAAATAAATTTGAAATGTTATTTACGACTCGAATCAGCGATGTGTATACTTGTTTTTCAGAAATTCAATTGTTAGGAAAATTACAGTGCGCGTTGCTCTTCAATTTTTCAAATTCATTTTTTTTTTTTCATCATATAATGCGAATAAAAACATGACATTGTAAAATTTAATATTATCCTTTGTATGTATTCTTTTACTTAATAAAAATACTCTTTCTTACTTATACATCGTCAGCAGCAATAAAATATTTATTTACCTACTATTTTTAATTATTCATTATGAGACATCAGCTTTATTATAAATTCATTTCATTTTTTTTTGCTAAAATTGAGTCTAAAACAAAATTTGAAAGCTGATATCTTTTGTTTCTAATTTACATACATTTATTATTTAGCCAAAGTATATATTTTATTACCCTTATTTTAATTAATTATTAAGATATTTATTACTACTGTGGAATGATGTATAAAGCTTGAAAGATTATTAGATTATTATTTATAATAAAATAATGTAAAACGTAACATTTTATATATTTTAAATATAAAGTTCGGATTGATTTTTAAAATTGACTAATGTTAGTCGTTAACTGTGAAATTGTTAATAGAAGATTATTGATATTTTATCAGTAGAACGAAAAGAATAATGTAGGTAATAGATTGAAACAAATATTCAAAGCACTGATATCAAATAAATGGCAAAAGAGGCAATTTTTTAATATTATAATAAGTTTCATTTTGTTATTCGAATTAAAAATTCATATTTATTGAATAAACACTAGTGCGCATTTAGGCAATAATGAATACAGCAAATATGGAACGTACGATATAATTGTTCTTGCTAATATTGCAGAGAGAAGGATAAATAGAAAATACGTTGATAGTTTTAATTTAAACGAGATATTAAAATGTCAGAATAAAACGATTAACTTTATTCTATTGTTTTTCTAATAATCATGTACCGAAGGAGGTTCCGAAATATATTATATCACTTGTTACAATACTTGGTACAATATTAATAAAGCAGGAAGTTTTTCAAGAACTAAGCAGGCCAATTGCCCATTAAAAACTTACTTAAAAGTCTTTTTCCCTTGCACGAAGCTAGGCATTTTGAGATATAGATGAACATTAAAAGGATGAAAAGGAGTCGTCCCGGTAATGTCGACGTCGTTAGCCTCATGTCTGGATTCCCTGAATTTTAGAGTAATATCACGTGTAGTATTAATGCCTGCAAAACTACAGACGTCGATATAACACTTATGGATACTTTGTAGCGAAAGAGATCGTAAAGAGTTAGTTGAGCATCTGAAGCACAATTTCAAACGACTGGGAGCCTGAGACCGTGTTTTCGATCGCTTTATATTCTCCAGGATAACTGGATTTGTTCTCGTGATGCTCATCGCGATGATATTACATTAGATATACTCACAATATAATCATACGTGTATGTAAGCCTATTTGATTCGTCAATTCGTTATGGGCTGTCGTTTTCTTTCTCATCGATATTGAACAAACCAATCATGTGTTACTCGGGATTTTCATCAGACGATCGATGCTCGAAGAATTTTAGATAATTATAAACTTAAGTTCTGATCCGAGATAATCAGAGGATCTGAGAAAAATCCTATCGACCCGACCACGTGACTTTCTTCGTTAATAAGATGGATTCAAAACATTTTCATAGCATTTATTTAAATATGCTTACACATTTTTATATAAAAAATAGAAGAATTTTATAATAAATATTTCCTATGCATTGTAAATAACTAACGAATCGCCATTATCTATATGCATCCTTTTACAGTTCAACAAAGTTTGTAAAAAACGATATAATTTATATAGATGATAAATAAATACTTAATCTCATAAATGTAATTCAAGTATGATCTGTTTATAAACATTTATCAGCAGTATAAGTAGATTTAAGTAATTTAAGTAGATTTAAGCTGTAATTGTTGTTTAAATTTAAAAACAATATATTACCAATTAGATTGTTGGAATTGTACTTCGAATTACTGGAAGATTCTTTCTCAACATTGTTTATGCACTTTAAGATTTTTTTTTGTCAAAAAAATTTACGTTCGATAACTTCAATAAAATAAAATGCACTATAATTTATATTGTAAACAAATAGTTTATAAATAAAATATATTCATAAAAAAACTGCGTTTATGCATATACTTATTCGTTGAATTTACATAAATATTTATTCTATTGAAATGAAAATGATATCAATTTTACGCTTTCATTAAAACATTATAAAACTCGTTTAGCTTTAAAAAGGCTTAGAGTTAGAACTTGTATTTTGCATAATAAGAATTGATTGCAGAGTTCAAAACTTTTATGAATGAAATCACTAGTATATACGTTCTCCGACAGTTTTATTTAAGAAATTATAAAGACTCGCGTGCATTTATTTAACTATTTAACTATACGTTTACCTTTATTACAAAGGTTTATATATATATATATATATTATAAAAAAATAATAAAAGTAATAATGACATTTACAATTTACAGTCAATAAAAAGTAAATATTAAATATAAAGAAATTATATTTGGTTCAAGCAAGATTTACTATTATTTTATTGTATTACTAAATATAACCGATGATTGTAATTAAACAATCTGGATTTAGATTTAATTAACGAGGGTTTATTTTAATTCTTGGAGAGGATATCGCGACTTCACTAGTCAATCGACACAGCTATTAATAGAATTTTAAGAGTTCACAGGCTTATTTCAAATATTTATTCAGATATGTGAAATTATATTTCAGGTATGTTGTCACAATGAGCAGCTAAATAAAGAATGACTGATTGTATGGAATATCTTTAACAGTTTAATGAAAAAGATGTGCAAGTTATTGGAAAATCATCTCCTTAAACCGTGAGATTTTTTAATCGTATTATATATTTATATTTAATTGCAAAGTGCAAAGTAGTATTAAAGGTATGGCAGTTTATTGTTTTGAAATCGATGTTTTTCTATGCGATGGTATCGATTTCTGAAAAATCACTCATTCGTGAAAATCTCTTTTAATCTATGTCTCCGTGTCCGTTTTTTTTTTTTTTTTTTTTTTTTTATAATGTTTTAATTACCACTGATTGTTACTGTTGATACGAGCGATGCCAACACGGTTGGCTATCCTGTTTTCAAATATAAGTCCCCTACAGAATCGTTTTGTCGGCTGAAAATCGATCCGAGGCAATTAAGAATTAAATGCTTGTGTGACCTTGACCGTGTAGCCGAATGTCTAAGCCCGTCAAAGATCTCGGCGAAATGTTCACTATAATCGATGAATTTTTATAATTGAGAAAGATAGTTGGATACTCGAGCTGATGTTTTATCCAGTCTTCCGCTTCTTTGGCATAAATCATTTTAAATTCTTTCTTTTTATTTGAATTTTTTCCCGAAACTTGGAAGAGGCAGACATTACAGGTAGATTATGTAAACTTTCACTAAATCCTCGCCACTCAGATGTAACTTATTGTTTTCCAATAGCCATTCATCCGATCGATCGCAAATTATTCCTCTCGATATTTTTCTAACCATACGATGATTGTACATTACAGCCGCGCCCGTAAAATCACGATGCTTTTAAACTCTTATACTATTAAATTAGCTTATCTAATTTGTTACTACATAATCAATGAAGATGAAGTAATTATGTTCCCTAAATGGACACGTATTTATTTACTTTACCGATACTTTTAATAGTAGAATGGGATTCAAATATAAATATAAATAAATATATATATATATATATATTATAGTTCTAAAGAAAAACTCGTATTTATACTTACAAATTATTTATTCCTGACGATAGAGAGGGAAAGTTGTGATTGATTGCCGCTAAGGCGGTTCTTACTATTCAAATCAATGTCGTATCCATTAAAATATATAAGGCCACTAATGGGAGTGAAAAATAAAGTGTAAGCGAGAATGTACGATAAAAAATTTAAAAATAGAAAAAAAGAGAGGAAAGGAAAAGCAAGAAAGGAAGGCAGAAAACAAACTCAAAACTTGAAGGAACAAGTATTATTAGTAGTTTATATTAATTATTTTTATAATTTAACTATTCTCTTATGGTAAGTTATTTAATGCACCATAATTTAAATATAATTAATAACTTTTTAATGTTAAAAATGCTACAATGTTTATTTGACAAATGAAGTTTTTTTATTATTCAATCGAGCCGATTTTTCAGCTTAACTTATAATGCGTTTTAAAGATAATGAAAATCTTAAAGAGAAATATATCTTTTGTATTTATAAATTGAGAAAGGCATAAAAAAATTGGTAGAACGAATTAAAAATTCAAAGGATTGTTCTTTCAATTTGTATATTTATTATTTTTTAGCGGAAGTGGGAGCACCTGCGTACCTGCGCGCCAAACTGTATTATTATAACAGAATTCTTTAAAAGCGTTATAAATTTTATTTATTTTTTTTTATTTTTTTACCTCTTTTTTATTTTATATAGTAGTCAATATATTTTAAAAAATATCATGAGCTTGAAACATCTCTTTTATTTATCATATATTATGCATCAGATACAATTACAAATTGTACAAATGTATATGAAACGGTATTTCGTGCTTATTAGACTTTTAAAAGAGATATTTCATTTTTATGCGATTCCGTAAGTATGAAAAATTAAATATCCGTTTTATTAAATGTAATTTAATTCATTTTAAAATTGCCCGTACTTACTGTTGATAATAATACCGTAATAATATTATTCATTTTCATAACTTATGTATAATGATGAACGGTGATTATAAATTTTACTTAAGCTTATTTTAATTTTAACTTTAAGATATTATCTGTTGTGAAAGAATAGATTAGAGTAATCTTTTTACATATTAATATTCTAATTGAATATGAATTAATTAATAAAGTGTTTGTTCAGCGATTTAAGCTTATTATGGAAGACGATAAATAGATTGTATGGCATAACAATAATTGAAAGTCCCGTCACGAAGCTAAAATACAATATTAATTATAATAAAATCGATATCGAAAATAAAATCTATAAATGTAACGAACAACATATATACGATTAACAGTTTGATCTGAAAACCGGAAATTTTAAGATTTGAACATAAATTATACTATCGATGTGTTAATGAACTCTTTACTTCTTGGTAACCTAAAAAATGAATTATAAGTTCTATTCTTGGTAATCGTTCTTTTTTATCTCCTTAAGAAATTAAAATGTTTTCATTTTCAAAAGAAGCTAATCTTAATAATTTGCAAAGTTTCATATCAAGAGCAGTTTTTATAGAAATCTTTCATACTTATTTTAAATTGATAAACAATGAAAATTTATATTACTAAACAGTTAAATATGATTGATAATTCTTTTATTTACACATAAATCATTAAATTTATTTGTACATTATGAATACGTTATATAATTATTTATTAATAGCATTGGTATCAATAATAGTAAAGATTATATGAAACTTGAAAATGAACTCTATTTTTTTACATCAATGTAAAAATAATTTATACATTAATTAAAATAAAAATGATTCTACTTTTATTACAGACTTACAGTGCTTCTTTAGAAAATTTTATGATTTTTATTTACATGTCAATTGAAATTTAGTGTAGAACAGATCCCATTGGTGTGATAATAAATTTAATACATTTCAATAACTTATAAAAGAGCAATTAATAGTAATTGTTGCATGGATAATAATAATTACTAATGACTCTTTGGCTATAGATTGAATTACTGACATATTTGTAGGTTGAAGACTATTAAAAATTCTATAACAAAAATAAAGGAATTAAATGAAACGAGAATTTTTTACATCTTTTATTCTTATTTTTTTTTTTAATAAAACGACAATCCAGTTATGAACTTTCCTTATTTGTTCGCACGTTTAATCAAATTCTTCATTTACTGCGATTTGACTTTATCTTTAATAATCATTTAATAATACTATTTAAATCATACAATGAAATTAATGTGTGCGCATATGTTTATATTAATTAAAGAAAGAAGAGGAAAAATTATTCGAACTTGTACATGAGTTTTTTTGCATCTTACAATAGGTTTAATAATCAAACATTCTTTAACGGGGAAATATACTTTCGTATGTAATTATGCTATTTATTGAGTTTACATTATGTAAATTCATAAATCTTTTATATTAATAAAATTAACCTTTATGGTGCAGCATGCGCATCAATTTAGGGGAGTAAAAACCTTTGAGAGAAATAATCCAAATTCAGCAATTAAATTATCGATTTTAAAATAAGGATTCATCTTAATAGAATTGTTAGTAAAATTAAAATATATTGCTTTCAGAAATATAGGTATAACATTGCTTATTATCTTTTACTTAAATAACGTGAGATCTTTCAAATTATAATAAACAAATAATGTACTTATGTACAAATAATAAATTTGAATAGCTGTATTTCGAGTTTCGAATGGATAAACAAAATCCCGGAAATACCAGTAACGTCGTTCATAGATTTATCTTTATACTTATGGGACCTTAACCATACGCAATATAAAAATCTAACTGTTTCCTCCCCATATAATCGATGGCATTTAGACGTTTAGAACATATTTTTCAATTTCTTATCTACCCCCTATAATATAAACAAAATGCATACACAATTTCAAATTATTATAGTTTTTCTTCGAATCTCGATATATTAATTCTTTCTTTATCTTGATCTTTATCGATACCGACTAGCGCTGGTACATTTGTTTCATTTACTTTGTATTTTATACAAATTATTATGCAAATTATTAATAGTTACGAATCTGCTTTTAATACTCCTATTTTCTTATAAATTTTTAATATCGTTAAATATTTATCGAGATAAATACTTAATAAGTATATTATCGTAAGTGCTTATCAAATATAAATACTTTTTTACAAACACTTTATCTAAAATACTTGAAAAAACATAAATACTTAGAAGTATTCCTGATTTTCTAATTCATCTAGTCAAACTAAAATGTACATCATTAATAAATATTTGTTAAATTTCGTTTGAAAAAACCGTGAAAATGTACTATAAATCATTATTGAAATTTTTTAAATAAAAAACCTATCAATCCAATGCTTAAAATTAGCCAATTTAAATATATATATATATATCAATATCAAATATATTTTTGAAACTTACAACAATGAATTATAAACTTAATTTCGAATAGAGTACTTATATGCCGAGTCTATTTTCTTAGATAAAATATTACACGTTAAAAAATTTAAAGACAAAGTTTTCATCAGGAGCACTTATTAAAATGCACTAAATTGCTTTTTCGATATTAAAAAAGTGATATATTCCAATACTATTACAAAGTAAATAAGTTACTATAACAACGTATAAAAGTTTATATACAGCATGTCATTAAGAAAAATGTAAAAAACAGTTTAGCTAATAAAATTATCCCATGTCATTATATAAACATAATAGGTTCAAATTAATTTACAAAATTAATTATAAAGAAAAATAAGGTACATGTAACAATACGTATTACTGTAAAATTCTGATATTTAAAAACCCTTCAATTAATTATTAGCACATCCAATCTTAATTGTAATTGACATATTATTTAGGTATAAATAAATAAATAAACAAATTATGATCAAACGTTTTATATTAAAATAATATTTACAAAATAGTTTGTTTAATGAATAAATATTAGGGTAAACTTAATAGTTCATAAGTAATATTAATAATATTAAATATTATTTTAGTAATTACTACTTTCAAGGAGTTTTATAGCTATACATACGTAATGCATTGTTCGAGAACATTCCTTAAAAAGCCCCTTAAAAAACAAAGGAAAGAGAAAAAAAAACAAAAAAGGGGCAACGAGAATTCTCAGGTGGGGGAATACTACTTTCGACGGTGAGGAGAGTACATTATACTTTCTCTCGTTGCAGTGTATACACCTAATAAGTAATTTAATTAGTTAGGATATCAATTATTATAAGTTAAATATACGCAATCATAATTTAAGCATTAGAAGTAGATCACGTATCTGTGATTGCTCTGGTAAGCTGAGTGCGAATCTCAGTGTGAGTTTAAGTGCAAGCGCTGGTTCCCGTGTGAGGGCAGCGGCACTTTTGGTTGTGTGCAATCGCTGGTTCCCGTGTGAGGGCAGCGGCACCTTTGCATGTGTGACACCGCTGGTTCCCGTGTGAGGGCAGCGGATCATTGACGTACATACCGATTAATTAAAGTAAGACAATAATTGTAGACAATAATTGTAAATACCTTTTGTAGAAGGAGGAAAAAGCCGTCCTAGGCGTAAAAAACCTTCTCCCGATGGATAGAAGGAAAAAGCCGTTTACAATAATTACGCAACTCAATGTCTAACATTTATGATTAATATTGGCCAATATTATGCTAATCTAATATTATTACAGATATGAACAATTATTGTCTTACTTTAATTAATCGGTATGTACGTCAAATTCGGCGCTAACCTTACCGTATAGATCCTTCTGGGGCACACCCCACGAGGCAGTGCTGCACTCAGGTTGCGCGTGCCAGCGGGTGGTTAGGTATGTGACATATTGGTCTATCTCGAGCCAGTCGAGTGAGCCACTAAACATGTTGCACACGTAGGCTTCAAATGCTTTTTAGGTAGTTGTCTCTGAACCGGTGAAGAAGCAGTCGAACATGGTGCATGGCTGCGCTAACACCGGCGCCGGAGGAGGAACCTCTAGCTTTGTGGATCTTATACGTGCAATCGAGGCTAGAACCTCGACATCCATACTGTAAGCCATAGCGGCTAGTCAGTGTCTGTGCCCTAGCACAATCGGCCCTTGAACCGGGGTTGCCCGCGGCTCAAGAGTGAGGGTTTCACGTTTTCCCACAACGATGCTGGTTCCTATCTTACGCTCAAAAGGGGAAGAAGATAGGGGAACCCCCTAGGTCCGAAATGACAAGACTATCATAGCGCTATGCAGATAGTTATGTTTGTCTTGTCTTGCTCTTGCATGCATATTTAGATAAATTAATTATAAATACTGTATAACGTACCTTAATATTATTGATTTTAAATGAATCCTTTAGCAATTAAAAAAATTAAAAACAATTCTCATGTTCTATAGTAATAATAAGTGAAATTTTTTTGTAAGCAATAAGAAATTATTTTTGTTAATAAATTATTTACCCAAATATTATTTAAGAGCATTAAAATACAGAACCTTTTCTTAAAAAGCGAAGACAATGGATCAAGACGTGAAATGTAAACAATATGTATATAAAGTAAATATATTTTTGTTTTGTAATCATTTTAATCTAACCTTCGTTTATTTTTATAAAAATACCAAGAATTACGACGAAAGCTTCTTGTGCAATATTTTTTGAATTACCGTACGAATGTGACTTGCGAGATTATTGTATTTTATCGATTGTTTTCGAGATTATTCGAAAATCGAAAATGCGCCAGATGTTCTGAATTTATTCTTTATTCAATAGTTTTCATTTTAGAGTAAATTCTCTTTTTTATTTTTCTCAATATTTATTTGTATTATAAAATCGAAATTATCTAATAGAATATCTGAGCCGCACCAGCTTCATAGTAATTATATATACATATATATTCAGATAAACTGGAAAATTAGAAAATAGCAGTTTGTCCAATGAGATAATTGCTGATATATAAGTATTGTTCAATTTATCTGTTAAGATTGTCCACCCGATGATTTTCGAAATAAATGAGATAATGTTGTTATAACTTGTTAAGAAAAGTTCGTAATTATTGTTATCGATAGTAAGTGCTTTTTTCTTCTTCTCGTCTGAATATTAATAGCCGTTCGGAAACAAGCCTTTCTTTAATTACAATTTGAATAAATCTGGAGGTAAGTTAACATACACGTGATTTTATCTCAGGCTAAATCATTAGATTAAAATACTTCTTGCAAAAAAAATTGATTCATAACTATATGACAGTAACACATTGAGTAAAAACATTGTTATGCGATGCTTGATCCCAATCTATTATAAAGATCCATTTTCATTTGTTTTCATTTTAACTCGGCTGTTACATTCTCCTTCTTTTAATTACTTTTATCGCATTGCATGGAAGAATCGAACGATGTATAATCGGAAAGTATAGTAGTTAAAAACTGTTTCAAACAAGAAACTTTTAGTTTTTAAAATCGAGTTTAGCTTGGCAAGTGTCTTCATAATTGCTGAAAAATTAAAATAAAAATATTGATTAAAAAAAAAAGGAAAAGAAAAAATAATAAATTTTAAAAGAGTTTTAAACTGAAAATGTAATGTAGAATTTAAAATCTTTTAAATTTATCAAAAAAATAATTTGTTAAAAAATATTATAATATATACTGAACTCTATCTACACGTCTGAAATGTTCTATCAATATACGTCGTATTCATAAGAGGACAAAAACAGTTACTTTGCTCTTCTCGCTGATTAATCGTTACGTAACTACTCAAATTAATGTTTTTCATCAAAAGTATGTTGGTCGTAGTTCTTTACTAATTCTGAGACATTGATTTGAGAGTAATATATCGATGCGAGAGTAATGTATATTTTAGAAAAATTAAAAATATTATCACTTGCTGTATCGTAGTAAGGATTTTCATTTCTTTACATTTAAAAATAAAATAAGTTTCTCATCAAGCCTCAACCACTTTTCTAAAATCTTATAGACTCTAAACGGAGCAACAGATTCATAATCTTAATAGAAATACCACAAATTTTAAAGCTAAAATGCGAAATAATTAATTTCATGCAATAATTTGACGTTTAATAATAAGATCCCTTGTCTACACTAAGGCAATTCTTCTATTATATTCCGTCACTTATAGAGATTAATTCTATGGTCAGAAATATAGTCAAAACAGCTTTAGGGAATTCGGAAGATTTACTCGTAACGTTAAGTACTTACCTTAAGCGTACTGATCTAATGCTTCGGCGAGAAAATTACAGCTTTTCTCATTAAAGCTTTCCCATCGGTTACTAATTACGATTAAAGTATAAGTATTATTTGATCTTTCAGTTATCTTTCAAGGTCACGTTTTAAAGACGAAGTCAATCGTTCCAGCATAGATGACTCGATGAAAAAAAGCTATTGTAAAATAATTAAAGCAATTAATAAACAAAGGCTTGATTTCTTGCAGCAAGAAGTTTCTCGGTAAGACTTTTTCCATTAAAATTCAGTTTCACAGCGTTTTCAAAACATTGGATAAAAGTGAATCGAGATGAATTTTCTTAACGGCATTAATGTTTGTATGGATAGTTGAGGTGTTGAAAAGGGCTTATTTATAATGATCTCCAAAGCGTCTCTTCGCCTAATTCTTTATTTTCTTGTAACTACAGAAATATTTTTTACGCTGAAATTTCTTTTCCTTATTTTATTATCATCTAAATTTATACATACAACGTTTTTATAACATTTATTATAATAACATCTGGTTTTTGCATGCAGTTTGGTTCTATTGTCCGTAGCGCTGCATAAAAAGATTCTGCATAGAAGTATTATCGACGTGGACATATCGGATTCAGCATAAACGGCTGCAAGGCAAGAGGGGAGGATCTAGAGTCTGCAGGTCCATATCTAAATGTCTTCGTCTCCGAAGTGGAGCCCAAAAGATCGTTTGTGACTGAAACTATTGTAAGTACGTTAATAATAATGCTTGAGGAGCATGCAAGGACAATTGAATTGCTAGTAACGTATTTTCGTTTATACTGTTAAATAATAAATTTTAAGCACGTGTAAAGCCTCAATCTTTAGTTTTATAATCTCTCAAGATTTTCTATCGAAAAATATAAATAATTTTTTATTATATTGTAATTTCATAGTTTTTCACGCACCTTTCCTTGTTTGTTTCCTTGAAGATGTTTATTTTATTTATTATAAAGATATAATAGTATAAATTATATAAAAAATGTAATTATTTATTTTTTTGGTTAGACGTTTAAATTTAAATACTTGCTTCGAAGAATAGCTTACTGGCGTTTTACAGAAAGGTAAACTTTAGTTATTAAATTAGAGTTCTTATTTTTATAGTTAAGCTTCAGAGGGTCGCAGCTTTAATAAAAAAACAATTTAATTAATTTGGAACATGTCGTCACAATACAATTAAAGTAACGAATATATTTTAAATTTACCTAAGCTTATTAATCTTTTCTCCATGTACTAGTTTCAAATGCTGCATCCGGTCCCGCTTAATTCAATCCATCAAAATCTTCTGTATTTAATATTTAAAACAAAGTTTAAATTTGTGAAGAACACTATAATATAATTTTAATTTTAAAATTAAGGACCGTATGAATAAAAACAGTTTCAAAGAAATGGGAATAAACTGAAATATTACCTTGTATGTTTTTCTCTTACGCTGTAACAGAGTCATTATGACAAATGATTAATTTCATATTCTTATACAGTGGTTTAAAATCGTAATAAGTTGAAAATTATTTTCAGTTGTACTGTAATAGTGTTTTCAAATTTGTCGTAGCATTAAAATTACTATCAGCGCTATTTATATTAAAAGTGTAAGACTCGGAATCGCATGTACGAATACGTTATAACGTAGTATAATTAATATAAATTTAATTTCATTTACTCATGCGTGGATTTAAAACTTTACGATCGTTTTATAATTTCTAATTCTTTTCATAACGCTTAAAATATTATATATTAATTTAAAACTGATATAAAACAGGATTTATCTATATTTATTTTATACGAACCGTCATATAAACGTTTCACCTCACATAAGACTGTAAATGAACTAATATATTTTATTTTATGCCTATTTTTTCTTTAGCTCTAAACCTGTTTCAAATATGCGTGCTAAAATTTTCTCTCATTTAATAGGACTTCTATTACTTTGTAAGTTAATTAATTTTTATAAATTTGCTTTCATACAATATATACGACTATATATGTGGATAATTCTTCAGGTAATCCAAAGAATACAATGGCAGAGCCACTAATTGGTAATAATATCAAACGGGCACGTGATTTGGAGTTCCCTTCAGTTGTGTGTATTGTAGTAGCTTTTTCAGAAAGTGAAAATAACGAGCTTGATTTCGAAGATGACATTGTGTGTACCGGTACTCTTATTTCATTGAATCACGTTGTGACAGCAGCTCATTGTGTTCAATACACATATATGCACAGAATTCAAGTAATATATGGATCGGTTGATGTGCGACTTGGCCAGAGAGAGAATTTGCTCTGGTGGATAACACATAGCCAATGGGCTATTAGGCAATTAAGGCGAACCCGCTACAAAGAAAACGACATTTCCATGATGAAAGTAAATCAATTTTCATTAATAAAGACGATTATTTGGTATAAGAAGTAGGTTATTTATCGATAAGAATGAAATGTAAAAAAGAAAACTTATTTTAGTTGCTGAAACCGGCAATGTCTACTCATGCAGCGGAGCTGTCAGTCGCTCCGAGAATCAGTTTATTTGGAATGAACGTCGTGTTGATCGGATGGGGTAAAATAAGTACTGAACAAGTACCAATGGTTGCGCGAAAGGCAAACATAACGATAATAAGTGACGAAGAATGTATTGAAAATTATAGGAGAATGATGAACCAAGATGTTATTTTTTCAATAGCAGAGTTTTGCACTAAATCGAATCCTTACAAACTTCTTCACCACGTAAATATAAAATCATTCTTTATTATTATTAAAATTTAGCATTATTTTGTAGCAAAAGCTTTTTTTAGGGTGACAGTGGTGGGCCAGTTTTACATGGGAATACCATCTTAGGCGTTAGTTTAGGTACCTTTCCCAATTTACGATTCCATCCCGAACAATCAAACATGCACGCCAGCGTTTATTTTTATAGAGTGTTCATTAACGAAATGATGGAATCGTAGTGTTCAAAAGTCAATTTTAATAATAGAAATGATGAGTTGTTATGCTTAATTAAACGCACAAAGAAAAATAAGCACAACTACCAAAAGATTATATTTTGTGTGTGAAAATAATTAAATTAAGGAAAATTGAAAAATTTCTTAATTCTTGTAAATAAACATTAATCAATCACGTATGCTTATATTTAATAATATATATATATATATTATATTATATTGAATAAGTATTAATGAAACACTAATTATTATTTTTTAATTTCTTTTGGTTATTGTATGTTAGAGAACAAAAATGATGTAGAGTAATGTTATTATAAATTTTATCTCTACTCTAATATTTATTTGAAAAAATCTAATTTAATAGTAATTTTAATTCACATTAAAATATAGCCATATAAAGTTAAATGAAATATGATTTGAATAATCTGTCATCGCAATTCAATAATCCTGTCTGCATTTAAATTTCTTATTCAATTTATTATGTATCCTAAGAACTAATGAGTTTAAACGGAATAGTAATAAAATTAATACCATAAAATTAAAGACTTAAAAATTATTTTAATTTTTTAAGTAATAAAGATAAATTGCAATCATAATGATTTTTTACCGATCGAGTAAGTGTGTAAGGCAAAAAATTCAGACGTAGACAATTTTATTATGAGCACGAACTGAAATTATAATTTTTTAATTATGAATTTATAATTGTGCTATTTCAATATCGTACTCGATTTTATTAAATTATTTATTTTACTTAGGGTATTCTTCAATAAATCAATATTATAGTTTCATTTTGTAGAATTTTATTTCGAATGCTCTTTATTTCAAGAAATTAAGTCTAACACTGAATCGAAGTCAATGCAAGCGTCTTACGAACATGCGACGAGTCGAGGTTCCTGGCGCTTAGGACCCCTCTGATACAGTAATGAAAATTTAAATTCTTACATTTAGGCCTAATACCGTGGGAACGAGAAATATAAACATTATAACCTATCTATTGTTGTCTTCGATTTCGTTCTTTTTGCGGTTTACTCTGTTGCAGCGTTTATTACTATTATAAATATTTTAGGAAGGGATGAGGTGGCGGGTAAATAATTGACACATTTAAATAATGCTGAATAAAAGATTATTGTAATGATCCCTATAGGAATAAAAAACCTCCTTCTGTGCGGAAGGAGGAAAAAGCCGTCCTAGGCGTAAAAAACTTTCTTTTGTAGGAAAGAAGGAAAAAGCCGGGTACATTGATTGCGCAACTTAATATCTAGTTCTTATAATTAATATTGGCCAATATTCCTACGCATCGTATTATTACAAATATCTTAGCAATTGTTATCTTACTTTACCTAATTGGCACACACCCAAAGGTGCCGCTGCCCTCACACGGGAACCAGCGATTGGCACACACACAAGGTGCCGTTGCACCACTCACGGGATCCAGCAATCGGTTGGTACATACGCAGGTGTACAGCTGCCCACACAGGAGCAAGCAATCGACATACGTGAACTCGCCCTGAGATTCACACTCAGCCTCTTAGGGCAATGACAGATACACGTTCTAATTCCGATATGCAAACTATGAATACGTATACCTAAACTGTAATAACTACTATTCTAACTAATTAAAATACTTATTATTTGGATAAACTGCAACGAGAAAATTCACGATGTTCTCTGCTAACAGTCTAAAACAGTATTGACTCTCTCTCAAAATTCTCATTGTATTTTCCCCACATGGGTCTTGTCTGTACCAAGCATAAAGTATCGGGTTTCCGATACATGTTGACTCGAAGACACACTGACGTTTAACCTTTTTTTATTGCCTTTCTTTTATCTAAGGGGCTTTTGAAGGAATGGTCTCGAACAACTCATTACTAATGATATTCTCGCAAAATTTCTCGTTTAATCATTTCACGCGATCATATATTCATATTTACATATATTTTTGTTTGATAAGACTTTTGAAAGGAAACCCATTTCATTTTATAGCTTTTGAATCTATTCAATATAAATATTATAAGAACTTTTTTTCGGAACGGATGATGAGCACTTACCTACTTATCCATCAGGTCATAAATCAATGCACCGTCCTTATTTTTATTACGTATCGGAAAGAACACCTTCGAACAGCGTGTTTTCCAGAAAGAAAAACCTCACGGATGCCCTTCATTATGGTTGAGATAATTTCTTTATTCTCAAGATGCATATCCGTCAAAGGCTCTTGCCAAATGGGCGTCCCCGCAAAGCGGATGCATAATCCTTTGTTTTGTTATTCGAGCATCTCTTTTCGAGCTCTGGCGATCGTCTTTTTATTTCTTCCAAATTTTTATATCGATTATTCAATCAAATTTAAACGTGTGACAAAGTTTAGTAATTATTATCACTTTTTATTGAATTATCATCCGCCACAAATACATTAAGTGAAGTCTACAATTTTCTTATCGAAACATTCAAATTACAATAAAAGCAAAAAAACTTTTATGATCTATATTCACGTGAATGTAAACTTTTGTTTCGGAGTTTTCTACAATTTTTTGTGTTAGGTTAAAAATATTATTTATAATAATATGAATATTTATAATAATAATATGAAAATAATATTTATTAAATAATTCATTCCTCTTTTAAATTTTGCCTTCACGAGTTATTCTTTTAAGAAAACGGATTGATGATTACGTAACATTTCACGTTTCATAACGTTTTGTAAATTTTCAAGATAGATTCGTTGGATTATTTACTTTTTTTTTTGAATTGTAATTTAACAAAATTCCAGTCCGTTTTCCCATTAATTATCTAAAACTCTCATTTCCTAAATTTTATATAAAAATAAAAAATAAAAAATAAAAAACAAAGATGAAGAAAATAAACTTACGATATGTGTATCGATTTAACGTGAATGACAAATACATGTTACACGTCAATGAAATATTCAATGTAATGCAGTTTGAATGGTCTTGGTCTATTGAGATATATGGTTCCAAGCCGAGTTTAGCTGATCGAGCAGCCCGTTAAAAGGCACAGCGTCGCACTGCAATTGCATTTCCCATAGGGAAAGCTGCCACCGATGCAGCCTGTGGCCCTGCATTTGCAACCCTCGTACGTTCTTCTCTCGGTTTCACTCGTCTGGCTCCGCTCACTAATCAAACTTTACGTTCGATTTACCTGCACCTGTCGCCCCTGCTGGGGTAGATGCCATAAAATGCATCCAGCCAATAAATAACGACTCGAAATAATAAAATATTACGGATCCAAGGATTTATTATAATTATTCAACATTTAAATTCAATATATATGGTGGATGGCGTTATTTATAATATTTACAATGACCGAAATACATGAACGGAGATACGAGTCGCCTTGATTTCGTCATTGGACAGTCGAGCTCAATTGGCTTACATGATCTATTTCCTTCTCTCCCTCGCTTCTCCATTCACAATAAAAAGAATATCCTACCCGTACGTGTTTTTTGTATCTCTACTTTCCAGAATTTGTAAAATACCCCTCAGTCGCTTTAGCTTCCGTTCCCTCGCTCGGATGCACCTATTTGCCCCTCGCCTTGTGTTATTCTCCTCTTAAAGTGCATTCAGTAAAAATTCATGTACCTGTAGTGGTCTACTTTCATCCAGTTATTTAAGTGATTGGATCGCTTGTTCTCTGAATTATTCCAACTTCCATCTCGAGCTCACGCCGTTGCGTCCTTTCTCTTTCGCACTTCCGTATTTAATACAAAATTTGCAACTTTACGATTTCAATAAAACTTTGGAATAATAATAATGAGTATTGCGATAATTACAAATTTATCTAATATATAAATAATTATCAACTCGCAAAATAATAGTCTTTAAATATTTATGCTATATTTCAAATTTATCGAAAATTTTGCTATAAAACCCACATCGAAATAGTATTTCGAAAAAAAATCAGAGAATTTTTAAGAATGCTTTAAATAAAAATAATATATTCAAGAAATAAAATGCACTGTGATCGATAAATATTAAAAAGAATTAAAGATGAAAGTAAGGTAACGTTCATGTCGGAAAGCGATAATTAATTACTCTAAGGAGTTAATCTTTAGCAATCCGAAATCTAAAGATCAGAGTTAGAGTACCTGGATCATTCGGAAATACAGACATTCTTACGACTAATATGACTTACACGGATTAGTAATTAGATCTGGGACGTGGCTTTATTACTCCCCCTCCCACTCACCCCAATTATCGGGAGTAAATATTTTCGTACTCGTTGTTATTATCCTTCGATCGAAGCATCAAAACGTCTTACATCCTTACGTGACGTGACCATTAACATTACATCGATAAATTTTCATTTAATCGAATTTTAATCCAAATTTTGAAACACTCTCGACTATATTTTTCCCTTTATAAGCTTCCTAGTAATTGCTTTTTCGAATTAGCACTCACAATATTTGTCCAGAAAGCACAATATTTGTGTAGGATCGCCGTTCGAATTGTCTTCTTATATCTAATGAGAATTCTATTACGTTCACAAACAAAAGAGGAGGAGGCGGAGGAGTTTTTCCAATAAAAATTATTTATAATTAATGCCCAATACGAATAATGTCTGCGTTGCAATGGCATTTTGACACCCAGACCTTGGCTCCCTAACGCGACCGCCCTCCCCCCTTCCAAACATCCGCCTTGGTATACGTAAGCCGCTCCACACTTGAATGGGCTTCAGTCTTTTCAGCCGCAACCTTATATCCCGATGACTATCTGCATTTACGAGACTTGCGTTTAAGCTAATCGCGTGCCAAGCTCGAGTTTCGTCTTCAAAAGCTGCTCGACGATGTTCGTTATCCACCCACATGTACACGCTCACACCGAGCGGCAATAATATTATTTACTGTCGTCTACCGTTCAAATGATCCTCCACTTTTGTGGACAACAACAACAATTACCCATGGCTATTATAAAATTTAAACGCCCCGAGCAATAAACTCTACAATGAAATATGTTTTTTTATTTCCATTATGTAATATGAATTTTGTTTACAACTCTACTCTTTTGTTTTTTATATTTCATTTCATAAATAAAAATTGAACCTTCATCCATGTAAATAGGAATGCTTAAAAGCATAAAATTAATTTAGGTACCTTCAAATAATCACTATCTGCTGAAAAATGTAAAACTGTATGTATAACAATAAATTTTTTATGGTAATTAAATTTTCATTAATTCTGAATTCCTAAAATTTGTTCAGATAGTAAGATCTTTTACGATATTTCATCGAGTAATGAAAAATAGTATAAAACTTGATTTTCGTTTTCGGAAAGGACCTGCACGATTAAGGTGCATTTAGGCGTGGGGTGAAGGGAGATATTCCATACTTGTTGATGTTGTCCGCTGTAAGTGATGGGGAAGATGTCGAGCGATCGTAGGGGAGTGAGAGAGTGAGAGAGAGAGAGAGAGAGATAGTTCTATGTCTCATTTTCTATTCAGCAGTCGAGCAATGCCCGCACATGCCCGAGAGTCAACTGATTTTGCCGTGCGATCGGGACATTATCATCAAGAGGGTGCGAGAGAGAGAGAGAGAGAGAGAGAGACGAAAGTTTAAGAACAAACTTTGGATCTCGTCCGAGGAAGTAATTTTCATTGAGACTCTGCTCGTCAGCTCTAAAATCTCGGTAACGGTATATATATATACATTGTGAATCGCTCGCTCTCTCTCTCTCTCTCTCTCTCTCTGACTGCATTTCTTTGTTTAAGGAGCTCGAGTGCACTAGTCCAGCTGATGCGGGCGTTTGTTTGGGTCCTTCCAACTCGTTCGTATAATAAAAGGACTTTGGAGACAGTCACCTCCCCCCCTCCCTCTTCCCATCCCACGAGTCCTTATTCGTCTATCGAATAATTATCGCCTTTTTAATTACGGTTCCGGTCGTGTAACTTTGACTTACTTCGTAAAACGTCGTTGTGCTTTTGTCCATTATTCCTATTTTGCTTAATCCCGTTTGATCGAATCGATTGAGAGGAAAGAGGCCCGATCCATCTCGACTTCCGGCCTTTTCCACCCTGAACTTTATCCAGAAAAGACTTGCAGGACTTCATATGATATTATCTAATGCCAACAATTTTCTCGTTAAATACTATTTTTTATCAGTGTTAGCAAATTATAATTATAGTTTTCCAATTTTTTCAAATCGCAATATATATTAACAAAATTTCTTTGATAATATAATGTAACAATTATTTTTCTACCTTCAAATAAAGCACTTACAGTTGTTGTTCGATTTAGATAAGCCAATAAATAAAAACCTTCAGTATTTATTTCCCTGCAATAATATTAGTATTTATTAATCTTATGAAAATTAACTATTTAAAGAGGAATTATTAACCTAAAAAAAATAAGCGATCATGTAAAATGATTATTAATCCAAATACTACTTAAGTAGTTTCTTGTTGGTGCTTTCCATCGTTTTATACAAAGAAGAATGTGGAAAGTAATCCTTTCTTTCTTCGGAATTTTATTGAGAGGGAAGGGCGTAACGACCGCATTTCCAGGCGATCCTGCGAATTTTCGGAAAGCAACCACGATAGTTTACATTGTTGCCGGAGTTAAAAGCTCTCGGATATGTTTACTGGAGTTAACTTCGATAGCATTTGATTACCAGAATGCAATTTACCATTTCCTAGCCAAAGAATTATATTATAATTAATTTAACAGTATCAATTACATGTATAAAAGGAAAATTATAAATAAAACTTTAAATTAAAAACAATAATAAAATTCAAATATGTTATGATCAATATATAATTAATAATAGGAAACTACAAATTTATTACATTCAAAATATTATTATAATGTAATCTTTGAAATTTTCATCGAATAATAATAATAATATTTCGAGTACCTGTTAAAATAAAGTTATATTTTTTTACATAATCAAAAAATATATATTTACGCAATTTAAATGTTCGTTTATATCAAAAAATAAAAATTCTATTTTAAATATTAGAAAGAATTAGAAATTATTATTATAGAAAAATAAAAATATTAATTTTCGATTTTATTCTATTATATATTTCATACATTACGCGAATTATTAAACAAATGAAAGAAAAATAAAACTTACTTGTTTTTTTAGATGATTTGAATTGTAATGTGGCTTATGAAAATTTAAAGAATAGTTAAATTAATATTTTATTTTTGTCAAAGTGATGATCAAAAGTCTATATTATTAACGAAAGCATGTTGACTCAAAGATGTAAAGTGAACAATTTGGAAGCTTCGGTCCCTCCGTCACTCGGCAAATATCCATATTGAATGCCCATTTAATATTTAGCCAGAGGCTATATACTAACGATTTTCTAACGCTAATACCTTCGTACGTGTAATCGAATAATGATCTTGCATTAGCCATTTTTTTTTGCAGACCCCCAATTTTTCTTCTTCCACTGTACAAAAAAAAAACAACAGTTTCATCAATGATCCATAGAGATTTTGTTTTCCGCCTTTCGGTGCGATAAATGGATCATTTTATTCTCCTTCGACTGTTCTTAGTCATCGGATATCGGAGCCGTTCAGATCGACGAATACATACTGCATCCCTCGATCTTCCCGTCCCCCCCCCTCCCTCACTAGCCCAACCCTGCCGCCGATGACACGGTTTGCGTTGCGGAATCGCGGTCGGCGTATGCGGAGAGAATAACGCGAGAGGAAATCTTTCGGACTTGGCTGAGAATTCGAAATCGCAAGGCGCCGAGACAAAGACAAAAGAAATCCTCGCCGAAATCAGGTCAATGCAATGAATCGCTCGTAATGCTTCCGCCATTGGCTCTCGATCGGTTCACGGTCAAACGCATGCGCATGTGCATATACACTGGCCACTTATATCCTTCCCAAACATTGTTAATATAATTATCTTATTAATTCTATAAATCAATAATATAAATAGTAAAAACAAAAGCATAATAATAAAATCGTAAATACTTATTACGATTTTTAAATATTATTTATATTTTTGAAACAAGAGTAATTATTACTCGAATATTTTTAAAACTAACAAATTAAATTATATTTTGCTGATTGCATAAAGCTGAAATCTAGCATTTTCATAGCGCGATGCTAACATAATATATGTTAATATTATACAATAAACTCAAACATATGTATGTAATATGCATAACGACGTAAATTGTTTTTATTTGTTAAAAAAATATTATTCTTCTACTTAATATTCATCTTTGTAATATTCGGAAGATTATGAATTATTTCTATATATAATTAAATTTATGTAAAATCTATTTATATTTTTAAACTGAATTTATATATGAATCTAGTATTTACAAATTTTTTATAAAATGTATAAGTTTAAATCAATAATCTTAATAGATTTAATATTACAATTAACAATAAGAATTCTTAAAACAGTTAATATATATTTGTATAAAAATAATATAGCTTGATAATTTTTTTTAACTATTAAATAGAAAGTTTTTTATTCAAGAACGTTTTTGGATATTTATGAATAACTATTTGTATTTATGTGTACTAATATTTTAATAAAAATTAATATTTTTATAAAAATCTCATGAGTTCCAAAATTCTTTTATTTATGATAAAATTATGAATTTAAATATATTGTATAAGATATTTTCTGAAAACTTAGAAATAATTAAGAATTTCATGTTATTAGTACAATAGAAGTACATTATTCAAACGAATTATTTATTACTTATTATGTTTAATTAAGATAAATCTTGATAGATATCAGAATTGAATAATTGAATTCATTCGAAATAATATATCGCTATAGTTTGCATTAAAAACGTCAAAATGAATATACATATAAACACATGTATATATATATATATATATATATACTAATATACATTCACTGACTGTATCGCATGCATCCTAAGTAAAGCTTTTATGTACAGTGTTCAGGCATTGCCGAAATTATATTTAAAATAATGTATTAATTTTTGCTAATGGATTTGTAATCAAACAGTTTATGCACAGTGACGCCTGCGACTTTCGAGGATATATAATTTCTTGCTAATAAACATAAATATGGGATGGTACTTATAAACTATTCGTCTTTCAAAATAAATATAACGTCAAGTTCAATGACGAATAAAAATGACCGTTAAAATATAAGATGACATTCTAGAAAATCGTACGATGTCGCTCAGTTTTCGTTCGCTCTTCGTTTCATAATAATCGTGCATAAAGACTGAAAATAAATTAAATCATAAAAAATAACAAATTGTTCAATAATTAATTAATTTCAACAACCCAATGGAGGCACAACGTATTGGTTTGACGCGTTCATTGCGTGTACATAATTTAAAGAGAATATAAAATTATTACAAAACCCAAACATACAGTGTAAACAAAAGTTAAAATAAATTATGAAAACGCATAAATATTAAAAAAAATGTATTATTTTTTTAATATAGCAATATTGCAGGTATATTCATCATTATTAGTGATTTATTAACTTATGTATATCGACACGAAAAGTGAGAATTTGCAGTTCTGAAAATTCTGACTATTATGTCATAAAAAAAAACTTAATAGTAAAAGTTTTAATAGTAGGGTATATATAAGCAAAAATGTTTTAATATAAAGGTACCAGATTGGGTATTGGAATAAATTTCTTCCGTTTGATATGATTAACAAAAAAAATGTAAACTTATTTCAGCTGGAATAAATTAACAGTGGTAAAAATAAATTTTACGCCGATAATTGAGAAGAAACGTCATTGACTTTACTGTATATTCGAATAAACTTGATTTGATCGATGTTTTACAGCAAAAGTCGCCGAGGACGATCGATGTAAGGGCTTATGGAGCAGCGCGCACTACTCCCTCACCGACGCTAGCAAGTCCGGAAGTCCCTTGGGGGCAGGAGGGAGTCCGAGGGCTGAGGTCGGCACGCGCCACACGCGGCTCCCGAATGTTCGGAAGAAAGAGGTGGAGGGTGGTGGTGGAGGGGATGTGTAGAGGAGGGTGCGAAGAATGAAAAGCTCCCGAAGAAGATGCGAAAGGGAGGCGCGAGAAAAAAAAAGGTTTAATGTGAACGGCGTTGGTCTTTGGCTTTTTCCTCCTTTATCCTCTCTTCCCCTCCAGCCGAACCAAACCAATCGGGAATTCAAGTGAATTCGTAGTTTAAAAGCCGGCAAACGAATTTTATATCGATTTCAGCGGGAAAAATACGTCTATCGAGGACAATAAGGACGAAGGGATCATCCTTCCCGAGATCATCGATGACGATTTTCCCGAGCAGTGGTGCCAATTCGACCCCGACGAAGGCAAGGGGTGAATGAAACAAATAGATAAATTTTATGGAATGTGTGTGCCTGGGAGGGATTCGGCGTTCTGTACGGAATGATAAATTGGTTGGATAAAGAGGATAGAGCGAGAGAAGTGCCAGAGTCCGTAGTCAGATGGAGCTTATTACGCGAGCTTAGGTGCGCTTTTTCAAACGTAGGTATACGGTGGTCGGACGATAGGGGAGGGGGAGGAGGCGTAATGCAATGGTAAAAGAGTCGAACGGACGGAAGCGAAGGGAATCAGAAAAAGCGGAAGGCGAAATGGAATATGCCATGAGTGGTGATGATGATGGTGGTGGTGGTGGTGGTGGTGGTGGTAGATGGTAAGCAGACGAGTATGACCTCACCCGAGTACTTCCTCACCCCCTTGAAGCCCAACGCCTGCCACGGTCCGCCCCGAGGACTCACCCATCTCTATCGATTCAACACCAGCAACTTGTTGGCCCTCCTGATTCTCTCACCCTCCTTCCTTTACGCCCCCGCCGCCGCATCCACCATCTGTTCCTCCTTTGACTGCGTAGTAATTTTATTTAAATTCAAATTCTCTCTCTCTCTCTCTCTCTCTCTCTCTCTCACCGTTCCTCCTGATCTGTTCACATACGACAGACAGCCTCTTGGTACTTTTTTTTTTTTTTTTTTTTTTTTTTTAATAAAACCATGGGAATAAAGAATCTACTCTCCTTCGCAAATTCCAAATCAAGGATCTTTCCTGGAAAATAAAACGGAGCTAGGATTATCGATCGACCAAATTCCTTTTTACAATCATATTTGAAATCCCCTTCGCCTCTCCATCGGAAAGATTTCGATCACTTGGGATCACACGCTGTTTATTGACTCTCGTGCCAAGTGACGTCAGTCACCGACTCTGGAGCCTTAAATGTCTGATGTTGGTGTGCCGGAACGACACCCATACAGGCACGTAGACGGAGTAGCCGAGTTTTTCTCGACAGCTTTTCTTTCGGCTTTCCTCGCTCGAGGCGCACAACATTTACAGAGATACAAGTGACTTGCACTAGGAGGTCCAGAAAAGTTGAGCTGCGGACAATGAGCCAACGTTTTGCTCACTTTAACGAG
Source organism: Ceratosolen fusciceps (assembly GCA_018883505.1). Classification (NCBI taxonomy): domain Eukaryota; kingdom Metazoa; phylum Arthropoda; class Insecta; order Hymenoptera; family Agaonidae; genus Ceratosolen; species Ceratosolen fusciceps. Next base: position 7,072,831 of record RCIC01000006.1, on the reverse strand, counting down.
CGTAGAATAGCGTCTGGCAGTAGTAGTTCTCCAAAGGAATAAAACCTCGGTGTACGTCGCTGACCCATTTTCCTCCCCCGCCCCCATCGCTCCCGTCCAACGTCTCAGACAATGCAAAAAGTCGAGCAGAAAAAATCCAAAGGGCAGATGAAAATAGATGAACGAGGAGGGGGAGCTTAGAATACGTCTAGCGAATGCATAATTCTCATTTAGAAGGGATAGCAGTTGGTAGTTGGTGTTTTTGTTTTTTTTTGCACGGGTCCAATTGGCATCGTACGTCGATTGGGCATTCAATTCGTTGCGTACGGGATGATCAAGGCAATTAAAAATGCTTTTAGTGCTTCTGCTAAAAATCATGGGAGGAGTGATTTACGCAGGCATTCAAAACTTGCGTATCGCGAGAGAAAGTTTTCGTTTTAAAGCGCAGTTAGGAGGCAGGCGCGTAAACTAAACTTTTCTGTTGCCGGATTCTGTTGTATAACTTTACGGATAAAAAGGATGTTTGACCATCTCGAAGGAAAGTCATCGTGAGAAGCGATTTCGGATACATTTTCATTTCTCGAGGCGGCGGTTTATTCCGTAACTTTATAAGATTGTGATCTATCCGCGGCTTGAAGATACAGGTAACGTCACAATCTGCCTGAATACGAAAGTTCGAGTGAATTAATTGATACGATTCTCAGCACTGGATCAAAGAATCGAAGAGACTGGATCTTCTTGGGGTTCTGAAAACCCCCCTGAGTGGTATTACTTTCTTGATCCGTTTGTTAAAGTTTCATTAGTCATTCATCAATCCATTCGCTGAGGAGCAAAAAAAACCAATTTCTCATGCACAAATTACAATACAGCATAAATTATTATAATAATGGATTCCAGTTCGCGTTTCGTTTCAGATATATGAACATGAACAATGTAATATGTAATAAGTAACTAATCAGTTATTAAATATGTTTAATTTTATGTTTTTCAACTATGGCTGTATTTTGTGTAAGATATAAATTATTGCAAACTTGTAGTTTTCATTTTACTATAAATAACTATAAATAACTATAAATTTTCTCAATTATTATTTCGATGCTCATTTTATTTTTAGAATCTTGAAATTTTGTTGAAAATTTCACTAAATAATTACTGAACTTTTTAAATATTCTTTCACACATCTCAGATTTATTAATATAATGTTCTGAAGACTGTTATAGAAACTTTATTACCAATAAATATTTAAGATTTACGTATATGCAGAATAGTAAAAAAATAATTACTTTTTTTAATTATACATTAACTGATTGAATCATAATATCGAATTGATTTTAATCCGATCACCAATATTTATATAAATATCAGATTATATCGCCTTTATTATTATGTCGTTTGTATTTCAAAAGCTAATGCAACATCTTATTTCATGCCTCTTGGCGACGATCGACCGATCGGCCGGCCTCCCGATTTTATTACCCGGGACAATATAATGAGACTGCGGGCCGAGGGCAAAATAGAGAGAAAATTTTGTATTTATCGGCTGCGCACTCGCGTTATTAAAACAATGTATAAATATTTAAAAAAAAAACCGAAGCCATACGATCGAAGCGACGTCGATTTTTTCCGTTATGATCGAGATCCAGTCGTGCATGGAGCAACTACCCACGTGTTTACGTGGGGACACGCTTACGCATTCGCTTATACAGGCACTGCACCGCAATAACGTTTAGTAAAATAATTTTAGAATAACCTTGACTGACGAGCTTCTGATTCGAGATGCCGAAACATTCCTATTCTTCGATAAAATCGTCAATGTTTCGTTTCTATATGAATCGGGCGGTCCGATCACATGGGCCGTTTAAGTCGGGTCGCTTCGTGGACTAATCGAGAAACGTCAGCTGCTGAGTACTGACAGCTCATTCTCCCTGTATAATTATGATGATTTATATTTTTCAAAAGTAATTTTCTTAGTAGGAAACGATAATACTTGACTCGAATCAATTTGTTAAATTTTTTTTTTTTTTTTAATTACATATACGTATTATTATTTAGAATAATATAATCTGGTTGATAAATTATTTATTACAATTTAAAAATGTTTTAGAATATTTAGTTTATGTTTATGAAAGATAAAGAAATACACAATTATTCTATTGAAAACCGAGTTAATTGATTTAGTTTGAATTTAGTTATGATTTTACATAACGTGCTTAGTGTCGAAGTCCAACTCTGGCTTGATTGGCTTTAACTTTTTACAAAACATTCTACTTAAAACGAATCTTACACCCTTCTTACTTCATTTCTAATGTCTAGTAATATAAAGTCCGGAATTAAACTCTATAAGTATAAATACGGTAAGCCAATATGGAGCCTCAGTGTCGTTCGTAATTCAATTATTATGTTTGAATTTAAACAAATATATTATATATTATATTAAAATACATACCTATTAGATAAAATATAATCTTGGAACCTCGTCTAATATGTTATTATATAAAAAGCTGTAAATAATATGTATTAAGAGATTTAGGAATTCATGTGTATAAGAGTACTTTATGAATTTATACGTTACCAAGTAGTAATTGGAGTAGATTCGTTTACTAAGTTGTAGTGATACACATGAGCATCCGTTATACTATCTAATTATAATATCTATTATAATGTCCAATGGTACCGACGTTCATACTGATTTCAACTAAAATAAATCTTACATTCATGGCAACATTTTGCAACTGTCGTACATCTCTTAATAACGATTTAAGACTTTCAAAATATTGTAATATTAGTAAATATTAGTGACTAGTAAACGTAAAAACAGTAGTAGTAAATACATATTTAGTAGAATGTGTTGTGAAGATTAATAATTAATTCTAATGGTTTATTAATTAACCATTGTATGTAATAACGCATATTAATGTCGCTATGTGTTGAAGAGTCGATAGATTTAATGGATAAGAGTAAGATAGACAGAGAGAGAGAGAGAGATGAAGAAAGTTGAGAGGACAATAGGTGAAAAGGAAAGAGACAAATGAAGTCATTGAGTGGGTCGGACTTGTCCCCGGAGAAAGCGTGAGATTGGAAAAAATGAAGCCTAGAGAGCAGTTCATCACCAATCACCAAGACCAAAGAGGTTTGATGTTGGGATAAAGGGCAAAGCTCATTGAAATTCTCTCTCTCTCTCTCTCTCTCTCTTTCAGTTCATATTGAACATATTAAGGAAACAGTAAGAGTCTTATTCCAACTACAATAATACTATAATATATATATCTCCTTACCCAAGGCTAACTTTTATTTTTTTCCCCTTTATTTAAAATGAATTACTCTTTTTAAAAGGAACAAACCCTTAATAGTCAGATACCTTTGAGAACTTGTTTACTAGTGATTACTATTTATTAGATCGATGAAAATTAAATCTATTGAGTAGAGCACGGCAGTCTTATTGTATTTTATTCTTTAGGACAACAAAAATAATAACTCTGGGATTCCCTCCTTCCTTTCTATTTATTTCTTCCACAATACAAATATAGCGAGTCCTTTTCGGGAAGCTGGTGAGGCCGAGGTGCAGACGATTCCTCTTTCTGGCCGGGAGCGTTGCGACGGCGGAGAGTTGTCACTCGCGCGTCCTCACACTGGTGCGGCGTTGTTGTAGGGGTCGTATATCTTGAGGAGGAGAAAGGGCCTTCAGTGTCGGCGTTTTCATCGGCGGTGGCACGATGCCTCGGAACGCCGAGTCCCGGGGGGAAACCCCGGACAAACCAATCCGGCCCTCGAGCTTCGACCTCGTATCAGGGGCGGAAGGAAGGGAAAGGGTTTTGGGACGCGCGTCTCACAAGCGGCAGCGCTGGGAATCTAGAGAATATCAAATCTTGCTGTACACGTTGAAATATAAAATTCCTCGGTATATTGAACAGCTGTACTCTAATGCATTAAAACTTCAATAAAATTATCGTAATTAACAAGAACAATTTAAAAATAACCGAAAACTTGAAAAGTACTTAAAAAGACAAATAATAACTGATGAGTATATATTAATATTAAATTGTATTTTTGATTAAACACGACAATGTTTTTATTGACAAATACCATTTAGTTGTGCTTATGCTATTTTGATAAAAATTTTATTTAAATTATTAAACTTTATATTCAATTCACATTCATTAAACCTTAACATTAAGTTGCTTGCTTCTGTTTATTGACAATGTACGTCACTGTTATATAATCCAAAATATTTATCGAAAAACTTCGTTCAACTTATTATATGAGAAATATGTTGTATGTAAGTCTAGAACGCACATTTAAATTTATTTATTATAAATATTAAGTACGCAATTACTTGAATTATAACATTATCTTCAAATTAGTATTTTTTGCTTAATACACTAATTGAATTTTTTACGGATAATATGAGTTGTTTATATAATAATTTACATATTATATTTTAAAGTCAAACGTAAAAAAATATTTAACAATAAAACTAATGTTTCTGTTATTTAATTTTTTTATCCAAATAAAATGCTTGCATTAATTATGTATTGCTTATTTTTTTCTTAATTATTTGAAATTAGCTCGATAATAGTCATGTCACAACTTCTTATTAGAATTAGTTTTGTTTCATGAATGTATTTTATCAGTATTTCATTTAATTATAAGAGCCATTTGTTTTCTCAGTTGCGATAATAATTTTTCAATTTTATTTTTAAAATTTATTTTGTTTTATTACTTGCGGAGATCATGTTCTTAATGAAAATATTAATTCTGTGAATACATTAAAAGTAATTAGAATTTTCTTTCTAAAAATATGTTTTCTTATGCTAAATACAAGTTTCCACAGCTAATATGCAATGTATTTCTATAATGTTAATTGGTTTCGATATTATAAATGAAAAATATTTATAAAATGTTTTATATTATAATTTAGTTTATATTACTTAATATAATTCTATAATAGATTTCTATCTTGAAGTATAAGAGTTTTAAAAGATTAGAATTATCGTATAAATTATAATTTTGATATTATTCAAGACCAATACAAATGATTTGTAAAATGCAAAATTAAAGATCTCATAAAGTCTATAACATTTTATATCAAATAATTGTTCCGAAAAAATCAGTACGGATCTGATGGAAACAATAATTTAATTGTCTTTTATTGCTCTGTCTTTTTGTAGTCAGCTACATTTATCTGTTTATTAGGCCTCGTAAGGGACTTCTAAGACAGTATAATGTCATTCCGAGGAATCTTTACAATTGTTCGAGGTTGCATTTTACTAGATATTTCACGATGGGTTTTATTTTACTAGCTTCTGAGTTGAATACGTCCCGATGAATTTAGCCTTTTAAGCATTTTACATCTGTAGAAAATCTTCTTCTTACGTTTAACTGCCAATTTTGAGCTTTTAAAGTTCTCGATCACACGCCGCAGCCATTTCAAAGGCTCTTTGAACCTTTCCATGACAATTAAATGGCTTCAGTACGAGAATATAAACGACCCGAGTCCTGGACCAATAACTTTCGCATACAATTCCTGGTATGAGCTTCACATCTTCGAGAGATCATAGGGCAGTACACTTTTCAAATAGGAATGCTCTTTAACTCGGTATCTAGGCATGCTATTATTCTTATTTATTTACATTATATAGAACCTTTCCGACCGTTTAGATATAAAATATATCATTATCTTATATCACAATGAATAACTCATTGTTCTTGAGATTAGATTATAATTTTAAAGCAATTTTATTACATTTCCATCAATGTATTATAATCATTAAATTAATTTCCCAATTTTGTAATTATAATATCTTATAGAATAATTTATTTTTCTTTAAGGAAAAAATTGAAATAAAATACTCGATTTATACGAGATTAACAATTATGTTAGAGCTTTAGTAATACTAAGGAAAAGGATTTCAAACAATGATTATATAAATAATGTATTATTAGACATAATGCCCACATTTTCGTATTTTAATTAATTTGTTTTTTCAGAAAAGTACAATACTAAGCTTTGCACAAGTTTAAATACTTTTGTTCATTCTTACCGAGTAATTTTTTACGCATTTTAACAACAAACAAGACGTTATACTCATTACAAGGTTAATGAAACTTTCATTTCAGTCGTTTCTTAAAATTTTATTTTATAAATGCATGTATAATAATTTTTTAAAAACGTCCCATAAGTATCCAGTAAAAGTTCTTTGAATTTTTTTTAAGTAATACAGATTAATTTGTATTATTCAGTTATATTCTGACATAAAAGAATACATATACATACAAAAAATATAACGTAGATAATTTTTTTTCCAAACATTAAATAAAGTTACAATATTTATAGTAAAGGTGCTCTCATATGTAAAGCAGAATCTATAATTATATTTGAGAACATGTTTCGATATGACTTTATTAGAACGAAGTTATAAGCTAAATTTACGTAAACTTAAATGTCATATGAGGAGTTTTTTTTTAATTCTTATATTGCTTATATGTAGCAGCAAAAATCTGTTTTATTTGAATAAAATAAAATAACTATGAGATAAGTTTAAAAATAATAGCAATTCCAGTTTATATAATTCAAAATTTTATTATACCACTAGGTTGTTCTTACGGGTTGAAGCGTGAACAAGCTTACTATGAGTATAGTATGCGTACAATAATTTAGAATAATAAGCAATAAATAGAATACATAAAATAATTGTAAAGGCAAGGTAATAAATATTCGGATATAACAGTTTCCCGAACCTTCCAATTTCTTGTGAGAAAAATTGAAAGAAAAAAAAGAAAGAACAAAGGATATACGGAGGTATCCACGAATACGATTTGCGGGTATACCTAACTGGTGTTACGATCCGCGTAGGCGTAATAAATAAATAAATAAATTCGATACTCTGTAGTCTTTGAGTTAAAAATAATATTAATGATTTATTGCCACAAGTCGTTTATCCGCGAGATTTATTGTTTTAAAACGAAGCGTTTAAAATATAAATACGTATAAAAGAGCATAAAATGTGAAACAAGGTTTAAGGAAAAAATATACAATCTGTCAAAAAGTCGATAGCCGCAGGGGCTTGAAGTCTGCTATGGATCCGAGGACGATGAGGCATGTTCGCCACATGCGGGACACCGTCCTCCCCTCGGTTCCAACGGGCCGTCGTAAGAAAATCGGTTGCGTGAAACTAGGCCCGCTCACCGAACGACAAGAGCCGGCCGAGGCCCAACGTGACCAGCGCCAGAAGCCGCGACCCCTTCTACCCCCTCTACGAATTTTCCCGGCCAATTAGATCGGCGGGGAAAAGGAAATAAATTAGAGAAGGTCGGGGACTCGCGGCCTTTTTCTCGGAATTAGAACCTTTTCGCGAGCTATGAAAATTGTAAAAATTTATGTGGCGGACGTCTGCGGGAAATCCCAATTTCCCGACGGACACGCACAGACATGCGTCTACCGGCACCCGAGAACAATTATAAGTATAATAACAATAACGTGCGTGCATATGGCGTCGCGCGTAAGTAGCCTAATTACACCTCAACATTGTAAATTCCCTGACGAATACCGTTAAGGGATCGACTGATCCAAGAGCATGGTCCCCACCTCGGGCCACTGCGTGGGAGGCAATGATCGCCCCCCGAGGTAATGAGCCAACGGATCGGAGTCAGTCAGCGATCTACCCTCAAACTCACCTGAGTAAAAATAAAGGATTAACGCAATCATAAGTGCAGCGTAGCTATTTACTAACCTCACCACTCCTGACTCCCAAACTTATATTAATTGTAAAACTCTCCGATCACTAACATAATAAACTTGCGAAATAATGAAATATTGTGATTAAATTTATTTTTCAAATATCCCGCAAATCCTGAACAACTGGTAAAAGTCGCAGTGGCTTCTAGCCTGTTTAAAGTCATACCTGTAGGTTTTTTGTTGGTAGACTCGAGTATACAAATCAAGCCCGAAAGCGCAGCTCGAAAACTCGAACCGGTCGAGTATCAAAGGAGTGGCCGCCATCTGAGCAAGGGAAACCCCCTTCCCGTCGCGCTTACTTCCAACTACAAATATTCAAAGAAAAAATTGCGTCCTGCTCCGAAAACTGCGGGACCCCTCTTCTTCAGCGAAATGATTTAACCAGTCCCAATTCTGATTAACATCCTCGATACTTGCATCCTTTGCCCTTTCTCCTATTTTTCCGACCAATAGGAGTTAGTAAGGAAACTCTGAGAGCAAAATAAAATCGGGGTAAGGAGCAAGAACCAGAAAAAATCCTGTAAATTCGCGAGTGTTTCCGAACTTTAAAAAATTTGTACTCACGAAGCGCTATTATAAAACATATAATAAAATAGTACCAAAAGAAGAACAATTTCTTTTTTTATTTCTCCCCCTTTCGACAATCCATAACAGTCGTACTAAATCCATTTTCATCACATAAATTAGAACAATTGAAAACTACACGGATAAATGGCAACATTAAACATCAACAATTAAATTGGAGAACATTAAATGCTTTTTATGTATGCGAAAGTAGTAACTTATAACTGAGCTTAATGTCTTAAATAAGTTTTTTTTTTTAATTAATTAATCGAATACCTGTGCATTTCAGATAAAATATCTCTTTCAAGTTCATTTTATTTTATTTCAAGTTAAATAATAAATTATATAAATCCTTAAAAATATAAAGGTCAGAGATAAATAACTTCTTTATCGGTATGCTTTCGACGAGCATACAATATTACATTTATACTACTTACGCATACATTAGCGGGCTTTCATTAATAAGGAGTTAGAATCGAACGTAGCACGCAATACGCAGACATACACGCGCAGACGTATAAGCATTAAATAAGCATAGATAAGGTATAATTTCCCACTTTATCTCCATTATAGACTTGATATACAGTTTTTAGAAATTCCTCCAAATGCTTTTCGTTACCTCAATTAATTGTGCTCATCGAGCATTGCATACATATAGTCCGCATGCATCAAACCACTCTTGTATATAAAAGTAATCCAAATAAAGTTGTATATATTGAATACATTATGTCCTGAGCTTTCAAATTAATTGTGATATTTATATATTAATATAGATTCATATTAAGATGAAGCAAATATACGTAGAACCACAAGTATATATTTTTAATAATATTAGTTTAGTAAATATTCCATTCAACAAACGGAAATGATACAAAATAAATAGTTTTGATTTTGAAAGTTTTTGTAGTACATTAAAAAAAAAAATGGAAATTCTAAAATCTTAAAGATTCCAACATTTCTAAACATAAATTGTTTGACAGAATAATTCTAGGTATTTGAAATATGATTAAATTAATAATTACTGCAACTGATACTTAATAAATTAGTAATTTTTTAAATAAATTATTCTTGCTGCATCTTATTTTTTCAAGATTTTTATCCAGATTATCTTGTATTTATAAGGTAGAGAATCTCACCACCTAATTCCAAAACTACTTGCTGCGATACAAAATTTAATCGTGCATAGTTAATTGTATTAAAAGCAAATTTTTAATAATACCACATTTGCATAAATTAAGCTTAAATTATATATAAAAATAATTAATTTATGAATTCATATGTGCCTAGGTAAAAATTGTAACTCATTACAAAAGCTTTTTAATATATTGACTCAAAGAAAATGAGAATATTTATATTTATATGAATATTTAACTTACACGCAGTCGTACTTCATTATTTAAGACACTTTTTTATGTATAATCAATACTTTAAATATCTTGTAATGATAGAAGAAGCGATAAAATAGAAGATCGAGGTCGGGACGGGCCAATAACCCAGTCTAACAAAGTTCGTTGGTCCCCCCGGAGTGTTCCACTAGGTGAATAAATAGCGTTAGACACAAGTTGAAGAGCTGGAATAACCTTCATTGTCAGCTTCGATTGCAAAGACTCATCACTATCGGACAAAGTCTGATTCAGGATGAACGATCTTCAAAATCGATTTAATTATTTAACGTAAAACTGAATGGATTCAATAGAACTTGTTTCGAATCGCGCTTACACAGCATCGTTTCTTCTCTGTAGTTGTTAACAAACCACTTATGCACCTGAATAACCTTTTACTATATACATTGTAAAGGGCATTCACCGTTTTATTATTTTTTAAGCTTCTCTTTGCTCGGCTCTTCTGAATAATGTCGACAGTAACGTTTCTAATGAGTAGGATGCATTGCATTATCAAGACACATCAATCGCAAAGTACTATCAGAAGTATATCAGAATCCAAAAAGCCCGATAGTATTTGAAAAATAATCGATTAATACATGATTAATTTACAATTATTAAATAATTGCATCAATAATAATTCTTAAGTAGCAAAATTATATAATAATCAATATTTTCATTGCATATAAAAATATAATAAATAACGTAAAATTCGTAATTGATTATTAAATTATATAAGTATACTATAAAAATATAATACCCTTGAGAGTGTAAATAAGTCTGTTCCAGAGTAATAGATAAATATTTAATAGGAAATCTGAGACGACTGTAAAAACTCGGTAAAATTGATATAATAACTATTCGTCGGATATTGGCTTAAAGAAAAACATGAAGGTAGGATAATAAAAGAGCAAACGTTTGGCTTGAAATGTAAGAAATCGCTACTAAATTATATAACTGTAGTCTCACGTTATTCAAATATTATTTTCCATTTTATATTCGATTGTCCAAGTAATATAAATCTTTGTTATTAACAGCTCTATTTCATTTAAGCTTTATATACACACTTCAGCTTAACGTACATTATAATTTATTGAATAATAAAATAAAAATTAAGTACTATTAGTGCAATGAAAATTATCCTTGAAATATAATGGTATTGGTTAAAGCATATATATTTATAAACATACAATACTTCTAAACTGCGTAATACAATTATCTCATATAAATTAAAGAAAAAAACGTAAAATAATTCGGAAGATGATAATTTGATCTATAAGTCTTCCATTATTGTATAAGGGTTCGTGAGGTAGTTGGGAACGAAAATAATGAGTTTGACAATTAACTCGACTTTATTAAATACAGTACTCAGGGTTCACAGTAATTCTTAATTTATAACGTATTATCTTGTTAATTTAGGTGCAGTTACAATAAATTTGTACTCGTAATAGATAATAATAGTGGTTTTTATATTTCGTTTGGATCGCAGTCTATTAAGTATCAATTTAATTAATTTACGGTTGCGGGAAGGGTGGGTTAAATATGATAAGTCCCATGAAGTCGATAGACGGATCACCGTATAACAGTTCGCGGTTCCCGTGGTCAGAAGCGCGGCTCGAAATCCGGGGAAACTCGCTTTCCTTCCTATGCTGCCGACACAAGCGCCGTGCCATACTGTCTGCGGTTGCGGGGCGGAGAGAGCGGTCGGTGTGAGCCTTACGATAAGGAAGTGCCGCCATAAGCGCTCTGGCGCACTTCTTGACAGATAAGGCTAGAAGAGGTCCGGTAGGGTTGTTCTCCGCTTTCTAGACGGAAAGAGAAGACGTGAATCGCGTCCTGTCGTTTTATCCTGATCGGCGTTCCGACGGCATGGAAGTTTGTGCACAAGGGCCCTCCCGAGGAACTCTGAGGAAATAAGCCCCATTTTCATGGAGTGGCCACTGATGTCAGTGATAAGGGCGGTGTTGGGATAGCGTGGCTTGCCGGGAAGAGTTACGTTGTTGCGGGCGACACTTCGCTCGTGGACAAGGGGCCAAGGAGTGCGGACAGCTCGTCTGTCCCGGGGGAGGGCAAGGCTGCCCGACATGTGGGGATACCCGACGATAATAGTAGCGCCACCCACTATCGCTGTTACAATTGTATAATTATATATCAAACTACTTGCATAAATATTGACAATTGTACGATAGTTTTATGATCTCCGATAAGTTTTATAAAGCCGCGTGCTTATATATTGCATTTATTTTATTTTTTTAATATTATTAAAATTATTGAAAAATGTATTTAAAAATTTTACTCGTCTCTGTAGAGTTTCTAATACTTTGTAAGTTTAAGAATTTTTATAAATCCTTAATTCACAAGTGCTATTAACGTAATATGATTGGTAGATTAATATTTTATAAAATAACAAAGGTAAATTTGTTACACTGCAGATCGAGCAGAAAATACATTGGCGAAACCCCTAATCGGCACTTCTAGGTCGATCTTTGAATCAGAATTCCCTTCAGTTGTATGTATCATAGCAGCTTACGAAGGATCTATTAATAACGCCCACAACTTCGAAGACGATATCATATGCAGTGGGACGCTCATTTCCCAGTATCATGTACTAACGGCAGATCACTGTTCGACTCTCGGAGAATCACAAAGAATACAAATAGTATCCGGATCGATAGATGTGCGACTTGGTCGGCGATACGATTTTCTATGGTGGATATCGCATAATCAGTGGGCCCACCGACAAAATAGACGCAATCGGTATTCGGAAAATGATATCTCTATGATTAAAGTAAATCTGTGTTTAAGAGCAAGATAAATTATCCAACTGTAACGTAACTCTGCATCAATCGTATTAATAAAGAGAATGTATTTTAGTTACTGGAAGGCGTTTCTAGCGATATAGTCACTGCAAGATTGTCTTCTACTCCAAGAAGACATTTATTTGGGGCACCGGCTGTGATAGTTGGATGGGGTGAACTTGGCAATGGGGTATCACCTATGATTGCGCATGCAGGAAATGTGACTGTGATATCCGATGCCGAGTGTACAGAAATATGTAGAAGATTGTCAACTTACGCTATTGCCATTCCAATGGCAGAATTTTGTTCCATTGGAAATCCATTTGTGCTCCTTGATGATGTAACTATAATAAAATCTTATTTATTCTTATTTATCGATACCTTTCTTAACGACTGTCCGTAAACAATCTTGATCATTTATTCATCACAAATGTCATACGAGAAAACTATTCTTATTTGTTCCGAGGTGATGTTCAAAAGTATACAATGATTCCGATTCTAGAATAACTGTTTATAAGACATTCATAAATTAAATCACAAATATTTCAATTGATCATTTTAAATTTGTTTCATGTGTATTGTAAATTTATGAAAGACTTCATTTTAGGGTGACAGTGGTGGTCCGATTTTTAGTAACGGTCGCATGATAGGCGTTAATACAGCTACGTTTCCTCTTATTGGTGAGATTTCACAGCAAGCTAATGTTCACTCAAGTGTTAATTTTTATAGAAATTATATTGAAGAGCAAATGAATTATTAGTTTTATTTTTAAGTGCTTATGAAGAATTATGCAGTTAACAAAAGTACATACCATTTTGTATTAAATTATAAAAGTTATTTATATCAATTATCATTGACTTGTTCAATAAAAATTCTTAGTATATCATAATGATTAATGTAATTTGAAATAAAATATTTTGTCTTTTTTAGTATAGATAATTATTATTAACATTACTAGTATTTGTCCATAATTTAAGGGTTCGATTGCGTATGAATTTTTTCTTTTTTCTATATGCTTGATATTTTTTTTATTATTTTCTGAATTTTTATTAAATCTGACAATAGAAGTTTATTGTTTATGAAGGCATAAATAATCAATAATATTTTACTTTGGTATTTTTTCATTTTAATATGATTTTAAAACAATGCAAATTGAATAATAACATTTATTTTAAGTTTTTAAATTGCTTTTAATAAAATTTGTATGGAAATTAATAAACTAGAAATATTTCATCAAATGTTATTTCAAACAGACAGCAATTAATATGAAAACCGTATTAATAAACAAGTCGATGAAAAACAGTTAATCCGATCAGTATTTAGATTAAATCAGTATTTAGAATTAATTATATGACTAATAAAGTGTTAAAAGATCTTTAAATTTGTTGATACTTCTGCAAAATTTTTAAATTTATCAAACCATTTTAAATCATTGTGCGATTTGTACACACTTTTAATCATAATATTGATTATATGTTTATATATATATATCTTAGTTGAACTATAAATATATTATATATAAAATCATTGCTATGGTTCGCCTTATCAACCTAATCATTACCTTTCTCGGTTACTTAATTAGTGCATAACATTGTTACTTCACCGGGCTCATCGTACCTATTACTTCTACAGTAATAAAAATCTAATAGACGAGGAAACGAAGGTTCGACATAGATTGTCCAATGAACCGTCCAGCTCTAAAACACACTTCTAAATTATAGAAATCAATCAGCACTGTAACAATGGTCAAATCTTCAATTATGATACAGCAACATATTTTTAGTACCGATAGTTTCCATCGAATACACTGTCATTGATTATAATTAATCACAATTTGTGATACGTATTTCTTATGTTAAAATATAAGCACATTTTTCTTTTTCATTCAGGCTGGTTTCTCCACTTTTCCATTTATACTGTTACAATTACAATTCTCGTTAAGTTTTATTTAATGAAACTCTTATTATTTAATATAAAAATAAACTCAGCCGTGCTAATTTTTTACAACCGTACAATATGGAAATCTTAAGTACATATTAAACTTAAGATGTAACATTCTAAAATCACGTGCGTAGGATATTGTACAATTTTTATAACACATTTTTCCACTTATTATTTGGCATTGTTAGATTTTGTCTTCTTCCTTTTTTTAATGTAGTGTTTACATTGTCGCGCTATTTATACTAAACTGTCTGGGAGTGTTATACGTTGTTTTCTTAACGCTTACTACACATTGTTTATGTTCCACGTGGAATCGAATTACGCTAAAATATTATTAAATCGTTTACAGTCGAAGCCCTGAGATAAAGCAATTTTTTCCAATGACCTTTTATAATACATTTATGATGACCTTCAAACTATTCATTTCGAATAAGGATAAATAATTTTTGACTTACAATAATGATCAGATTTCAAAGTCACTCGAACTGGATATAAATTATAAAGTTTAAGAGTTTTTCAATCCTCAAACATTTTTTTAACTGCATTGTGATTTCTAATTTTGTATAACTAAGAATTTTTAATGTACAGCGTGTGTATTCGGTTTCAGGCATCAATAAATGTGGAACCGACTTTTTAAAAACTAATTCACAATTACACTCAAATATTGAATTCTTAATCTACTGACTAAAACATTTGTCATATATATTCTAGATTCTCTTCTTTTTTATTATTTAATTAATAAATTACTTTTATACTTTGTCAAACGATAAAGTAGTGTTGGAATAACATTTAAGTAAATTAAATAATATAAAAATATTAATCATTTTGAATTATAATTGAACACTTTCAAGTCATTCATTTGACTAAAAATTTTTGTGAAACACAAGAAGAATATTAAAATATTTAATATTACATTTGTAATTGCTCTGAAATATAAACTCTATAAAAATGAACACTTGCGTGAACATTTGCTTGTTCCGGGGGTGTACCAATATCAGGAGTGATACTTGTACTAACGCCTACGATGGTATTTCCTTGAAGAACTGGCCCACCACTGTCACCCTGAAATAAAATTCTATTTGAAAACGAAAACTCCTCTTCCGAATAGATAAATAATTAATATTGTTAAAAATCTGTAATTCGAAATTAATATCTTCTAAATATTTTCTGTTGATTATTTCTTATGAAATAAAAGTATATAAATTTTATAGATATAAAAATATATAATGATTTTATTATAGTTACTTTGCCAAGAATGACAAATGGATTCGCAAGGGAGCACATCTCTCCCAGTGGTAGTGTGGCACGTTCATTTGTTAACCTTGTATATAAATCTAAACAATCAGAATCGGATATTATTGTTACGTTTCCTGTGTGCATAAAGATAGTCGTTTGGCCTTCGGCTAATTCACCCCATCCAACCAATGCAGCTTCCGATCTAAATAAACTGACTCTTCGAGCAGTCGACAACTCCGACGGAGCTATAAAACGTGTTGCCCTTCGAAGCAGCTAAAATGAGTTTATTATTAAATGGTTAAATAGTAATATAATTTTTATTGTGTATTGTGTATATTTTATATTGTACGCTGGAATATTAATTACTTTCTCTATCGAAATACTTATTTTATTTAAAAGCACAAATTTACTTTTATCATTGAAATATCATTTACTCTGTAACGAGTACGTCTATGCTGGCGGATGGCCCATTGATTATGTGTTATCCACCAGAACAAATTGTGTCTCCGACCAAGTCGAACGTCCGTCGATCCAATTATTACTTGTACTCTATGTGTAGCTGTATAACCAGAACAATGCTCTGCCGTTAAAACATGATACATTGAAATAAGAGTGCCGGTGCATACGACATCATCCGGAAAAATATCCGATTCATTTTCAGGACCGTCGAAAATTGCTATAATACACACAACGAAAGGGAATTGTAAGGAATGAGCACGAACAACACGATTGCCGAAAAGGGGATTAGCAATTGTATCATGAGGTCGATCTGCAAAATAACACGCAAATTTTTGTTATAGAAAATCTTTGTGGGATTAACTGATTAACTAAAAAACGAAAATTAAGACAAAATAATTGGACTCACGTAGGATTAAATATTGTAGAACGAGGAGCAAAACATTAGAATGCATTCTTCAAACGACAGCGATAATAACGGAGGAGAAATAGCATGCAATGTATTAGGTCATACGTTTATAATTTATCAAAAAACGTTAAAAGATCGTAAAATTTCAGATATTTATTCACATAGTTCATACGTTAATATACAATAACCATTTTTTATTTGCAATTGGTTGCATTATTAAAAGTTTTTTTTTTTTTTAAATTTAATCTTATAAATTTTACTATTAATTATAAATTATGAATTTGTGAAAAATTAACGAAATGAAACAATAATAAATTGTACGAATTATTTAACATTTATGAACGTGCTCGAATAACTAAGTTTTAAAATAACAAAAAAAAATTAATATTATTGATATAATTCACATAGTACTATTTTCTAAGCTTTCGGGTCAAATATATTACATTTTATATAAATTTCTATAAAGTGGAAAATTAGGTAACATAAGTAATTACATTTATTGTTAAAAAATATCGTAAACTTTCATGCACAAGCAAAATAAACATTAGAATATAGGTATTTTATTTTCATTTTATCAAGTAATGAATTGTTTTATTGTATGATATTTAAGTTCGGTTTTTAAAACTAAAATAAAAGAAAATGTATATTCAACATTTCATAATAACAATTTAGCCATGTATTAATGTCAAAAAATATTTATTTTAGTTTGCATTTATAAATTTGTTATTTTAAACACTGACTGTCTGGGTCAGGTAATTATAATGCAGTAAAGATTTTATTAAATTATCTTTTATTAACTCTTGTATCGGATGATATTTAGCGTCGATGCCGGATTGCGAATGCGGCTAGATCAAGGATTATTAAAGTTGGTACGACTCTTTTCTTATCTGGCAGTGCAATTTGTCTTTGAAGACCTACAATTTAAAAGCCATTTATTTTATTTACAAGGAAGTAGTGAAGCAGAGCTTCTTTCTGTACTGACATCAGTTTTTACATTGCTCATACTATTTTATAGACGCATAGCGCCTAGATCCACTGAATTTCCTTAAATGCCCTTGAATATTGGATTTAGTTTAAGTTTGTATGTTTTGAATTAAGTTTAGATCCAAACCTCAAAACTCGATCGTTAATTGTTTGTAATTGTATTTACGCTCGCGAAACCATTGGTATTGTTCATGAAGTATTATCAATCGTAAAATGTAAATATTTTTATACTTTTAACTTCCTAATGAAATTTAGCCGTCTATAAAGAATCAAAACGAATCAAAACTGGTACAGAATTATATTTATATGTATTATTACATGATCCATTGAAGTTTCAATTTTTGGCTTTTATAAATGATCTAATAAAGCTATGGTATTTATCGGGTCTTATTATTCAATCACCTATTTTATGTCGACGAACTTTATGATCCAGGTATATTTTTACTTTGAGGTTCAGATAACTTTAGCTCTTTTTAAATTTGCACGTACAAGAAAAAATGTTTTTAATAAATCGAATTGAGATCTCTCCCTTTCTTACTGGTAATTATCTCCATTTACTGTTATTGCAGATTTTATCGAATGGCGGTAATAAAAATCACCTCAATGCGGACCAACTGATGTTTAAATTAAAACATTGAAGTTACCTGATTTTCAACCTTATTTTGAATATCTGACACGCATATATATATATATATATACATATATATACATATATTCTCCTATAAAATAAAAAATCAGATACCAGATTATATATATATACATTTGAATTAAAGATACGATATTATATTAAGTATATGAATATTCATTTTTAATTCTAAATCTACATATTCTTACATATAAATTAATAATTTAATTCTAAATTTAAATAAATAAGTTAAATTAAAAGGTTCGATAATTCATAAGTTTGACTGATTTATTTATATAAATTTGATAAAAATAGCAAAATAAATTATTAGTAAAATTAGTGTATTTTTATATTTATATGTAAACTCACGCGTATAAATATATATTGAGAATTTTACGACCATTTTTTATGATTTATGATAAGTTTCGTAACATAACAGCTAATGAATTTTAAGTCTGTAATTATTACTTTCGTTTGAAAAATGTATGTAAATGTTTTGCTCCATTTCTTAGAATTTTTGATATTTTGTAAGTTTATACACTTGACTGATATTTTTCATGTAAAGAAACTATCTGTACAATATAATTATGTAAAGAATATATTTTTGAGTAAACTTGTTTGTTATTCTGCAGATCGAGCCCAGAATGTAGTAGCTAATCCTCTAATTGGTACCAATATCAGACGTGTACAAAATTCAGAATTCCCATCAGTCGCCTGTATTATCGTAGTTTTTGATGATAGTGTGAACGACGACCTACAATTCCAAGATGAAATCATATGTTCCGGCTCACTTGTCTCCTCGTATCATATATTAACGGCAGAACATTGTTCCGAGTACACAAATACGCATAGGATTCAGATAGTGCTTGGAGCAACTGATGTTCGACTTGGTCAGAGGTACGATCCCCTATGGTGGATATCGCATAACCAGTGGTCGATTCGACAGCTTAGACGTTCTCGCTACAGAGTAAACGATATTTCAATGATAAAAGTAAATTAACGTTCATAAATAAAATAAGTGCTGAGAAATAAAAAAAGAAACATTTATACGTCAATTAAAATAATTTTCCTTTACGAAAAATCAGTTAATTGAAGCTGCGCCGGATTCTGAATCTCCATTCGAGTTGTCAACCATTCGAAGAATCAATTTATTTGGATTGGAAGTAGCATTGGCTGGATGGGGTGAATTGGCCAATACAGAAATGACTTATCTTATGCATACAGGAAACGTAACCATATTATCTGATAATGAATGCACGGATACGTATATAATAATAACAAATACATATGCTATACCTCCACTAGGAGAATTCTGCTCCATTGCGAATCCCTTTGTAGTCCTTGGTGATGTAAGTATAAGATGATTTTCGTTATACAGTAATCATCTATTTAACAAGGATATATTTTATTGATGCTAAATGTTGTGAACATGGATAGCTTAATTATGCGTAATTCAAATAAATATTCCGATTATATATGATATACCTTAGTTACTAGACTAGCAGTTTTCTATGATTTTCAAAGAATGATCATTTTAAACTTATTTAAATCACAAAAATATTGGTAAACTATGTAAATTCAATTAGAAGTAATGAAACCTGATATTTTTATTGTTTTATATACATATTT
This sequence comes from Ceratosolen fusciceps, assembly GCA_018883505.1. Taxonomy (NCBI): domain Eukaryota; kingdom Metazoa; phylum Arthropoda; class Insecta; order Hymenoptera; family Agaonidae; genus Ceratosolen; species Ceratosolen fusciceps. The sequence goes on along the minus strand of RCIC01000006.1, from coordinate 7,053,093 downwards.
AAATACGATTTGATTTTAGGGTGATAGTGGTGGACCGATTTTTAGTGGAAATGTTATATTAGGGGTTAATACAGCTATAGTTCCTGATACTGGTGAAATTTCGCAGAAAATAAACGTTCATGCAAGTGTTTTCTTTTACAGAAATTTTATCAATGATCTATTAGAAGCGTAGCTATTAAAAGTTTCATTTATAAAGAGAAACAAATTTATAAATGATTGAAGTTAATTCCATATATATGCATACACATAAATATACTTACTATTTTTAAATTAAATTATAATTATTAAGTATTGAAATATCTTTAATAACACACGACATTCAAGTCTCCTTAAATATACAAAGGTGATAAATTCTCTTTTAGAATTAAGCTTAATTCCAAATAGTATATTATATAATTCCGGAAAGAATTATACTGATATTCCTAACACCAGGGATAAATAAAATATAGCATGTTAAAGAAAATGTACAAAAAAATTTTACCATTATAACATGATTATAAAATAAAAAAAAATTTGAAAAGTATTAAAATATATGTAAATAATAAATTCAAATTATGTATTTGCACAAATATACACGCTTATACGCACAAACGCATGCATATTTTTTGTATGCATGTGCAATATTCGTAAGTTTGTTAAAATTATTTCCTATAATAAAAACGCTCATTGAAACTTACACGAGAAAACGAGGCATATTGAATAGCTTTGAGAATACACCAGAAGACCGTCATAAACGTTCTTTGTTCGAATTTTAAAAGAATGAGAAAATTGCTATGTTGATACCATCGTCAATAAATAGTTAAATTTTACGAAATAAAATATTTATTATTGAATATACTGAATTGTAAATCCAATTTTTAATGGAGTATTGAACAAAAACATTCTTTGACTAAATTTTATTTTATGCAACGCACCTTTTTTTTGTTGAACGCCATCTTCGAACAGCTCAACGTCAATCATCCAGTATACAAACGATGCTCGCCATTTCATACCAAAAAAGTTTATTGTACAAGGCATTTTTTAAATTATGATAAATATACTTACGGTTTTACGGCACTTGGCATTTCATTAGGTATTTCATACCCAATCAGTGTGTATGACGTTTAATATTGATAGTTATGAATTTTACAATAAGTAAACTTTATTCACTTGACGTGATCGCGTCGCGTACTTTTTATCTTTCCTTTTGCCTTTTCCGCGTATCACCTGGACCCAGTCCCCAACATCCCTCTGGACCGCACAGTCCTGGTGGGGATGTCGTCTCTTCGTTCCTCAACTACAATGCAACTACGTTGTCAGCAGCTTCATAAATTCGGACTGCGCTAGTTACTTGACTTCCACGTGACCTCGACAAGTCCATCCCCACTCCAGCATCTAAATCGTCCATGGCCACTCCCCCGGGTACGCAACCGCCGATTTTCCAAGAATTTTCGCTGTTTACTCGTCGTTATGCAATTTTCTATTCCAATGCGCAATGTAATCATTGTAATTGATACTTTTTCATACAAATATTCATATATATATATATATATATACATATATTTTGACATTATTGAACCAGCTCTTTCATACGAAATTAACGCTCTTTTCCTTTTCATTTTATTCTTTTTTCACACTTTAATCGGGAATTGAAAGCCTACAGTCGACTTTTTTGTCATGCCTTTCTTCATTTAGTGCTTGAAAAAGATTTCAAGTGCCTCTTCCGATAGTCATTTTCGTTAATTGAAGCTTTTCTTTAAGTGATCCATTTTTTTTCAAACGTGCAAATAATCAATGTCATCTATAATACTATTAAATTTATTTCTTTTCAACAACATATATATATATATGTATGTATAAAAATATTTTATTTTATGGATAAAATCTATTATAAAAGGCGTAATATTTGGCTTTGGTTTTCACTTTCAATAAATATTTTTTAATTCTGATCCGAAAGTAGATATAGTTAGAAACAATAATAATTAGAGTAGTCTTAATAAAGTCAAAACAGCTTTTAGGGAATTCGGAAGATTTACTCGTAACATTAAGTACTTACCTTAAGCGTACTGATCTAATGCTTCGGCGAGAAAATTACAGCTTTTCTCATTAAAGCTTTCCCATCGGTTACTAATTACGATTAAAGTATAAGTATTATTTGATCTTTCAGTTATCTTTCAAGGTCACGTTTTAAAGACGAAGTCAATCGTTCCAGCATAGATGACTCGATGAAAAAAAGCTATTGTAAAATAATTAAAGCAATTAATAAACAAAGGCTTGATTTCTTGCAGCAAGAAGTTTCTCGGTAAGACTTTTTCCATTAAAATTCAGTTTCACAGCGTTTTCAAAACATTGGATAAAAGTGAATCGAGATGAATTTTCTTAACGGCATTAATGTTTGTATGGATAGTTGAGGTGTTGAAAAGGGCTTATTTATAATGATCTCCAAAGCGTCTCTTCGCCTAATTCTTTATTTTCTTGTAACTACAGAAATATTTTTTACGCTGAAATTTCTTTTCCTTATTTTATTATCATCTAAATTTATACATACAACGTTTTTATAACATTTATTATAATATTTTTACGTATAACCTAACAACATTTAACGTATTACGCAGAATTCATCATATAGATTCATGTATTTTCAATTGTATACATATACCAATTGGAATAAGGTATTGTTTACCACCTGTTTATATATCATGCGCGCGCGCGCACACACACACACACACACACACGCACACACACACATATATATATTTATAAGGAATTATATCCTTACAATTCATACTGCTTAAAGCTGATCACAATATTATATGTTCAACTTATTTTTTCTACTCTTTAATAGCTTTCGTTCCCCATAATTTCTATAATTTAGAGTAATCGTGGCATTCAATTCCATTCATACTTTTTTACATCAGGAACAAATAAATCTGTTGAACTTAATTTAAATATGTTCTTTTTAACCTCTCTCGATCATGTGCTCGCTAATGTAATTTTTTAAACTTTCACTATATCGAATTTTTTCATATCTAACTACATGTTTTATTATTACTATAAATTCTTTCCTCATTAAAGTAAATGAAGCTTTAATCGCTTAGAAGCAGAGAAATAACTATACGCACATTTTAGTCATTGTTTTGATCGTAAAAGACAACGATTGTACCGACTGGAACTTTGAGAAGTTACTTCGATTGACACAATTTTAAAATATTTATTGGTTCAAGAATTTTTATCTGCCTTGTGCAGTATATACATGCTCCTCTTTCGTACTTTATTTACCTTCCACTTTATTATTACTTATTTTTTGTACCTTATATGATTTTTTTTTAAATTTTAAATCCTATTAAAAGTGCTGCGCAAATAGGCTAAATTGACCGATACTGACCAATTAAATTTTTTTCATCTAATTTATATTCATTTCGGATATTGATCCTTCCATTAGGATTTTCCTTTTTTGTTATAAAATTATCGTGCAACGATTGTCTCAGCTAATGATTCTCTCTTGGAAGTTATTTGAATTTTTGCCTTGACTGTCTATTCTTTCGCTTTCATCGGTTATTTTTGCACGTTTATTAGCACGGATATCTGACCTTGATATATATTTTCAATATCCTACTTAGACAATATTTAAGAAAAATAAAAATAAAAAGCAAGTTGTTTAACTATGACTTTAGAAAATATAAATATTTTCATGAATAATTGTAATAATTTTATTTAATAAATAAAAAATTAACTTTAATTTATAAATTATGTTTATATAATTCGAAATAAAGTAATTAAAATGATGAAATCGTTAGGAGCTAAATATCATTATTAAAAGAATAATATACATATAATTTTTATTTAATTATATTTGGTCTTTCTGGTTGACTGGAGACTTATTTTACTAGTATTTAGATAACCAAAAGGTGCTCCTATGAATTATATAATTTGCGTATTATATATAACCAACTAAAAATAAATAATCGTAATCTGTAGATAATACATTAAATAGAAAATTGGGCATTATGATTTTCTTCGAGCTAAATACATATTAATAATAGATTTCAAAGCCTAAACATCTTAACGAGTATTCGTGTTACGTGTGTTATATTTTTTTCTTGTCCAAAAATACATAATATTAAGTACGGCGTTCTGCAAATAACATTTGAAAATGAAACATCAAATAGTGATTTGTGTGTCAATTTATCTATCCAATTATTCCCTTCATTTAATTCAATAGAAATTTTACTTCTCCCAATGAAACAAATGTCGTCTTTGATTTATAATCGAGGTGCGCACTCGTCCGTTTGAACTTACACACCCACGTGCTAATAAATACGTATGGTAAGGGCAGATATTCGAATAAAAAAGCCTATGGTTAAACAGAGTTCTAAGCTTCGAACACATTTCCGTTATGTTGCGTTATATTCATATAATTCGCCGCAGGGCTCAAGATATACAAGAGACGCAGTTGAAAGCCACGACGGAGCTCAGAACTCATTCTTCGGTGCAAAGTTTTTTCAGTGCCGTTCGGCCGTATTTCACGACAAGCATTACGCAGAGTAGTACATAGGAGCAGGCACGAAGACACACGCAACGCATAGAGAGGTATGCACGCACACGAGCGTAGGGCGAGCAGGCATATATGACGAAGGGCAGAGTCACTAAGAGCGTGTCCACTACAATGATAACATCATCGGATTTCCCTTTAACACGAATGTCCGAATAAATAAGCCTTTCTTATGCAGCTCGGTCGCCGGGACTCGAGAGGATCCCAGACGATCCACACATTTACTCATTAATATAATTGACTACAAGTATTGTACCGTGGCACACGTGACGCGGAATGGTCCCGAACGGTAGAAATTCGTGCGAACAGAGACGCAGCTCCGGTTAATAATTTTTCAATTCTATTTGTTCCACTCCTCATTACTCGAGTGCCTGTGAAAGAGAGAGAGGGGGGGGGAGCTACTGTAAGGAAATAAAGAGTGCTTGCGATTACTAGTATGGAGTGCCTTTACATGAAGGCTTAAAGATTTTGGAGTATTTTTATTTAAAGTAACACTAACTACTACTATGACCTGTTTTCTTTTTCATTTCTTCTAATTGTAGATTCGGCATCTCAATGTAGGTCGTAACAGTTTTATCTCTAAAGTTTCAAAAACTAAACCAATTGTACGTTTTTTCAATTACACGTGACCCCATACATCGGTCTACCATAAAAATCGAAGGGTTAAAATTTTTATTTTTTATACATATGTATGAGTCGTATTTTTTCTTAACAATAATAAATAATAATAGCCTAATTAATTATAATTTTTTTCTTTTTATGAAGTTCCATATGACGCAAATACTATTATAGATGCACTTGAAACAATGTTCGCTTTATTTGCTATTTTATATATATATATATATATATTTACTAATGCATCTACTTTATTATTAAACTATAATATAAAAATAAAACTATAATATCAGAAGCGTTTAATATTAATTTTTTCAAATAAATTGTCGACAGCCTCTATGTTCCCGAAGATTGTATCGACTGAGAATTACAAAATTATCATTTCGTATTTTTACGTCCATTTCAATACATAGACGAAGTAAGGGAATCTATCTCTAAGGAAGATGTAAGATGCATCGGTCAATTATAAAATTTACTCCAAAAACTTTAAAGCACATAAACGAGAGGAGCTTGGAAAAAATTAAAATTTTAACAGACAAGAAATAATCGTTTATAAGGTGAAGACATCTTTGTTTTTCTTTTCAATAAACTCATTCGTAAAAGATTACACATCCAATATGTATAATTGTCCTCATAAACATTAATTCATAAAAGCCTGTTCAAGTTCTACGCGAAATTGTATAATAAAGTCGTATGTATAATTGTAAAATTCGTTTATCAAAGCTTCTCTTAGCGTCTTAAGCATTTCAACAATTCTTATTATACAGATATCGATCCTTCGGTACATCATTTTATTCCTTCTTCCGCTTTCATTTGGACTTTAAGTCATGCACGAGAGAAAAAGCGAGCAGCATAAGAGGAAAACGGGAGAATAATAAATAACGTAAAGTCAGAAAAACATTCATCGAACGCGGGAGAGAAATTATTCCCTACTGAGATGTTCGTTATCTCAACGTCACCCCTTAAAAAATTCATTCATTTCAGATCAGCATCAGGATTGTCACGATTGGATTGCACCTTCCTTTATTCTTTAAGCATTTCTCTTTTAAAACAGGATTCACAAATTCAGAAAAGAATTTAAACTCTTACAATTTTTCGCTCGTATATTATACAAATTATTTTTCATAGTATTTACAGACTTCGCACACATCTCTTTCTCACGCTTATTTATTTCTATAGACTTTTTTTTTCATCCTCAATTCAACATATTTATCGCAGTTCTAAGCTCTATGCGTAATTTAGGGTTAGCAGCGTTTGACAATTCATTAGAAATATAAGTTTAAATCATTTCTCGAATCAAGCAAATTAAAAATTATACCCGATCTAATCGTTTCCTGTACATTTATTTCCGAAAGTTCATTATCCGTTCGTTTCATTATTAAGTGCAATAATAAAAGGCTTCAATTCCAATGAGACGCGGAGGAATAAATACCGTAAAAAAATATGTTCTTAAAATTGAAGAATTATAAGTACGTGTATTACGATTTTCTCTTAAAAATATGGAAATGGTTCGACTTATTAGAACGCTACTAACTAATACGCATGTATAACACACACACGCATACATTTATGGCACGAATACGTTACCTATTTTTTTCCATTTTCCAGTTACATTTTTTTTTTTTTTTTTTTTTTTTTTTTATTATTATTATTTACTTTTAAGTTCATTATACAAATATCGAAATATACGAAGGAATCATTGCCGCGTACATGTACCTCGTTCTTCGGACTTGAATTCTTCATTACCGCCGGGCGTAGATTTTACCCCGTAGACATTTTTAACGAATCTGCATGGAGTCTCGATGGAGCGGGCGGAGCTCTCGCTCGTTGTCTCGCGTATCCTCCGTTCCGCGAACGCGTTCACAAGAACGAGCACGTCCATTTGGTTTTTCGATTACATCGAAGAAAATTACATGTGTCCGATTGATACGTTCACCATGCTTCAACAGGTTTCGGGTTAATTAATTATTCAAGGCTGTATCAGCCGATTCTTTAGTGCACCGGAGATGACGAACGGGACAGTAATTTTAAAAAGAAGAATGGATGATGCCTCTTTAAGGTTCAAATCATCGAAATAATTGTGTATACAGTATCGTGAAATTATGGATTACATTAAGTTATTGTTAAAACTGCTAAATCTATCAAAGCTGTCTTCTTTAATTATTATCATTATTATTATTATTATTATTATTATACTTTAATGAACTTAAAATTAATTTTTCTATAGAAGTACGAATGAATTACCTGCATAATATTAACAAATTAATAGCTTGTCGTTTCGGAATCATCGTACAGTTTTGTATACTTTACGCATTTCTGCTTTAATAATCTGAAAAACCCATTAAAAGTTTATTGCATACACAATTATATAAATGATATTAGCGAGGTACATTACAGGCAAGCCATCAAGTGAGTGCGACGTATCGTTATTATTTCTTTACTACGTCGACTTATGGATATTGACTGTATTATTAGGTAGTATTAACGATAACAACAATTCACAATATCGAACATTAGCGCGAGTAGCGAATTTTTGTAGTGTAACATCCCTATGGTTGGTTAAAAATAACGTCTATAATTTACATGAATCTTCAATGTATTTATTACATTAATATTGTTGTTGTTGTTGTTGTTGTTGTTGTTAATATTTTAGCCGTAATAGAAACCGAATACGATATTAAACAAACGTAATGTGCAATTTGGTGAAAAATTTGGTTTATTTTGATTCATAACTCGCTCGTTTAATATACATTAAATAAATCTTTTGATTATTTAATAAAATTTAAATATATCTTTTTAATTAATATTTATCTCAACATTCCATACCATATTTTTTGTATTTATCATTTATATAGTGAACAGCATATACGATTTGAAGGAATGATTTGTTGAAGCTAATGAATTGGTCGACAGAAAACAACGATACGTTCAGAAATTTTTATACCTTTAGTTTAGTACTAATCATTGTATTCGGATCACCCGCTCTCATAGAAGTCTTAAGATTCTATGATAATCCAATCATTGTACTTCTTACCAGGAGTATCAGTTAATATAAAATTATATTGCCAATCACATTTTATTTTTACGAAATAAGACTATGACTTTTATTAGTGTTACTCAGAGATTCAGGTATCGCTGGAGTTCTTATTTAGAAATTTCAAGGCAAAATGCGCTCTAATGGCATTACTTGAAATTTCGATCATGGGAGGTCCGTCTCGGATTTTATTAATCCTGCAGAAAAATAGTATTCCTGCAGCACTTGGAATATTTATGATAAAATTAATAACAACAAACAACAAAAACCAGTTGTTTACTATACTACCTATGCACTTCCGTATGTATTGAAAGTATTAAAAGTATTGAAAGTAGCTCAGTTCAGTTCATGGCTTGTAAGAACATAAATTAATGTTTTATTTATATTGGAAATATTTGGTTTTTATAAATGCAAGTAAAATAGAAAATTCTGATGCTTACTCGTTCATTTATTCAATAATAAAAAATCATCCCTTAGGTACAGCCATGACTTATGAAATTATTTATCCAAGATTGCTAATTTCATTTAACTAACGCCGTCTAATCAACATTATTTATTTATTAGTAATCTGAAAGGCTAAAAAAAAAAACAATGCGAATCATTTATTTCAAACGACTGCTTATGCTGAAACGGATAAGTTATTCCTCGGCTCTAAAAATGAAAAATGTGAAATTACATACAACTATGACGGTTTTCTAACAGGATTCCTAAAAATCTTTTCACGTTATATTTTATTTTTATCGTATCCTAAACTTATGTCTTTATTGAATTTTCATTATTTTCAGAAATAAGCTCAATCTTGGCCCAGGTTATTTCTTATTAAGATTCGAAGCAAAATAGGACTACACCATTATCTTTATTTTTTTCTTTGCTTGTTTCTTTTTTATTTCTTTTTTTTATAAAAGAAAAATTTCTTCATTATAAGTATTTCGTTTAACATTGAAACGTACTATTATATTATTTAATTTATAAAATAATAGAATCCACTCATTTTTTTAATATACATGCATTTTTATGTCTTTGAAAAACTTACTAAAATTATCCAATGGAACACTATTTTATGATACAATTCACGTAATTATTATTGTATTTCATAAAATTTATACAAACAATTGCTTCACAGAAATTTTCATAATAGCAATCTTCCAATATACAATTAAATTACAATTAATTTGCTAAGGCTAGTCTATATTCTTTGAATCTATCTAATGCTTATGCGTATTGAATCAAATGTTTATATCACCGATAAACAATAATTTACAGATATATTTATTTATTAAATATTAAAATCCACAATTTCATCATGAATGTAATTTTTATTCATTTGATTGTCAATCAATAGTACAAATCTTATGTACAAATATATTGTTAAGGAACAAAAATTTTAATTAATATAAATAAATTGCAAAGTTTTTAGATATTCAATAACTAATTCAGAAATTCAGAAAAATAAACAAGTTAGAAAAAAACTCATTACAAGTTTTCGTATAGTTAGAAGAATAATTAGGAAAATTTATTATTTTTACAAAATTTAATGTTTTTTAAAAGTAATTTTTTCATAACTTAATAATTAAAACCTTTTTGAATGATATATAGCTTTATTTGCAGTTAGATGGTAAGATAAGAGCTATTGAAACTGATAATTTTAATTTATAATAACAAAATTGTGTTCGTTAATAAAAAAATGATCATTATTAATGAATAAACATCACATTAATGATTTAATGTTCGAAAGTTTTAAAATAATAGAAAAAATGTAATTATATTTTTTTCCATTGCGATGGCCTTTTCTAAATAATTTTTCTTTAGAAAGTAGTCTCTCATATAAAAATGTTAGAATTAAATAAAATATATTAAATTATGTTATTATATTCTTTATTAAAAATTAATAAAAGATATTCATTTAAAGAAATCAACTGAAAAAGATCGTGTAACGTAAACTGGTATTTAGGAAGACTGCAAGACCTATATTTCTTGAGACTATTTTTATTACAATACATTCAGATAAAACTAGAATTTCCTACAATTATACTATTGTTTTTAAACATATTTTTATTACCCTGAATATTCAATGTGTATATAAATTATTTATAGTTGCGTAGGCAATTTAATAATAAAAGGAATCGTCAATATTTAAAAGCTACGTAATACTTATTTTATTCGCCTATAGATGTCGCTACGTATTGTCGTTTGAATTACATTTTTCTGTTATTTTTTTCATTTCTTTTTTCAATTGTGGAATTATATATTATTTTTCCCATTTCGTAAAGTATTTTATCTTTTGCTCCTTAATAAAATATTTTTATAATTGTATTCCAAATAATATATTACTATTATATAATTTATCAAATTTCCAATTGAAATGAAAAAACTGAAAAAAATAATTGTTTAATGGAGTTTAATCATTAGGAACAGAATAGATTTTACGTAATAATTTTTTTCACTTATTGTATATTAATAAGTGCTATAGCTTTCTTTTTTTTTTACTTTTTTAGTATTATCAGATTTGACTGCATTTCAAACTTTTCTAACTAAATATCTAATTTTGAAATGGTACTTCTATTACGTGTTTATACTTGAAAAAATGTATATTATGTTCCGAATATCTAAATAAATTAATAATGCCATTGAAAAGTTATATTCAATACAAATGCTATAATTACTGTATTTTTAGTTTTTTGATTACATTCTAGAAACATAAATTTTTATTATAATATTGTCCATTTAAATGTCATAAATTTATGATTTGAACAATTTTAACATGCATATTACTATTGATTTTATTTAATTGGCACCGTTAATTGTAAAACTGGTTTTCAGTAAATTAACCTTACGAACAAGGAATTTAATTGTTAATTTATATTATTCTGTAATCGTTTCTTTCTATATTTTTATCCGAAACTTTATTCAGCAATAAGAATATCCTTGTAGCTGGTTTTCAATTGAGAATACACATTTATCAATATCAAGACTCAACTGTAAATCGAAAGCTATTATAGAACAGTTATAGATGTTACTTCTTATTTTACTAATAAAAAAATTAAATTGAGAAAAAAAATAACCGCATTATAGAAATGAAGAATGAGAAATTTTTTTTAAGAACAAATGTATTTCTTTTGTTCTTTGCTGTTACTTTTATTATTATTATTTCTTTTTTGTATTAGATTTTCATAAATTTTCTATTTATCTGTAAATGTTGTATGCATTGTACTATTGTTATTTTTCATTTTAATCTTAGAGATCTACATGCATTGATAAATGAAAAGTTTCTGACGTATTCACATGTTCAATCAATTATAATTAATAAATTATATGAAATTTCATTTTTATTTTGTATAACGAGTCACGGTAATTTGATACTTTTTCATAGCTAATTGTTCGTATCTAATTGAACCAAGTTATTGGATATTTGGAATATAGTTAGATTCAAGTGATCATTAAAATTAATTATTTTTTTTAATATTCTTGCTATATCACATAAAAATACGTACTTATTTCCTAAAAATTTTTTGGAAACATGAAGAAAATAATTATATTTCATTGTAGAAATTCTTATAATTTGCAAACCAATATATTAAATAAAACTATTATTTGTAGTCCTTTTCCATCGTATTACTTATAAGAAAACCTGTGCCTTCTTAAATTTTTTAGGCTTTTAATTATAACTTTAAGTTTTGCAAAGTTTTTCATAAATTTTCTATTCTCAATTCTTTTACTAATATTAACTCAAAGTTTTTTTTTATATCGATATAATTTACGTAAGCTTTAAAAAATTATGTCTACTGATATTCATATTTAATTTAAAAAAATATATATATAATGAGTATATATAATGTTTTAAAATAATCGTTACTAATGTCAATTTTGAGAATAAGAATTTTTTAAAACAATTTCTGCATAATTTTATTTGCTGCCTTTAGCCACAAAATCTATTTAACTGTATACTCAATTGTAATTTTTAAACTAATGTAATATTTGAATATAAAGCTTCATAATATTTCTTTTATATACTAAATCGTCATTCTTTCCTCTATAATATAAAGCAAATATACTATAATCGAACCTCCTCCAGGATCTTTCAACCTTTTTAAAATTCTCTCGTGCAGAGCTTTAATCGCATTTTATTCTTTAATACGATCGTTTGAAAAGGATTTTTTCAAAACTTTATTGTAAATAATCTTCTTTTTTTTAGATAAATAATATGATTATTTGTTTAATTTTTTTTTATTCTTTCCCTTTTTGCTTAAAGTTATAAGGTTTTAAGCCACTAGCATTTACTTGTAGAAAATAATTTTTGCTTGCGCAAGTGTTGAAAATACCGATTACATATATATACATATAAATTGAACGAGAAGTTTAATTACCTCAAAGAGTTTCGCCCTTTTGTTTTATTGCAATGCATTGAAAATCCATAAAGAAGTATATAATGTTTTCAGGAAATTAATTATCTCGTTCGACGTATGCATATATATGCAAATGTACATGCACGTATATCTATAATATATTTGTAATTGAGATTTGTATAATATATGTATATATATATATATACACACACACATATATGTATATATTGTGTACAGTTTCCTATGCGATTGCATTTCACGCGTATTTTGTTTCCACAAGTTCTTGGGTTTTCACTAAAATTAGACATTTACGTATATTTACTTTTAAATCTACATTGAATAATAAAAAGTAGGGGTCTGAAATTTGACAATCATATACCTTCAGAATAATAATTCTGCTTACATGTGTACAATAATAGATTATGAAGTTTAAACTTTCCGAAATAAATTTGATAGCACAGTATAATCATCTAAAATAAATGTCTAAGTTTAGTTTTAATTCGTGTTAGTTTCTAAATTCCTTGCACTCTTTCCAATTATTTATCACGATCTAACGATTCCTCTTCGTAACAAGGTAGTTATTTCTTCGAAAGCCTTCCTGCCCTAATTATTGCACAGCTCGCACGTTACATAAGCGCAGTATCGTTAATCCATACGTCGCACGAAAATTCAAGTCATTTTCCCTTATTTATTTCTATTCAATCCTTACATTATATTCTTCCGTGTATATACGCACATTTATAACGAGATTATTTATTATACGTATATATAATATGCATATATATGTATAAAACAAATAAATATATGAACATACATTTATTTGCTTTTATTCATTTAAATCTAAGGGTGATATGTACCAAATGGAAGATTCGTGCCACTTCAAAGAATCGAATTAATAGGGGTGTACTTTTGTGTTCCGGGGCACGGTCGGTTCACGTAAGCCTCCTTCGATTGCTTTCCTTCCTTCTTTATCTGTACGAAATTTCTGACTTAATTGCTGAAGCAATGCCTTCCTGTACATTTTCTATTACATTTAATATTCATGTCAACTTCACACCACCTTTCTTTTATTATTATACATTTTCTTCTTCTGCATATTCGTCACTGTCCGAAAAACGTGTCCATTTGTACTGTACACATGCGCCCGCACACACGATTCTAGCGTACGTGTAAGTACGTATGGAATTATTTTAATTTCATAGTTGCATTTAGGCTTCATCGGTGTATGCGTTCTACCTGTATTAACCTCTTCTGTTAGTATTCCAGATCGTTTCATGTCCTTTCTAATCTATAACTTTGCAATATTGTATAAATACAAGTAGAAGAGTAAAGAAAATAATTACGTATTGAAAAAAAGGATTACAATATTACAAAGCCATAATTATATTTCAGTTTTGATTTCTCCGTTGTTTTTTTTTTGAGTTTATATTTGATAAGAATAAGCCAAAACAATCAAACAAACTCTATTTTTCTTTAATCGGGACTTTTTTATGGAGAGAGTTATTCCTCGAATGTTAAAAATATAGATTTTTGGTATCGAAGCTTTATAAAGTTTCTTGAAATCCTGTGAATGAAATGTAAGGTAAAACTAGTTTCTTATATTGTAATTTCATAAGAACTGTTCGTAAATTAGTAACTTAAGTAATAATTAAATTGTTATAGATTGTTAATTAGACATGAAGTGACATTATCCCCTTGACAGTTTAAAGAGCAGAGATTTTCTATAGCAATAGATAAATATTGAATAGGAAATCTAAGATGTATGGATAAAGTCAGTAAAACTCGGAGTTTGGCTTAAAGAAAAAAAAAAGTTAGAGCTGGGATAGCAAGAGGGCAAATGTTTGGTTTAAAATAAAAGAATTTTCTGGAGAATTGCTCGGAGAACTTTGGTCTTTACAGACGAATTTACTCAGCCAGGTTCGAAAAGAGTGCGGAGAAAAGAGCGCCAAATGCCTTTTCTGTATTTAGCAACAGTTGTTGTACCAACTTGAAGAGACTCTAACCTAGCCACATCTGTTCAATATTTGGTCTATTCGTAGCAGCGCGAACGAAAGCGAAGCCTGGATCAATGGTATCCAACTTGTTAATGCTGCTGCGTCGGACGATATGCTCGATGCAACTGTGTCACTGCAAGTCACCGGTATAGGATCTATAAAAGAGAAAATCATGTGAATTTATTCGCAATTATCATTGTGACTTAATAAAAAAAACGCTATAAAAACGTAAGGTGTGTATAAATTTTATTTAATGAAATTTAAACAATGTTTTTATAATTGTAGTCGTGCAATCGAAAGGAAGAGCATTGATCGTTTAATGTACCTGGAACTCCGGATAATCGCGGTAGGAAATCGTTCCAAAATGCACAAGCAGTTGTTCTCGGGCCCTTTCCAACGCCATTATTCTCCGCGTTAAAAATCTTGTAAATGGGCTGATCTTTCGTATATGGCGGCCACTCATTTTCCGACATCGGTCCTCTGCAAAATAATATATTAGCTAATATAAGAGTCACTAAAAATCAGCCCTGCAAAGCCTGTCATTCGACGTACATTACAATAGATATTTTTCTATTGTCTTTCCTTATTCGTTATAGTCCAATAGAGTATTAAACACGATAAATTAATAACTATAGCGAGCGATATGTCAGTAAATATAAAATCATTTCTAAAACATATGTGTTATAAAGGCATATTGAAAAAAAAAAACAGAATGAAAGAAAGAGAGAAAAAAAGAAAGAAAGTAAAAAGAAAGACAACGCAATCGATTTCAAATAAATCGATAATTATTTTATACGTTTATATATATTTGTAAAATTGGCTGTACAAATATGAATTGCGATTATTTTAACTGTATTTTTAATCTTTTACTGATAAGCTTCGTCACCAAGAATAGCCAATGCATTTTATTTCTCCCTCTCCTTAATTATAATTTTCTTTCGAAGAATGTATCGTAACATTTTGCTTCTCGCCGTCGAGTTTCTGATATTTTGTAAGTTTAAAATGCCTTTGAACCGTCTGTTAAGACATATTATCCACATAATATTACGAGTTATTTGTTACTTTGTACGTAAGAAGGTTGCATATGTTATATTACAGGGCCACTGCACAATGCAATCGCTAATCCCGTAGTCGGTGATAATGCCAGAACTGCGCTCATATTCGAATTCCCTGCAGTTGTATGTCTTGCAATAGTCGGCGCAGAGCGTTTGAATATTACTATGAACTCGGGAAATGATATCCTGTGCTCGGGATCACTCATTTCCGAGCATCATATTTTAACAGCAGAGCATTGCTTTAATTTCGCGGGCAGATTCAAAGTCCAGGCAATAATTGGATCGTCCGATATGAGACTTGGCATAAGATACGACTTGATATGGTGGATAACGCATAACCAGTGGGCGACACGAGTGCTCAGACGAACTCGGTATAGAGACAATGACATTTCCATAATGAAAGTAAATTCGTATTTTTAAATCATATAAGCGTAGACTTTAGATCCGCGGAGGTGCTTAAAGAGTTTTTTACTCCAGACGTTGTTACCGGTACCGGAAACCATTCCTCCATTCGAGTTGACCACCGCTCCAAAAGTCAGTTTATTTGGATCGGAAGCTGTATTGGCTGGGTGGGGTAGATTAAGCGATGGACGTATGCCTTTGTTGATGCAAACAGGAACTGTGACGGTCATAAGCGATCAAGAGTGTCTGCAAGTATGTAGAACCGTCATTCATTTGAATATTAATACACGTTTAGGGGAATTTTGTTCCAGCTCAACGCCATATCTTCTACTAGACAATGTAACTATAACAACATCATTTTTCTTCTTATTTATCTTAAATAACTGCTATAATTTATCGGAGAGACCGTTGCTTGATGTCAATTTTATTTCATTTTAGGGTGACAGTGGAGGGCCGATTTTCAGTAGAAATACCTTGTTAGGAGTTAATTTAGCTACGTTTCCAGCTTCCGGTCAAGTAGGCGACCAAGTAAATATTCACGCAAGCGTTAAATTTTATAGAAATTTCATCAATGAAATGTTAGAGGATTAGTATTGAAAAGCCTACTTAAATAGAAAAAAGCTTGAAAATGTCTATAACGAACTATATGAACTGTCAGTGATTTATTTAATAAAAAAAAAACAAAATAGTTGGTGTTTATAATAAGGATTACTTTAACTTTACATAACATGTCGTTTCTCTTTGCCTTTTCTTCATTTTTTTCTTCTTTTTTTTTCTTTCTTTCAGCATAACCAATTCAAAATGACTAATTGCATAATGTAAGCCAGAGATAATTTAAAACGTCTTATTAAAATTATAAGAGACAATTAATAATAACAATTATTTCGCGCCTTGAAATTGAATTTAATAAAACTTGCATTGAAATAAATAAACTGGAAATGTTTGTTATATGCGTGAGTAAGTTAATTAATGTTTGTTATTGAAAAACTTTATCGGCAAGCATGATTTTAAATCGGGACTCGAACGTTTAGTGCATTATATCAATAAGCCAACCGAAACAAGCAGCTGCGCGGAGTGGGGACGGGAGGGTCTGCTTTAGAAGTTTGCCGCAGAACGAGAGGTTGTCGGCTGTCTCCGAGGTATCCTTTATTAACGAGAGATATAAGTAATTGCTTTGCGCGTACAGAGAGCAATTTCTGCCTCGCCGGGCACCACTTCTCTTTCTTCTTTGCACGCGCATCGAACTCTGCACGTGGAATACAGGAGCGCGGGTCTGTGCAGTGAGAGCAGCGTACTCTGTATTCTGCTAAAGCACACACGGTTGCATATCCTAAATAGGTTCCGGGACTGGACGAAGGACGGCCTCCTCTGGGGCGATAACGCAACTAAGGCCATGCCGATGTCGCTAAATGTATTGGAAAGTGTGTGCGCATGTCATTCATTACGGAGTAAGACTCAAAGTTAAGATTTCTTCATACCGTAAGAGCTTTTTCCTCCTTCGCCCGAAGCCAGTTTCTTTTATTATTTAGCAGATTATTTAATAGAAATGCCCCGAGTGATTTGAGTAAATTCATTCGTAAAGCAGGACCGATCGTTTAAAGTATTCGCTACCTGCGAGCAGTACACTCTGGACAACTGAAATCATAATAGTCGCCAAAGCTTTGTCTAAAAATCTCTGAGTACGGTCACTTTTTATTATAGACCTTCACATAATCCGTATTTATGTATTAATGAAAGGCGTATTGATTTATTTGATATGACATCTATATTTATCATTGAATTGAATGGAGCATTATTTTTACGCGCCTCTCTTATTGCTACGGAATTGGCATTATGAATATTTAAGGTAAGAACCGAATTTCCGAGTACAGCCGAATTCGCAGATAAATCGTACTTGCTCGTAATAGTACTAGTCTTTTGCCCTGAATGTATCAACGTCCCCTCCCCCCTTGTTTTACAGATTACAACGTTTCGCCAGGTTTTAATAGAAATCCGTAAGTTTTCAACTTGAAATTTGACACGATTGAATTATCAAGATCTCTGTTTAATTACGTTAGCTTCTCAAGTCGATAAAATTGTTTCTCTACGTTTTATTTTTGTATTCAAGGCAGCTTTTCGAAATTACCGGCCGTCGGTTCATTGCAACGGCTCCTGGATGTTCCTCCCTACGAGTCTTTAGGATCGCAAGCGATCAATGACGCGATATCGAATTATATAACGGCTTTCTAGCTCGACGTACACATGGATTTTCTTGAAATTTCCAACTATTCAAATTTTCATCTCCAATTTCATTCGCTGAACTCTCCGAAAATAAGAACATTTTTCTTACTACCTTAAAATACGTGTGCTAATTTATTCAACCACCTACCCACCTTCTCCTTCACCTCCCCCACCATTGTCCTTAATTGTTCTAGATAAGAAACTGTTTGATTTTGCTGTTATATTCGTATTTGTGTTGATTTCACTCTAGTTACACATAGATTCCGTAAAGGCATGAGTTTTAATGCCTCTTACTTTAATTTCGGATACTTGATTAAATTATTGTATCGACGAGACTACAAAGAGATAAATATTGTAAAAATATCTTTACATAGTGACGTCAATTGCTATATAAATTTACCATTTGTTTTCTCTATTATTATCATTTTTTTTAATTTCAATACTTATTACGAGTAGATAAATATTAGGACAAGATGTTGAACTTGTTACAAAATTATTTTTACGTTCCGAATTATTACACTTTAGTTACATGTTTTAATATTATTTTTTATTTAATATTCCACTTTTTTTATGTTTTTTATGTCACTTTAATTTTTAATGCTGGACTTGAATTTAATGCAATAAACAATTCATGATATGATAAAATGCAAATTAAATACCTTTACTGTAATTAAAATTACGATTCAATTATTACCTTCGTTTCGATAAATGTTTATAAAAACATCCGATATTTCTCAGCAATATAATATTATTATTTAAATTATCTGTTGTTTAATATTATATTATTTAATATCATATTATTAAAAAAAAAAAACGACTAAAGTTAATGTTAAATTAACGTTAAAGTGAAGAACCCTTTTTATCTATTTGGATAATAGCAGTCATTGAAATAACAACCATTTAATTGCAATAATAAAAAGAATAAATTTCAGTAAACTAGTAAAAATTAATAGAATAAATTTTTAAATAAAAAAAAAAAAAAAAAAAAAAAAAAAAAAAAAGAAGAAGAAATAAAGCAAGAAATTCCTGCTCAGACGAGTACACGTGAAATAATTTCAAGCACGTACCGTCCATTCTTTACTTTAATTTTTCGAAAACACTCTTTGAAGCCATTTATATTCATAATAAAGCAAACAATTACAAATAAAAATACAATCATTAGGTATTAATGTGTATCTGTAAACACGTACATTATGCAAATAAGTGTGTAAAATATTTTAACGATTGTTTAACGATTGCTGATAAGTTTTATAATGGCGGTAGCCAATATCTCCGTCTTCGTTAATGCCGCCTTCGACCGAAGAATGTATCCGCAAATTTTGCTCCTTGCGGTGGAATTCCTGCTACTTTGTAAGTTGCTTTATAAAATACTCGATTATACGATAGAACGTAACACGCCGATAATACTTCTTTCCTTGATTAATATTTTATAGAATAACATTTGGTGCATATGTTATTCTGCAGATCAAGCACAGAATGCAGTCGCTAATCCCCTAGTCGGTATGAATGTCAGACCTGCACGGGATTCCGAATTCCCTTCAGTCGTATGTATTGTAACAGCTCATCCTGATAGTGTGAATAACGCTGATCAATTCGAAGATGATATCATATGCACGGGGACACTTATATCATTGTATCATGTTTTGACAGCAGAGCATTGTTCTAACTATGCGTCGACGTATAGAATGCAAACGATTGTCGGCTCTTATGACGTACGAAGCGGTCGGAGACACGATTTTCAATGGTGGGTAACACACAACCAGTGGGCCCAGCGGCAGTTCAGACGAACTCGTTACACAGACAACGACGTTTCCATGATAAAAGTAAATCCCTTGAATAAGCGCGTCCGTCAAAGCGATGATAAACCAAGCGATTCTCTATTATCCAATGAGAATACTTAACGGTTGTGTTCCAGATGATCGAGGCCGCCCATCGGATTATACGCCCTACGAGGTTGACCACCGCTGCGAGAGCTAGTCTATTTAATGCACATGTTATGATGGCTGGATGGGGCCTGTTAAACCGAGGAGTGAGAACTCTTCGTTTGCATACCGCGAATTCAACTGTCATATCCGATCACGATTGCTTGGAGTTATATAGACGACTGACCAATCAGCGCGTTACTTTCTCAATGGCCGAATTCTGCACCACTGCTAATCCTTACATACTTCTTGAAAGTGTAATTATTTACATGATCATACCGATCTACACGCACTCCAACTCCATCTAAAATAATCTATACGTTTTATTGAGAACAAGTGCTAATAAACTCAATCCTTTATTCATTATTTATTTTCTTTGCTTTTATTTACTGCAATCTCTTATATTAATTAATTTTCTATTCGATTTCAGGGCGACAGTGGTGGACCAGTTTTTCGTGGAAATACAATTGTAGGCATAAACGTAGGCACCTATCCCGATATGGACATACATCCGGATCAGGCGAACATTCACGCTAGCGTTTATTATTACAGAAGATTTATCAGAGAAAAATTGCGTGAATAGTTGATAAATAGTTTCCATTGAAGATGAGAAAAGCTTTGTTCTTGTAAGTTGATCAATATAAATAAACATTCAGTTCGTAACGACGAAATTGGGTAGTTTACTTTAAATTCTTGGAACAATATTTCGTTTCAATCTTTAGCGATACTTTCTCATTACTTTTCCAATGATCTTTAATTATAAGCAATTAACATAATTTCGTTCTTAAAGCCTCGCGATAACATTCACATTCAATAAGCTGCTTATTGAAAATTGGAACAGTTGGTATCGTTGAAGATCCAATCTTGGATCGAGCGAGGCTATTCTATACGACAAATACATGATTTTATTGTTCCACCTTCTGAGTGATAAGAAAATGCCTTTTGACTTTATTTCCAAGAACAAATGACGTCTTAATCTCAATTTTCAATATTCAATTTCTTATTTCTTACAAGCCTTTTAATTATTTGATTGCCACTACTCCGCATTCAGCGAATCGATTATAAGTGATTATTAGCATTCATTATATTTCTGACAATGGCTTGTATTATTACAGTAATCTTATGTAATAATTGTAAAAATGAAAAGGGACTTTCTGATCGAGTATACTTATTTATTGTAAAACGCCAATTATTACGTTTTTCCGATATAATTTAGAAAAATCTCTTCGGCACGTTAACGTTAAACAGTATAGACACGCGAATGGAAAATATACAGTAAAGTCTGAGATAGGAAAGAAAAAAGAGGCATTAATATACGGATTATGATAACGATGAAATTAAAGAAAACACTTTATTTAGATGTATAAACGAGGAGAGACTTTTGCGTGCGGAGTTACGTTAAAAATGACAGGTTAATTTGACCGAGTCCGTGAAATTTAGCAAGTAAATAATTTCAACTTAAATACAACTCGCCAGAGTATTAGCGAGCGAAGGACTGTAAAGTTCGCTAACAAGAAGAGCGAGAACGTGATAGAAATTCTGAAGCACACGTTCGTGTACTTTAACTATCTTCTATTGTATATAAGCTGAAAATTCAATAACGTTCGATACTCTTAACAATAACGTTGAATCTCTTTAATTAATATCCCGACTTTGCGAAAAGGGACACTGGTGAAACAATCTTAATGTTTACGTTTTTTACTAAGCATATTTATATATATATATATATATAATAAATACAGTTAACGTTGTTTTTGGAATAAATTTCTGTTTAGTTTCGCATCACGTTGTTCCTTAAAAAGATTTCTCACCGGATTCGTTGATGGCAATCGACTGCATTATTGAGGTGCATTTGTAGTCGATTAGGACGGAGCAGTAGAGAAAGTCGATGGCCTCGGGTTATCATATTCAACTAAATTCGAGTCACAAAACATGAGAAAAGCACAAAGAAACATTTGCGTCGACAGTCGACCTATTTTTCATCGGAAGCGAACAAAAAAAACAAAACAAAACGTCGCGTATAAATAATGAATAGGAAATTCCGGCGCAACCATATAAGATATTGTATGCAATTAATTCAAAGATTAGTGTTATCTAAAAATTATACCCATGTCGTGCGAAACTAGAGTACGCCGATATTATTTTAGCGGCAAGCTCTCGCTCTCTCTCCGTGTATTTGAGGCTGGCGTTCAGAGGATGTCCGAATACGTACTCGATCTCATCACCATGCATCACCCCCATCCAGTCGCCCCATAGATTCGTGCTCGACTTCTGTAACATAATACACGTACAAGAATTATATTCGTTGCAGAGCTTTTTAAAGAGGAATATTGAAATCGACAATAATTGTAATAATTACAACTCCTGCTTTTACTTCATTAAGTGCAATCAAATCACTCGTCTCGCTCTAAATGTACAAAGGTAACATTTTCATTTTGGCAATAGTAAGAGGGAAGGGGCATTCGAGGCATGCAGCTTGCCGCAATGACCGTCTCAGATTTTTTTAAGTAAATACGGGGCGAATTTTAATCAATGAAGAAAGACCATAAATTGCATAAAATACAGAATTTTATGGGAGTAAGTACTTTGACGGCCCCTAACTTCATTTATGGACATTTATATCGAAAACATAATTTTATTCCTTGTAATAATTGTTCCCTCTTTCAGTATACGCGATTAAATTCAAAATTATTCGGGTTTCGTCCTTTGCGATATCTTAAATTTTATGTTGTTCTGAGACTTTTGATATGACGGTAGAGCATTTTAAAAAAGTACGGTGTATTCAAGCGAGCCAAGTCAATGATTACGTTCTTTACGGGGACTTTTCATAACAATCGGATAATTATTCCGTTCCTCTTGAAAACTATTGCAGATTGTAATGAAGTTTTACGAAAGTCGTAGCGAGTACTAATGGCAATAATAAATTGCAAGCAAAGTGGCTAGAGATTAAGTTTCTTTAAATTTCCAATAAAGCCGGAAAAAAGTGTTTGTCTTGAGGGATTTTTTTTATGTTTTATTTTATTGAATTATTTCTCGAAACAACAGAATGCGCACAGGCAAGTTCGGTATTTTAAAATCGATATAGACTCGTTATAAATATTTTCCTTGAAAATAGAAAAAAGATTTTCGAGCAGCTATGCGGATCAGTGGGAAGAAAAAATCCTCCGCGGGTCACGTACGCTTTATCTTTCGCGATATAAATTCTTCTTTATAAGAAGTGAAGGAAAATTTCGAAAGCCCGGGAGTATGTACACGGTGCCAACATAAATGTAATAATAACTTTGACTTCAAAGATAAAATCGTCGAGGCCGTTTAGACACTTTATTTATCCAATCGATACACGGGATATCGCGTTTAGTACATAACCTCCGACCCTAATCAAATTAACCCGACTTCTTGATTTTAATTAATTATACGGATCTACTTAACTATTCAATCACCGTCGTTGTTGTTATTTTATTATTATTATTATTATTATTATTATTATTATTACAAATATTAAGCTTTTGAGGGGAGAGGGCGAGAAGTTGTATGAAGATGAAAAAAATATTGTAAAATTATGCCAGAAGTTGTAGGAAGTGCATAATTACAAGTTACGAGTTGACAGTGATCGAGCCTCGTTTAATACATCAAGGCTCTCTTTGATCTTCGCCGACGCGCGACTCTGCAAAGCAAGACACGAGACACGAGACACACGAGGTACGAGACACGAGACACGAGACACGAGATGCGAGAGTCGTTAGGCTACATAGAGAAGATCGATCCTTCGATTGTCAGTCTCCTCCCTGCCTCACTATTCCTTGGTTATTCTTCCTCGTCCCTGGGATTTTCCTCTTTCCTCTTTCCTCTTTCCTAAGGGTTCCTCGACTAAGAAACCCCTCTTCTTAATGGCCCGGAAGATTGACGCTTTTTATGAGAAATGCTTGCATTACTTTTGCTACTTTCGCATCGTTACCTTCGAATCAGCGATTCCCGTTGGATTTTTCGACCTCACAATTGAAAATCTGTGATTTATATGATAGGCGAGGGTGTGGGTGTAGGCGAGGGTGTGGGCCGCTTCAAGATGTCATCTTTTTCATTGGAGCTTCGGTTCTTCGGTTCTCCGGTCCACATTCTGGCTGATCGAGACGAAGGAATACGTCGGATCACGATGTTACATGTGAGGGAAGTGCACGACCCAAAAAAAAATTTTAATCTCTAAAACTTTGCAAACACCTTTTTCCTTCTTCTTTCGTTACTTTTTCAACTGTAAATAGTAAAAACTTCGCTATTACAAGTACAACTTTTTTTCTTTTTTCTTTTTTCCTTTTTTTTTTTTTTTTTTGATATCGAAGGATGGGATTTAAAGTATAGTTAAATCGGATTTACATAATGTTATTCTTAATTTATGTATCGAAGGGATAAGAAAATATCTCGCAATTTCATTAGATCGTGGAAATTGGAATTTCGGTTATTTTTCAAATTCTATCTCCTGCGTAAATATTAATTCCTACTACTTTTTCCGAAACCGACTTACCATTTTATCGAATACAATAAAGTTGATTTTAATTTTTCTAGTAATAAAGATTAACTTGAAATGGAAGTCGGCAGCGAGCACTTTGAGAAACGAGTATGCATTCACAAAAATAATTTTATGCGCCCGTAAATTGATCACGAACACGAAATGTGATATTATTAGCCTTTTCACAATAAGACTATTCTAATACGTAAAATGATGTTTATACATTTATTTCAAAACGAACTTAACCCTACTGATAATTTATCGTATTATCAATATCCATATTATAATAATTCCCATTGCTCGCCTATAAATGGACTTATATTAATTCCATTAGAAAATACTTTAGCGTTATTTATACGGGAAGCGGAGGACTACTACTACTTTATTGTTTAGTGATAGCGAGCGAGTGAGTTCATTCGAGAACCGGATAATTAAAATCTGTCGGAAAGTTATCTTGACTTGCATTCGCCGGTCAGCGCGAATATAAATAACCTATAATTACTGTTTTCAGCCAGAAGTTTGGTCGAGTAATGAATTTGTCTTGATGAACTCGTTACTTTCATCGACTCATTGTTACTTTAGCCTATTTCGCGTAACATTCCCTTAGCTTTCGGGCTGGTGTTAAGTTTTGATTTTATATAGAATATTCGTATTCATGAGAATCCTGAATTTTATGCTTGTCGCTTGTTATTTAGTTTCATATTAGTTTTCACATTCCCTCATCAATAGATGAGAATCTACTGCTTCGCTCTTCGATTCATACGTTGCCTTCGCTTTCTTTTTATTTATAATGCGCATAATGCTTGTTTGCATTATAATTGCATTTTCAATATTTCTTTTGAAAAAAAAAAAAAAAAAAAAAAAAAACAGTGGTAACTGAATATCCTGATATAATTCTTTCAATACGTATAAGCTCTGAATGGATCACTCGGTATTATTAATAATGTTCGTAATTCCGAAAAAACTTATACTTCCAAATGAATATAATTAATGAAACAATATAAATAATAAACGAACATTCATAAAAGATGCTCACACTGTTATACGGCTTGAATAATCTTATGAGATATTTCTTTAAATACAAAATAATACGCACCTGAATTAGTTACAAAAAGCGCGATATTCTTAAGAAAAATAAAAAGAAAAAAAACAAGAAAAAAAAGGATCAAGTGAATGTATATTTGTTTTTATACTTACTTAAATATGTATACATATTTAGATATATTTTATGTATTCGTGTTAAAAGGATTACTAAAAAATATGTGTTGAATATTGAATTTTTTTGCAGTTAATTAATCTTTTTGCCAGTCAAATATAATTTATTGTATTATTATACATAAAACGTTCTGTGTTATGTACACTGTTTGGTATATAAAGAAACATAATATTTATGTAAGATCTTATTTCATTCTATCGATTATATTCGTTTAAAAATATTGAAAAATATTTACGGACAATTTGTGCAATTGATATTTAATTGATTAATTTATATTCCCATTTATTAGCGTGTAAATAAATCACCGTAAAAAATATATTTTAATACACATAATCCATCTATTATATCACATGCAGGTATTTACGAATTATAATCACACCGAGGATTAATCTAATAATAAAATAAAGAGATAAATAGTAGTTATGGAGCTGTAAATCGAGGAGTGCAAATTATGAAAAAGAAATACAGTCGAAATATTCTTGCTAAATGCAAATTTTTCAATCCATATTTAAAATTAGAGGAGATATTACGTTAATCCGAGGAGGAAAATTCCGGATTGCAAGTGCTTTATATTATCATTTTAATATGATATCAGTTAGAATCCATTAAACTGTGCGTTACAATGGAAGGTATTAGTCATAGAAAATCGGCAGTAGAATATTAAATAGAAAAAACAAGATTTTATTTATATAGTGAATAATAAAATTAATGTAAAAACCACAAAGTGATAATAATTATACATAAATAATAAAACACAATGATGAGACGTGTAGTCCGTGATGTGATAGAATATATAAAATCCATGAAGATGTATAATAATACAAAATCTTATACGCGTTTGAATAATAAACTGTTCATTTTAAACATGCTCGTTACAGGACCGATAAATATTAATTAATTCGGGTGTTAATCACTCCTCGAAGATTTATCTGATTTTCAGTCGTTACTTATGATTCGATGAGAAAGAAAGCTCATACGTTTCATTCTATGAGAGTAATGGTATCTCTCAGTGTAGTGCATAATAGCCGAGAAGTACTAGAGTGTAGAAGTAGTGAAAAGCTATAGATTAGGGATGCATGTCATGCATTTCATCATTACGTGCTCGGGCAGAAGAGATGGGGCGACTAAAATTCATCTTGTAAGACGAACGAAGAAAAATTATAATAATGGAATTGCTTAGAGAATAGCGAGAGGAAGATAGGGATATATCGGGGGAGTGGGAGGCCGAGTCGAGCATATAAATATTAAAATAGGAATTATGCAACGTGGGTGTTCATTTTCGTATTTTTGAACGAGTAGTTTTATTTTATTCTTTATACGTGCAGTAAGAATAATTCTTTCCCGCATTACGATTTCGACTTGTATTCCGCGGTATTATATCGAAGAATACGTGATCTTATCAATATTTTCCCTACACACTATCACATTTTCGACACTTGCGATTCATTTAACAGTTCCCGCCCCACCCTACTGCTTTATAAAAAAATATTTTTCATCAATTGAAATGCCCTCTGCTCTGATACATTTCGTAAAGTGTCGTAAAGAACCAAAAAATTCGTATCGCGATCCGATATTCTTGGTCCTTGGCTCCTAAATATTTTACAGCCACGTGATTTCCATTCAGAGTCGTACTTCGTTAGAATATAGCCCAATATCACTTATAAAGTCTTTGCTTGCCAGCCACGCGTTTTAATAAGAAGTTACTTACAAAAAAAAAAAAAAAAAGTCTCGAATGCTGTTAGAAGTAGTAGTACAGAAAATTTACGTCTGCGCAGATGGCTTTTGAGGTCTGTCTTTAGAGAAATATTTGATAGTCGGTCAGAGTTAATTTATTGACGACTACCTTAACTTTGATGACGCTCTACAAGGTTTCCCATTTGTTTACAAACTCATCGTTATATCGAACATTGAACTATAATGGATTTAACGCTTAATACGATGTGAAATAAAGTATTATGATGTTATACCGCGCCATTACATTACGTTTCGACGTATTTGTGCAAAGGAGAGATAATTATTTTATAAATGCAAAATGCAGAAAGTTAAGGCAGTTAAGAGAAATTAATTTTTCCTCTCGGGTATGCATGGCCACGTTGAAATAATTCGGGAAAATTTTCCAAAAGATAAAATGAGGGGCTGCATTATACGTGCGAAAAGTTTGATTACTTGATACAAGCTACCGAGGGCGAAAATCGTATCTCACATATTAGCCTTTTCCGACCGAGAGCACCTACACTCCCTACCCTGGACTTTCTTTTTCGCCCCGCTCCCTTCATATTTTCAACCTTGTAATGGCAATTTTCTATTTTTCCATCAAGTTTTTCTTATTACTTTGACCCAGATTTGCTTAACCAGCGCCGAGTCGTCACATGCAAGCTGCCGCACAATTTTTTTTTTTCAAACTGCCGTTTAATGTTCTCGACATTGTTTAAGATTCGAGTGGTCCAAACGTTCATTAAACTTGATAAAGAAAATTTTTTTATATCAGCTTATACGACGGAAGTCGAGTGAAACTTTAACGAGGGAAGAAGGAATAAAAAGAAATCACCGTAATGTATAAAGATTAGGATCGACAATAAGGTATTTAATAATTTATAAGCCAAATTTACATAAAAGATGCTCATGCGTCTGCTTCTGAATTTTTAAACGGTACGTGTAATAAAAGAAGAGGGGATAAAGATACTCCCCTAAACGAGGAGTACACGTGGAGATCCAAGGGTAATGTCGACTTGGAGTGTAATTTATTGCCTTAGTCAAAAAGGTATTTCCGTTCGAGTAAGGGCACATGACCGCATTTATAATAGACCTTCTAGGATCAAGTACTTCTTGTTGAATGTAAAGGTAAAGCGAGAGCAAAGCTCAACTACGAACAACTCCCCCCCCCCTCTCTCTCTCTCTCAAATGGAAATTATTAAATTTTAACATTTTTATACTCAGCCAAAGAGAAAATTTTCATAATTCTCTACGGGTAAACACCATTATAACAATACATTCTTATACGTAAATCTACCTACAAACATGAAAAATTCTCTATTGCTTTTACGGAAAAAACAATTTTCTTATTAATATTTCTGAAGAAACGGAATCCTTTGTTGGATCTATTTAGTAATAAATTAAGCGAAAATTATGAAAAATTTAATTTGAAAATAATTACTGAATGATTTTATGATTGATCGATCTCAAAGAAATAATCAGAGTAGCAATTTTCTTTTGTTTTTTTCACAACTTTGATGTATACATAATATATTTTGCTTTCTTCTACGACACGAACCAAATTCCTAATTCCGTAATTCCATTAAAGATCGAGTGGTAAGTAAGGGAAAGAATATGTTCTTATACATGTATCCGTAAAAAGAACCTTTTACGCTTATAGCATTAACAACCTTATTTGTGTAATCCTATTTACTAAGGCTTCTATTTACCGAAATCAAAATATATTACAACTAATGTAAATAAATAAAATTGTTAATTATAAAATTTTTTAATAGACGTGAGTTACCAGAGGATATACAACTTTTAGCCTTTGATTTATAATTGATCGAATTTGATAAATAATTACTAGGCGCATGTAAGCATAAACGGTTAAATAAAAATTTATAATTATATACAATAAATCAGTTAATAATAATTTCAATAAGTAAAATATACACAATACAAGTTGTATAATAATATAAAATATTATTTCGGAAAATATTTATTTTACAATGAAAAAGGAATCATAAATTTACAAGTCTTTTTTTATAACGTAAGTATATTATGTATTCCATTCGTAAAGATACACACACACACACACACACACACACACACCTTATATTAATCAATAAATGTTTTACTTCTATTTTTATCTTAATAAGTAATTGAATCCTGTAAATATACTTTCATTATAATATTGATTTATTTTATTTCTGATAACCTGCGAGAAAAGATTTCTCTGACATTATTATTTTACGTATAAGTATTTCTATTCTAAAATATGAAAAGATTTTTCCAGTTACGACTCAAAAAATATTATTGATTTTCTTATATTTATATATATGCATAAGCATATATTTGCCTGTGTATATAATACTAAAGCATAGGGTTGTGAAAACTCATGTCAAAAGTAATATTCTGTAATAAATTATGACGACTGTATTGAATTTTGTAAATTGTAAACGTAAATATTTTTAATGCACCAGAAAAACATTTAAACATATTTATTAATTTTACTTTTTACCCTTTTTTACCTTTAATGTTTTATCTATTTTAATTAACGTACGTTAATTTATAATATATCTGTACGGGAGGTTAAATGGATTTTAAAAATAGTCTGATCCGATTAATTAATTTAATGGGGAAATTTTGAAATTACGAATTTTATAATTAGAAACATGAGAATTACATTTTAATATTTTTACTTTATATTCGACGGGAATTTTATGTTTAAAAAGTTTTTGTGCTCAAACTTTATATCTTTCGAGCTCAAAAGATTCAGATTACTATTTCAGATATGTGTGTCTGAGTTGTTTAATGCCTTCATCGTCTACCGTCTCTGCCACGTGGGATTTCTTGTCAAATCTTTATTAGACTTGGCCCCCATGCCCCCCTCCCATGACCCCCTCTCCCTCCCCCAATGTCCTTTATATCGTAGCCGAGCCGATCGGCACTTCTCGATCAAATCGTTCGATTATATAAGTTTTTCCCCTCATAAGAGGGGATAAAATATTGTTGACTCCTCTTATTGGATTTGAGGGGTTCGCGAATCTCGCATCGGTATTCCCCTCTTCGCTTCTCGACTCTTCCGAATTATTACAATTAATTCGTATTACCGATCACTGGATAACACCTTGAATACCAATGAGTATTTCAGGCGTCCTCTTTCTTCCTCGGCATTTCACCGAATCCCTCCTTCATTATCTGCTTAATCAAAGTCTACGTGTCATATCGTTATTTTACAATACAACCGTATTATTCAATTTTCATAAATTGTTTATAAATAGAAATAAATGACAAATCAGTTTGTTCGGCTTCAGATAAAACTTATTAAGGAAAAAGGAGATCGCTTATTTATACTAGTTTTATAGCATTGAAAATTAAATTTTTGGTTTCGTACAAAGTTTTAGATTTTTAAATCTGTTTTTTAAAGAATGAATCGGAAATTGGATTATATCTTCTGAAACTTGAGAATCAAAATCAATAGAACTTTTCTTCTTTTTCTTCTTCTTTTTTTTTTTTTTTTTTTTTTTTTAAACAGAATTTCGAGTTCATTCATTATTGAAAAGAAAAAGGAATTTAATTTACAATTTTCTACATTTGTGTTAAATTATTATTTCTTAATTACATTCCCATAAATTTAGTCACAAAATCGACAGTACAATCGACAATCGACACAGTATCGAAAATAACGTTTGACTTTATTATCGATAAAAATATTACGTATAATATATTGTTATGGTCTCGGTGACAATTACAGCTTATTTTTGAACGTCTGTGATTATGTACTCAACCGCTGTAAAAGTACATTAATCGAAAAATTCCTGCAGTTATTAAAGATCGAAGTGGCATAAGGTGAATACTTAATTCAATTAAACTGCGTATACGAATAAAATAAATTTTGAAAATTTTATTGAACCATTAAAAAAGATTTTGTCTAAAGCAGAAGTCAGTTATATTAACACATATATTGTTTAATACGTTAAATAAATGCAGCTAATAAATATAGATTTACCTTTGCTGCATTGTAAGCGAAAAATAAATAATTCTGTTAAAATAACAATGTGTTTGTAAAGGCGTAAGCGGAAATAACATTTCTGAAAATAATTCACCATTTAATGAGCAAAAATAAAAATATATTTCATTCGTGAAGTTACGTTGAAAGTGCGGTGCTAGTGAAAAATTTGCCTATTACATGCGTTTAATAGTCATAAGCGAATATAAACATTTGGAACACGTAAGTGAAAATTTAAAAATAGGGTTAACCACTGGACGTATGATGAAACGAAGCAATGTTTTGTCGACGAAATAAACGCGGACGTTAGCTGTACATCCTTTAAATAAGATAAAAAGTCAGGTATTTTTGTCGCCGTAAATAAATTAAATGAGACAGAAAGTAGGTAACTCTTGACGGAAAAGAGGAATTAGCCCGGAGAGAGAAAATAATTGGAAAACGGAGGCACGACCCGAGTCCGTTTATCGAAAAAGAAAAAAAATAACAATCGGAAGTTTGGTATCGACAAGCAATTGTGGACAGCGGCGGAGTTATCAGTTCCAATGTACTACAATAAGCGCGACTTATTAATTTACCAAGAACAATTTGATATAAAAACTCTGCTACTGTTATCGAACAATCCGTTTAATGAAGATGAACCAGTTCTAAACAACCCCTATAATTAGCAACTCCTCTATCATTTCAGATTATGTTCCCCTCCTCATTTTTATATACTTTTAAATTTCGTACTTTATATGTATACGTTTTTTCTTTTCTTATTCTTTTAATGCTCAATTTAAACTAGGCCTCATCATTCCTTATACTACTACTACTACTACTACTACTACTACTACTACTACTACTACTACTACTACTAATAATAATAATAATAATAACAACAACAACAATAACAACAACAACAAAAATAATAATAATAGTACCGTGAAAAAAGATGGATCTAACAGTTAATTAGGAAATTCCATGAATTTATATTCCCTGATTATAGTAATCAAGGCCTTCTAAATTATTTTCAAGGAAAGTTAATAATGCATAAGCTAATAATAGCACATACCATCTAATTCCTTCAATGTATGAGAGATTAAAAAAAAAAAAGAAAGAAAGAAAAACAAGAAAGAATGATATATTTATAATCATGTGAAAAATATAAAAAAAATTACATGTGGCGACTCGTACTCCATTTTAATCATAGTTTAAATTGAAAATCCAGTAACTGATTTTATGTAAATTTAAGAATTATTTATAAGTTACAAATGTAAATTTTTATATGTTTATTACTATGTAAATTTCTTTACGAGTATTTAAAACCTTGTAGTGAGTAAGTCAATATTCTTTGTAATTATTTTTGCAATAAAATAAAAATCCAAGGAATTCTCGCATAAATTAGGAAACATAATTAATTTTATGAATAAAATTTAAGAAAATCTTGTTGAAATGCGAAATGTACGAAAACGTTTCAATTGCCACACTAGATAAGGAGTCGAGATTATAAAAGAAAAAGTTATTAAAACTTACGTATCTCGATGCATGTATTATGCATTAAATTAGTATTATCGATTAAAGGTTTAATAGTGAGTGAGCGAGAGAGAGAGAGAGAGAGAGAGAGAGGGTGGGAGAGAGAGAATAAGGGAGGGAGGGGGGAGGGGAGTGGGATAAAGAAAGAACCGAAGTTCCATTTAATAATGAGGCGAAAGAAATTTTAGTAATAGAACGTTGAACAGGTTGATTAATTAAAACTCGTATGTAAGGGATGTAAAGAGATTTATCGATTTTATCGTTTATCTATTCAATGGAATCTCTAATTTATACCTCGAGCATTAGCTGATACTTGTAGTGTCTATTTTCTACGTCCGCGTACGAGTACATTCGCGATCCGCCACCCTCATTCTATCGTACTTTTCCATCCCCGAGCCGGCTGCACTTCCTTTTTTAATGAGCTGTCCTCGTAATTAATATTAGCCAAATTATAAGTTTTAATAAATATTATTCCAGCGTGAAAATTATACGCGCGAAAAGTCATTTGTATGAAAACTATTTTCATTAAAACAAGCTCGGCCCGCGCAGATCGTATAATGCCGGAAATATCCTTAGGCTACCTTATCCGAATAAACTTTATAAATTAAGTAATTTGAATACAGGCTTGTTTTTACGTCCTTCCAATATTCCGCTCGACTAAATATTTGTCTAGTTTACAAAGAATCCCTTCCTCTTCGCGCCTAATTCGAATTACAAATATTTAAAAAGTCACCTTGCAGTATACGTATCTGCGAAGTTCACCGATTCACAGGTACATACATATTTTTGTTATTTTTCAATAATTAACGAATGCTTCTAAATGATCTACAAATACGGCCTGAAAGAAAATATCGAAAATAGTTATCGAAACTATTCGTAGTTAATTGATCGACTTGTAAATTGTAAAAACTTGTAAAAACCATAAAAATAAAGTCTAATGACTTGCAGTGCATCGATACAAGCTCAGAAACATAATAGACAGTGAGGAGGGGGAGGCGGATGGGTCGGGAATTTTCCCCGGGAGCATGAGAAAGCCTCGCAGCGAGTGTCGGAGAAGATAAGCTACACGGGATGGCTGTACGGTAGAGGGACGAAGGGGGCGTCGGGATCGGGAGCGAGATCAGCACCAATGACGTCAGAGCGCGCTTGTATCAGCGGAAGCTCGTCGGCGATGCTCAGGAACATTAGTCTACGTGAATCCAGGTCTGGCTTTTTCCCCTCTAAAGTCCCCTCCACTTCCTCGGTGCGGGAAGGAGATTCGCCCGGCCATCATAGGCGGCCAATTCAGGGCTCACTCGAGCGAGTCTCCCATTATCCTTTCTTCACTTAGGGGACTCTCTCGAGGATCTGCAACCTATTCTTGGAGGACTCGTCGACGTGCTTCCTATCGAACCTACTCCTTGCTCGCTTCTCCTTTTTTTTTTTTTTTTGTTATATTAAATAATTAGTTCTTCAGTGATGGAACCTCGCTAAAGAAGCCCAACTTCTTCTTCACTGAATTATTATTATTAAAATAATTCTTTACCTTTCAAAACTTTGCTTTTCACTAGACTCGACCGTAAGTACTCTTTTTTTTTTTTTTTTTTTCTATAATTATCTATCGGTAATAATATTGTTATATGCATTATATTCATAAAGCTTTATACAATAAACATTATTTACGTAATGAAGAACGAATTCTTAATGTTTCTTTTTTCTCTTAAAATTCTTTCCACCTAATAAATATTCTTATAAATATATGTATACATATAGTGCCATTGTCCTTTAATTCTAAATATTTTTTAATAAATATATCCAATTTAAGAGCAGTGATATAAGTAATTCATTTTAAAATACTAAAAGAATATAATCAACCTGGAATTATCCGTTTTACCAAGAAAAGAATATAAATATCATAACGTTTATCACATAAGTGGCTATTTATTTACACAGATTCCTAAGTAATATAATTATTATTAACATTTTCTCTAAATTATTGATATAGTACATGAATTAAATTGATTTTTCCATCAACTTGCGATCATTTTTAATTTCTGAAATGCTTGATCCCTGCATTGATTCTCCGTGATTAATAGGCATTGTTACATGTCCAATTCATACATAGTCATGCATAACTTTGAAATCTGGATAATTATGAATTAATATGCAGTAATTCCCCTCGATTAATTTCCATAATTATACACAGTGATAACCTTATAAAATTTAAGATGTACGTGAGCATTGTATGTCATTTATGCGATAAAGGGATAATTTTATATTATTTCTAGAGATAAGTGTTAAATAACTTTATATAATTTATGCTAAAATACTGTAAATAGCTTTAAATATTCGATAATTGTACAGATAAACTTTTAAGATAATGAAACATAATTCATATAGTTATGCACATGACATGCAAGTGTATTCTTTAAATGATTCAATTAGAATTTTGTTTTTAATATGAAAGTGAAATAATAAGAAGAAAATAAAATGCACTCCAATCGATTAATATTCAAAAGAATTAAAGAAGATGAAAGTAAGGTAATTAATTACTCTAAGGAGTTAATCTTTAGCAATCCAAAATCTAAAGATCAGAGTTAGAGTACCTGGATCATTCGGAAATACAGACATTCTTACGACTAATATGACTTACACGGATTAGTAATTAGATCTGGGACGTGGCTTTATTACTCCCCCTCCCACTCACCCCAATTATCGGGAGTAAATATTTTCGTACTCGTTGTTATTATCCTTCGATCGAAGCATCAAAACGTCTTACATCCTTACGTGACGTGACCATTAACATTACATCGATAAATTTTCATTTAATCGAATTTTAATCCAAATTTTGAAACACTCTCGACTATATTTTTCCCTTTATAAGCTTCCTAGTAATTGCTTTTTCGAATTAGCACTCACAATATTTGTCCAGAAAGCACAATATTTGTGTAGGATCGCCGTTCGAATTGTCTTCTTATATCTAATGAGAATTCTATTACGTTCACAAACAAAAGAGGAGGAGGCGGAGGAGTTTTTCCAATAAAAATTATTTATAATTAATGCCCAATACGAATAATGTCTGCGTTGCAATGGCATTTTGACACCCAGACCTTGGCTCCCTAACGCGACCGCCCTCCCCCCTTCCAAACATCCGCCTTGGTATACGTAAGCCGCTCCACACTTGAATGGGCTTCAGTCTTTTCAGCCGCAACCTTATATCCCGATGACTATCTGCATTTACGAGACTTGCGTTTAAGCTAATCGCGTGCCAAGCTCGAGTTTCGTCTTCAAAAGCTGCTCGACGATGTTCGTTATCCACCCACATGTACACGCTCACACCGAGCGGCAATAATATTATTTACTGTCGCCTACCGTTCAAATGATCCTCCACTTTTGTGGACAACAACAACAACAACAACAACAACAACAACAACAACAACAACAACAACAACAACAACAACAACAACAACAACAACAACAACAACAACAACAACAACAACAACAACAATAACAACAACAAAAACAATAACTACAACAACAAGAACAACAACAACAACAAAAACAACAAAAACAACAACAACAAGCCTGATTCTTTTGTTTTTTATATGTAATTTAAGTTTGGACGAAATCGTTTTGATTCGAATGCAATATTCCTTTCATGAATTACTATTAAAATAAAAATTATCTTCATTCTTGTAAATAAAAATGATTAATATTTCCTTTTTTCTAAAACTCTAAAATGAGTCTAAATTGTTAATAATCGTAGCCGAGTTAAATTTAAAACTTTAAAAACTTCGCTCGACTATAGTAGTATAATAAGCAATTTTATCGAAATATATGCAAGTTTTAAAGACTTTAGTGACTATCTAGATTTTCATTGTCAGTTATCACATATTCAATTTGGAGCAGATTTTACATTAGGTTCTAAAAAGTTATAATCTTACTGAAAACATTTCCATTTAAAAATTATAGTTCCAAACAAAATAGTTTCTTTTAATCATAATATTTTCATATCATAAAATTGTTGAAATATTTATATATGATCCTTTAAATAATTACTATATTATGTGGTGAATTTTCAAATTTTTATAAAATATTTTAACTACAGAATGTTTTAATAAATGAAATCAATTGGAAATAATATTTTTTAAAATACTTTTATTCTTTATTATGGCAATTATTAATGTAATTGACAGTAAACAAATAAAATTAATGAACGGAACTTAAATATATAATTTACAAATGTGAAAATAATAATTATAATTGATATGATACACATATATTGTTTTAATACATTGACTTTCGAAAGTAGAAGCTTAAATAGTAATAAAAGTTAGTATATAATTAATTAATCGATGAACTTGAGTAATTACTGACGAATTAATTATAAAATAATTGATTTGATTTATTATATTTCGTGATAATATAGAATTAACTATAAAATTCCATTGGCAATTTATATCGATCAATCAATGATTCAATAACATATATGAGTTTAGAAGATATACTCGATTTATAAGTTATGATCCGGAAAATTATGAAATTGCTTCCTCTGTTTCAGCCTTATAATTCTTTTTTACCGAACATGTCTATCTCGTTTCAAACGATATAATAATTCTTAGTTAGATCCGGAAAAGCTCCTCAATTTTACTTTATCTCTACCCTTTGTCTTTATCAATTTCAGTACCTAATCAATTTATATTATTTAGACTTAAACTAGTACAATTAACTATTTATTTTACATTAATTTGTGATCAGTAATTAATTTTCACTTAGAAAGAGGCTCTAATGGGAAAAAGATCATAAAAAAAATATCAGCACCAACTATATTTTATAAATATTCTAAATAATTGGAAAATAATTGTATTATAAAGAGTATCAATACTTGAAAATTGTAATTAGGCTTTTAAAATGAGTGTAGTAAAACGATGTATTGATAAAATTAAAATCAATATAATCTACAGTTTAATCGCGACGTTGAAGATCACAATATTTTTATTATGTTGAAATAAATGCTTAAAAAGTTCGAACAAGTAGGATTCAGTATTTAAATTTTTATTAAAAACTACCAATTTCGGCTAATTTTATGAAACGTCCCATTCTGTATACATCGACATGTATATATATATATATATATATGAGGGAAAGTACAATAATAAAAGGTTTATTGTATTATTTACAACGACGTGCTCGGATGTTCTGTAGCGTATAAACGTCAATTCATGTATTTCTATTGATCCAGGCTCAATTTCGAATTGCATGCTCGTAAATAGTTTTAATGGACTAATTCTTTTAATCGTTCAAGTACACATCGTCGTTGTTCCGCACTACTTTCATAAAAAATAATCAAAGGCATATGTCTTATATTTTATAAATGCCGCACTGGCTACAATAATGCTTACGGCACTTGACGAAGTCGTGCTCTATACAAGTCCACTTTATCTGTTTATCTAGTCTAGATAATAGAGGTCAGCTCTTATGATTTGGAGCTAAATTACATATCTAAATAATCCTTGAATATGCATATTGAAACTTAAACCAGCTATTAAATATTCTGATTCGCTACTTTATACGGCAACGTTCCCTAAATTACCTTCGAATACATACTGATGCAATGACAAAAAGCGAGAAAAAATGGTCGGAAATCAAATATTACAACGTATTTGTGACGAATTTGTAATAAACGTTAAAATAATAGAGCATTGTTGAGACAACAGAGAAAGAGAATACGTGTAGTACAAGTTTGAATATGCGATTCTATGGAACAAAAGAGTTTCTTTTCTTATAATTGCAATACATTTTTTGTAGTTCGTAAAAGTATATTGACCAAATGAATCCATTTGTCTATATGTAATTAAGAAAAAAAAAAGAAGAAAAGAGAATAAAAATAAACCAATTAATGATGATATGAATAATAAAATTAATAATAATTATTTGTGCAAATATTCTATGTAACGTAACATTGAAATGAAGGTGAAGATTTTGAAGCTAAAATCCAAGGAAATACCATTGAATAAGGATATTTAATCAAAATGTCAATTTCTTTAATTGGATTGCGAAAAGTTTTCAAGATTTCAAGAGAAGGTGTATTTAAAATTTCATAATTGAACTGTTTTTTCGTCTTCCTTATTTTCTAATTTCAAATACGAATCATTCCTGTCTCGAGTATAACGTTATATTTCCAAATTAAACTAACCGAATAGTGATTTTAATATCCTTATAATTATCGAATAAAATTTCGAAGGCTATTTTTCACGAACGCGCGTACATTATTTAAACAACAATAATATTTTCCATTTCACACTATTCCAATATCTTTTCTGATATATTATATATTTTTCTTTTATCATCATCGATATAATAATCAAAACAATGAATTTTTTTTTTTTTTAATTTAATCTGTTACTTTAATGTACTTCAACTTGTGTTTCATTTAACATCATCCTAACAAATTTCTATATAATTAACAAAATCGAAAAGCTTTAAATTTGGAAATGAGTTGGATTCTTTAAATAACAAGACTTTATTTACTTTTTTTATTCTGATAAATTGTTATACATATTGCCAATGCACATTCTATAGTCTATATTATTATAGTATTAATTCTACAATAATAGTATTAATTACATTTACATTCGTTCAATTACGACATATTAATTTGATATATTAAGTACGTCTATTACTATATCATTCTATAGCATTAATTATATTGTAGCTCTCTAAATATTTGAAATAAATTTGGTCGTGCGTTGTTACCACTTTCGTTTATATACTCTCTATTCGGATAAAGAGTTAACGTTAATGAAAACTCAATCAGTTACATTGTTTTAAAAAAGTATCGCTTACGATCAATCTCATTTATCATGGAAAATGTATTCGTTCAAAAATTAAATATTTAAACTGTTTTCTATATAAATTAATCTAAGTTATCACTCCACAGTACTTTACTACATGATTTATTACATGATTTTTATTTAAACTTGATTTTTAAATAATTAAATTTCCGAAGGGAACGTAATAATTATAAATAATTAACGTTTTCTTGAAACTTTAATTTATTTTACATTCAATATAATATCTAGTCAATGACAATTCGCTTGTCACGCTTGTCAAAACAAATAACCTACATTTTAAAAACATCATTGTACAATGATTAACAATAACTGACAAGCGAATACTTTAATTTCCGATATTATTTTAGTCCTTATTATCAATACTTATATCGGCAAGATGAATCAAAAGGCTTTATTATAACTAATTTGGGCATCTGCGTTATAATATTAAGCTTTTTAGGGGGGCGAACAACGAGGATATAATTTATATAATAACGAGACATATAATATAATATATTTATTATGTATTGAAAATACATAATTTTAGTTTTTTAAATATTTGACTAACCTGTGTGAAGAAATAATAGTAAACCTTCATGCCGCGATCGGCGAACAGTTCCGCAAATTTTATTGATGGGCAGATGAAGAAATAATCACCGACAATATCGGTTATCATTCTTTGATACATGAATTCATCATTCGTGTTCTCCCATTCGGTGTACTGAAACATAATTGACAAATATTTCATAAATTATCATTCCCATGAATTCGAGATCAAGCCATAATAATATAATTATAATGTTATAGTATGACGTATGAGGAAACTTTTTAAAAATCATCGCGACTTCGTAATATATATATATATATATAAAATTATAATTTTATTCTCAAGTATTGGAACTTAACACTCGACATATTGGATATAATGAAATAGTCTTTGTGCTTTTCTCACCTGTAAGGGAAACGAAATATGTATAAAATTTATCTATTCACATGAGCTGACATCTCGACTTGCTACTCAATATTACAAAATTCTTCAAAGTCGGGAATGTACAAGACATTTTTTTCGTTCACGAATAAAGAATATTTCCGTTTTATAATAAGAACACGTTTCACTGTGGGCTACAGCAGCAGCAGCAGCGGCGGCCTTAATACTACAAAAGATGAAATAAAGCAAACAAAAGCAATTGCGCGCGCGCGCGCACACACACACACACACACAGATGTACAAGTATGCGCGTCACTTTAAAGAAGAATAAAAGTTTTATACGTTAAGTAAATATCTGTTTTTAAATGTTCGACATCCTTTAAAGTTGTTCTACGTTCAGGTCCACCGTATTCATCGTATTATATGTTTATATATGCGCACCCATACAGAGAGGCAGCCATCATTTATAAGAAACAATGCAAACGCTTTAATTTATAAGAATTTCTACAATTTTGATTAAGAAACCAGCTCCTTTTATTATATTGCATGTTACGTACCGAGCGTGATAATTAAAATAACGACAATTTCAATCAATTGAATAATGAATTATTATTAAAATTTATATTTCGTTTACGAGAAAATTTCAAATCTATTCGAAAACTCGTTTGAACTTTTATGCGTAGATTAAAGGAAAAGTTATAAATGCATATTCTCTTTTAAGTTATAAAAATTGTTCTGGGGAAGCATTTTTTCCCCAACTTAATTCGCTCAAAGCAATTTTAAAATTCCATTACGCCAACGCCGATATGGGGATATGATTTTGAAATTTTTGATCAATATAAAATGAATTAAACAAAGTGGTAATAATTCCGATGCCGATATGACCATGTATCAAATGTCGGATATAAATGCTTAAGCGCAATTTGCTCAAGCTTATTAATTGTGTCACATGAATCAGAAGGGAAATATGAAATTTAACCGCATCATTTACTCAATTTAAAATGAAACTTTAGTTTAATTGGACTTAAAATTCGCCTCGGCTGAAATTAATTAGAAATTGATAAAGAGCCGAGGGATGATTAGAAGAGAAGGCATTTAAAATCCGGCGAATTCCACTGGTATATTTGGCTGTTGGTAAAGTGATAAAAGACGAGGAAATAAATCGATAAAAGCAGTATCACGTGCACCAAGGATATTCAGCTCCAACACACGTTTAATCTCATTTTTCCTTCTGGCTTTATAGTTTTATCAGGAGGTACGTTTTGTCGAAAGACTCCTCCTCCTCGATGTACGCGGCTTGAGTTCAAAGGTGAGCGCTTCGAAAGTAAGGGGTAAATAAGTCGGTGAGAGAGGGGTGGTGGTGGTGGTGGTTGGATGGGGGTGAAGACATGTACGGGGAAGAAAAAGAAGATTCAAGTTGCCGAGGGTCAATGACTAATCCATCCCTTTCGACAGCCCCCGTGATCCAGGGCCGCAACAACATAAACCAACCCCTTGAGGGGGTGCGAAGACGCCGCAATCAGCATTGGCAATTAATTCAATTCGTCGTAGGAAGAAGTAGCAATTCCTTACCGACATTTATCGATAATTGAAGAAACCAAGGAACCAAGAGCTCGCCGTCCCTCTTTACTCTCCTTACTATTTTTTTTCTACTAATACCTCTTAAGGCGCGCGTGTGCCTCTAATTTCTAAGATATCGATATTTTCACGCCTTACGGGAATACGTTTGAGTGTATAAGACCATAACGATTATCAAGAGGTCATGCTTGTATATTTTTTCCCCATAGCGTAGCCGGAGTTTCAGATAATGTATCTTTTTCCCTAAAAATACAAATATTAAAATTATTTACAGCTCTTTTTCCATTCGATAACAAAATTCTCTCGTTCCTTTTTTCTTATATCGGAATTATGCTTACACACTCATAACTACATTCGCTTCTGAAACTCCAAATTTCTTATTTTGCAATACTTTTTATATATTAGCGGAAAACACTTAGTTACGTGAATCCTTTTAAGTCGCTATTAATACAATTGTATTTTATAAAATATATTTAAATTGATTACCTACTGTAATTTCTCTATATTTTGTTACAATATTCTTTTATAAAATGTATCATATATTTATATTCGCATGGAAAAATAATTATGCGAACGCATTATGAGAATGTTTAAATACTTTTCTTTCGGTAGGTATTCGACTTCCAGATGCATTTGAGCCCTTACCCTATTAAAGATTTTTAAATGTAAGCTATTGATGCAGTTTTCCAAGAGTGCGAAATTCCAATTACAGAAAGATGCTCTTTATTATCTAATTTCCTTCCTTTTTTCTACCATTCTCAATCTTGTTTTTGCTACTCTGTCTGATCCTATCTTCTTCTCTTGATTTTCATTTATACATATATGCATGTATTAATTTTACTTTTTCAATGTATTTTTTTATCAACATTTCCTTTACTTTTTTCTTTAAATCCCACCTTAAGGACTTAGTACAGACATTATATAGATAGAAGAAATAGATAGATTTTAAAGACTAGAAGGCATTTCCTATGCTCCTAAGCCTCTAATTTATTTTTTAATACAGTTACCGAAATTTCG
This sequence comes from Ceratosolen fusciceps, assembly GCA_018883505.1. Taxonomy (NCBI): domain Eukaryota; kingdom Metazoa; phylum Arthropoda; class Insecta; order Hymenoptera; family Agaonidae; genus Ceratosolen; species Ceratosolen fusciceps. Next base: position 7,009,706 of record RCIC01000006.1, on the reverse strand, counting down.
AGGTTAATTAGAGCTTTCCTTGATACGCCAATAAATCTTGATGTTTAATTAGTCTCCTTCAATTATTTTACTTGTGAATTGACTTATGCAGTTATCCATTTTATCCATTATATCCATTACATATAATAAATTATCAAACGAAATTATTTTTAAAAATTTGAAAAATTAAAATAATAAACTCAGAATATAAATTCTATAAAATCCATTCGTGATTGTCTTATTCATCATACTCGACTGGCATAATCCATTATTCCGAGCTCTGGATAATTAAAGCAAAATTTATAAGATATAAATGCATCTATTTTTCTTAAAGCTCTAATATTTTAATTTTATCCTTTAGAATTTGTAAACAGCAAGGGATACGTTGCACGTTCTGATATAAAAGAAGCGTATTGAATATATAACTAAGAAAAGATGAATTGTTCAAACAGATAAAACGTTAATTTATTTCTTAGAATTGCATTTATTACGAAAAGGGATGGAAAGATTAGAAAAATTTTAAAATAGTTGAAAAAAAATGTCCCTGGAAAGTTTTTACTTTAAATATTTATTGTAGAAATTACAAAATTACACGAAGTCTAAATAAATAAATAGTTAAATACAATGTTGAATATAAAAATTAGTTTGTTTTGCGAATGTTATTTTAATTCACTATTTCAGGATCACAAATAGCCCGTTAATTACAGAATTTAAATGAAATTCTTTTTATTTATATATTTTTATACGTCCGAACTAATTAAAACTTTAATTAGTCTTTCGCAATTCGTAACATAAGCAATTATTTTATTTTATTTGATTAGAATATTTCTTTTAATATCAAGGGAAAAAGTGATGCTATGGCAGAAATTTTATATCCTAACCTCTCTTACAACTCAAACAATAATTTAAAAAGTAAGAATAAAAAATTTTATTGTAATTAAATTTTGAATGTATATTTTTTTATATTCTCTTAAAGATAAATTACTATTTCAATAAATTCAATACGGGCCTTATAATTTTTAATAAAATAAATATTCGCAATGTCTTAATTCTCATTCAAGAAATTTCATACTTCGTTACTTTGTACACAATGTTATGCATTTCATTAAACGACCGTTTGTTGCAAATAAAAACGTAAAATTACTTTCATTCTTATTTTTGTGCTATTGAAATTTGTTCAGATAGTAAGATCTTTTACGATATTTCATCGAGTAATGAAAAATAGTATAAAACTTGATTTTCGTTTTCGGAAAGGACCGCACGATTAAGGTGCATTTAGGCGTGGGGTGAAGGGAGATATTCCATACTTGTTGATGTTGTCCGCTGTAAGTGATGGGGAAGATGTCGAGCGATCGTAGGGGAGTGAGAGAGTGAGAGAGAGAGAGAGAGAGAGATAGTTCTATGTCTCATTTTCTATTCAGCAGTCGAGCAATGCCCGCACATGCCCGAGAGTCAACTGATTTTGCCGTGCGATCGGGACATTATCATCAAGAGGGTGCGAGAGAGAGAGAGAGAGAGAGAGAGAGAGAGAGAGAGACGAAAGTTTAAGAACAAACTTTGGATCTCGTCCGAGGAAGTAATTTTCATTGAGACTCTGCTCGTCAGCTCTAAAATCTCGGTAACGGTATATATATATACATTGTGAATCGCTCGCTCTCTCTCTCTCTCTCTCTCTCTGACTGCATTTCTTTGTTTAAGGAGCTCGAGTGCACTAGTCCAGCTGATGCGGGCGTTTGTTTGGGTCCTTCCAACTCGTTCGTATAATAAAAGGACTTTGGAGACAGTCACCTCCCCCCCTCCCTCTTCCCATCCCACGAGTCCTTATTCGTCTATCGAATAATTATCGCCTTTTTAATTACGGTTCCGGTCGTGTAACTTTGACTTACTTCGTAAAACGTCGTTGTGCTTTTGTCCATTATTCCTATTTTGCTTAATCCCGTTTGATCGAATCGATTGAGAGGAAAGAGGCCCGATCCATCTCGACTTCCGGCCTTTTCCACCCTGAACTTTATCCAGAAAAGACTTGCAGGACTTCATATGATATTATCTAATGCCAACAATTTTCTCGTTAAATACTATTTTTTATCAGTGTTGAGTTTTCCATAACTGTTACGATTACGGTATGCCTCAAGCAACAAGTTTTTATAGAACTTGAAGATATAAAAATGGTTTACATATAACGTCATCGATCGTTGTTCAGACAAAGAAAATTGTGCAATCCATAGAGAAAAAACTGTTTTGCTTTATATTATACGAAATACGTGAATTAAACCGGTTTTTTTAAAAACAGTAAGAGTCGAGTGTTCATTATTTCAGATAATTTTCATGAATTTCGGACAACCCGAAGCTTATATATAATGTCATCTCTTGTGAAGCGAAGTTTATTGTAAAAAAAAATTTTATTTTATATATCTAAGTGCGCTTTCGTTATTTCTTACGTATTTCTTGCTTACGTACTGAGTACACAGTTATATTTATAGTAATTTTTTCCAAAATCTTTTCCATATTCGCGTACACGCTGTGAGTTTAGTGAGAATGGACTTGAGTCCCAGTATTCTCGGTCCGATAATTCTCGGACGCGATCCCAGAGACTTCCGAAGCAAGTACGACAGTTTCGGGTAATTGCGCTTAGAGCGATTCCCTATGACAAGCACGAGTCACGACTTTGGTACTCGGCCCTAGTGAAAAGTTCGGAAGGATTTTTTCGTCGCTTTGACGTCCCATTGGGCCAATCTTACCTATACTCATCGCGCATAACCTACACTGGCCATTGCAGTCCATCCCAAGTTTTTTATTCGCAAACTAGTTTCTACTTAGACTGGCGATTCTGCAAATTAGCGCACCTAAGCTGTACTCCTCTTCAAGCACAAGCAATCAACGTCATGCTTATTGCTGCCGACGTCAGGTTAACAAAATGCAGCCCCATTTGAGATAAAGGAAATAGGATCAATAAGCTTCTACGTCAATGAGGACGTCGAATGGGCTTCAGTGGCTGGGAATTGCTCGATCTCAGAAGGAAGCGGTGCCAAGGGATCCGAAATATTGTTATCGCTGCAGCAATCGACGGAAGCCTAAGAGTAAAATAAGTACTTTTAAATCAGACCGATGAAAGGGTGAGAATCACAAGGAGTTGAATGTACTGATATAAATAAGTCCTTTAAGAGTTAAACGAATTTCACCCTCGGCGGAATATTATTCCGCTCTGTCTTTGAGCGAACTGAACGAAGTATAGGACAATTGACTTCAATAGAGAAGTCACTTTCGTGGCACTCGTCTAGGAAACTTGGCTCGCCGTGTTCGAGCGGCTTCTCGAAAAACTCACGGAAGTCGGAAAAGCTCGGATATATTTCAACACTTTCGCAGTGAAGGAGGCCTGGCTAATCTACCCTTGTGTACCGGCAACTAACTTACTTTCCCGAAAGTACATTAGCCCCGGATCCCGATTCCGGCGATGCCGGGCACGTGAATATGCCAAAAGTACCGACACTCTCATTAGATCCATTAAAAAGTTATTGAAACGTTTCGTGCCGGTTTTTGTTTTCTTTTCTTTTCTTTTGTTTTTTTTTTTATTTTAACGAAGTTAGAAATTTACAAAAAAAATAAAAAAAAATGGAGCCGAGCACTCGTACGGATCAGGAGGATAAGAAACGGCGGAGCGCACCTCACCGTAAAGCTTGTACAACGGAGTCGTTGAGGGATAGAGGGTAATGGAAGGGCCGAGAAGGGAGTATAGAACGAAACTCATTGAAAGCAGCGAATACGAATAGGTAACGGAAACGGAAACGGGGAGAATTACTTGGGCGCAGCCCCTCGACTGACGTGAATCCAGGTCCAGCTCGGGTAGGAGGAGAGGGACTTGACCATGGATAGATGCAAGGAGAGAAGATGTCGATAACGGGTGAGTAGGCATTGCCGCACTGGCGACTCGGGTCATCCCGAGAGAACCAAGATGGAAAGACAGTTTGACTGTTGATTTCAGATTCCGCTTCTCGATTTCAACTTAATGCAATTTTCTCGCCAACGAGTACCCGATAAATCTTTCCTCCCTTTCAGAAAACTCCGAAATTCCTTCTGCGCGAAACAGTTACTGAGTTTTTCATTTCCTATCCTTTGCGCCCATACGCTTTTAGGCGAAAAGCATCGGCTCCATCGGCTCCATCGGCTCCATCGGCTCCATCGGCTTCATCGGCTCCACTCACCAGAAGTCTGCATATTTTTACAAAATCGAGAAAAGGGCAGGTCGCAAAAGAACCGGTGCCCTTTGCCCTTTCATTCGCACGAACTTAATTATTTATTTATTTATTTCTTTTTATTTCTCAGGCGGCGTCTGAAGAAATAACGTATTTCGCTCTCGCGCTCTCTCTCTCTCTCGAAGCGAAAGTATAACGAACGCCATAGGCGTCCGGAGGCAGGCCAGGATATAACGAAAGCATCCTATTCTCACGAGTTATTCCCTCTTTCTCCGGAATTTCATTGGGAGGGAAGGGCGTAACGGTATTCCTGCGAATTTTCGGAAAGCAGCCGCGATAGTTTACATTGTTGCCGACGGAGTTCAAAAAGCTCTCGGATACTCGCTCAACTTGGCGTTAACCTCGTTCTTATTTTAACGTCTGCCTTCAATTTCGTATTAGCGAGCTAGAAAATTTTATTAATTACAACGGCTACCTTGACACGAGAACATAAAATTTCGACAATCGGCACGAGAGCTATTTAATTACAGATACCGATACAATTCAATCAGGCATTGCTGGAACTGACACGGTTTTACTCTCAACATCCCAAGCGCGTTAATTCGTAATTAACGACAGACTTATTTAGTTTTTAAACTCTTGATACAATTTGAAAATCTTCTCCTTCGAATGGAGATGCGTCATTTAGATTGATCAATTAAGATCAATTTCATATCATTGATTCGTTCGTATCATACGCAATTGGATTATATTTTATTTATTTTTCTGCTTTCCTAATAAGGATTTTATTTTAAATCGCATAAGCTTCTAATTATTTAAACGGCTTTATAACGCGCGCGCGCGCGCACACGCGCACACAAACATAACCTTGCTTTAAAAAAAAAGACGTCGTTTTCGTCAAACGCTCTTAGCATTTGTTTATACGAGTGAAGGAAAGAAAGATCTATGTGAAGGCAGTCGTAGCACTTGGGTACCTTAAAAAGTTCCAATTTAAAAAGACTATAGATGTGCTGAACGACGAAGCAAAGTAATTAATTTAAAGCTTTTAATTTATTTCTGTTTGAGTAAAAGTAAATTCTGAATATTACATGTGAGACGAGTAAAAAGTCATAGACACACGCGCATACACGGAGGCATTCACGCGCGTTTATATCTATATATATATATATATATATGGGTCAAGTCGCCAGAACGTTATTCTAGTTAGAAATATACGTAAATTAGAAAGTTGCGAATAATTTCGTAGGCAATTACTTTCACCCTATTTTCTTTGATGCCTGCCGGCAGTGTCCGTGTGTATTTCTTTTGTTTCCGCACACTTCCCTTTCAACCTGCGTTTTTTGTCTTTTGACGCTCTTATTATTCTTTTTGAACTAGTGCCATTTCGTTTTTGCTAAAGAGATTTTTCCCCCCCTATTTTTAGAATATAGAGATTTTTTCCTGTCTGAATAAATTAGTAGGCTATTGTTCACCAGACTTTTTGTCAACTTACCTCCTTACACTTACCCGCTTACATTTACGTTGGCCGATTTCTGAAGCATTTCGAAATCACAAATACTACAGGCGACTTAACAATTTAAAGATTTTTTAACGGGATTATATATTTTGTAGTTCTTAATTGTATGAATATTTGATAATTATCGGGTGTTAAAAATACAACAAACATGAATCAAGCTACGAGAGCTACGAGATTCATTTATATGTACTTAATGGAATCAATGTTATGCTATCATTAGTTACACTATGCTGATAATGAATCGAAATTGATTCGCGAAACGAATTCTGAATGCCACAAATTACGGTATCGATGCAATGCAACTGAACAATGATAATTTTGTTTATACTCAAGATCTGAAATGTGCAGTATTAGCGCTAAATGTATAGATACACCAAAAACCGATACGTACGTACAATAAATTCGGTTTACGTACAGATCATAATAAAGTATCATTTAAAAATTATAGAAAACATCATCTACTTCCCTTTCTTTACACAACTTTAATAATTTACCATTAGCTATACTGCTTCATTAGTTTAGTATTTAGAAAACGTTAAATGTAAACTGACAGTGTCGTGATATTGATAAAAAACTTTTGTAATTTGCATTTAATTACTTAATACTAGAAAATAAATATACATTATGGAATGGGATGTTAAATTTTTAAATCTCCAGGTCCGTATAATGTTTAGTATCAGCGATTGCTTAATAAATAAATTGCATGTAAAAAAAAAAAAATTGATAATGCGGTATATGATAAAATAATCGGATAACTTAATCCGAAGTTGTAAAGTGAACGAAGATTCGAAAACGAAGATGTAAAGTGAACAATTTGGAAGCTTCGGTCCCTCCGTCACTCGGCAAATATCCATATTGAATGCCCATTTAATATTTAGCCAGAGGCTATATACTAACGATTTTCTAACGCTAATACCTTCGTACGTGTAATCGAATAATGATCTTGCATTAGCCATTTTTTTTTGCAGACCCCCAATTTTTCTTCTTCCACTGTACAAAAAAAAAACAACAGTTTCATCAATGATCCATAGAGATTTTGTTTTCCGCCTTTCGGTGCGATAAATGGATCATTTTATTCTCCTTCGACTGTTCTTAGTCATCGGATATCGGAGCTGTTCAGATCGACCAATACATACTTCATCCCTCGATCTTCCCGTCCCTCCCCCTCCCTCACTAGCCCAACCCTGCCGCCGATGACACGGTTTGCGTTGCGGAATCGCGGTCGGCGTATGCGGAGAGAATAACGCGAGAGGAAATCTTTCGGACTTGGCTGAGAATTCGAAATCGCAAGGCGCCGAGACAAAGACAAAAGAAATCCTCGCCGAAATCAGGTCAATGCAATGAATCGCTCGTAATGCTTCCGCCATTGGCTCTCGATCGGTTCACGGTCAAACGCATGCGCATGTGCATATACACTGGCCACTTATATCCTTCCCAAACAAGCTTTTTCTCAAATATTTTTAATATAATTATGCTACAAATGTAAATAATTATAATCTAATGAGAAATGTGCTGGTTTAAATAGAATGTACGAAACCGAAAGTATAATTTTATTATAACTAATTTTATAACTTACTTTCACTGACATTGAAAGAAAATTTAATATTAAATGTAGGATATATATATATGTATAAATAATGTGGGCGTTTTTAGATTATACCTGAAAGGCTATTGCTTCTCTCTCGATGCTCGACATGTTTTTAAATATCGTATTGATAATTTGGAGAAATTTGGAACGATCCAATGAACTTGGATTGTCTTTGTCGAAATAGTCAATGAAGTCATAGAGAATGAAATACGTTCCTGTAACAGAAAAAAAAATCAATTATTTCGTATTGCAAACTAATGCAATGTTTCTTATTTATTTATTAGAAAGATATGTAACCGGATGAATGAGAGTACGGTATTGTTTTTACTTTATATTATTTCAGCGAAGAATTAAATTTTTTCTTCTAACTTTGTGTTCGGGTAAATTTCAATTTCTAAAGCAGATTTAAATTTAACAAAGAATAAGTTCAGAATCTATTATTGTTGTTGTCTGAAATAACTTTCACGAGGAAGATTTTATTGTGCTGACGTATTTTTTCAAATATATATATATCAATAAGAAATGTTTTCATAAAAGTTATATATTCCAAATTTTATGTATTATAATGCGAGAAATCGAGTTAATGAATTATAAATAATTTGTTGTGCATATAAGCGAGTTTAATATTAATAAATTTTGATATTTTAAGATTATGCTGCGCTTCAGTGTGAATTTTTTATGTACAGTGAGTTGCTTTTGCAAACAAAATTTATATACATAATTAAAAAGTCTTTTAAAAATTTATGAATTTATATTAAATTATAAAGATTTTGTTTAAAAAATGTGGATCGACGGTCGCGTTAATTTCTTAGCGGTAGCCAAATTACTCAAATAAAAGATTTATTTTATTTTATTTTTATACATACTAATCATTTTCAATAAAAGACGCCTATCTCAATTAAGAGAATCTTGTAATATTAATTATCAACACTATATTCACGTATAATTATTATTGATAAAGATTTTTATAATATAAAATTTGGACGAAAGAGGTTTGAGCCTTAATGTTCATAATATTCAAATAATCATAAACATTTTATCCGACGATGGTTAATATTTCCTCATAAAAGTAAATTCAGTTGTATAAGTAACGAGATTTAAAAAAAATATGCTAAATTTTTTGAAATTTTGCAATAAACTTAGAAATAGTTATTTATTATGTACGTAACAAAGAAAAATTTTACATGAAATATTTAATAACCAAATTATACAATTATCATCTCGCACATCATTTGTCAATTCATTTTTAACGAAATAACTTTGTAAAAATATCTTTAAACAGCTTGTTTTTTATTGTAATAACATTTAATAACAAGCACATCGCCAAATGTAAATTCCTTACTTTGTTTTTAATCCACAGAAAATCAGTGAGGAAATTCTAGTTGAACCGTATTTATGTTGATATTGTCGGTTAGTTAATGACATAAAATTATAATAATAATTATATTTAAAAATAATGACGCATTTGGATAATGAGATTAAATTTTGTGCTTGTAAATTTAAAGGCAGAGTAATGATTGTTTAATATCTGGATTTAAAAGGGGGAATAAAGGATAGGAGATATCGCAGCTGTCGAACAAAATTTACAAATGTCGAACGAACATTGGCATAATAAACTCTTATCTAGAAAGCCGCTGTCTATTTTTGGCAATTTTTTAAACAACGCCGAAACTCTTAGGTTCTGTCGGCTCATTAGACTAAAAGGGAGGGAGGGAGGGATGCAAGATTATAGAGAACGAAAATGAGAGACTAATTATCATACGTCCGACCTCGCATTCGCACAGCTTTTATGAATATTTTTTCAAGTCGGAAGAATCAAGCGAATCGTATAACTTTATTCGATAATAAAAAGTACAATGGGGAAATCAAATATTTAAATTCCTTCTCCTGGAACGTAGGAAGCTCTTCTCTTAGTCTCTCCCCCTCACTCTCTCTCTCTCTCTCTCTCTCTCTCTTTTAATATGTGAAAGGGCGTAAATAAGAAGAGACAACAGAGGTACGGAATATTTTAGAAAATTCATATTAATCCCGTAGAGTCAGGCATTTGTTATTATTAATGATTTGCTTATTACGTTTTGTTAGGTCTCATTCAGTTGAAAAAGAAAAAAAAAACTAATACGATTATTACTAATACGAAAGGTGAATTTAATAGTGAAATTTTTTTATATTACAATGACAATTGTTTTATAATCTTTATATTTTTCTCAATATCTTAAATAAAAATCTTGATATGTAAGTGAGTTTCTTAATTTTTTAACAGCATAACTCCTACTTAATGCTGGGATCCTCTTAATGCTTGGATGGAGAATAAATATTTCACATTAGAAAATGACCATTATTTCACCCGCCATACTGAAAAATTCAATCTTCGAAAGCAATAAGTGTAAAATACATTGAAATTTATACGTATTTTCCGAGCTCTTCAGAGCCGCAGCTTCGGCTTTTCTATCGGGCACTGGTTTATGCACTGAAAATCAACACGTTATGCTTAAGCTACACACACGGGCTCGTTTTGCTTCGTGGAAAAATATTCCGAGCGTCCCTGACTCTGCACACACTCATAGTATTACTTATTAATAAAAAGAACGCTGGGTATTAAAAAAAAAAAAAAAAAAAAACAGTCATCTATGCGAATTTTACTTCGTATGATTTCAATGATCATTGCGACAAGTCACTTATAAATTATTTTGGCTCGATGCGTGCGTGCGTGCGTGCGCGCGCGCGTGAATTATTAATACATTGAATAGCGAAGGAGATTTAGAATAACAATGCGTCTACTTATCCGTTAGGCTAAATTGACCATTTCGTAGGGAATACGGCGTGAGGTTATTTACGTTATATATTGGTATTGCTATTGTTGGATCGAGTAGCGGCGGCCATGGAAATGAAATAGAATAATCTTGAGTATAATAAAGGGCGGGCCCCTGCCCAGAAATGATCGATCACCCCGAATTATGATAAGGCAGTGTTGACCCGCTCCCCTCCTATCCCCAAGGGTTTCCCCGGGCGATGGCCATGTAACTCGAGAGGGTTTTGAAGGTGTGACCGAGCGGGCGGACTCGAGCGGCCACTGTTCTGAGTTTAACTAATAGATTCGTTAGGATACTTGCAGCCGGTAATTCCGTCGGCTCGCAATCTAGCATTATGTGTAACTTAATTACCTTAATAATCCAGCGGCTCTGAATCGTGTCCCAGCACATGAAATATCCACCGAAAGCCTCTCTCTCTCTCTCTCTCTCTCTCTCTCTCTCTCACTCTCCTACAAATATATTGGACCGTTACTTCGATGGTAAAAAGGGACAGGCGATCCTACATGGCCTGGAGCGTCAATTGCGTTATTTGCGATAGATAACGAGTAACTTTTTCACCTCCTCCACTCGCGGCTATTAAGTTCCAAAGAAGAGTCACCGGGAATATCGAAACCGTCGCTCGTCACTTTCTTACAATAACTTGTCAAACTCTTGAATAATGACGAATAACGACGCCTTATGATAATAGCAAGATAAACGACTAAACGCTCGGTCCGCAGCTGCGCAGACCAACTCGAAAGTTTGCTGCTTCCACTCGAGATCCAGGACTATCTTAAGCAACCCGGTATTCCCGGAGTTCAGCCCTCTTCCTACGCTCCTTACCCACTAAGCCTACGAAATCCAAGTACTGGACCTCCAACATTCATTCAACTGGGTCAAACACAATTTTTACTAATATAGAAATCTATATCTCATCGAGCCCTAACATCCCCGATCTACCTCTCTCTTATTTTCCATTATTCTTTGAATTTTTAACTCTAGTGCCGGACTCACAACTTCCTGCCCACGCTTTAGAAATACGTAAAGTGGAAACTGCTCAAGTTTCACTTTTATGCATTTTCCGCATACTCACACATATTATTATTATTATTATTATTATTATTATTATTATTATTATTATTATTATTATTATTATTATTATTATTATTCAATAACCAGTCTCACTACATTTTACTATTTTTACTATTATTTTCCACAACGTCTGTTCATCCAGTCTTCGTCTACTCATTTCAGATCCTTATATTCATGTACGTATCACGAAATTCTGTTCCTTTCTGTCGCCGTATAATCACCTGGGGCACTCTTAAGCCCGAAAAATGTAGATTGTACTTCGCATCGCAAAAAAAAGTAATAAGTTCACGACATCATAAAATATATCTTGACATTTTTTTCGGACGAAAGTCGCCGAGGACGATCGATGTAAGGGCTTATGGAGCAGCGCGCACTACTCCCTCACCGACGCTAGCAAGTCCGGAAGTCCCTTGGGGGCAGGAGGGAGTCCGAGGGCTGAGGTCGGCACGCGCCACACGCGGCTCCCGAATGTTCGGAAGAAAGAGGTGGAGGGTGGTGGTGGAGGGGATGTGTAGAGGAGGGTGCGAAGAATGAAAAGCTCCCGAAGAAGATGCGAAAGGGAGGCGCGAGAAAAAAAAAGGTTTAATGTGAACGGCGTTGGTCTTTGGCTTTTTCCTCCTTTATCCTCTCTTCCCCTCCAGCCGAACCAAACCAATCGGGAATTCAAGTGAATTCGTAGTTTAAAAGCCGGCAAACGAATTTTATATCGATTTCAGCGGGAAAAATACGTCTATCGAGGACAATAAGGACGAAGGGATCATCCTTCCCGAGATCATCGATGACGATTTTCCCGAGCAGTGGTGCCAATTCGACCCCGACGAAGGCAAGGGGTGAATGAAACAAATAGATAAATTTTATGGAATGTGTGTGCCTGGGAGGGATTCGGCGTTCTGTACGGAATGATAAATTGGTTGGATAAAGAGGATAGAGCGAGAGAAGTGCCAGAGTCCGTAGTCAGATGGAGCTTATTACGCGAGCTTAGGTGCGCTTTTTCAAACGTAGGTATACGGTGGTCGGATGATAGGGGAGGGGGAGGAGGCGTAATGCAATGGTAAAAGAGTCGAACGGACGGAAGCGAAGGGAATCAGAAAAAGCGGAAGGCGAAATGGAATATGCCATGAGTGGTGATGATGATGGTGGTGGTGGTGGTGGTGGTGGTGGTAGATGGTAAGCAGACGAGTATGACCTCACCCGAGTACTTCCTCACCCCCTTGAAGCCCAACGCCTGCCACGGTCCGCCCCGAGGACTCACCCATCTCTATCGATTCAACACCAGCAACTTGTTGGCCCTCCTGATTCTCTCACCCTCCTTCCTTTACGCCCCCGCCGCCGCATCCACCATCTGTTCCTCCTTTGACTGCGTAGTAATTTTATTTAAATTCAAATTCTCCTTCTCTCTCTCTCTCTCTCTCTCTCTCTCTCTCTCTCACCGTTCCTCCTGATCTGTTCACATACGACAGACAGCCTCTTGGTACTTTTTTTTTTTTTTTTTTTTTTTTTTTTTTTAATAAAACCATGGGAATAAAGAATCTACTCTCCTTCGCAAATTCCAAATCAAGGATCTTTCCTGGAAAATAAAACGGAGCTAGGATTATCGATCGACCAAATTCCTTTTTACAATCATATTTGAAATCCCCTTCGCCTCTCCATCGGAAAGATTTCGATCACTTGGGATCACACGCTGTTTATTGACTCTCGTGCCAAGTGACGTCAGTCACCGACTCTGGAGCCTTAAATGTCTGATGTTGGTGTGCCGGAACGACACCCATACAGGCACGTAGACGGAGTAGCCGAGTTTTTCTCGACAGCTTTTCTTTCGGCTTTCCTCGCTCGAGGCGCACAACATTTACAGAGATACAAGTGACTTGCACTAGGAGGTCCAGAAAAGTTGAGCTGCGGACAATGAGCCAACGTTTTGCTCACTTTAACGAGCGTAGAATAGCGTCTGGCAGTAGTAGTTCTCCAAAGGAATAAAACCTCGGTGTACGTCGCTGACCCATTTTCCTCCCCCGCCCCCATCGCTCCCGTCCAACGTCTCAGACAATGCAAAAAGTCGAGCAGAAAAAATCCAAAGGGCAGATGAAAATAGATGAACGAGGAGGGGGAGCTTAGAATACGTCTAGCGAATGCATAATTCTCATTTAGAAGGGATAGCAGTTGGTAGTTGGTGTTTTTGTTTTTTTTTGCACGGGTCCAATTGGCATCGTACGTCGATTGGGCATTCAATTCGTTGCGTACGGGATGATCAAGGCAATTAAAAATGCTTTTAGTGCTTCTGCTAAAAATCATGGGAGGAGTGATTTACGCAGGCATTCAAAACTTGCGTATCGCGAGAGAAAGTTTTCGTTTTAAAGCGCAGTTAGGAGGCAGGCGCGTAAACTAAACTTTTCTGTTGCCGGATTCTGTTGTATAACTTTACGGATAAAAAGGATGTTTGACCATCTCGAAGGAAAGTCATCGTGAGAAGCGATTTCGGATACATTTTCATTTCTCGAGGCGGCGGTTTATTCCGTAACTTTATAAGATTGTGATCTATCCGCGGCTTGAAGATACAGGTAACGTCACAATCTGCCTGAATACGAAAGTTCGAGTGAATTAATTGATACGATTCTCAGCACTGGATCAAAGAATCGAAGAGACTGGATCTTCTTGGGGTTCTGAAAACCCCCCTGAGTGGTATTACTTTCTTGATCCATTTGTTAAACGAGGTAATTGGAAAGATACATGAAGCGTAATGTGAAAAGATGTTTTTCCGTTCACGTTACCTTGAAAAATAAAAAGTCCCCAAAGATTTTCCAAAGCAGATTAGAAAATAGGATAACGGATATTGGATTGATAAAGTCGGTAGTGAAGTTGGCCCTGAAGTGAATCTACTGGACAAATTGGCAGTTTCGTAGTTATGACGTGACCTTGCGATAACTTGACAATGTTAGCGTCAGCAGGGATTATGAAACGAAAATGTAGACCAACGGGAATGCGGAAAGCGACCAGTGGATAATGACGGATGCTCTTATTTGTTAGAGGATTTTCAGTAAAATCAAAAGAATATTGACGTATTTGGAAGAATGGAAGAATGGACAACATAAAGGGACTTGAATAACGAAATTCTTAAATAAGCTTTTAGTGTAGAGTAGTATGAAAACAACATCGACAGTATTTATATATTTCGGTATGAAAGTTCGATAGCGCATATTCGTGTATTTGCAAGTAGTAAACGCGATATCTTCAATGAGTATATCGAAAATCCACAGAAACTTCACGATCGACAGCGGGTTTTGAGGTTGAAAATGGCAATTCTCAAAATGGCCTAATTTGAAATAATTCCGATTTCACGAAGAGGTAAAAGTAAAACAAGTTGTTTCTCACTTAATACCTGAGAACTAGGTGGCAAAGTGGACTAAATTCGAATTTATACGCAAATACAAATTGATTTAGCCAAACATAAAAAAGAAACGGATAATCCAATGATCGATTATCTTTCGTGTATTAATAAATGCCTTCGTATCGTAGGGATTTGGGAGGGAGGGGGGCGCAGCAAATATTAATAAAATGTAGGGTAATTATGAAAAAAATATTATGAAATTATAAAGTTTGCGGTTGTGCATAATTTGCGAAAGCAGAATGTATGCATCGATAATGCGGCTGATGAAGAAACGCGATGAAAATTCAATGGATGGTATCGATCGCCCTGAGAAATTCCATTTCACGTCATTGTTATTTGCTCAAAGTACACCCCGATTATTAGTCCGATAGCTTGTTGTATTCCATACGTGTCGGCCTTTTATTCTTTCTCCGTCCTCTGCCCACCATCCCCCTTTCCTGCCACCGCCGCTACGACCAGGGCCAAGCTAGGCGCGCGGGCATACGTGTGCCCTTTTCTTCGAAACTTCTTTCCCCGCTTTCTATTCTATTTTCTTCGGCAAAAGTTAGTTACAAAACTTCCAAAGACGAAAGGAAGAAATTTTACTTATAGCCATAACACCGATATAAATTTCATAGTGTAAGGAAAAACGAGGCGCATAACGAATTCAATAGAAAATAAATAGTACGGAAAATAAGGCACGTCAGATAAGGCGTTTTTCTATGAATAATATTTTTTTCATTTATAATTGGCCAAGTACGAACATTGTCTGGGAATTATTTCGTCAGAGAGCTTGGCATACATAAAGATAAATTCTTCGAATTCGCAATTATTCATAAAATTATATTATAGATTACGAAAAATAGAGAATATTTATAAAGCAAAAAAAAGATAATTAATTAAGCGGGTTATATTAATAGAATTATTATTATTGTTACCACTATTATTAGTATTATTTCTATTATTATTATTATTATTATTATTATTATTATTAGACTAAAATGAAATTCTTTTATGTAAAAAGGAAATGGGCATATCAGAGATATTTTTATTAAACTGGAGCAGCATTTACGTGCAAGTAAGTACTAAAAATATCATTCTCTCATTGTGTACGTCTGCATTCAGCTTTCAGTGTTCAATAATAAACAAATAATGATCGCACAGTAATACGAGGCATCAAAGCCCAAAACGTCTTTAAAATTTTTATCTTTATTTACATTTTATGACTGGGGAGTAAAATAATTAATGAACACGTTCTCAGATTTAGAGCTCTTATTAAACGCATTTTAAACTACTTAGCATATTCAGAATGTTTATTGACTGGCATCTGTATTATACGTGCGCGTATGTGCGCGGGTGCGCGGGTGCGCGGCTGCGTCGGGGCGTCGGGACGTCGGGGCGTCGGGGCGCGCTACACGTCCTCTTATCAAACATTATGCATTCGAAAGAGCGTGTATTTGAATAGGCGAATATTTACATTAAAATGAGTGGAAAATTTACATCAAACAAATTAACGTTGAGCAAGCAGTCGAAATTTATAATTCATCTTACTTAAAGTTTGTACGCGATCCTAAAAGATCAATTTCATCTTATTAAATAAACAGAATTATTTACTATTGTATTTATTATAAGTGATATCGATGGCCTTTCGGACTATGAATTGCATATTATTCAAACTGCATATTTAAACGATTATGATAAGTCGAGATAACGGGCCGCATTCACCACCACTTTATCCTTCTTCTTTTTTTTATTCAAGAAGCATTTTATACCATTTTTTTATCGGGATTTTTATGTTTTAATTTAGTTTAAATAGTTTATATGAGAATTTAAAGCATTTTTTGTTTGTTAATCTTTCTATTTATTACATTCTAATAATCAGAATAAACCTATACGTTATAAAATATACTTTTTGCTTATTAACATATACTTTATTACTCATACTGAGAAACTGCTTGTTACGGTATTAAGGTATTATACGAAATTGCATTTAATTCTAAATAAATTTTTATGTACATTCAAAAGGATTCTCATTGGCTCGAAAGTGTCTCGTTACCTCGTGCTTTATGCATCTATTGATTTCATCTTAAATTATTAATGAACTACAGCACATCCTTCCAGAATATTCAGTACATCGATTGTTTACAAAAATATTAAATTTTATTTCAATTTTATCTAATAAACTTTATACATGTCTGCGATAATTTAAAGTATAAATATTATTTTCGATCTTCGGAATATTGCCGCGAGTATTATAAGTTTTGCCGAAAACCGAAAGTATTAGAAAGAATACGTGATTTTGATATTATATTTGATAGGCGAGTTACGATTCGTACTCAAATGCAAATAAGATAATACGGATGTTTTTATAATATTTGTCCGCCGGCTTTAGATTCAATTCAGCTATTGTGCTAAAAGTAATAAAATTAACGATAAAGTAATGGAAAGAAGAATCCTTCGTGCCGATGGCAACGGAATGAAAATTACGTAAAATAAATATTTGAATTGTAGTAAGCATGGATTAAAAAAAATTTGACTCTTTAATTATAGCTTGGCAATACTGGAATTTCGAGTAGAGCGGAGCCTTACAATTGTATACTTGTAGGTTATTGGTTCGTATGGCGAAATAACGACAATAACGAATAAGCAGCGGGATATTGAATGTAAGCGTATTGGCAATTGGAGTGAACGTGGAGTGGACACGAAGCGGGCACGAAGCGGGCACGAAGCGGCCACGGAGCGGGCACGGAGAGACGAATTGAGGCGAATTAAAGATGTATAGGGCGAATCGTTTAGATTAGAAACTGACGTCAAGACATATTTCCTATCGTTAAGACGTGAAACGCGACGGGCAAGTGATGCTGATGCGATGATGAACGTGGATCGCGGTGAGCAAGTATGCGCGCATGTTATCCTTACCCGGGATAAGATAGTCGCCACTTATTCCATTGCGCTAGTAAATTGAAGACAATGATGAATTAAGCGCGATCGGTTACTGGTGCTGACATAATAAGAGTTTTCGAGCGAACCGGATCGAGGATTGCGACCTAGGCACCTTGGCCGGAAAGGAGAGCCTCGATTGATCTAGATCCGTCTAAGCTCGCATCTCCTGCACTCGACCGATCTCCCGTCAATAGCCGTATAATTTTATATCCGCCGGGATTTTCGTATCCCGATCTGCCGAGGATTTAATTATACATGGGAACTATATACGAAGCTTGTAGTTTCCCGCTGTTTTCCAAGACAAAAAATTACGTTAAGCGACAATATTACGACGAACGATCCCTCATGGCTCACTTGAACGTCCGTGCATTATTCTTTCGATGCTTGGCTCGGAACGTCAAGTTGGACGAGATTAACCAAGAGCTCCGAAGCTATGCAATTAATCGTGTACAGGGCGTTACGCATGAAAAGGTAAGTAATACGTCAGCAGCATTACAAGGGCATCCAATACGTTCCATTATATGAACTCGATATAGTAAACGTTACTGGATTACCGTCTTCTCGCCGAGTGGAGAGTACGATTATTGTAAGGCCAACAGACTTGCTTTTTTTTTTTTTTTTAAACCCAATTATCAATAGGAATGAGAATAATGTGCAGAGCATTATTAGGGAATCCAAGAGAGATAGAGAATAGCTACGCTTAACTGAATTTAATCTCCCTGAGCAAAGAAACTTATACTTTACATAGCTATCACTTAGGATTAGCGTGCTATGCTTACAATCGGCCTTTATTTAACTCAATTCTACCTAATTTTTCTCACATTATGAAAATTCCCATCACATTCAATTTTAAAGCTCAATTTTATTCCTTATTTAGCGCCGTTATAATAATTTTATATAATAATTAATGCGGCAAATTCTTTATATTACAAGTTTTATATTAACATGCTTAAGAGGGTAATTATATTATTACCCGACGCGAGTAATCTATTCCATAAGCTACAGATTATTTAATTACGTCATTCGTAACATAATGCCGATGTATTACTCTACTGTCAAATGCACGTAAGATCTACAAGAACATCCTCGTGTTACAGTTGTATTTTGAAGCACGGCCTTGCGCATAATTGTAAACAAGCGTTAACATTGATTATAATTATAGGGAGGGATGATTTCGGAAATATTTAATTAAAAATAATGAAATCAACTTACTAGCCATTTTTCAATTTATCCATTAAATACTATGTATAGAGAAATGCAAGATTAATGTTAAAAATATACAAATAAAGCATTTAGAAATTTTATACGAATATTTATTTCGAATTCGGAGAATATGAGCTCTTCCTCCACTCTAATTATTACTTGCATTAACTCTTTAGCTTTCGATATAACGAATCCCTAGAATAATTGATGTATTAATAACGAATATTTTATATAAGTATAAATATTTTTATAATTCTACTCTAGCGTGAGCTATATTATTATTATTATTATTTATTTTTTTCGTAATAAAAGACTTATGTTTTAATTATTACAGAATAAATTATAAAACTTTTCGTTATTTATTATAAGAAAATTTTTTTTATGAACATTAAATATTAAGTAAATTATGCTAAAAGAGTGGGGAATTTCTACATTAATTTATATATCTTGAGAAAGGAATGATTTCATTATATTTATAGTGTAAAAGAAGTAATGTAAAAACGCGATAGAGAGAAGAGAGAGAGAGAGAGAGAGAGAGAGAGATTTTGAAGGAAATGCGATTAAAAAAAAAAAAAAATCTTGCAGAGTTGAAATGAAAAAATTTGCTCAAATTTGAGAAATAAAATCCTTCTCAAGAACCACTTGAATGAATTCGAACCTTCGTTCTTTTTACTTTTTATTCCTTCTTATCCCTTCACTCTCCCCTTCTGTCCCTCTCTCTCCCCTTCTGCCCCCCCTCTCTGTCTCTCTCTTTCTGTCTGTTGATCTATCTATCTTTCATTCCTAATCTGTCTCTGCCGTAAAAAGTAGCTTTTCAACAGTTACTATGGCTTTTCTCGTGAATATAAAAGCCAGCATAAATAAATGCGAAGGGTATGAGAGAAAAAATGAGAAAAAACAATGAGAGAAAAATAATAGGTGAAGATGAGGGAGGGAGAAGGAGAGGAAGTAAAATCGTAAAAGCTCTTCATGAGCTGCTGCTGCTGCTGCTGCTGCTGCTGCTCCTGGCTTTTAAAGGCTGGCCCACCAGTACGCTTGTATTTCTACTTACTTATTCCCACGGAACTCTACTTGCTTCATGCAGGTATATCTATAGGCGCACATGCTCCCTCGGCTGAGTCCTTATATATATTCATAAGCATTTTTACATTTTCGGAACTTGCTGACATTACTCAATGAATTCGAAGTACATATTCTATATTTTAATTCCTCCTTATCCTCCCTAACGCACAATGGCTTCCATATAACCCATTTAACCTTCATAACATTTCTTCTTCTTTTATATTAAAAAAATCTTCGCTCTGCAGTATAAAGTGTTATTTCTTAATTACTCAAAAGGAATTCTCTTATTTAAGGTGGAAATTTCACGATTATCAAATTTCCGACTTTATTTATATAATTCCCTTACCTATGCTAGTTGTAATAATTACATTCTCAACGCCGTAATTCATTAGCACTCTTGCAGTTGAATACAAAGTTCTGCAATGCTGCTGTAATTTGATAATAAACAAATGCCGTTTTTCAATTGCACATTTAGATAGAGATACTTCGGATATAATTAAGATAACACAGTGTAAGGGTAGTTTTAAAAATTGGACGAATTATGGAAGTTAATTGAACGCGGCAGACATTTAATGTCTTTCTCATGATTGAAGGGAAATATTATTTCACGAAGCTTTTAATTCATACTTTTATTTCGATCCCCTTGACTGCCTCAGCTGAGTATATACGTTGGTTTACAGAGCGAGTGGGGGCGAGACGGTGGGGCGAGGAGGATCTAACCATTAGACTGAAAAGGGTTGACTCAAGCTTACAGAGCAACAGAAAGCCTGTGCTAATGAAGGTGAATTTATATGCGGTCGGAGGGATTCTTAGAAGAAAGTACATTACCAGAGCTCTTCCCTTATATGCTCCTATACAAATAAGCCATAGGACTATTCGTGAGACGTACGAATGAAAAAAAAAAAAAAAAAAAAAAAACGGAATGCGTATCTCGGAATCGACTCCTTGGAATTATTATTATAATAATAATATCTCAAAAGCTTCGGGGATAAGAAAATTAAATTCGATAGGAAAAATGTATTATTACACGGGCTCCCGTGCTTTATGCGCGACATCGGCAACTATCTTCTGCGATATAAGCTTTTATTTAATAATCTCTTTACACTTTGCGACTTGTCCTTCATTCTGTTTTATATGTCCCTGTCTCCGGCCTTGGCTGCTGCCCCCACCATGAAAATTTTCCTTCTCCAAACTGCACACGCGCCCAAACACGAAAACATATATATGTACATTACTTTTAATACCTATACTATATAAATACATTGCTGTGCTTAAAGCGAAACGTGTAAAAACTTTTATTCTCTACTTGTATTAATACAACTTTAATTTGCATTTTGAAGGACAACTCGCAGCATCCATTCCTACTTCTCTATTCTGCGGAACTTTATCGCTTTCCCACAATATTATGAAAGAAAAATTTATGAGTATTAATATCGTGCAGGGACTTTTAAAACATTTTCTTAAGTAAACTTTATTATTAATTTTTTACGCACAATTTACATTTACATTTTTTATGATTTTCTTTACATTTAGAAATCTTGTTTCTAGAATATTTTACGCCACATACGAATGGCTATTATTATTCATACAGTTTTTTTTTATACTTATTTTATAAAACTTATATTATAACGAATGAAGTGCATATATTTTTAAATAAACGAATATGGACGAGCAATATACCATCTTGGAATATTTATTTGTAAATAAATAAATTTTCTTAAATCTCATAATTTATTTGTAATACACAATTAATTACTTTTTCCTCCTAAATTATTTCAAATAGTAATCTTACACCAAGTCGTACGTGGAATGGATAATAAACAGTACAATTAATTTCTATTAGTAAATATGGTAAATATAAATAAAATATGGCGGCATTATTAAAGTTTTCATTTGTGTATGTATACGGAATAATGTAAACTTTATGCCTTGAAATAGTTTAATAAATACTTTCTTTTGTTATAAAATGTAATTTACGAACACGTGAAAATAATTAAATATAATATTTTTAAAAAGTATGCTTATAGTATATTTGATCTAGAACTTGTCTTATATTCTCTTCTCTCTCTCTCTCTCTCTCCTGTATATTTATAAAGTTTTTTTATCTTAAATTTTACGGATACGTACACAATGTTTTATTTCTGATAATACATTTTTTTTTTAACAGCGAATGATTGTTTACGTTAGGAGAAGTTAGTGTTACGGAAAAGAATAATTATTCCATTGCTCTGGAAAAAGTTTAATCGGAATTGTTCAATGTAATGGATTTCAAAGAAGAAAATTAAGAAGTCCGAGGTCCTGATGAACAGTGTACGTGTAACGGATACCGAGTACTAAAAAAGAAATGGTGATCTTCAAAAGTATGTTATACGATTTGAATTACACGTCATTCTAAATTGAAGATCTTGTATAGTACGAGCATGGATATGTTCGAGGAATCCTACTTTCTCACACACGCTCATGTAACGCGTAAGTTGAGTCCGAGTCCGAGTCCGAGTTTAAAGTGAGAGAGTATTGGAAAAATAGCAGTTGTTACAAAGTAAGGGAAAACATTCACGGTATCAATTATTTTCACATTACTGTAGCATAATTCTCTTAATCAATTTTATCTTTTGTCAAATTAATATTTTATAAGCAACATTATTCCGTAAATTCATTATTAAAAAGGGTCTTAATTTTAACATCGTAATTATTTACGATTCCATGTAATGAATCTTTAAAAACATAATTTTCTTACTAAGATTGTATTTTATGTCGGATTTCGTAAACAATTAAAAGAATAATTACAGAAATGAAAATGAAACATGAAACGAAATAGAATTTGAAAACTACTCTTTTCATAATTTTCCCTTTAATCATGGGATATAATTGTTTTACGAACAATATTGTTATTAAATACTGATAAAATTTTGACTGATTAATAAATTGTGAATATCATTTACTGTATGCAATAATGAAATATTCATTCATAATATCAACTATTGTATAATTAGTATTTCGAAATTTCCATCAATCAAGCGTTACATTCGCGAGGGTAATGAAATTATTTACATATGTAAGGAAAAAAACAAAAACATATACACGTCAGAAGAAGAAGAAGAAGAAGAAGAAGAAAAAGAAGAAGAAGAAGAAGAAGATCAGATTTTAAAGTTGTGGCGAGAAATTATTACGAGCAGACCGAATCATATGAATGTCCAAATGTATATTCGTATTCCCTTAAGGAAAATTGTTCATTTCATCGTTTCAAAAAATATTTGTTGAAACATTTGTGAACTTACACAGACAGACAGACAGACAGACAGACAGACAGATAGACAGACAGTCAGATCCATTTAACTAATAATGTTTTTATTTGACAGTTGTCCTTGCTGATTTATGACACGATCATATATTTAGTTTTTCACTATTTTCACCTAATTTAGCATTCGCAAGGGCTTAGCGGAACATTGAATAGAATATCCGTTATTATTATGGCAGCAGAATGTCATGTGTCAGTGAGAGCATCTGTGAAATGATAATACGATTACAGATGCTGCGTTCCTGCGAATACGAATAACCACCGCGAGATATTAATTAAAAATATGCATCATAAAAATTGTTATACCATATGAATAATAAACATTTATGCGAATTAATGAGGATTGCTTTAAAATACTCCGGAACCATGTTATAGAGCAGAAATACACCAACATACCCATACACGCATTCATTTATCTTGAGTGCACATAAACATTTGTATCAATTTGACACAAGCTACCTCTGGCCTGTATAATTATATAATAAATGAAGCAGAAGATGACGCCATAAACAGATATAGATATTTCAGTAGAATGTATACGGCAAATACTTCTTATGTTATTAAATTTCTTACCAATTCTAGCGTTCGCATTTTATGATTTATTAATACTTATTTCAGATTTATTCCACCGACTGAAATAAGTTGCAGTATTTGTGTTTAATGGCGGCGCCGGCAGACCTGATCTATAAGAACGTCATCTGATTTTTAGTATTGAATTTGTGAGGACCGTTCCAGATTTAGATTGGAAATTCCGCTTAAAGATATTATTCGAGCTTTTTTCTAAAATTAGCAGGAAAGATAAACATATTGGAAGGTCAAGCGGGGCGTACATACGGCATTCAATGTTATATAAGTCATGGTGAATAGTGTAAAAGTGTGTTGTTCGACTGGCTCTAAACGGATCTTAAAGACTCTCGAGTAAATGAATTTCGTGGTGGTTTATTCAGAATTCGGGGATATAATTTCTAATTCAAATTTTGAAATTGAAATTATGTTTATTATGAGTAGGGAGCGGCTACACGCAGCATTTATATTATATAACAGAGTTATTTGCAAATGTAGCGTTTAAACTAAAGATAAAAATAGCCCCCGTATAATTACGAGAAATTTGCTAATTAAATATTTTTATAATAATTTTCAAGCTTTGGTCTTGTTAATTATAACAAAAACTTTGATGAATAATAATGCTACCGAAACGCGTATAATTATAATGGGAGAATTTTGTAATAAATGATTAAACTTATAAACTTAAAACTTGAATTACTATTCGGCTAAAACAACTTTACGGTATTATTCTCAAGTGCAATCTAACATCAGCGGGGCATACGAAACTTAATATTAGAGTACTTCATATTTCTCATAGATTTTATTACGTATTGTCAATTTTCACTAAAGATTTACCGTATTATCCTGCGCATTAACGACTAATGCAAAATTATTATTTACAATAATAATATATTCTTACGTACCATCGTTATCTATAAAATTATGCCCAGTACGATACTGATAATACGGTTCATCGATACAATATAATCCGGGACTTGTTCAATAATATATTTCTTTAGAAAATTACTAAAAACGAAACTTAGAGAAATTTTTTCTATTTTGTTTTAACGAGGTGAGCCGAGCTTTCCGTAATTGTAACATTTGCTCGAGCGTTACATTGCATTTATCTTATTTATCAGATGATTCTGGAATTATTTCACGCGAATGAATGCTCTTAAAGGAAATATTACGTTTGAAGTGAGCGTCTAAAAAGCTAAAGCCGAGGGGTTAAAAAATTGACAACTTCATTGACGATTACATGCATCACGGAAACTCATTTATTTCCTCCCACAGGGCATTAATAATAAATTAAAGTTTTCAATAATGCTGACACAAATTCGATATTATTTTATAAACGAAAAATTCATCATTAAATATTAGCATTGTTCAAGACATTCTCCCCGATGCTTTTATTAATATCGAAAAAAGTTTTCTTTACTTGAGCTAATACATTATTAAAGAAGTTTTTATAATGATTGATGGTATTGAGAATACAATGCGCGCGCGTGCCAACGCGCAAACCTACATCTACACACACATGTATATATATATATATATATATATATATAGGACTAACCCTTGATCGCTGTCAAAAAAAACCCTACAAATTAAATACATATTGAGCATACCGAACGATAGAATATCAAAATATTTATATGGACATTTATTTCTACAACATGTACGTATATTTTTATTAATTTGTTTAACAATTTAACAAACGATTATACATTGGTATTGTTGATATTATTTTATTAAGAAACTTATAGGTAAGCATCGATATTATAAACTAATATTGAACTATAAACAATATAAACTAATATTGTTTATTTCAATTCCATGAATATTTTAAATAAACGTTAAAGGAATGTGCTTAACATATCAGCTGTTAATAAAAAAATCTATTATTAAGTAGAAAGCTGTAAGCAACTTACTCTAAGGAGTTTTCGTGTCCCCCTTTATTCATGTGAATCTATACATATTCAGTTGTCTACTATATTCATATCATATGAATTACTAAATGCGCAACGGGAAGCTAGACTACCTAAGGAAAAAGAAAACATTGAAAATTTTGAAATTGGCCGCAGTGTCTTTAACCTTTTCATTCTTATATATCTTGTCACCCCCCCCTCTCGCCCCCTCTGACCCACACTCTCTCTTTCACTCTCTTATTCTTACTAAGCCTGTATTTTTTGTTTTTTTTTGTTGATATGTAAATGCAATTTTGTAAAATCTCATTTCCTCGTTGTTGCCGAGTCAAAAATACGCTGCATACTTTATAATTAATAAAATAAGAAGAAAATATGGAATAAAATAAACACTCGCTCTGTGATTAATTCTTGTCGCTGTATAATGTGAGGGCAACCACATTATACGCAATTTCTAGTATTTCAAGTATTTAAAAAATTTATTTAGCTACGTACAATTGATTAAGTTATCCAACGTTAATTTAAGTATTTTTACAATTTTTTTTTGCCGATTCTAAGGATAATTAAATGGATATTCTAAATAATTGGAGCAAATATGTACTAATTTTTACACTTTCTCTAAAAAAAGAAAATGTTTCATTTGTATAATAAATCGGCCTTTAACGGAATATTGAAAATTTATATATCGAAATAAATTAATACTCCTATGCTCTATTATTTTTTTTTTTTTTTTTTTTTTGTAATATTTTGTATCGACAACATAAATAAATAATTTTCCATTGTAATATTCCAGATATAGAAGTCTGCCTGGGTTGATTAAACTCGAATACGATATTATTTTCAATATCGTATGAAGTTTACGTATAGTTTTAATGTCTTGATAATAATAAAGTCGTCGGACATATATATTAATATATTATCCAAAGTATATTCCACTCAATCATCGAATGCGTCAAAAACACATATTTACTGTCTGATATTGCTTTAATTCTATGTCATTAATCAACATCGGTAACCGGCAAAGGAGTCCCTACGATCTTTAATAATGTTAAATGTACACAAGAATCCAGTAATATTTCACGAGCTCTTTCTAAAAAGTAATTTTTTATCTGATTAAATATGGAGATGATTAATCCTGCCTCTATAATTAAATTGTTGTCAGTGTTGTTAGAGCGCGCCTCCCCTCACGCACTTTAATTCAATGCTCACTTCCTAAAAGCGTAAATAATTGAAAACAAAAAAGGAAGAAATATCCTCGCAACTTGTCTCGCTCGTAAATTGGGAGACATTTATTCGACGAGTGTATGGTGCTCGCTTGAAAAACAAATCGATATATAGTCGAGCGTACATCAACGTATTTCCTGTCATCTGACCATATTTGACAAGAAGCGGAACCGCGTCTCTGTCACCTAAGGGACGGATTTCGGCTCGATTGCAGAAACTCAATCAAGTCCCTGCGTATCGTGGATTAAAAATTATTTATTAAAAGATACTAAAAGAGACGATGTTTATAAACTATTTCAATGTCTAGTGTTGTTTTTATTGAAAATCCTCTCGATATTTGTCGGCTGATGTTGTACGGTACGAAGGACAATGAGTGATCAGGTTCGGCGTAAAAGCGAGATATGAAGCAAAACTTAATAATAGGAAAATAAATATAAAAGTATGAGCAAGTCTAACGGACGAATAAATACCAATAGACGGGAAGGTCGCTTAATTAAAGCTCTTAATGATGCTTTCAGTGATGCGTCATTGAAAGTCAAGAGCGGAAGCGAAGTAACGAAAACGTATACATTTTAGTAATTGTTTTATTTAATAATTGTGTAAAATTAAAATACTATAAGTTAATAAGTATAAAAGAGAACCGTAGCCGTCGCTAGATATCCGAAACGAAAGTCCAACGCATTGAGAAATTCTTAGTTGAATGTTGAGTCATTGGTGTTTAAAAATGATCGAGAACGCGAGATTTTTGTCGAGTAAAATGGATAAATTCGTTGAAACGAAGCATCGGAGAGATGCGTAAAATTTCATTACGTGAAAATACCTCAGAGGAAGAATGTGCCGGGCGGGAGGGGTAAGAGTCGACAATATTGTTGTTAGGAGTACTGGAAGCCCGTTCCGGATACTAACAAGTTCAAAGTGCTTGACAAGGAGGAAGTTATTGGGAATTAGCGCTCGGCCATTAAAACTACTATAGTTTATTTAACTGTTCCGAGGGTGCGAGGGAGGGGAAAGGCACGCGCGCTCCTCTAACGTATTTCGATTCCTCTTCCTTTCGAACGCAGTAGTAATAGGCGGCATAGGGAGTGCACTCCAAGTTTATTCGAGTTAAGTAACCACGTATCCAGCGTACCAGTACCGAAATCAAGAGCCCCGAGTCCCTTTCGCATCTCTCTCCCTCCCTCCCCTCCCCTCTCTCGCGCCTTTCGCTCCGTTTCGACGGAAGCTCGCGAACGCGGCGCAACTAACTCCGTTCCCGCTTACCGATTCCGCATGTTAGACAAGCCATTATCCTGGCTTTATTGCCCAACTGCCACCCGGGCATTTCCACGATTTTCTGACCTACTACTACTACTACTACTACTACTACTACTACTACTACTACTACTACTACTACTACTACTACTACTACTACTACTACTACTACTACTACCGCTACTACTGCTACTACTACTGCTGCTGCTACTAGTGGTCCACCCCAGCGTCCCCATTATCCACCTGCCGTCCACTTACTCCCGACCGGCTTACTCCCATTCGAAAACCATAATATTTCATGCACTCGTCACCCACCCCTCCCTCCCTACATTTCGTTACCAATATACTCCCTTATTATTCCACTGGCTCATATATTTTTCATTACAGATTCCCCTCGCCCCCTATTTACGTACGGGCCACGAGCTTTTAGGCTAATAATTTTTACCTCAGCCTTCATTTTTTGTTCCCTAAAATATTTTCCCGAATACGAACAGCGGCGGAAATAATCGTTATGCTTCTCTGGATATCCTCCTACTCGACCTCATTTACAATACGAGATTTTTCATTCATGTAATTCGTACTTACTCGATTGCGGCCGCCGAATAGTACCGAAGCTCTCGTTTCCCATTTACATTTACTTTTGCCGGGCGTAATTTTTAAATATTCTTCTTTACGTACTTTTATCCTCGCATTTGCTTCCTACAGGGCAAGCGCTTTCCCACGCTATAGCCTACGATTTTTTTTCCACACGGTCGTGTTTTCACCCTCGTTATAACTAAATAAATTTATTCCTCTTAAATGCACTTACTTTTCCGTTACCTGCGGAATAAACGGATAAAATAAGCGTCGAATGCCGGTATAATAGCGGATCCGAATATTATCATGCGACGCATATTACCAAAAATCTCATTCATATACATACGAAGATTATACGGGGGAGAGTAACGCCTAGATTTGAATTGAGCAATTCGAATTATAAGGCCTAAGCTTGTCGTAGACTAGGGAATGCAATACGTGTTATATACTACCGATAATAAACTCTCACGTTTCATTAGCATTTGCCGCGGCTGCTTTCATTTTACATTTACGTATCACGATTGTACCGCATGCACTTCAAATCGAGTCCTGACACTTCCGCGCTGATTCTTTGTTTATGTAAATTTAAAAAGCCACTTAAGCTTACAATAATG
This sequence comes from Ceratosolen fusciceps, assembly GCA_018883505.1. NCBI lineage: Eukaryota > Metazoa > Arthropoda > Insecta > Hymenoptera > Agaonidae > Ceratosolen > Ceratosolen fusciceps. Next base: position 6,980,549 of record RCIC01000006.1, on the reverse strand, counting down.
GCCGATAAATTATAAAACCAATAGGCCTTACATTATTTTTTTCGACGTTTCCCCTGAACTTTCGCGTAATCCGAAGCTTAACTTTCATTCAAGTAAATTTACGTATTTATTTATTATTAATTAAATGCTTATTTCTTATATTGTCCAATTATTTCGTATTCGTAATAAATCCTATTTATCTCAGCAAATCCAATGATATTAAAGACTATTTGTTGAATTGTGATGCACCACGAGGTACGATATTTATGCTAGATCTTTATCGAAAATATTTATTACAATACACTGTGAGAAATATTTTTTAGCGTATACATTCAATTTAATCCTATTCATTCGCAGTGCATAATACACCGTTTCTTTCAGCCTCTTTTTCAATTGACGATCTGTATCACTACGTTTCTCGAATCTTCACTGTATAACGCAATGGCAAGTTGAATTAATAAAGAATTACAAAATACGGACCACATTATTTTACATATATAAATGATAATTCAGATGTGAATGAGCAATCGATTATTTCGGTCGATTCTCCGACCTCGTGCTTTTTTAATTGCTGGGGGTGATTGAGAAAAATTGAAAAGAGGAATTGGATTATCAGCTGAATAGAGTAAAATAATTGAACTCAACAAGTACGTAGATTGTGCGTATGCTGATCTAAAAATGCTGTAAGAATTAGAATTTTGAAAAGATCTCATTTGTAGAAAGAGTTAAAGGTAAGGATTGATGAAAATAATTAATTCATGGCATTGCCTGATTTTAATGTAATTAAAGTTAATATAATATTAAGAGGTAAATTATGAACTGCTTTCATCAGTCGATGTCAATTTAAGTATGTGTATTGGAATAAAATTTTCGAATTAGCTTGGGAGGGAAATTTAATTAAGTAAGCGTACTTCAAAGACCTGTTCAAACAAAGTGGGAAAGTTAAATTTCCTAGTTCGGTTAATTGCGAATCTAGAATTTCGTTTGTGAAAGAAACATCGCCGAAGCTTTGATATGCCAGTAGACGATGGCGTAACTTACACTCTAATCCTCATTTCGAAATATACGCATAAATCCAAAGAAAAAGCCTTGACTGCAAAGGGCGGGAGGAGACGTGTCATCGGCTTATAAAGTCTTGACTTGCGACGAAGCTTCGAGAAATTGACACAGCTAACCTTTTAGTTTCATTCGCCTCACCTCTGCACGAGTATCAAGTAAGGATTAGGTTTCTCTTAAGGTTTTCTAAGGTTTGGGGAGAGTGGCGAGGAGGGGGTTGGGTCGGGGGGATGGGGGGGGTGGAGGCTGAGACACATGCGCGACAACGCTGTTCCAAAGATACACGGGACGAAAAATTATGTAACGAGTAGCTTTTTTACATGCTAAAGTATCTCGACTCTCCTTACAAAGTGACGCATACATATTTAAAGCTTTTTTTCTTCTTCTGATTAGCATAATTCCCTGGAAAAATCATCAAATACTTCTTTGCTTCCGGGAGACTTTACTTAACGCAGCAGTGCTTCTGTAAATACACGACAAAGAGATTCTCCTTATCCCTCCTCTATCCCCTCCCATCAAGATACGAATATTCACTTTAAAAAAAAAGAAAAAAAGAAAGAAAAAAAGAAAGAAAAAAAAAGGCAAACCGTCAATACTACGTAATGAAAAACGTAATCGTTGAAGGCAACGAATGCCTTAAATTGCTTGGAGTCTAAAATAAGTTACGAGGAAAATTAAAGCTGCACGATGAAGATGAAAGATACTTTCGCTTATTCTACACATGTAGAAGGAAAAGGAAAATAGTACGAGACACGTACAGGTGTGCGATATTTTCTCAACTTATGGATTATTACTCACTGAACAATGAGATTTAATAATGTGAACGCATACGTAATAAATCGTGTATTTTAAAAGGCTGCGAGTCTGTTTTAACGCGTACGTTTTACGTTCAATTATCTCCTTCCTAAGCATTAGCTAATATTTTGCAGAAGCAACAGTTTTATTCGGTGATAAAATGAACGCTACAATCAAATAAAATACCTAATACTTTTTTTCCTTCTGCTCCACTCTCCAGCTTTTTCTCTAATAGTTATATATCAGTGCTTGCCCTCGGCTCCGCTTCTTCACGAGGAAACGATGTTTCCTACGAACCATCTATTAATGTGTAAATAAATTTTGCTTTAGAAAACGTGAGGATCCTTCTATCTCCCCTTACCCCTCCCCCTACGTCAACCTTAACTCTTAAAAGCTCGTTGAGCCTTGAAATGAAATCGATGAGAACATAGTTATTAATTCACGAATGTCCACGTGTTATTCTTCTTCCACGTACGGTTGCGTAATTTAAAAATAAGACTCGCATTAACGTCGAAGTGGACTTGAACTTGCAATTTGAATAATTAAGGCATCTCGTCGTCGTCGTCGTCGTTGTTGCTGTTGCTGTTGTTGCTGTTGTTGTTGTTGCTGCTGCTGCTGTTGTTATTATTATATAGAGAAGTAATATACAGTTCGTGTTTTTTTTTTTTTTTTTTTTTTTTTTTTTTTTTTATATTCTGAAGGGAACAGTAATTAGGAAAAAGGCAAGGCCACTTGAGAGATCATTTTTGCTTTCATGGTTTCATCATTAAAAGCTACTTTTTCCTCTTTGCTCTTTCTCTTCTTACCTATTTTTAGAGCTTACAAGCTTTCAAAGTAACGCTCTCGTTGCATTTGTTTCATTAGAAGCTCTGGCAAGCACTTATATTTACGTAGCAATGATATGTTAATTATCCTGTTAATTCATTGTGCTTCTATGCGAGTAAATTGCGAAGAAAGGCGTAGTCGTTATAAAGAAATCCATTCGGCTTGCCATTTGAATTAAATAAACTACGCAGAAAAATAAGCATTATCTAAAGCGAGTCTAAGATTTTCAAGAATTTCCGTCTCTTTCTTATAATGCACAGTTATTCGGAGAAATTCTTTTTACTTAATTTCATGAGCCAAACGAATTATCCTTTGAATTAAGCTCTGTTTTATATAAACATATAACGTGCATTGATGTTTCTTCGTAATAATATTCAGAAGAAGCATTGTATTTAATAACCATTAGCTTCGGCAATTATTAAATGACACTTTTAATCACTGGGCATAAAAGTTAAGTGTGACAGGCGAATATGTGTTGTGTATGTGCGGGTCTCGGAGCTGCTCTTGGCTTATGGCCAAGAGAATCAACAGATGAAAGAAATTAACTTTCCAGTCCGTGTGAAAACTAAAGAGAATATCTTATGAATAATGAAGAGGACGCGAGCACGCAATGAAAATCTTTTCTTTGTATTAAACAAACTTTACTTACAGTGTATTGCGTTCGTTTCGGTGGATGCTGGATTGTAAAAATTGCCGATTCAGATTTTCTCAGGCATAATTTTAATTCTGGATCCTTATAAGGATCGCTGATATTTTTTATTCGTTAAAGAACTCGATGGGGAGTCTGCGGAGGAGCAAACTAGTTAGGAAAATTTTTCTCGTACTTGTCATTCGAGATTAAAAGTTTCACTAAGCAATGAGGTGAGCGAGTTCAGAAATTCAGAGGAAAAATCTCGATCCGAGTTGAGCGCTGTACGCACATACGTACCTCTGGCTTTTCCTACTTTCCCCACCCCCATCCCATCTCCACTCGATACTTATCAGGGTTACGCCCTATATTATTAATGCGAAAAAAAAATTACTTGCATCGTCTGCGAGGAAATCCTGAAATGAAATTGCTTAAAAAATAGATCGAGATAATAAATTTAGTCATTGCTTCGAGTACACATGTGTCGTGTAATGCCGCGTAATTGAGCTTGTGAAATTTTAATATCTCAATCAGGAACTTGTTGAAAGTAATTCTGACACGTGTTCAACGTATCTGGGCTTATTAACGGCTATGAATGTTACAGTGCAGTTAGAAAGATGAAATATATCGAACATTGCTATGTATCTTTACATGAACTTTGTGCTATGCGAGTCGCTTCGAACGAACCAGTGGAAGTACGTTTTTGTATGAGTTTTATAAATTCATTAAAATCCCTGTGACTATTATAGCTACGATTGGAATAATGGAGGACATTATTTGGGTGGGTGTGTGGGTGGGTGGCTGAGTGGGGAGTGGGGCGGCGAAATCAATTAAGTAACTGGGTAATCCATGTTTAAAGAGTAATTAACTTGAAATGTAGTGAGTAATACAATTAGCCAGGGTTTCTTAACGATCACGAGGAAATAATCCCGGCCCAATTCGTAGACGTAAATTACAGGTAATTCTGGAGCAAGTCTGGCATGTACATAAAGGGTGGCGAGGGGCCGACGGTGGTTCCATATAGAACGGACGCCAGTCGATTAAGCCCTGGCAGATAATAATTCCGTTAAACGTGCAAGAAACGCTAATCGAACGTGATTTCAGACGTATCGATTTGCGGAATAACCGCCTCCACCGCAATCGAGTAATTCAGTCGTTGCTCCGGATGTTCGCGCCTACGTACTATGGCCGTCAACGCTTATACCATTCGACCATTCGATCGATCATTCGCCAGCGTTGGCTCGTTTTCAAAGCTCCGCGTGTCCAAAAGTCTGTACAACGGGTACAATTCGCCCTTTATGAGCGCGGCCGAGCTCCTTCCGCCGGCAATTCGTTATGTCATCGGTTAAACATTTTTTACGGGCTTTCTCCGACTGTGAAATAAAAAGTCGAAAACAAGTGATAAGTCAAGCGGTGATAATCGACGTTGTGGGTAAATGCCCGTATGGAATCACGAGCTGGCTGGTAAGCGCGTTCTACCGATGCCAGGGAGCGAAGGCCAGGGCGGCTGAGCTGCTAAGACTGCCGGCCCCGTGCAACTAATAAAGATAAATATTCGCTTCTCCTGAATCGAACGAGCGTGAGCTTTAGTGGGAATGATAAAAGGTAAGGATGAGCATTAAAAAAACATGAGAGGGAAAGCCCGGTATCCGGCAGGACTATAAAGAGTATTATGTGGGTTAGGCTCGAGCGGACGAGGCCTCTGGAGCAGTGCTACCGACGCCGTCGTCGTCGCCGCTGCCGCTGCCCCCGCTGCCCCCGCTGCGCTCGGGTCATAAAAAGTAAGGGAAACAAAGGAGCCTTCGAGTGCATTCGCACTGACCTTGTCAACCTGCCGATATCCGCCCCCGTAGCTTCGGCAGAAATATTTAATTCCCGTATGAATGTTCGACTGTCCTGACATTAAGAATTCTCGGGCCCGAAGTTCAGTCCCTTTCTCGCTATTTACGAGCGCTAATTGCCTACGAGACAGGCTAACACGTAACAAGACGTAACAAGCGAAGGCTACGCCTTTGTCGAATTATACGGAGGAAAGGCTCTCGCCACTCCTCCTCATTAAGCTGCGGACGTAACGTTACATGCGTAATATTTCCAATTAAACTTTTCTACGGAGTTTGCAGTCGCCCGAGAACTACCCTCGCTTCTTATTAATCTAACTTGGATTAAAGCTTTTTACGATACAGGTGCAGATTTATTTATAATGAGGCCGGGAGCACAAGACCCCGAATAGCTCGTGTAACGTATATCGTCCGAAATCGTAGACAGATAAGCGCTCGAGTAGTGCTCGGGATGCCAATGGAAACGTAGGTCGCGCAATACCGGAAACGTAAAAGATTCGAAAGGCAGTTATTCCGCTTAAACGCCCTCACAAACTACGTCTCTATTCATCAAAAGGTATCGATTTACCATTAGGCGCTTTCCAATTTTCTAGGCCAACTCCGGGAAATCGTTGAAATTCACGTATGAAAAATTAATTTCTCTATTTATATAAGCCATTCGATCTATTATGGCGGCCATTCAAAACGATGTCAATAAAAGTGCCCTCCTTATGCCCCATAAAATCCTAAAATAAGTAGATTGAAATCTTTTATAAAAGAGATAAAAGAAAATTTTATCCCCGAGTACGGCCGATCGACGCCGAATCCACTCGGACGAGGAAACTTTTCCTATAGATAATGTAACGTGTCTTTTCGAAAATTTCATCGGGAACGAAGCCGATTTGAAATTTCGTGCATTATTACCGCTTCGATTGAGCAGGGATATTTTTTACTCCGATAGCAATGGGCAAGCGATATTGGTCGTCGATCTACAAAACTTAAAGCAATAAATGAGAAAGGCTCGTGTCCGATCACTTTAGCCACGTAAGGTGATAAAGATGATTAAGCGAATGCGCGCCGGCATAAATTTTCCTTTACAATAAAATCGAGTATTTAAAAGGGCGGCGGGAGGTTAGGCGGGAGGTTAGGCGGGAGGTTAGGCGGGGGGGGGACCAACAATGAAAATAGTACTAAATATTAGTCAACCTCGAATGCTGCCTGAGCCATAAATCACTTAACGCAATTTTCTGCAGCAGCTATGTGCGCAATGCATCACGCGGCATCCTTTCGTCCCGTACAAAAACGCTTATTAATCAATCACAAGGATACAATTAAGCGGTCGAGAGTTAATTTTTCGCGTTTTTACGGGAGTCCACCGCGCGAAGCCGTGTATTACACGCGTGAAGCCCTGTATCATTTAATAGAATTAAGTAAACGAAGCCTGTAAATCAAACGCGGCAGTTAAGAATTCTAATTAAAAATTTAACACTCATTTGTTTTCATTTGTCTCTTCGCATTCACACAAAGTCCGATTCATTTTATTAAACTAATAACTTTGAATTAAAGGCGCGCGCGTGCCCTCCCTGCGCGGCAGACGCCAGCGAGCTAAATTATCGGAAGAATCAACGAGCGAGCCTCGCTTGTACTTCAAAGTTTTACGTAATTCTTTAAAATAATCGCTACTATTTACTATTGACAAGTAGTAGTATATGTTCTTTAAGCATTGTGATTAAACGAGCGCTGGCGGAAAGGGCAAAAAATTGTTATCGTCGTCGTTATCGTTTTTGGAGCTTCAGCTATTTTGCTAATTCTCGGTAGCGACGGGTCCATTAAAGGGACTCTGGGATTAGATCGCGGAGGCTGGTACTGGAATGGGAAGAGAGTAAAAGAAAGAAGAAAAAAAAATGTGGATACGGCATAATTTTCCTAAAGGAAAATACCTCTTTCGATACAATGCTTGGTAATGAAAAAATTTTAATGCAATAAAGCTCGCTATAGGCCAGGGAAACGAGCTAAAATACGGATATTCCGGTTACGTTGTACAAGCACTGGGAGCTTATGCTGACCCGGCCGGTCATAATCACGTTCCTGCCCGTATCCTGCCTGAATCCCTTCTCCCAAGTACGGGACCAGATGCCGAACAAGTCATTTCCTCCACGTCCTCCTCCTCCTCCTCCTCCTCCTTCGCCTTCTTCTTATTTTCTTTACTGGACGACTCGCAGACAAAAGGAACGCAGCAAACGCTATACAGAGGAGCCAGGGCGCACCTTTCGCTCCGCGAATCCACCAGAGACTAAAGAAAATACGGGAAAGAGAGAGAGAGAGAGAGAGAGAGAGGGAGTCGCATTTTCACAAGACTTTTTCCGCAGACATTTTTATTGGGGATGCATTAATCAAAGCAGCAGCGCAAAACAATAGCAATCGACTCGAATCGCTATCGTCCGAGTCTCCCTCGCCTCCCCCGCCCCGCCCAGCTCCGACCGACCCCGCCATCGCCTTCATCCAACCACCACCGCGTTCTTTTCCTCTTGTCACGCGATCACGTGTACAGTTCCTAGTTACAGTAGCCTAGCCCCCCCCCCCCACCCGTCAATGTACCCTCGCGATCCCCAGCCCCTTCTTATCAAATATTATATAAATACGCGCACGCAGATTTCGTTCTCGCCTCGAGCTCGAAACGACGTTATTTTCCTTGCTGACCGCGTTATTTATTCTCCTTCTCTTGTTTCTCTGTTTCTGTTACTATTTTTCCGAACTTTTTCTTCTTTTCTTTTTTTATATCTACCAGTTTTGCTTCTTTTATAGCCCAGGTTGCCAGAGTTACCATCCCCGGCTGCTGCTGCTGCTGCTGCTGCTGCTGCTGCTGCTGCTGCTACTGCCACTGCTGGCCTCCCATGCATTTACAGCACGAATTTCAGCTATAGATCATATTCGCAGTTCTGCACTACATACATAAATACATATGCACGCGTATGCGTGCCCATACGTAATCCCGGCCTCTGCAGACTTACACGTACACGGAGTCATGGAGTTATTGTTCTTCTCACGTGTACATCGGAAGATATCTTTTTAAGCTCATTGGGGAAGATATAGGGGAATGAGAGGAATACGCGCGAGTCAAGCGAAGAGAAAATGGAAGTGAAGAAAATCCTTGGTATATATACACATGTATATATATATATGCCGACAGAGTATCTCTATTGTATTTATTTGTTGGAAGGGGAGGAGGAGGAGGACGAGGAGGAGAAGGAGGAGGGTGCAGATACGAGTTTCTCGAGCCGTGTATACTATACTCGAAAGCATCTTTTGACTTTAAGAGCTAATGGCTTATTCTGGCGACGACGTTATACCTCCCCCGATACGTCCCCCGTCACGACCCCCGTCACGACCCCCGTCACGACCCAAGCTCTACTCTCCTGGAAAGCTAAGCATTCGCGCGAGGAATATGCAGATAATCCGGAAGTCTGATACGTCTCAAAACGTGCTTATACGATCCGGAGTAGTACCGATCCTCCATTCGAAGGATTCATCTCTGATTCGCACGAATCCATCCTTTCTTCATTATCCTCGACTCCGTTTAAATCTCTTGCCCAAATACGTATGCCGTCGGTCACGGGCGCAAATCCATCGAACCTCCCAGCGATATCACGTTAAATCGTCTAACCCTCCCCAGCCAATCGCGAACAATCGTCGCGCTCATTACTAAATAAAGGTCTAAGTTACGTAAAGGCAGACGTCGCCAGGAGCGTAAGCGTGAATTTAGTTTAAGTAATATTTTATGACGCAAAGTCAGAGGCTGGAATAATGTCCGTGCAACTGCGCCGGATCGGAATAGCGGCCGCGCGAGAATAAAATGTTGCATTTCCATGAAGTATTAATCAAGGGAATAAATTAAATCTTGTCTTCGGAGGAGTCCGCGGCCATTTGAATAATGCAGATTAACGCATAATCATTTATGTAGGAAAAATTGTGAAATGCCGGGGGTGGGGTGGTGGGGGGGGGATTTTCTTTCTTTTCTCATTTCGGCAAAGCGAAAAATGAATCCCAAATGAATCGACGGGTCGTAAAAATGTATTCTTTAACGAGGTACAAATTTTGTTTATTACCGCAAAAAGCCTACTCTGTAAATATACACGGTCATAAATATTTATTGATCCACTGAAAGCCAAGAACAGCAGGAACCGTTGAAAGGCAAAAAAAATCCATTCGATGAATTTTACTCCCTTAATGGGAGAGGGAAATCTCTTTATTCGAAGCTGACAATAAAATCCCGATGTTTTTATTAAAGTTATTAGAATTTTCGTGCACAAACTTTAAAATTCTCTCCCATAATCTCAGTAGAAATTAATAAAAAAAAAAAAAAAAGGTCCTGATACTTTAAAGATCATGATAAATATTCGTAATTCCTAATTAGAGCGAAGAATTTCCTAACGAACGAACGAATCTACGTAGTACGTACATGTTCAAGAACGAGTCTTGTACGGAGGATAAGATTAAAACTGCGCCCGTTGCGTTAAAAGGAACAATGAAATTCGTAATCTGGAGGTAAGAGACGGCCGTATTCGAGTAAACCGTTGCCCGCAATAACGTCAATACGTTAGCATTTCGACAAAACTAGGTTAAGGGATTTTAATAAAGAATTTATGCATTAACGCAGCGTTGCAACTATTTGGCATTAAGCCGAAAGCATGTTTTTTTTTTAAAGAAATTCTCCTCTTAGCGGCGCCGACGTTACAATGACCTTGCAAATTGCCGGAGTAATATTCACCAGGAAATCAACACTGTCTTTACTACTTTGATACAAGGAAACTATATCCCAAGCCCCAGAGGAATACGAAAAGACGAGCCGCGCTCCTCGGTATTTAAATTCTAAATGCACTTTTCCAAATTCTAAGTGCTTGAATTATCCATCCCGTATTGTACTAATGCACCCTTATCGGGGAGTTTTACTGTGTCTTTGGTCGTGATGATGGTGGTGGCGTAGGCGGGGACGGCGAGGACAGCGATCGAGATCGCTAAGCTGTTTAAAGCGCAACCCCGATAGGTGCGGGTGCGGGTGCGCGCACGCGCGCATGTGTATGTGTGTATAATGAGCACGCGTGAGGGAAATTCTGATAAGTTGTATAGGGGATTTTCGCAGGCGTTTTGCAAGACGAGCAGCTATTCAATATCGAGATTCGGCCATACAATAATAACGTACGACTAATGAATTTCAGCCTCTAATGTAGTTTAGGACGGACGTGTGCGTATTAACGGGTCTAGCGGGACTGAAATTTCGAGACCGTTAAATGTTTATCTGTTATTTGAGGATATTTATAAAGGGTCGACCACGGACAAGAAAGTTAAGTAGGACATTATCGGAAGATGCTCTGACCCTATTATCACCCTCATTCAAATTCCCAACATCCTAAATACCACCCTCCCGCCCCGCGTACATTAACTATCTTCCGCTCAATATCAGCCAGATCGTTGTGCAATTATGCAATTTGACGTAAATTGGAATAATAATTTTTGGAATATAATTATTATATTATGCAATGGGGGCCAAGGAATACCCAAGCTCATATACTTCGAACTCCAAGTGTAATTCATGCATTTAGCAAAATACACACTGCATGTAAATACATATATATATATATATATGTATGTATGTATATATTTTTTTATTACGTTAAATTCCAACATCGCCTATGTAAATGTAAAAAACAGCAGTTCACATGCATACATTACATATGTACGGGCACTTTCTTCTCTTTAAATTTTCAATCGAGATTATCACAATCTAAATTAAATATTTAAATAGATGTGGGTCAGAAAAATAAGGATTATCGCAGTTGTAAGTAATACCTGCTCTCTGCGGGCAGTAGATAGATAATATAAAAAAAAATCCAGTTGAAGTAGAAAGGGTTTATGTATACTTAAGCTAGATTCGTATGTATTTTTAAAATTGAAACATGCGAACTTCCATGTCTCTGTCTTTTAATAAAAGTATTATACTCCTCGAAAATAATTGCAATATATATTTAGAATAACCGTAAGGGTATACGGAATTTTTAAGAAGAAACGCTTCGTGACTAGTCTATCTAATGTCTCCCCTCTGTGGGCGTGCAAGTGTCTGTTTGCTTGGGGGGCGGAGGCGGTGAGGGGATAGTGGGAGGGAGCTACGAGTTTGCTTAAAAATAGGACCGTTCGCAAGTTAAATAACGCGGGCGTATATTCTCGGAGGCGTATTTGTTTTTTCCACATTTCGTGTCGCGGGAATTAAATTTGTGTACAGACCGTTTTACAATGAGATTAGTTTATCAAGGGAATGGAAATTTTCAAGTTGCCAAAACAGGTGATACAATTTTCCGAAATTCCTAGCTTAAATTAAAAGATAACTTGCGCCGCGAAGCTTTCGAATTTTCCAATTTCCATAAGATAACCGTAGCCGAGCCTAATTCAATAATCCTAGAAAAACAAATCCTCTGCAAATTATTATAATTAGCTCGGCTTTAGCCAGGATATTTTTTAGCTCTCTATTAAAAGGACAAAAAAAAAAAAAAAAAAAAAAATTTGAAGTCTGGGACGAGTCCGTTTACTTTGCTCGACGCGGTGCGCATATACCAGCTTTCCTCGCTTTTCATCTGCCCACGATGCCCGAAAGCTTGACAAAAAGAGACGAGAGAAGAACCGGACTCGAGTGGAAATGTAAGTCCCGGGCGATCCCGTCCTTCCCGTCCCAACAGCTACGAACCGAACCGAACCGAACGGAACCGAACCGATCCTCGACCTCGGCCCCCTATACGATATTTGGTCAGGCGATCCCAGCCTTTTCGGAATATTTTTCCAGTTAATTGTCTTTTGCGGAGGAGCTGCTCGGCCCTGCGGGTCACCGACTCCAGTTCAATTCCAATCATTCGACTCGCGGGACTCACTCTCCTAAGGGAGACGAAATTTCACTTGTCTAATACCATCTCCGTATGCCTCGGTATACGTACGTACTCACGCACATACGTCTCGGCGCACTTATCGATTTTAAAAGGCGATTATTTATTTACTAAGCGACGCCGTTAAAGCCGTTAAAGAAACGCGAGGCTCGAGCGATGCTTCGTAGCACGAATTAGAAAAGGAAACATTTACATTTACCCAGCTCTACATAGAATAGCGAATGAGATCAGCGGTATTCGATATGTAAACCGTGAGAGCACGCAGCCGAGCTATGAAATAAGATGTAAGTCGGGGCCGGGTGCGAATAAGCGCACGTCGCGATAGTACGAGCTGGAAGAGGACCCTGCTCCGTCCTCTTCCAGCCAAAAATAATGGCCAAAATAATGAACATAAATAATATAACGAGCCGAAGGAATCAAGTGGCCAGAGCCAGAGATTACGAAATTTTTTATAAATAACGGATACGGGTAAAGCTACGGGTAAAGAAGTGCGGATTGCTTTCATAAACAGGGGGAGGGCTCGAGCTGAAAAGGCCTCGGAAACTCTTCCAACTTTAATTAAGAATGAACTGAATAGCCGAGCAGATCGATATATTCAACTACCTGACGTAAAGCCACGTGATTCGTGAAATACATATTGCTATTAGGAAAATTGCTACGATTCTTTGATACTATTCATGCGGGATGGCCAAGCCAGACGATGCGCATACGTAATGAGAGGGACGCAGGGGGGCGTGTGGGGGGGATTTCTAAAAAGTAAATGATAAATCGAGAGAGAGAGAGAGAGAGTAGAAAGGACTGTCGGTGTCAATGTTTCCTTACGACGGCAGTGATATTATTAATGTAAAGGTAAGAGTGGCACCGGCGGCTCGATGATAATACGCTTCACCGTAACGTTGCGTAGCGTGTAATCAAAATTTCAAGCAGCTTTCCCGGAGCTTTGAAAAATCCATGTAGCAAAAATAATGCTCGGGTTGTTTGTTGAGCTGCAAGAGTAAGGATTTTCGACTGGGAAAGGTAAAGTGAAGCTCAAACACAATGCAGTCCTGTAATAATAGTCCGCTCTACTAACCGTAAAAATAGCCCAATAACCTCCGCGCCCCCCCCCCTCGTAGCGAGGAAAAAGTGGGATATCCAGCGACTCGCTCCTCCTCGTCTCTGCTGAAAAAGCAAATTCCGCTCCTTTAATTTACGTGCACATATGCAAATTGCTTTCAAAGAACCCTCCTCGGGGTGCCGCTTACCCCCCCCCCCCGAATGGCCGATTTCCAGAATTAAATAGAGATGCTTAAATATGGATAGCCGACTTGCGAGCTTTTCCTTCCCCTATAAGGAAACCACTCGGCCGCGGCAAATATCGTAAATAAGAATTGATATTTATGGAACGGCAATGGCATCTTCTCAAATTTCGGATAATTTCAAAAAAAAAAGAAAGAACTTTTACGTTTCATGCACTTGCGCATCCATTTCAAATATCCCACACGAGATCAGTTTCTTTAAGAAGCCAAAGAAATTTATATCGCAAGCTCACTCAAGATTCTTGAAATAGCACAAATGGACCAATATCATTTGTAATTAGATATCTGTATTATATACATTTACTCTTCTTCTATTAATGACGATTGGCAAATCAATGTTTCCGATGCTCGACGTCATCGTGGACAATTAAAAATATTCTTCAAACTCACGTATGCCTGTATTTGCTGAAGTTGTGTGATAACTCCACGTGGCGGAAGAAATTTGTAAATGTAAAAGATGATTTAGGATCGAGGGAGGCTGGCTTGAGAAATGCCCGATTAAAGCTTACGAGATATCATAATAATATATGAGTACAACGATGCGTATCAAATGTACTCTCGGAACTTAAGTATCCAGGCTTTACAAGAAAATAAACTTGTAACTTTGATCCATTGATTTCGTATAAATCATTAGCCACTTATCTCGTACTTGATATCGCATTAATTAATCTGCAATCTTTCACGTATAATTAATAGCCTCGACTGATTTTAGCATTAAAGCTTTAAATAATAAGTTTTATCTTTAAGGGGAATTTTTAAAGTTATTATAAATAGATGAAGATTAATGAACCATAATAGGATATTAATGAAAATTTATTATCAAAACATTGTTTTTTTCCTTCCTTCTTTTCTTTCTTATTTTTTTTATTTTAGCTGTTATCGAACTTTCTTCTTACTGTGATGATTTTTATCATTATTAATATTATCGGTAAGATAAGAAAAGATACCCTGTAAAAGTTTTTAATATAAGTAGTGCATAAAAAGTTTGTAAAGCCAGTGCATAAGATCGCGAGGGTTCGATGGTTGGGCCCGAAAAATAAATTAGTGAATTTAAATATTTTTCTAATTGTCGAGAATTGTTAGTACTAGAGCTTCGTTGGAATAGTTAAAAGGAGAGAGAGAGTAAAAGAGTCTGAGAGGCTGAAGAGGGGGGGGGATGACGGGCAAATCGGGAAAATATGCCAGTTGATGTAGCAGAGAGCGAAGTAATATAAAGTGATATAGGACACTGTAAAACAAACAATGAAAGCAGCGAAATACGTTATCCTTCTCCATCAGTTTCTCCTATGGGTGCACTAAGCCATGATATAGGTCGGTAAGGCGATGGGGGAGGGGGTAAAAGAGATAAGTTCAGAAAGACAGATTAAGCGGGAAGGGCGAGGAGGGTAGGAGAAGGTAGAAGGACAAGATGAATAAGTAAAAGAAGAAGAAGAAGAAGTAGAAGAAGTAGAAGAAGTAGAAGAAGTAGAAGAAGTAGAAGAAGTAGAAGAAGTAGAAGAAGTAGAAGAAGTAGAAGAAGTAGAAGAAGTAGAAGAAGTAGAAGAAGAAGAAGAAGAAGAAGAAGAAGAAGAAGAAGGAGAAGAAGGAGAAGAAGAAAGATCCTCCTTGACGTGCTTCGAATGCACTAGCTACGAATGTCCGAGGTTTTACGAGGCGTCATCTTTACTGGAATCACTCGTGCGTGACGTGTTGCTCGCTGAATTTTCTTCTTTTCTTCTTCTTCTTCTTCTTCTTCTTCTTCTTCTTTTTCATAAACCTCGTGAAAGACACGTTAAAAATAAAGAAGAATGCCTAGACGTAGGAAAGAAGGTATACGGCGACGTCTTCCACTTTTATATCGGCCATTGCATTGCTAAACTGCGATTCTCATCGACCCGTGAATTGAAATCTCTATCTTACCGGGGGGACGCGTATTTTCTATGCGGCTTATAGTTTGTTTTTTTTTTTTTTGCTTTTCTTTGTTTGCTGTCCCTCCACCCCGCCCATCCCTCCACCGACCGCCCGACCCCGAATAATCGGCGGCGATTAATCAGCATTATTTTTCAAATAATTCAACGATAAGGATGCTGACGCGCCGAGCAAGCGGCCAAGATAAATAATGAAAAATTAATTTTGCCGAGCAGAATCTCGGAGGGGATTTACTTTTCCTTATTTTTATACAGCACGCGTGCCTCGTATTAATTTAATAATAACGACATAAATAGTAATAATAATAATAATAATAATAATAATAAGAAGAAGAAGAAGAAGAAGAAGAAGAATTAGAATAATTTAAGAAATGTAAGCTTTTATTATAAAAAATTTCTTAAAAGCTGGGCATAACGGCACGAAGGAATTCTCGCAATGTAAAGTAATAGAGTAATTACGTAATGCTCCTATGAATAATGGATTAGAATCGAAATTGTATGTATTATAATATCGTGAATTTGCTCAATAAATGTAATAAACGTTTCGGCTTCTCTTTTTAATAATTAAAGTAAAAGACTTTTTAATCAATTACGGAAGGCCTTGGAGTAATGCATGGCAAGTGGGAGGGGCGCGTGCGACGTAATAAAAAAACATTACTAGTTTAGTAATGTTACAAAGTATCCCAAACTAAAGAGAAGGGGGAGGGCATAAAAAACAATTACAGCGCGTAGCCTGTGCCGTTATCTG
This sequence comes from Ceratosolen fusciceps, assembly GCA_018883505.1. Classification (NCBI taxonomy): domain Eukaryota; kingdom Metazoa; phylum Arthropoda; class Insecta; order Hymenoptera; family Agaonidae; genus Ceratosolen; species Ceratosolen fusciceps. The sequence goes on along the minus strand of RCIC01000006.1, from coordinate 6,964,567 downwards.
TACACGCCCGTGCCTTTTTTGCTTTTATGACTGGCTGCACGAAGAGCGTAAAGCCATTCGCTCATTCTTTTACACACATAACAAGGGAGAAAGGAAAAATTTGCGTGAATTGCTCCTGAGATAGTGTAAGACTATCCGATAGCATCTCTCCTTGCAATAAACTTTGCTTCTCTAGCTGTTGTTTCATTGCGCGAAGAGACACACGCGTCGAGCAGTAAAAACGAAATCTTGCAACAATTATGATTTTTACAATATGGTTGACAAAGTTTCTGGTGAAAATGGCACGAAAATGGCACGAAAATGGCTCGGTTATTCACAGCCGCTATTATTGACACGTGCCAAGCAAACGCAGATTAAAATTTTACTTTTAATGATACGTGATAAAGTACGGATGATCAAACGCCTCGTAGTAGATAAAGTACATAAACCGAAAAGATCCAAGAGTCTTCCTGCCACCGATATATAATACCTTTTACCTAAAAAAACGAAGGGAAGGTGAAAGGGGGAACGAGGGGAATGGGAGGGGGGATGGAGAAGTTTGATAAATGTGACGAAAAAAATATTTCCTTCTTCATAAATAAATTAGTCACGAGGGAATGGTTCGAGAGGGTAATCGAGGGCTACGCCGTCCCGGAAAGCTCATGGAATACAAAGCGATGGAAGGCGTATTTACTGCTCATAATAACTACTCGAGTCGATGGGAAAGTAAACTTAATTAAAAGTATATAAGACTTCGGCTGGCCCGAAGATTTCTTAGACCCGGTAATATAAAACAAATCTTTTCTTATTAAATTTTTGTATCGAGCGATCACGACTTCTTCGATCGCATTATGGGAAAATTTTATAAAAATACGTATAATTTCCTTCCCCAGTTCATTAAATATTTAAGAATCAGCACGCGAGAAGCTATAATATTTACGTAATAATAATAATAATAAATAATAATAAATAATAACAAATAATAACAAATAATAACAAATAATAACAAATAATAATAATAGTAGTAGCAGCGGCAGCGGCAGCGGCAGCGGCAGTAGCTTGTAGCTAATGGATAAACAAGTATTAGGAATTCTGGATGGAGTTTCTAATTTGTATTTAGGAAAATTACATAAACAAAGCTCACGAAGTAATTACAGCGCGGATATAGCGATATTTATAGGTGCTTTTATAGCGGTATAAATTAGCTAATAATTTAAGTAAGGCTAAATGTCTTTGGAATCTCATAGGGGCCATAAATTGGGGGGATCCAAATGGATGTTTATTATAACAATTTGATTTTGCGATTTAATAGGGTAAGCCCTATCGTGCTCCTTTTCTCTATATTAACATTACAATGTAAAGGAAAATGGAATTACAATAGACCGAAGACGCGCTTGCACCGAGAGCTTTGCTTGCATTACCCGAACAGGCCTTAGAGAAGCTTATTTTCCGTTTCACCTTGTACTTTCGCGGCCTCACCTCGGAACTCACGTTTTCCACAAGATCTCTTTGAAATCTACCTTGTTTATACACGTTGACGCTGTTGCGACGGGCGGGGTCGGAGGGGAGGGGGGCGGAAGGATGGAGGTGACTAGGAGCGAAATGAAAACGAAGGGAATGCCGGAAAGTAAGCGAGAAGAGATGGCGCGGCAAATTTGTAGCTTAAGAGAGTAAGAGCGGGATGGGGGTGGGGCGGGGACAAGTATCATAAAAAGAAAAAGATAAAAAGAGAAGCGGGCCTCGGTAGAAAGAAGAGAAGAATTTTTCCGACGGAAAGAGAAGGCTAACCGCCGAGATTACCTCCGTAGCCCTCCGGAGTCACCGAGGAGAGCATCCTAAGGAACAAAGGCTCTGCACGGAGGTTTCAGTCATTATTTGTCTCGAGTAGAACGGTAATGAGGCTCCGCTAATGCAACCCCTCTTCCACTCCTAGACATTCAAAGGCTCGGCATCCAATTGGTGCCCGACACCTCCGACTCCTCCAAGAGACCCTCATTTCCATTCAGACTACATCGACCGGAGCCACGTTGACCGAGGACTTGAAACGAGGCCCTTATTACCTTCGCCCTCCTCGTTCCCCGTCCCTATAAAAGAAATCAGCCCGCCGAAAATACACGAGGAAACCGGGTTATTTCCAGCCAGGGGTCGGCTAAGGAGGCTCCTCTCGTAATAACGGCCGAGGACTTTCTATACAAACACCTGCAATGTCTTTAAATAATTACTTGCGGGCGATTATCGTCCGCATCTTTATGTGCTTTAAAATAATATTGACTCCCGTGGCTCGGACGTAAATAACAAGGGAATGCGACGTGGCACGAGTGGAGAGAGTCTAAGCGCTTATGAATACTATCGCCGTGGACTTTCTGCTTCTGAGGTAAGGGAGCAGAGCAGAGCGCTCGGAGAACCGCTGAATTATAAATGTCACCGAGACATCCGAACGTTCTACGTACGTTCTTCGCTTCTCCTCGGCTTTCAAAATTTTCATAAACTTTTTAACAAGTTCCCCTCATCCCTCCCTCCCGGAGCGGCGGCGGCCTCTGCTCAATGGGTCTCATTGACGGCATTACCCGAAAAAATTAACTAAAAAAAAAAGAAAAGAAAAAGCCGTATATTCCCACAAATAGGTGTAGCTCTAATTAAGCGAGAGTCTGCCAGTTCAATAACTAATGAATGATAATGAATACTCGGCGCTGATTTAATTTTACTCTAAAATAAAATTAAGCTCTCCCTCCGAGGCTTTCATTTATTAAATGCCACCCTACGCCTGTACATCATCTATGCATCTATACGTATATGCATACACATGTATATGCACGTAGTTAGCCGAGCGGCACATATTTAATGATCGAACGATCATTAAAAGTACTTAATGACATTACTATTTCCTTTGCCGGCGTTTACAGTCCTTCTGATGCGATAAAAATTTCAGGAAATGCATCCATTTTATTATCGAGCTAAATTATCGCGATACTTTTCTTTTGTACCCTCAAAAGGGAATCGCTTTCTAAAATAGAAAGGAAAAAGTAGTCGTCTTAAGTTCCGAGGGAGCAGTAACGCCAGTAATGTATTAAAGGCACTTCAATGCTTTTTATTAATATTATATTTCATTGGCTAGGCATTATTTCGAAATAAAAAAAAAAAAAAAAAAAAAAAAAAAAAATTCAATCCTCCATTAACTCATAAAATATAAAAGAGGCGGAAAACTTTATCGAGCGCATCCTCTTCCTACATTTATAGAAGACTCGAGCTACTCGATGCGCACCGCCCCCTCCCCGCTCACCCTTAACCATACGCAAAATGCCTGTGTAATTACTCTAAAATGTAATGGATATTATTTTCGCTCAATGGACATCTCGATACGATTTCGTAATAATAATTCTCGCATTACCTAAATAATTGCCCAGCCACGATTACTCGCTGCTCGTAATCATGTCCATTATATAAAAATACGCGCTGTGTAGGTATATTTTTTTAATTATTCGAGAAGTAATTAGACGTAATTTTCGTAATGTATCGATTATTATCGATAAATACATTTCGGTCGAACATTTTATATGTTAATTGATCGTTTGCTTACAGAACCTAATTAGCAACAAATTAATTTTATAATTTCATAAGGGCAAGAGTCGAAACGATTGGTTCATGAAACTTCACTTGTTGTAATGAAAACATTGCACTGCCGGAGGGGGGGAGTCGGGAGGAGTAACGATTCGATAGAGAATAGAAATTAATGCCGCTAATGCGATCGCAAAGTGCTGATTTAATATTTAAAGGAAAACTATTGGTATTAAGGAAAGCATTTTGAAACCATTTTGAAATGGAAACGTTTCGGTCGGGAGGAGAGCGAAGAACATAATGCCACGTGAATTACTTAATAGAACGATGCGGCATGAAGCGGGAAAACAAAAGAAAAATTACGCTGCATGATATAGACGCGAAATTAAAGTCTGAATGAAATAAGAAAAGGCAAATTAAATTTCGGCTCTTAAATAATTGATGGACCGAGTATTTGCTTTGCCTGTATGTTACGTTACATTTATTTATAGCGTTAGCCCAAACGATCCTGTACCAGGCTTTATAGAATTCAAAGGACCGAAAGATATTTCGGCTCCAAAGCTCGATTACGTTTATTTCTAATTATTCATGTAGTAACGTAAAGCCATTAAAATAACTCATTGGAACGAATTCCGCAATGAATTTGTTCTTTTGATAAAAAAAAAAAAAAAAAAAAACGAATCATTAGTACTTTAGCTTAATAATTAATTTACAGATCCGTATGACAGTTTGGCGCCACTAATACTTACGTATCGTCGTCGCTCATCTCAGATCCCCTCCATCCTCCTCGACAAATTACACAAATTTACTTTATTATATTTATACTTAAGCTTTTTCTTTATCTATATTACTCATTTTTAACGTCCGTGCAAATATATCCGGGTTTACAATAGACGCTTATTCAAATAACCAAATATTATACAAGTGCTAAGTAAGTTGCGATAAAGGGCTTTCGTGTCTTTTATCTTGTTCTTATGTATCAAGAAAAAAGAAGAAGAAAAATAAAAGAAAGAAAAGCTCTATGGAAAGGATTAAAAATGTTGGTTTTCTGAAAATTTAGAGCTACTAAAGCATTAACGTTATTATCGCGGCTCACTTGTATCGCATTTCATAATTATGGATTAATAAATTAATCGGTCAACTACGCCATTTTACGTCCATAAATAATTAAGCAGCGATAAATTAGAGCAAAAGGCGGACGGAATCAGAGGCTCGAGGCCAGCGAAGGGGTAAGGAGCGCTAGAATTTATACCGAGAGGCTATCATTTTGTCTTGGTTTCTTTTAGTTATATATATCATTAGAGAAGGCTAGAAGGAGGAATTTATATATATATATCATTAGAGAAGGCCAGAAGGAGGAACGGATAGATCGATGTGGCGCTACTCCGTACGTCAAACACCATCTGGTGGGGTTGATTAGATACCTGGGTGACGTGTGTGTTTCCTACTTTCTTTCGACTCTACTTCCTATAGCGATTAAAGATGCAAAGCCCCGTCAATCATATAAAGCTTTATGAGAGGCAGAGCCGCGCGGATAATATACGTCATTATATGTGACACGAATCGACTCGCCCTCGCATATCGATATTCGCGTTCCTCTTCTTATTTTCCAACTCGTCTCCCTACGTGCGTTTCATGCACTTTGTCACCCTTCTTAACTAGTATAACGTACTAACGAAGCCCAAGTGTCATAAGAACAGGTTGGGAAATTTATTACTCGCGATACGAGATTTAATATAGGAGTACCGGAGCGACTAATGTCCGCCCGAATTAGGTTTCGTGGCCACCATTAGGATTTTTCATCCAATGCAACATTACTTAATACGATATTTACTACGATACTGTCCGACGAGTAACTGTGAAACCATGAATGCTTTATTATAAATTCGATAGCGCTCGAATAAGAAAAATCCGTCGATAAATATATTCCAACCCATTAACTTGTTATTTATATTTAACTAGTTATTCAGTATGCGCGTTAGTATATTGACAATGTGACTGGACTTTACGTGCGACATCATTATTCACGAAACTTTTGCTAAATCCGGTAAAGAGTAAAAAAAAAAAAAAAAAAAACAATACAAAAACAAATACAAAAACATTAATAATATCTACGATTGCGCACGCGCATTTAATTAAAGCATAGAAATCTTTATCTCCCGCTAGAGAAATTGCCTTCGATATTGAGATTTACTAAAAGAAAAAAAAAATGCCGGATAATATTTCACATTTTTTTCTAGGCCGCGGTAGGAAATTTTAAATGGCTGAAATAGGGAAAAACCGCTGCTGGACTGCTCATCGAGAAAACATTTTTCAATATTTTCCCTAACGGCGCCCCGTTACGTAGGGATTCCCTCTATTACAATTACCGCTGATAATAATCGGCAGAAAACAGTGGTAATATTATATTTTAGCGCGTATCGACATAACGCTCGCCTAAACTTGAAAATTAATTAAAAATTCAATTCCATAACTAGCTAAATACAAATAACCGTATAAACCAACGCGTATACGTGTATGTATGTCATAAGGTTACTCGTCCATTTTGGCTTACGTGAGCGGTGAGCCAAATTTTGAGTGGCATTTAATTTAAATAGTAGAAAAAGCAGCTTAAAAACATAGAATAATCTGTGTTTACTTTAAATTCTTTCTTACCGTTATTGTTTTCCCTTTTCTTTTCTTTTTTTTTTTTTTTTTGAAGAAAAGGAGGAGGAGGAGGAGGAGTAGGAGGAAGTGGAGGGGGAAAACGCTCGGTTAAGGACTGGCGGATTCAGCGGCGTTTGGCCAACTATGTATTTACGGGTAGGCGGCGGTGGGAGGGCAGGGGTCGGTCTGTGGCATAAATTTTTAAAACGACAGTATGTAACGCCGACTAGTGGTTAACCGAGTTAAGGAAACTCGGCTGAATTTTATATCTCGAGCTGCTTTCTTACTTCTCGCTCAACAAAAAAAAAAAAAAAAAAAAAGAAAAAAAGGTCTTGTTTTTAAAGCAAATCGACTTGAAGCCTAATGTAAAACGGTAACGGCACTTGTAATTCACACCGAATGAAACTCATTTGGGAGGGGGTTTAGGAGGAGCTTAGTACGCTACTGGAAAAGTTTTTAGAAATAAATGCAAAATACTCGCCTCGGCGCTGAATGGCCCAAGGAAATTTAAATTAAACTCGAGGTCTTTATTAGCCGAGCAACTTGCTTCCATCCGATGAATATGGACGTCCGGCTTATAATACCCACACCTACGAGGAATCTGCATGCCAAATTGCAAATTTAAGATTCAACGGGGGAAAAAAGGCTACTGAGATCCGAGACCACCAGCGACGACACCTACTAACCGGGCGACTAACGGGGCGACTAACCGGGCGACACGTTATCAGGTGACCTAACACTCGTTCCCCTAATAAAATCAGTTTTATTAAAGGTTGCTTCGCGGGGAAGCTCGGGTTCAGAGCCACGGCGCTCCCGACAGGCTCTCTAGTAACTGTAAAGTGGGGGATAATGTCGATAGTCCCGATCGGAGCCGTCGCGCGACGATTAATACAAAGGGCGGCTCCTTCGCCCCGAGCTCTCACCCGCGTCCGCGGCTCCGTTTCACGAACGATCGCATGCCAAGCCCCGGGAAATTAAAGCTCACCAGCCCCGGTGTCCCAGTGAGGCTCTAGTTCCCCGCACCGAGCGCTACGAAGCTCCGTCTCGAGGCGAAGTTATTCTATCTCATGGAAGGGACAACTTTCGACTCCTTGAGTCTAATTATTTTCTCCGCGCGAGCATCATTTGCACGAGAATCTCTTTATCGAGGTCGGCTCGTTAAACGCTCGCAATATTTAGATTTCAAAGTCTCGCCGAGTGCGACGTGGGACGAGGGAGGGGCTGCTTGCTACGCTCGTTAAAGTGGGAGCGCCCTTGGACGGAAGACTATGATTGATAAGACGGGGCGGGAGAGGGGGTAAGGGATGGAAGGAAAAAGTTAATCCCCATTAGGAGGTGGACAACGGGGAGGGATGGGGTGGGGGGGGGGAAGGGCGAGCCTTCGAAGCCGACGTTATGAGCCTTACATCACTTTCAAGACATAATTCTATTTTAATGTATTGATTAGAGCCCGCGAGAGCTCGCCCAGACGAGAGTCAACACGGAGGGTATACGAAATCTCCTATGATATATTATCCGTATTCATCACTTAGCCGATATAATTTCTAGAGAAAATTTTAAGGGAGAAAGGAAACGAACTTATCCCCGATCGTTCATTATACCGAGACAATGTTTTTCTGACCACCGCTTCCACTTCAAATGCCGTATAAATAAAAATAAATAACGCGCACGAACCAATCGATCCTCGCAAATCAATGAATATCTTCTTTAACGATGCAATAAAACTTTTTAATAGATTCATACGCACGTATGAAGCCGGGCGTCGTAGACGGGACGGGGTATTAAAATTTTTTACCTCGACCGCGCGATACGCGCGCGATGCGCAAATGATTTTATTAAGAGATCTGTAAAGAGTCTTTACAAGCAATTTATCAGTAGTAATACTGGGAATGCTTACAAGAGCGATTATCTCCCGTCGGATCGGTAGGCTGCATTCCGTTAAAAACGATCCCGGCCCTCCTTATCTATTTATACAATTTGGCTTCTAGTTGAATTTAATTTAGAATCCGTACACTCCATTACGTTATACAAACAACCAGCGGATTTGTCGGATTATTTATCGTTATTGCACCGGAAGTCGTCGGACTTCATTACCTTCATACGGTTTCGTTCATCCGGATTATCTACATTAAAAACAATCATCTATTAAAAAATCTAGATAAAGTTAGTCCTTCACCCCCAATAACCCCGATCCCAGGCCGCAGCAACCCTGACTCCGAGGACTCGAGCAGGAAATAACGCCAAAGCCAAAATGTTGATATTTAATTGTCCATCGATACCCAATTATTGAGCCATGCCGGATGCCCCGGACGTATTTTACGGCCTCCAACGGCTTTCCATCAGCTACGTCGCCTACCGACGTCGAACGAAAAATTTCTATCCCCTCGGCCCCCTCCTTTGCCCCTTGTCGGGGAGGAAAATAAAAATAAAAAGTAGGAGAGCCTCGGTCGGATTATGCTTCTGCCGATCAACATACGATGAATGTAGGGGAGGGTGGGGGGGAGCTGCGGGGTACCCGATATTACACTTGCGGTAAAAGCGTTTGTTTCTTATAAGTTTAATTGCCGGGCTTCGGTCATTGGTCAGGATCTGCGAGGCTTTGATTCGTCAAAGTAATTCATGCTCCTGACGAAGGTAGGCAGGAGTCGGCTTTTAATATGAACGGAGTGGCCGAAGGTGGGAATTCCTTAGCTCGGCGTTGAGTAGGGCTTGACTGAGCTTAAAGTGCACTGGCCAATAATTTATTCGTCCCCAGTGTCCATGTGAAATTGACAAAACTTTTTTCTCATTACGTGTCGGAGTTTCGGTTCGTTGTTTGTTTTTGCCGGCGACCTCCGAGATCGAAAGTCGCCTCGAACGTCCACCGCCGCTCCCCCGCCCTTCAGCCCAAAGCAAAAGGAACGAATAAAGGAAGGGCAGTTCGAAAAAGGTTCTCCCGGTCCATTCGACCGCCGCCTCCCACCGACTCCCCCGTCCCCCGTCGCTTATTGACTAATCATTCAATTGCCGGATATTTTTAACTCCGTTTCCTGTTAGCCCCGGCACCGCTCGCCGCTCATCGAACCGACCGCCGAATCACGGATGGGGATTCTTAAAAACCGATTCTCCCCCTCGAAAGCGCCCTTTTAAGATTTATCATCGCTCGGCTAATACGTCCCTTTCTCCGCAGCCGCAACCGCCGCAGCCGCCGCTACCAATCGGGCCGGGCATAACTCGATAACGGCAGCGACATAAAGCGTCACGAATTAATCGCCAAAGGAAATAATATTTTTCACGCCATGTTGCTTATGGGGTTCGGGGATGCGCCGAACGATGCGACTCTGTTATTTTCAGATCCAGACGGAGGGTATTATTATTTTTTAATAGGTCGTAAAGTTTATGTACGGATTTATCGATCGATAAATGAGACGTTTTTTCCGATTATTTTCCGAAGTCGGCGCTACGATTAAAAATTAAGAGGGATTTTTCATAATTTCATGCGCTTTCGGGGCATTACTTACCATATCATACGTATCAAGTGCGACTATACATTACTGATTCTGTATTTTTTGATAATATCCGAGCCGGATGAAATAATGATTCATCGTCAATGATAGTATAAATGAGCTTTATTGCAAAGAGAATGAAAAATCCAGTACAATTGCAATATTGTCCCATTAAATATGTATAATAAGTTTGATACTCTCGATTTCAACAACAAGCGCAGCGCACACGGCCCTTGCATCCTATAAATTTTCGTTTATACGAAAAAGTTGATATTCTTCGGATGATGTAATCTCGTACATTACGTATGTATAGTCTCTCTCTCTCTCTCTCTCTCTCTCTCTCTCGTAGTATCATGTGCTCGTTGTTGAAAGCGACAGGAACATGTGCTAAATAAGCTTTTGGCATTGTTATTTCATATATATATATATATATTGGGAGCTGAATAATAAGAGCATACCTTCTTAAACCTCAAAAGCTTTATTGTAGTCGATCGAGAAAAGACGTAGCCGTTGCTAAACGATATATCAATAAACCTTCGAAACAAGATATGTCAAACGATGACGAGATAAGATCATGAAATATCGTGAAGGACAGTGTGTCGTGTATTTCTATCAAAATTACGACAATTTTACCTAAATCTGCGTGCATGTAATAAGTGAGTAAAATACAAGAGCTTAATTATTATTTATTAAAGATGAATATGCGACCCCGACTCTTGATACGAAATTTTCTAAGTGTATTTCTCTCTCTGTGCCTATCTGCGTGTGAGTGTGCGCGCACGCTCGCGCCTGTACGTGTACATGTAACAGAATAATTACGGGAAAAAGGTGAAATATGTTCAAACGATAATTAAATACGAATTGTAATTTCTTTGAATACATTTATATGTAAATGCCCGAAATATTGAATATGATAAATATCAAGTTACTAGTAACACAACATTCAAATGTAATTTGCAAGTATTAAGCATTATTATAACGATGCTGTTCCTGATAATAAAATAACATCATTCGCACCGAATAAAGGAAACCTTATGTGAAATTTTACTGGCAATGATTCCGATCTATTTTACAAGTAAATTAATGATAATGTAAAAAAATCAGTAGCCCTGATTTTCTCAATTACTAAAGCAATGTGGGAATAATATAAGCTTAAGTGTCTCTTATTAAGATACTTAATTATTAAGAAAAATATAATAATTAAAAATTTATAAAAACGTACATGAAAATGTAGCATAAGATCCGTGTAATTTCTCTTTAAATTCCTGTAAGAAACGATCGAAATAGTTTCGATTGTCTAACGATGTAATATAGAAAATTTTAAATATAACCATATACGATTAAGGCCATGCACGAAAAGAAATATGTATATCGAGAACGAAAGCAAACAATGTAATAAATGGTTGCTGGTATGATAGATTAGCTCAATGTAAGCAATACATCCTACAGTTAAACAGCATACGGTCTATAATCAAAATATAATCGGATACAAAAAGAGATCTAAACAGAATGATTAAGCATGATACGCAGTAAGCGTATCACTTTATCTTAAAGTAGTGTAATAAAAATAAATAAATAAGCATGAAGGGAGATTATTTATTCAGAGAACTAGATTTATTGTAATTAAGAATAAATATAAACGAATTGTAATAACGGAGATCTACGAAATAATATACAAAATAAATTACAGCAACTGTTAGCCTTGAAGATGACTGATAGATCGCATTATGATGCTGACATTGCTTTATTACAATAAATAAACGGAGAATGCATGCCAAGCTTTCTCTTCGATTCTCGGCTCCAGTCGTTTTCATCTACGGAGATATTTAGGGTGAAATATTAAAAATAAAAGGAAACTCATTGAGTAAAAAATTTAATTATACATCGAGGTCCTGTGAAAATATTTGACCCGAACTAGGGTTTCGTAATAATAATAATAATAACAATAACAATAACAATAACAACAACAATAATAATAATAATAATAATAATAATAATAATAACCGTTAAAATTATCGGGGAAAGGGTCACGTAATAAAAAGCTAAAAGGAAGAAAAAGAAGGAATTTAATATTATTTCCCCTGTCGACATTTATTTTCCCGGGAATTTCAAATAGAAAATAAAAGAGAAGAAAAGATAATTTAATGAATTTATTAAAATTTCTGAACGATTTTTAATTCTGCACTGGAAATGAAAATAGCGTTGTTCTTCTCGTGGATTGGAAATAAAAATAAACATTGAACCTGATCAATGAGTAGCGGCCGAGAAGAATGTAATTTCGTTAATGTGTAAAATATTTTTAGATAACCGGGTTACTTAAACTCGTCAAGGAGTTATCGATAAATGATTTAAGCGCGAGAAGACGAAATAAATAATATTTATTCCGGCACTGTTACTCGAAAATTAAAAATCAATCATCGATAAAATTGTAGTATATTAAAAGGGAAAGGCCGTAAATGTCGAAACCTTATGGGGATTTGCGCGCAATTATATCCTCATTTACGCGGCTTGGATAAATTGCTTAAAATTAATAAGTTATATCGGCCTGATTTACAATAAATGTTCAGAACCCGGATCCTCGGTCCCGCCGCTTAATCTCGTTTTACGAAGATAACCTCAGAGCTGCTGGATTTTCGATAAACCTCGTATCGATATATCGACGAGTAGCGAATCGATATATCGCCCTTTACGGCTAAATGCATATTGTAAATGCGAATCTTTGCCAATATATCGCGGATACTTTGTAAAGAGCATTTTCCGTACCCGGAAGAACGGTTTCGGCTTCTAAATGGAATTCTGTTATGAGTAGTGGAGAATTGGGACGATTCAATGCTGAAATATAAATTCAAGGAGAGGAGGACCCGAGTCCACCTAAATCACGGTTCGCCGGATAAGAGGAATAGAGAGGCAAAGACGTCATAATCATCGAGCCCGTAATACGTTATAAATTTAAGTCTCGGCCAAGGAAATACACAAGGACACGATGATCTTACGATTGTGTAATAAAAAAAAAACGTAACAATGGGTATAGTGTCGGCACCAATTGCTTTATCTATACTTATAAAACATTATTGGCATATAATTACCTCGATACCTTAGAGCTCGTACTCGTAATACAATAAATACCCTATACCTAAGCTGTTATTTTCAATGTCGAAAGCTTCTTTCGCATTAAGAGCAGCAAATCACTTATTTACTCTCAATGATCCGAACTTTACGAAAAATTAAACGATCACAGTCAGTATTCAAACGTAACGAGTGATTATTGCGTTTGTTTATATGTGAATGGTTGTAATTTAAAATGGTAATGTGGATTACGTCGTTAGAGATTAGTTCGTTTATGGCCGATGGCAGAAAATAAAATACTCCTGCCAAGTGTACAGGGGATTCCGAATATCGTAAATTTCAATACGTATGCGTAAAGATTACGCATACAAACGAATTTCCACGGGATACTGAATATGCGTGATTTTACAGGGATTGTTATTGAATATTAAAAAGGAAAAGGAAAGCTCGGCACAATTCGATTGCGCCAGTATCGTCTCGTCAGCATGTGTGCGTAATAAAATATTTGCTTTAAAAATCAAAGGGGCAGGGGGAGGGGTGAATAAGAGAACAACAGGAGAGAGAGAGAGAGAGAGAGAGAGAGAGAGAGAGACAAGATAAGGAGAGGGTAAAACGTGAAATTAGGAAATCCGATGTGCGGGGGCTGGAATAGCGCTTTTCTTTGCCAAGGTAACGCTTCCAAGCATTCCCACTCCGATTAAATTACAAGAAAGCGTTTATCACCTCCACCCACGCTTCTTACCTATGCAAAATTATATAATGGCGAATACAAAGAAGAGCGAGAAAGAAGTATTCGGTAAAATGAATTCGGACAAGTGGTAGCGGACGCGCGCACGTGCACAGGGTTACGCTGATTAATTATCATCAGAAGTGAAGTTGGAGCGTATGCGCGGCATATCCTCCTCCTCCTCCTCCTCCTGCTTCTCGTCCGGGCCTTAGACTCCGTAGGCGCCGAGCGCGAGCCCGCACCCATTCACGGCTACAAGCTGCCTTTCTACGGCCAATTTGCATAAGATAATCACATAAGCAGAGGCTCGGGACAATGAATTAGCGCTACTTTCGGATTACGCTCGAGGAAGTTCTCCACTTCTCGCGGAAGCCAACCACGTCGCCGAATATCCATTCCGGCCCCCCGAGCAGTTTACCTTAATCCGCCGCTCTTTATCGTATTCTTTTATCGAAAATTAAAGTGACCCAGTAGAGGGTGTCGGTCGGGCACTCGCTCCTTACTCACACCTCGAAGGAGATGTAAGCGTATAGCGTAGAGGCGGCGTAGTCGGGAGGTGAATCCGAGCGCAATTACCCGGTGAGAACGATTGGGACATTGAGGAGGCGCTAATTTGGGAACAACCGCACTGCACCCCCGACCGGCTCGAGACTGCGTATCCTCGATGCGGTGAGGCGGCCGATGTCCAGGAAAAGGCGGGAAAACGTCGAGCATGAATTGTAAATGATTCGGGAACTGTCGGGAGACGTACCTTCGTTCTCGTTGTTGCCGATCATAATCTCCGTCTTCTCGAAATCCGAGTCGCGCAGCAGCTCCAGCGGGTCCTTGGGCAGAAAGATCCCATCGATCGTCGGGGCGGAGGGGAAGCCTAAAATACCACTGTAACTATTCCATTGTTGCACGGATATGGTCTTGGCATCCACGGATTTCATGCATTCCATCACCCTCGTCGCGTTGTCCTCGAGCATGCTCGAGTTGCAGTTGCAGTCCTTGACGAGGATCCGGGCGACCTCGTTGGCCCTCTCGGCGCTCATGTAGCTCCAGGGCGCGTTGAGGGTGCCGCTCTGGAGTATGCCGCGGCGCACGAGACCCCTCGTCACCGGGGACATGAGATGCAGGGACACCGAGCCACCGCCCGCAGACTCGCCGAATATCGTAATCCGGTTGGGATCGCCACCCAAGACCTTGGCGTTGTCCTTGAGCCACTGGAGGGCCATCGCCTGATCCCAGAGGCCCATGTTCCCGGGGGCCTCGCCGTCGTCCTCGAAGTACTGGCTCAGGTAGAGGAAGCCGAAGGCCCCGACGCGGTACTGCATCGCGGCGATGATGGCGTCGCTCTGGGCTGCCATGATGTCCGCGTCGTAGACGTCGAGGGTCGCCGTGCCGGTCATGTAGCCACCCCCGTAGATCCATACGAGGATGGGCATGCCGCCGTGGTGGTCCGAGGACTCGGAGCTACCCTTGTGCCGGAGTCGCGGTCTCCTCGGCACCCAGATGTTCATGTAGAGACAGTCCTCGCTGACGTTCGTGTTCGGGTTCCACATCTCCTCGCCCTCGAAGCCGAGGAAGTAGTCGTAGCGCTCCTGGATGCAGCTGTTGGGCAACTGCGTGGCGTTGAGTATGCCGTGCCAGGGATCGAGGGGTTCGGGCTTCCGGAAGCGGAGCGCGCCTACCGGAGGCTTGGCGAAGGGCACTCCCAGGTAGCCGTGAACCTCCCGGTCGAAGATCGTCCGGGAGAAGCCGCGCATGAGACCGGTGCTCGTCTCGACGACGAGGGGATCCTCCCCGAGCTCCTCGTAAGAGTCCCTGAGGCCGCGGTAGCCCCCCTCGTTCGCCTCGACACTTATCCTCGCGGGCTCGATGACTAAGAGGACCGCCGAGAGCAGCAGCAGCATCGGCATCAGCATCCCCAAGGACTCCATGACTCAACAAGTTACTCTACTATCCCTCTCTCGGCCTCTGATCGAGTGCGGCGACGGCGACTATGGGGTTTTAAAGTCTCAGCAGCCGATTCGGCTGCAAGTAAAAGCTCCGATGTCCCTTTACGTAAGCTTAGAGTCCAGTCACGATCGTCGACATCTCCGCTCACTGAACCGATACGAACGATCGCCCGCCCTCTCTGATCCTTCCCTGGATCCCGAACTCCCTCTCGGTGGGATCCGTGAGGGATACGAACGCGAGTTCTGGGAGCGGCGGCCTCGGCCCGATGGGCCCGGGACTGAGGCCCAGGTGAGGGGCTGGGATCCCGGATCTCCGGGACCAGAGTCGCTCACGGTGCCGAATATACGACTGTCTGGAGGGGGGGTTTATTGGAGTGGGGTTGAGGCTGGGACGGGGGTGGGAAAAGCTGTAATAGTATAGTGAATTGCGATATGGCGCGGCGGCCAACGTGCCGCGTTGCACGGGGTCGACTGATCGCGGCCGCAGCTTTGAGGTGCTCGCGAATACTCCCGCCTCGCTCTCGACGTCGAGCTCTGGGTGGCGGAGTCGCGCAGCTGTATACGTGCGCGTAGCTGCTGCTCTTGCGCGTCTCCCTACGTGTGTGTGCTCCTAGTACCCTCTCTCTCTCTCTCTCTCTCTCTCTCTCTCTCTCTCTCTCTCATTTCCTAATCGCCTAGCTCTCTCCCTCCCACCCTTATTCTCTCACTCTACCTCTACCACCGTCGCCACCGCCACCCATCTAACTATCTCCCCCTCCCATCACTCTCTCTCTCTCTCTCTCTTCGTCCCTCTTTACATATCCCCGTCGCCCTGACTTAGGTTATATTTTTCTTGCGCCCGTGTTTTCCTTCCTACGACCGACGATAGCGCTATCGCTCGAATTTTCACATTCACCGCTCGGTATATACGCATTAGATTATCTCACCGATACTTCCCGACCTACTCCTTCCCTTATATATTCGGCCGATACTCGTCTCACTCCCCCCCCCCGTATTATTAGTATTTGTTGTAACCGTAAAGATTTATTGACCGACGTATGTCTCTTGTCGTTCAGGAAAATCACGATCTCTCGCTCGTGGGCGTTCCCAATAAATATTAACAATCTATTGTGCATTAATCAACGGAATCTAAGGATCGATCGGTGTCGCGGCCTTGTTATTATTGTAATTAATATTATTCCCTTCTTATTCCTTGCACGGGGGGTTTAGCCGAAGGTATTTGAGGCGCATCGGTCCCATCGACTCCGTTCCGTTTAATTCCTGCCATTTCAAATTTGTCCCATAAATTTCATATTGTTTACCCGGCGCCTAAAAGAGCAAAAGTTAAGCATTTAATTGGGTATTCCCCGGTAATGAACGAACGATAGCTTAGGATAACTTTAATAATATTTGTTTGCCGTTTAATACGTATAGGAATACCGTACGCTCGTATTACTAGTTCTAGTTATTGTAATAGAAATAGTAATTGCAATGCACCGCTATAATTTTATTACATTTTACTTAATTAAGAATCGGCATATACGGCGCGCACAGATAATCTTTATAATCTTTACGTCTCTTTCGAATTTAATTACGTCACGTACTTTAGACCCACTTATTACGAGTATCGGATTATTACCATTAAACGTGTCTAGCCATGCATGTATGCCCAAGTAGCTATAAAACGCTTACCTGCGCATACCACTACGCGAATAAATAAAAGAATCGGTCCGGAAAGTAGGCTTCTTCTGCTCTACATGAATATAATATAATAATTAATAGGGTAAATGCTTGCTACGACTGGTTAAGGCCCGTAATTACTTTGGGCTGCAATTAACCGGGACAGGGGACTGACTATTGGCAATTAGTCTCTCTCGAGGTACTTTCGAGTCATATCACTTTTATTTTTCTGCAATACAATGGAATTATTTTCACTCGAAACCGCTCATTCGCCGGGCGCGACCTGGAAAATCGATGTCACGTCTTGCTGAAAAAAAAAAGAAAATAAAAAAAAATGAAAAATGTAAAAGGGTTGGAGGAGAAGGGAAGAGAGAGAGAGAGAGAGAGAGAGAGAGAGAGGTGGGTGACTGTAACTTTTGACTATATTTGGACGTAGTTTGTAACCCTTTCATTTGACTATGAACGATTTGCTTTGATGGAGCGAAAATATGAAATCAGTGATGAAAGAAAATTTTTACGCGAGTATCTGCAGGGAGTGGGAGTAGCGGCAGCGGCTACATCATCTATAGCAGCAGCACACACCCACACGTGGACTCATAGACACCAATGCATTTTCGATAACTTCGATAAATGGTTGCGAGCTGGCAAAGTACAAATTTTCAGGGACTCTGCAATGTAGGTGAAATATTTATTTTCAGACCTAATGGCCGTTTGCCTACGAGACTGTAAAAAATGCCGGCCGTATGGTGAAATAACGTCGAATAGAGGGAGGACAAGTAGGCCCGACCGCCGAATGAATAATTGTCTCGAGCATCGAATAAAGAATTCCGGACAAATGGAGGAGGAGGAGGTGGTGGCGGTGGAGGTGGTGGTGGCGGCGGTGGCGTAGGGGGAAGAGGGGGGGGCGACCATTGGAGACGTCAATGAGTGGTCAGGGAGTCGGATACTCGCGACTGGTATCGCCCTGCTGCACGGGCGGAATTCCTCGGATGAAATACTTTCCCTGAAGAAGCTTTCACTCCGTAAGAGCAATGGGACGGCAAAAGAGACGAATATCCGGAAGGAATTTAATCCGCTGAAGGATCGCCCCGGCGTTAAGACTCGTCTGTCTCTAATGCTCGCTAGATTAATGTTGGAAGCCGCGAACGGGAGCGAGTGCAATCGATTTAACGGATATACAAGTGACTCGAGCCGATGTAGCCGCGCTGCCGGGGATGCCACGAAATGCCGCGAGGACATGGGATCGGACGTATTGCTTTAGAACTCAATTTCATCCAGCCCCTCTCCACGATCAGCGCGACCATTAAAATAAAAGAACTGACTCCGTGCGCGGGAGAGCGGAGGGATAAGGGCAGAATAGTGTCGGCGAGAGACGCCACACCTAATAATCACGAGGAGAGCGGAAGGGGTCGGGGCGGGACGGGGGACGGGGCTAATTGTATCGCCAACTGGTCTTGGGTGATTCACTAGCAGTGGGTGAGAAGAGCGAGCCGCGGCCGTGGAGGAGCGTCGAGCGTCATCGGCCCGCATACGTGACCGAAAGCGTAGCCGAGGATCGTCGGCGGAAAGGCCGGGACGGGGGACCGGGGGTGGAGGCGGTCACGGTGGCAGCGGCGTAAGTGACGACGGCGGCAGCGGCGACGGGTGACTGCAGGAAAGGGAGTAAATAAAGGGCGATAGGGCACCGAGGCCCGGCGGGGCGTGGGTAGGTGGGAAAGAAGAGCGGATAACGAGCCTCTTCCGGCAACAATTGAGACGGGAGGAACGGAGGCTCTTTATTTGACCCCCACCAACTCGTGTCCCTCAGTCGGGCCTAAGTATACGGAGAGCGCCGGGGGCCGCCGATTGTTGCGTCGATGCTACGGAGCCTCGACGACGCCGGCGGGCGGAGGCGACGAGGACGACGGTACTTGTCACTGCCTGGTTAGGAGGAGGAGGGGGAGGAGGAGAGAGAAAGAGAGAGAGAGAGAGAGAGAGAGAACGAATAAAACGCACTTGGCGCGCGGGAACCGTCGACTCGGTACTCCGGGAGCCGGCGCGCGCAGCCTCCGCCGGAACCCCAAAGGTCAAATGCGCGACCCTCGTGCTCTGGGTGCGCGGCCGCGCAAGTCGAGCTTCGGGGTGAGCTAAGCACGGACCGGAGCGGAGCTTACTTTCGAGGAGCGCTCGAGCAGGACCCTTCGATCTTTCATTTCCTCCTTGAAACTAAACGACTTACCTGTTGTCCGGATGTTCTCTTAACCGCAATTGTCAAGCTTAGCTCGGTCGTTATATAATAATATAATTGCTCGGATATCTAATAGAGCGTCGAATTATTATCCCCCCTCCTCCTCCTCCCGAGCCTCCACTTACGTGATAAAAGTACTCTCTCTCTCTCTCTCTCTCTATCTCTCTATCTCTCTATCTCTCTATCTACACACACACACACACACACACAACCAGACAGATACTGAAGCTGATTCGCAGAGCAGGTTTCAGCGAGCTTTATTCGCTTGACACTCGGTTATTACGGACGAAAGAGAGCCGAGGCGCAGTCACGGCCCCTCTCGAATATCTAATATTAGTGTAATCCAAGGAGATAGGAAAAATTAGAAAGCTGCCGCGGCGTGTAATGGACCAATCGAGGGCTCACTCTGGCATCGTTTATACCCATTTATTCCCATTTATCCACATTTAGTCCCCGAGCTCCCAAACAATCCGCGTACAATGTCATTTTATCGGATGTAGGTTCGATCGGCCTTTAATCTCCCGAGTAAATGCTTCGAGCCGCCAAAATCGATTGCCCTTTGCCCTTCGGCCTTCGTTTCTCGCCTCTCGCCTTTCAAATATAATCATACTGATATTATGTAATCGGCGAGAACCACTTATGCGGGAAAAGCACTGCAAAGGAAAAAAGAGCCTGATTCGTAAAAATTCGAAAGGACACTTAAAAAACTAACGGCAAAGTCAAGTCTTATAAAAACACGGCTTTTTTAATCACATAATTGAATGTACGCTTGAATAAAATATTTTTTAGTGCACACACAAGATTTAAAGTAACTAATGGATTGATAAAACAAAAAAGAAAAATACAAAAAAAAACTCAAGTCACCCGTTACCCATTAATGTCTCCAAATGTAAAATTACAAAGCGGGCCTTTCAATATTAATCGTATTGACTATTACTTTTACAATAATTAATGTTTAGCGCAGAGTGTACTTTTTACTGAATCGAGTACAAACGGTATAAGTAACCCCATAATTTATTAGAAGAAATACGTTATGCATGAATATATAAAGGATAAATATGCATTTTTCAATATAGTTAATGGATTTAGTAATAGTAAACGTTTGTGATAGTTCAGTGTAACTATAGGCTTATCAATTCTCTCAATAATCCTTGAATGTACATAGCGCTATTTAGAATACAAGCAGACAGAGTACTAATTCAATGTAACACTTCTCACCCTCAATATCCTGAATTCGTACTGACGGCGCGCGCGTGTGCGTACGTAAACAAGATAAAAACTTGCTGAAACGATGGAGTAGTTAATCTAGAATCAGGGAGAGAGTGAGAGAGAGAGAGAGAGAGAGACAGGAGAAATTCTTATCCCATAACGAAGTAAATTTTTATTCCGTACTTTATCGAAGGTTCGCCTGTTCAGGTAAGCCTGTCTGGCTATTTTTAGTTAAAATTCTGGGATTCGAGACTCGCTCGGCGGCTATTCGTCCCTTACAAGCTCGGATTCGTTGTTTCGCAGACAGCACTCGCGCACTCGTCGAGCTATTAGCTAATTGCTTTTTCACCTGACACGTCGCTCGTATAATTTATATTCAAATTTATACGCACCGGAGGAGTGAGGGACGACGATGGGTGGACGATGGTGGGAGGTTGGGGGGGGGGGGTAACTACTAAGAGAGGAGGAGTTTAGCCTTTAGAGGAATCGAATTATTCTTATTAGTCGATAAGAGGGGCGAATCTTATATTTCGCTTTTAAAGGAATTTCAGCGAAAGCCGAGCACGAAATATTTCGAAATTATTCGAAATCCGAAAGGGAAGAGTCACGCGACCGAAAGAATTACAAATTCTTAAATTCACAATTTCCTTACTCACTCACTGGCTGCGCGGCTGCGATCATTATAATTCGCGTATTCGCTCAATATTAATATTTTATATTGAATTAATACGTTCATTGCAAACTGTTGGACCAATTATCTATTTTCGCTCATTTGAATTACTCTTTCCGTTTCATAATTTATTCTATTGTATAATAGAATCTCGAATTCAGCCTCATATGCATACGTTCATGGATATTAATTTAAAAATAATTTACTTATACTTATATTTATAATGAATTTCGCTCTTTAAATACAGCACAAAAAGAAAAAAAAAACTGCATTATCGATATTGCGTAAGGGCAATATATAATAATGTATAAATAAAGCGCATTATCAGCGTCGTCGATTGAAGTATTAAAGTATGATATACGCATATAAAATAGGTCTTTGAAATAAATAATTTATTTTACCAGTATCCGCAAATAATGAATATTTTATATTTGATAAAATACCCGAAAGACTGTAAATATTGTATCAGTGCAGAGTTACGCGTGGCTGGATGACGCGTGGGTGAGGCGGACTGAAAGTGTTGGAATATTCGAGTATCGTAATAATTGGGACTGATTTGTCAATGAGCCGATACATCATCGTGAAGAATTTCTTACTTAAGACTTGACTTATTGTGAAAATTCTTCCCTTACAGTTTAGCAAAAGAATCGTCAGAAAGTAAAGGGGATGAAGCATCAAGAAGAGAATAAACGCGGAGGAAATAACGTAAATGAAAATGCTATTGGTCAAATGAGGTGAATTCGCAGACAAGATGAGCTAGTCTTGAAATATAGAAAATCCGTTACTTCACTCTCGTTTCAAATGCAAGAGCTTCTCATGAATGTAAGAGTGAAAACAATAAGGGAGTAGGCGAGGGCACGAGAGAGGGTGGGAGGGGTGAAAAGAGAACGAGTGCGAGCAGAAAAAAGGTACGTTAAAAAGAAAGAAAGAAAGAAAGAAAGAAAGGAAGGGAATACACACGCAAGTGAATGCCGGCTCTTCTGTATATCAATGTGAGCCATCGGAATGAAGAAAGAAAGGAAAGTTATGTAGACCGTGTGCTATATGCTGTATACTTATTTTCATAAATACTGATAAGTCTGAGAAATTTAGTATTTATTCACTGATTAGAGACTTTCGGATAAATCATCTTTGCGCAAGTAATTCATTGATAAATTATAATTAAGGAGCTCAGATCCATCGTAATTCAATTCCTATACGATTATTTGTAATCGTGTTGAATTTTTGTCGGAGCCACGCAATACCGCGCTTTAACATTTATATGTGTATATATATATAGGTGTAGATATAAATATGTACGGCTTATAATTAGGAGAGGAAAAAAAATTAATTGAATTTAGTAATCGATTCTCAAGGAGCGTTATCAGCAATATAAACTTCTACACATCGAGTACAATTCGCCGGTAAAGAAAGATTAAGCTAAAATTAGAGAGCATATCTAATAAATCTTTAAGAGTGCTTCGGCTCAGCCGCCGAAATTGCTATGCGAAAATACAATTTCCCTAATTTCTTATAAAGAAGAAAAATTAAATTAGGTTAACGCCTATTAACTGCGATTTATCATATGCCCTTTAACGCCGTCCGTCCATGGAGGAGAAAGAGAATAATTACTATAGGAATTCAAATCCTTTCTATTCGAATCCATCAAGCTTATTAATTTCTCGTTCTTTCAGCGTAATTGCGTATTGCTAGAATTATTTAATTGCTTCGCGCGTGCTAAAGCTCCAGCTTTTTTCCACTATACTACTACTACTAACTACTACTACTACTACTACTACTACTACTACCGCTACTATTATTATTATAAAGGGAATTTCCTTCGCTACAATTTTCGCATGTTTGCTTATGTAAATTTTTCAGATTTTCATTTTCATCACTTTGCTCGACTTATTTAGTTACGTTCCACACACGTGTTTAAGAATGGAAAACCTTGGATATTGTATACGGAAACATACAGGAGAGGAATTTTTGAAGCTGCTTAAACAAGAAATAAATAAATAAGTAGGTAAGTAAGTAAGTAAGTAAGTAAGTAAGAGAGTGGGTGAGTGAGTGAGTAACGCGAACATAATGTAAGAGATTTGTAAATTTAGTTATTAAAGAAGCTTAATCCCTTGGAATTATTTTTCCTTTGCGCGCGTGCGTTAAATTTAAATATACGCTTTAATTTTTCTTTCCTAAATCACAATGGTAAAATTTACTTTAACAATTAGGCGAGCAAATGGCCCATATTTACGAAAAGTGATTGAATAATATGCGGGTTTGCGCGAAGGCCTCACCCATAACTCTTAGCAATACGAAAATTATTTTATAGAAATGCGTATGCAGTTTTTACAGGGTTTTGTCTGTCGATCTGTTCGTATGCCGCTACGAGGGCCGGAGATCGGCCATCCTGGCGGAGTTCGGGCGAACGTCGTCATCTGTTGGATTAGTCTCTTGCGTTACTTGGTGAACGCGAGAACTTGAGTAAGAGAGAGAGAGAGAGAGAGAGAGAGAGAGAGAGAGAGAGATAAACTGGTAGCGAGATACCGATGCTGGATATTTTAAAAGTAAAACATTTCCTGAGTGGATATAATCCGATAAAATATATCAGGTACACGTGGAGCGAATGGCTACAGAGACTTTCTCTCCCACTCTTTCAATGGAACGGAAAGAAATGGCTCCGCTATTCCGTCCCAAGTACATATCGGCTGAATAATTTAAAGCCGATATATAAATTATAAACGATACTCTCCGTCCGACTCGGCCCCACTTTATTCATCTATCTATCTTTTCGCCGTTTCTTTCTCTTCCCCTCCACCCGCTTCAAAGAGAGAGAGAGAGAGAGAGAGAGAGAGAGTTCTGGCCATCGGTATATTATCGCGTTGATAATTCGCCCGAGTCATAATCTCCGGCCTTGCAGGTATAATTTCGACGCTGCCGCGCCATCTAGCGGGCCTCCCTCCGCCCGGAGACGAAGGCAAAATCTGTAAAATAAGAGATCGCCCTGTTAAACCTCGAGCGATCGCAAATTCGCTTCAGCCGGCGCTCTCCACCAGATAACAAAGAGCCATTCCTTAAACCGGGCTTACGGAGCTTATCATTTTTATTGGACTCTCTATGGAAGCGATCCGTAGCCGACGGCCGGGCGCGACATCTCCAACGGTAATTGATTATTAAGCACCACGAATAACTTCGATGCGCGACTCCGCGGGCCAAAGATAACCGCACGAATGAGTAAATTCCAGACTTTGGCGTCAGTATTCCATTTAAATTCGAGACACTTGTCCATCCCTCCTGCGGGAGATAAGCCTGGCCACTTTTACATTAGAATTGTTCGAACTGCACTCCTCGACATCGAGAGTTTAACGCGCGCAATAAATAAAACTGGCCGCGCATCCGGCCTCTTCCCCTCTACGGCGATCACGGATTTATTACGCGGACTCGTGCGAAATAAAACCGACTCGGACCGATGATAAGAATTAAGCGACACTCTCATCCTGAGAGAACGGAGTCCAATTATTAATCAGATAAGGAGGAAGTGAGCCGCCAGGGCCGAATAACCTCTGCGGGCAGCTAAGAATTCTCGAATTTGGGTTATCGGGAAACAATCGTAAGACGTCCCGACAAGCAGGTCATTGTTAACGCGACCGGATAGTAGACGAGAACGTTGTACGTGTACATGCGGCTTCGTGTAACTCGTACACGTACATGTCGTCGCTTTATCAATATACGACATTGCGTAATAAAATTCTCCCCACCCCCACCACTTTCTCTCTCTCTCTCTCTCTCAATGCTGAAAATCTTTCAAGTTCCTTAGAACTGCTATTGACTTACCCTGACGATTTCTCAGGCCATTGTCAGAGTCCGCTCGCTCTCGCGTATCTGATCAATCTTCATGGCGCAATAAATACGTTTAATATCCCCCGCTGATCCGCGACTATGCGACCTTAGGATTTTTTAAGAAAAAAGGAAAAAAACGGAGGTGGGGAGATTGTTTAAAATGAAGCTGGACTCTGTCCATTTGCCCCTAACGAGTATTTTATGAAAGTCATTTTAAAAAAATGGTATAAGCAACTTGACCGATTTTCCTTTCTAAAGGGTCAAGTGATTTCAACACTTTCACCTCAGCGTTATTTATGCGATTTTAAGGGGGAAATATTCATTATAATTCCGCGAGTATTACGTGTTTTTACAGTAGTTGCATTTTATTTGCGTGGAAGAATCGAAATTAATTATATTTACTCAAGATTCAGAATGCTTATTTAGCATCCCCTCGCCCCTCTTTAGGCCCACCATCGCTAACTCATGATTTTCAATGATCGCGCGCGTATCTCCGGATATTAGCAAACATTCTTAAGTACAAGCAATGAAGGGAGAACCTTTTCAACGTCAATGTTTGTAGAAATAAACGGAGTAAGCTAAATTAATTTTCTTTAAGGATATCGATCTTTTTTCGTTATGAACAAAAGTACGAATGAATAACGAGTTGGCAGCAGCTAATAGACTTATGTTTTACCTGGCAACGAACGGATATTAAAAAAAAAAAAAAAAGAGGACGATTAAAGCCGTAACGTTTAATTTCTTAAAGATTCGGCTCGAAGGGAAATCCGCCCGAGCTTTAGCGGGCGCACTTTTATTAACTGAGATCGCTCACGAAGCTCAATCTCGTCCGGCGCGTTCAATGCCCAAAAAGCTAATAAATACAAAATATGCCATTTATAAAATGACGAATACATGACCGAGAGCGAGCGTATCCTAATTTCGCGGCTATTTATATTTATTTGCTTTTAATAATAAAGCTCCCGGGGGCGGGATCTTCGCGCCAATCGGAATTCGCTAGAAGATATTCTTCGTCAATATGCAATTATTGACTGTCGCCGACAGACGTCTATGTTCCTGCATATCCTTTTCCCCGCGGGAGGCGTGAGTGTGTGTATGTGAGAGAGACAGAGAGAGTGAGAGAGAGAGAGAGAGATAACTCGAAAACAATACGTTTTTAGATAAATATGGGCGTTCGATCCATCAAGGTTGATTATCTTTCGACGCCCAATTACAAATAAGGGTCCTTCGAGGCATTTTAATTTCTAACAAATATGACAAGAGTATTTTGTCGTCATTTTCCCTGAAGCGCAGTCTTGAAAAATCGATAAGGCGAAATGAACTTCTGAGTTTATTCAAAAGCGAAAGAATAGCAAAGAATAGAAAAGAAGAGAAATGGGGAATGGCGGGAGGCGGCGGGGGGGGGCGGAACTAAAGCGAGTGGACAATATTTATTATTTTTGAGGGCAAAGTCATCAGTGCAGCTCATTAATATTAATCTCCCGTATAATGAAATCTGTTTTGCGTAACTCATCCCACTTACACTCGAATAATCTCTTCGTATAAGCATAATATCCTTTTCATAAGGTTGAAAAGGTGTCGCTGGGGAAATGTATGATATATTCCGCGGGACGGAAATTAATTATTAATTGGATTCAAGGGGAGCGAATAAAAACGAAGAGGGGGGAGGGAGGGGTGGATGGGAGGGAAGAGAGCTAATGACGGGGAAAAAAGGTAAAATTGAGGAAAAGTTTTTAATTTCTATCCCACGAGATAGGCATTGGGACAGAATGAGTAGCCTTTTAGATAATTATTTGTTTATGGAGCCGGAGTGTACTTTATGGGTACAAACAAGGTACTGCACTCGTAAATAAAACTCTCATTTCTCGTTATGATTATGCCTTATTAGAGGGATTGATACTTGATCGATGATTCGTAGAGTGGAAGGGCCGAGCGTTTCGCATAATAATGATCTACGATGATCTTAGGCTACGGCATTCTTACCGAGTAATGAAGCTTCAAGAGTTATTTCGTTATACGAAGTTAATTTTCGAATAAAATGTTACGACCCGAGCTAATAACGATATATTAAAGCTTTAATTATAGCTCGAGCGGAGATGCGTCGTCAGATCCTCGCGGCGAATGATTTCGAGGATGCAAGAGCCTTACGGTGGCGGGGAGGGGAGGGGGGGATCGTAGACACGCGGACGCACACGTCGACTCCCCGTCTCGTTTCATTCTTTCTTGCGGCTTAGAAGTGAGGCTTCGGAATTATCAAACGACTATCCATTACGCTATTTTCCCGTTCAATTTAAGAGGAAGCTCGAGGAAGCCAAGTCCCGACTATGCGGAAGAGTCGACCTAAGCCGCTCGTCGAAGCGAATAATTAAGTGCGCTCGAGTATCCCATCGTTAAATGCCGCACGGCTCAATGCTCGACCTTCCTCCCTCCTTCGTCACACCCCCCCCCTCAAACCCTCAAACCCCCGACCAACCCGCCAATCTATCGAGCCACGGACTCGGCCAATTCTTAAATTTGCCCGGCATTTTCTCGCTCTCGAGCCTCGGATGAAAAGATCTAAGCACCGTTGAGAGTCCCGTGTCGATTTACCCAATAAACTTATTCTCGAGGAATCTCAAGGATCCCCGTGTCCTTTCGCAAACACGAGGATCCTTCGGCTTTGAGGACACGGATTACTACTTCGCCAGCCTTCCGACGGTCGAATATTAATTTTAATTGCATCTCCGTCGGTAAAAAGGCCTCGAGCCGCTCCGGTCCTCCATACTAAGCCAACGTGTTCGTATTCGTCCAAGTTCCGAAGCTCCTAAACTTACGTTCGTCCCTCCAAATTCCGAATATCCTCAACTTTATTACAATCACGTCCAATATGAATTACTGGCTTTTCAACAATTCCAACGCTCGTCCGTCAAATTAACTCTATCAACAATGTCAACCGATGCTTTAAGGGACGAGCGTTTCCGCACAATTACCGTATAAAGTCTTCCACTTTAATGAGCACTCGAAGACCTCGACGGATTGTATTTATTATAAAGGTCCTCATATGCTTTGTAACGTACGTACGTACGTAGCTTTGAGTAATTCTATTCGTTTCGTCCGGCTCTCAACAAATACGCTAATTATTACCGTTACATTCCACGTGGAACTCTATTTAGGGGGAGAATCAGGACGTTGGAGATTCTTGAAGCGCAATTTCTAAGCTCATCGAAGAACTATGTGATTTCCCACTTTAAAATCAATATCCGATTAACGGATGATTATTATAGTACTTCTATATTATTATAGTATTCGTCTCACCCCCCGACTACATCCTTCCATTGTATCAGACATTTCACCTGTCTCGGATAAAAATTACCCTTTCCTGCGAGAGATTAAATAAGATTACGCTTTTACGCGCGAAATGTTCACGTTCCAGTGAGGTATGATTATGGGAGTGAAAATAGCGCGGAAGCCGAGGTTAAAGATAATCTAGAAGGAAAATGGGATGCAGGTGCGCACTTTTCATCTCGAGTCCCTATCTGGCCGGCCAAGCAGGCCATACGGACCTTGGAGCTCGGGAGGGGAACGCAGCCTTCTGAGAGCCAATTTGTCCCTCTATTCCACCAGCCCTGTCCTCGGTCACGCATGACGAGCCTTCTGCATGATCGGGTCACCCCCCACCCCCACCCCCACCGTCCTCCCGTCCTCGTCCCTCTCCACTTGTTAAGGCATTGTAAAGTCAAGAGGAGGGAGGGGGGGGGAGAGAAGAGCGTTAATTATGAAGAAAGCTTTATTGCGACGACATGTCCGGCTCGGATTGATAAAGCTCCGCAAGATAATTAATGTCAGGTGAAATATATTAAAACCTGTGGGTAAAGGCTACGTGCTGCGAAATGTGGAATATATTTATTAGGGGAAGCTGGCGTTTAAATAACGTTAGATCGATAAGCTGCTCGACGTTTGCTTAGAGATGACGCCGAGTTTGATTCGTATAAATATATATATATACATTACACACCTGTGGATTATTTCCCTCGGAGCGAATCGCTCAAACAGAAATAATCATAATCAATTTTAAAATTGACTCGACTTTGCCGCTAGAGTCGCTCGGCTGTGGGGCTACAAAAAATTTCATAAACTCGCTGTAACATAATTTCCGACCGCCCGATGATAAATGTTGTTCCCAGTAACAAACGGTATTCAAGTGCCGTTCGCTTGAAATAATTGAATAAAAATCAATTCACTCGAACTGAGAGTAAACTCGGTCGCTCTCATTCAATCAAAAGTCAGTATAAAGAATTTAATGAGTTTATGGGACGCGAGCGGGCCAAGAGGCAATGATAAAAGCCAAACGGGAGCTTTCGAGTGCGTCTAATGAAAATTCGTACCTACGCGTACCTACGCATACATACGTCCACCCACGCGCGTCCGTCTTTAAGAAATTTAAGAAATTCGGGAAAGAGTCCAGGAAGATTATTCATTTAAAGTTCTTTAAAGGGAGACTAGATGGGTCAGGGTGGCGGGGATTATATCAATTTTCAGACTCGAGCTTTATGTTCAAAAGCTCCTCGAAACGCTCGAGGAGCATTCGGTGACATAAAGCCATAGCGAGAGAGAGAGAGAGTTAGAGGGGGATTGATTTGATTTAAGCGAGCTTGCGTTTTTACGTCCCTCGGAAACTTAAACATTAACTGTTATATTGTATTAAAAAAGTTGTGCAAAGAGGTTCTCGATATGAAATACCGGAGAGGTCAGTTACTCGCGTAAGGAGTCGCTCGGTCGAAACTGTCTCTGGAAAGTTTGTTTAAATTGCGAGGAGTCCCGGATTGTTGTAGGCCTCTAGGTATGTAACGTGGTGGAGAGGGATCCATCATTGATCCACGTGATCCAGATGATTTACGAAACCGGATATGCGTTGTGATAAGATCCGGTTCCCGAGGATATTGGGAGAAGGGAAGCAAAGTAGTTAGTCGGAGCAGAGTAAGAAGGATGCCGACCAGGTCGCATCGATTCCTGGGGAAAAAGTAATTTTGCAGACTGCCGAGAGTCAGGGGGAGAGGCGAGTTCCTGGACTTCGTTGACGGACCAATTTCGTCTCCCGGTTGGCTCGCTGACTGGCGGGCACGATTGGCCCTTGCTCGTGACGGCGGCA
Organism: Ceratosolen fusciceps; assembly: GCA_018883505.1. Classification (NCBI taxonomy): domain Eukaryota; kingdom Metazoa; phylum Arthropoda; class Insecta; order Hymenoptera; family Agaonidae; genus Ceratosolen; species Ceratosolen fusciceps. The sequence goes on along the minus strand of RCIC01000006.1, from coordinate 6,934,457 downwards.
GGAGAGGAAGGAAGGACGTAGAGCTGTTGCTGCTGTTGCTGCTTCTGTTATACAGAGGCAGCGGCCGCTGGGAAAGCCCCGGCTGGATTCGCAAGAAATCGATAGGCAGCGCAAACCTGCCACCTGGTAGCGCTGTCGGCAGCTTCCGGAGAAGCAGCGTATACGTCTCTCCGTCTTCTTCTTCCTCTATCAGCTACCACCCTCCTCCTACCCCCTGGCCACACTATCCCGCCACATCGCTCTTTCTTTCTGTCACCCTCTTCCTCCCCCCGCTCCCATGACGCTCCACCCACTTGCCAATTCACTCGCTCCTTTGGCTTCTCTCTCTCTCTCTCTCCCTCTCCCGACCTCGCTCTCTCTCGCGCTCTGGACGACGAGGGTTTGTGATACAGGTCACGGAGCGTTGCCGTCCCTCCCTGCTCATCCCCCCAACCCCCCTATCCATTCTCGTACTACTTCCAGCCCCGTCCACCGCGGACCAGACAGATAGAGAGAATTATCTTAGTGCATTCGAGTACCAGTTTTATCTATGCCGGGGGCTTAATTTAACTGGCGACGCCAATTTGCGTTCACCTGTTACCTCCTAAAGGCTTCCGTTAATCGTTCTGTCGTTAAAAATAATTTTCAAAAAGCAGACAATTTTTACGATACGTCTTTCGGCCGCGAAGCCACGCTCCATTATATTTCATTTTACTACATTTATAAGCGACCGCCAGATTAAAATACAACGCAGTAAAACGTCATTGACGCTTTTATGCCTGTGTACGTGCCCACGTACACGTACGCACATGTGTTCAAGGATAAGCTTCCTTTGGCTCGTAATTACGGGCGAATTCGTTTTTAAACCATCCAATGATAAATCATTATGCATAAGCGCAAAGAGGCTCGTCTCCGTTCAATATTCGTTCGTCTAAGGAACGTTTATTCCTTCTTTTCTTTCTTTAATAAGAATCCACTAAGAATATAATAATTGTGTCTGTAAAGTACTCGTACACTGTCGCGTGAGAATATAGCCAGACGTATAAATCCCCTCCTGCGCAGTACTCGAATGAGAAAAGAGCAGAGAGTAACTGAAAACATGACCAATTCATTTGTCACCGCATCACAAAATGATAAATCTTGATTTAGCATCATTTCTTATAAGAGACAGATTACGAAGCCGGCTTTCCTTCCATGCACGTAGTAGTAAAAGATTTGTGCGCGAAGCCACTATTTAAATCGTAGTATAATGCATTACACGTTTTTAATTCAAATATTAATAATCCCCGCGCATTGCTATTTTCTTAATCTTTCTCAATTATTAAGTATTTTAGTCGGTATATAGGTCTACACGCTATCTGTGTGCTATCGTGCTCGATGCTTGTTGCTTATGTGTGCATGCACTCCTACACGATGTTTTTAGTCCACGAAATTTATAAAACCGTATTTACGTTTGAATATTAATTAAGGGTATAAATAAATAATTCATCGGACCCATTTAGGGAGTCGCTCGTATAAAAGAGAGAGAGAGAGAGAGAGAGAGATTATTATCCTGCATTAATATTGATGTAAGATTATCTCGGGCCATTAAAAATCTATTTACGAAATCCTTTGTAAGCCTACGTAGACACAGTGAGCCGGACGGGGAGTCGCAAAAACCGAAATTCGCAAAAGTGTTGGTATCATCTCTCTATGCAGATTCTGCATTATTCCACGGGCTATCGATCCATCTTTTACAAAATTGACATTGTCGAACTTGATCCGTTCATTAAAAATAATGAATTCACGGATACGTGCTAATACGAGCGTGTGCGATACCTTTATGAGTCAATGAACATAGGGGTTATAAGATGAAGGAGTGCAATTTAATTTGAATATTTCTAAATATAGCAGGCCATTCTGCAAAACGCGCCCTCATTATCAGCGATTAATCCCACTACTCTTTCATTTTAATAAGATTAAGCCCCTTAATAAATAAATACTTCACACAAGTGCGCGCGCTATAATAAATCTATTGTACTTTCAAAGATTTTGCTTATTTTTATTTGCCAGCCGATCTGCCCTCGGCATCATTACTATTAAGGCTATCTTACTATTAAGAAGAAAAAAATAATAATAATTTCGTATTTATGAACGAAGCCCGACGATTGTTTCATGCTCCTAGTTTAAATAGCGTTAATTAAGGTTTTGTGCTACTGAGCGTAGGTTATCTCTTTGCAAGCTTGAAAAAGCCCTTTATTCTACTAGATTTATTCGCGCGTAAGGATCAGTACGTGCGCAATGCTCGACTTCGTATGGATTTCATAAAATAGTTCATAAACAAAGTCGGCGCTCCAGACAGAGAGGCTTCTCTATCGCTATTTCTAAAATGTGTAAACTTTTGTCGAAACGGGTCCTCGCTTTAATCCCCGAGTGTTCCAATACATTCATATGAATACAAAGTAGCTCTCGAAATACTAATAATACACGTCGTTCTTGCTTTACAATGCCTACCATGGCCTGCGAATTAATTTATCGGCCTGTGTAATTGGTAAAAGTGAAATAGTATTAATAATAACATTCCAAGCTGAAACGAAACCTATTCTTCCTACCCGTTAAAATTATCGCAAAATTTACACCGACGTAAATAATAAAGAGTTTACACGTTCGTGATAATTGTTACGGTAGTAAGGACATATTTATACGCGCATTCGTGTAAAAGTCCCTGCATAATTGAGAAAATTTGCAATCTTAATATCGCAAAAGGCCGCTTCTTTATTATATCGTCTTATCCCGTAAACTCATCTACGTCTGATTGTTTTTTTTTTTTTTTTTTCATATTCCTTATCTGCTATCCCCGCCCCCTCAGCCTGGTTCTCTCTCGCTCTCTTTCTCTCTCTCTCTCGCTCTCGCTCTCGCTCTCGGTCTCTTGGTCGCCGTAGCCTCACGCACGCGAGCGCGCGAGCGCACCCACACTCGCGCAGGAAGCAAAGGAAAAACTTATACCTCCTGTGCCGGAGTTAATAAGTTTGCCAACATTTTTCACACAAATCACTGCGTTTTCTCGTCCTTAAGCCAGCGCGAGCAGCGATTCGCACTTCGTCGTTGAGAAAAGCGAAAAATAAAAATGGAAAGCTTAAAAGTTTCGTAAGGCGAATGAGTCGGGCATGGGAAAGCGCCCGGGAAACTATTTCGATTCTTCGAGAATGTGTCCAGCCGAGTTTACACTCAAAGTCTCATTCGAATGGCTTTTATGCCCCAGACTTCATCTTCGCCCTTTATTTCGGACTTTCTTTTCTCCCTCCAAGCCACCCGGAAAGCATTCTTTACAAATAACAAGTGTTTAGATAAACTTAGCCTATTCATGGCATGAAGCTGGGATCCGTTAATTAGCACGAGCTCTATTCTTTCGACGAAAAACTAAAAACTCCATTTGGTTGCGCTCCTTACACGTACGCTCAATACTGTTAAATCGATCCCTCATTTGCGACAATAAATTTTCAACCCATTAAATAGAATTTCTGTATTCTTAATTAACGATATACATTTCCATGTGCTTTCTAATGAAAAATATATTCAAACTCCTTTACTGTAGGTGGTAGTAACATTCACGTGGATCGATTTGCAATAAAAAAGTTTTCAACTTCGAGATTAAATAATTCATAGGAAAATAAGTAAATGCGATTGCGTTTCGACGATCGACATGGCGTCTATCAAAATATTTTAACTGCAATTATTGTAGGAGCCAAAATCCATAGCCCAAGATATATTCACAACATAAATACGTCGTAGACGAAAAATATTTTATTAAACATTTCTGCAAGAGGTTAATCATTGTACTTCAATTATAATATTAATCTGCATTATTTATTTGCTCGCTCTCTTTTAGCGAATAAGAGCTTGCAAAAGTGAAAATAATAGAGAGAGAGAGAGAGAGAGAGAGAGAGAGAGAGAAGTTGAATGAGAAAGGAATGCTTGCATTTTGTGTGGAGTTTATTGTTTGAAATACGGGCAAATAATTACGTGTTAATGTTAGTGAAAACGTGCGAGATAAAAGCAGAAAATAGTATCCGTAAAATCTCTAAACTATTTTTATACGATAGTTTACACGAAATAGTAATAACGAATAATATTCCAAGTTTTCATTTCTGTCCTAGAAAATAATTGTTAGAAATAACTGTGCTAAAATAACTTAAAAAAAAAAAAATCCACTCGACAGTATTACACTAAATTACATTGTTAAGAACGAAAGTCCTAAGTAAATCCAAGAACCAACGTCACTGATATTTATTCAATTGTAGTTTTATTAAATAATTGCGTATCATTGCAAATGAAGATTCTTTTTGTTTCTGTTTCTCTTTTTTGTCACGAGCGCTTGCGCGTAATTGCGAACAGGAGGAAACGGTTAAAATTGCGCGAGTGCAGGTGTTTATCGAGAAAACCTTGAGAGGTAGGTACGAATTGAAGTTGCACATAGATGACATAGATGCAATAAGAATTTCTAAACGGAGCTTAATGTAAACATTAAAAACAAGTTAATGCCATACTTCGAGCTGTGACTGTAATTTTATGCAATGCAACGTAATTGCTTCTTTAAAGCTGTGCACGAAAAATTATTACTTTTATTAAGGCATTAAATCCAATAAGGACCATCTGGGAGTAAAATTAATTGAAATAAAATTTTACTTGCCTCGAGGCTATAACCGAAATTGTTGAATCCAACTATATCTTTGCAAGCTTCGCAGTCACTGCTCTTCTAAATGTATTAGCTTCGCAATCACGCGCCCACCCACGCGACAAATATATAGATATCCACCTATAAACTCAAAAGCTTCACTTCGCTTTTAATTTCATCGAAAAAACAAATGTACAATATTTTTAAAGCTCTCTCTCTCTCTCTCTCTCTCTCTCTCTCTCTCTCTGAATCTCAATCTCTACGCCTTAAATGTACATTAATGTAGGTGCAATCGTTTGCAGAATAGAGCCGAGGAACCTAAATACACGAGTTTACATGAATTTATCAATAATAAATTTGTATTATTAAGTAATTCTAAGAAAAGGTTACATCTCATTTGTAAAGAATATTGGCAAGTTTCATTCTATTCAATTACAATATTTATTTTCTTTCTACATAGAATAAATATTTCTGAATAATTAATTTAGTATGGCAAATTAGAAAATGTAGTGAACGTTCAATTTCATTCTAAACAATTCACTTTCTTTTTCCTCTCTGTTTCAGATTCAAACTAATCTGCCAGCGAAAACTACGATTAACATTTAATGTTTTAAGAGAATCTAAATAAAAGAATTATCGCCCCCTATTATATATTTAATTATATTTTAGTGCTCACTTGAATATGGAATAGAACTCCGAGCACAAGATGATATTTTGAAAAGAAGGCTAATCACCATTTGTAAATTATATAATATTCTATCCTATAAAAGCCTGTTTTTTTTTTTTATAAATATTGTTTTTGATCAAATAATTCGTCCTTCTTTACGGAACGTTTAACATCAAGTATTTTCGAATGAAATACTAAAAGCTATTGTCAATACGAAGAAGTTATCTTCATTCGCTTCGATCACTATAAATAACGAATGAACATTAGCTTGTATTGTTTTTTTTTTTTTTTTTTTTTTTTTTTAAATAAACGCTGGTTTCCATTTCCAAATTACACGAGAATTTACAATGACGGTATAAATGATAATTATGAAAAAAGAAAAGAAAAGAAAAGAGAAGAGAAGAGAAGAGAAGAGAAGAGAAGAAAAGAAAAGGAGTTGGTCTTATAATAAATGAACAGGGCATATTAGAGTGCAATTTAGTTCATTTAATCTTTTGTACTCGTTTCATCGCTTAAGAATTCTTGAGAAAATAAAGATGTACAAGATTCGTCGGTCCAATTATTAGGGAAACTTATTGAAAAGACGAAATGGAAAAAGGACTTAAGAACCGTTAGGAGATTTACGAAATACTTCTAAGCTCAGAATGAATAGATTAAAAAAGTTTTTCCCTTTATTCGGTCTGGTTGCATTAAAGATGCCCGGGTTGTAGGTCGAAAAGCGAAAGGGGGAAAAGCAGCCCGGAAAATGCATGAAAGAATCACCAAGTAATAACGTTCATTAGATGAGGCGCTTGCCCGGGGCATATAACGAACGAACGCTTAATGGAATTCGTGTCCCCGGTTACTTTCTCTACTTTCTTTACTTTCTAATCTCCGAAGGCTTACCCTGTAATTCGGCCCTACTAATGGTGCGACTCCCCCCCTCTCACCATCACCCCCTTTTGCGACCGAGTTCGTTTCGAGGAGGGCGAGTGCGAGCTCCCGGTAACGACAACGGCGGCTCAGAATTTCCCGAGCTTCCGGCAACGGGGCCGCAGGTATGCTGCCACACCGTCTACGCAGCAGGTCGGCGGTGTCTCGGATAGTGATGTCCTTAGCCAATTAAAAGCAACCTTAGCCCCGAAATCGGCTCACGCCCAGAATAAGTTCAATGGAACGGAGAAAATGAGGTTAGAGTAACAAGTCCGGGAAACAATGAGCTGTCGAAAAGAAAAACGTGTTTCCTCCTGATAGACCGAGAGGACTGACTAAAAACACCTCTACGTGTACAAGAGATCTTTACATACCCACTTCTTATTATTATTGTTTTTGTTATTGTTATACGTGACGTTGGGGCCGTGGGTCGCGCAACGGCAGCATACGTGTGAGAGACGAATTTTCGAAAATCACGAATTTTTAGTGCTTTCGAAAAGATTATACCGGTAATTTTGTATTTACGGCGCTACTTGTTAATAGACGAGTTAGAAAAATGTCAATTTCAGGCGGAGCTTTACAAAGGTTCAACTAAAAGTTTAACTTTAAAAATTCCCTACGAAATATGAAAACTTTGCCGTTCTAACGGTCTTGATTGAATTATTAAAAAAAAAAAAAAAAAAAAAAAAAACAACAACAACATATATTGATAGTATTTACAAGGCGAGGGTTTTATTAAATTTTAAAATAAAAAGGGGGAAAAGAACATTTACCATGATATTCGAGGATCTACGCGTGCGCGCGCGTGTTGTATGCGTTACGGGCATCGATTAATTTGCGAGATCGACTAAAATAAAAAGTACACATAGTTATCGGCAGGATTAACCGAGAGAATAGATCCATCACGAAAATCCGGGATCCCAGCCTCGCTATTCCCTCTGGAATAAAGCCGTCGTCCTTTTGTTGACTCTTTCCCCTTCCTCCGGCTCTTCCAAAACTTCAAATTATTTCCTCCTTCTCTCCTTGTTACTGCTACTATTATTATTACTCTTATTATTATTATTATTATTATTATTATTATTATTATTATTATTATTATTTATATCATTGAAAGTTCCCGTTTACATCGAGGAATAAAAGGAATCCATTATTTCGTAAATGCCAAGGACTGTTAAAACTGCTTTCGAATGCTTGATTAAACAATTAATTTATTCGCTTTATTGAGTGAAGCGTGTGCGCGTCATGACAATAGTCGATGATACCGATCACGGAATGAAAATTCACCCGGAGACTATAAATCACGATGATTTGTGAGTAATTGTACTTTTTTTTTTTTTTTTTTAATAGTCGTGCGTGCTATTTCTTTAAAATACAATGAATATCGTAGACATTACATATGGATTATTCGAGTATTCGGTTCGGCATTAATTAGAATTTTTACTTTTCATAGAATTTCAAAGGCTCCCTCGACTACGGAAAATCGATCAATCGTTATTCAAAAATAAATATTTTCCGGAACTTCGATAAAAACTCCTTTATTTTAAATGTTTTTCATCGTTTAAGGTTAAAAAAATTATTAATTACGAATTCATTACGCGAATAATGAGTTTTATTTCTCGAAATAGTATATAAAAGAATTATCTTGTCTAGAAATCCTTGAGAATTTATTGATTACTGTCAATTATTAAAAAAATAAAAAATACTTTTCTACGCTCACCTATATATAAGTGCACATAGTTATTTATTTAAAATCAGTCTTTTCGGAGCTGACAATATTTTATAAAAGATACGAAGGTGCACCGACAAAGCTTAAACAAAATTTCAATACTTTCAGATTCGCCATTTTTATTATAAACGCTTTTTCTTTTATATTCAAGTTAAATAAATGTTTTAACATTTACAATTTATAGTTATACATAATCTCTTAATAATTTAATGCAGTAATATAAATACATTTTTAAGCTACTTCTTATATAAAGTAAAATTTCTTACCTATCATCCAGGAAATTTATTCATTCTTTGACGTATATTGGCAAAGATATTTGAAATTATAAATTTATATCGTAAGCAAAAAAGAAATATACGTAAGAAAAAATATATTTTTAATTTAAATAAAATATTAATAATAATATATTAATGTATTTGTTAATGTTATAAATGATTGTTTAAATGCTCGAGTCTATGATTAAACGGCAAGTTTCAACGTTGCATTATATTCAGTAGAACAAGTACGTATTCTGGGTGGCAGTGGATGAAAATTCCTAACCTTCCTTAAAATATGTACATTAATTTATACGTGTAAGTATTCAAATAATTTTTAATTATATATTTATAATTGTATAAATTATTTGGCAAAGATTTATTATTTTTAATTTAAAAATGATGTATGGAGAGAGGTATGGAGATCCAGAGAGAGAGAGAGAGAGAGACAGAGAGAGGTAGCATGATGGATAAAGAGATTAGGTATAGGAGTAGAGGAGGGTGATAAAGTGACTGAAACCGGCAGGCTTAAAAGGAACCCTGACGCGTTAAAGGTACAGAAAGTTAGTGACGTTTTGATAACGCTGATATTGATCGTTGAGGTGACGCAACAGGCTAAAGCTGCCGTTACCGATGCTTGTCAAGCTCATCAAACTGTTCTTCGGGTAGATCTCGACCTAAAATATTCTCTCTCTCTCTCTCTCTCTCTCTCTACACGCATACATACACACGCACGCACGCACACACACAAACACAAAACTACAAATACCCACGATCATCTATTTACAAATCTGTCTTTATTACGGCAACGTGCGTTTTCATCTTCTCCTTTAAACTCAAATAATTACATATACGCATGCTTAAGACGGAAATGACTTAAATAATCCCGAATTTTGAAAACTAATATTACTCAAACTTCTCTCTTCCTGATTTAGTACAATTTATACAAAAGCAATTGTCTCTGGAAGGCCACGTCGTTAGCTTTCTCATTTTTGAAGGCCGTACGTTAAGTAATTAAAAAGAATTACAAACTCAGATGAGATATTTACGTGATAATAAAAACAATAGTTACCATATTTATTTGTTTTTAATCGAAACTGAATAAAATTAGAGAAACCCTTTTGAAATTACATTTCGATTAAAATTGTAATTATTTTTTTTTTTTATTTTGTTGTTTTAACTCTCTTTTTTTTTAAATTGAAAATACAACAAGAATACAATACAACAAGAGTCATATGATTTGTAAATATTCTTTCAGTAAATACTTCCTTGGATATTTGTTCATACAATTGCATATTATTTTTATATACGACCCCTTTCTAGTAATTCAACTATTGAAATGTATTTATAAACCATAAATTTAATGTCAATAAGTATTATTCTAATTTTACCAATCTAAAAAGATTACGAAAAAAACAAAAGCAATGACACGAAGATCCATTAATTTACCAGAATTATCTGCTTATTGAGGAATTATCATACTTTATAATTTGATCGATAATCGGAACTATATCTTACAAGTAATTTGTAATAATTAAAACTTAATGCATATTTCTTTTAATAAAATCCACGTATAAATTGAAATAATAAATATAAAGACGTAAACAAAATTATTTTTAAAGTAATAATATTCTGTAAGTTTTTTTAATCCCTTGCATTTGAATTCCACATGTTAATTGATTTTTGTTAAACTGAATAAATAAACAATCGATAATGTTAATACAAAATTGTGGATGAAATTGCGAAAGAGTGAATATCAATTAACTACTATAATATCTACGAGCAAATTTACCTTTTTGACCGTCTACTGCGAATTAAAATATTTTTAATTATTATGCATTACGAATTAAAATTGAATACAATAATATAAAATTATGTATAAAAGAAATTATCAAGGATCTTTAGATATTAATTTTATATGTACCTTATAAATAAGTCAAATATGCATTTGCCTCTAATGCTCATAGTATCAAAGATTTAACTTGCAGTACTTTTCAATTAAAACTTCATTTTTCTTTAATTTACTTTTAATTAATTTGTATATGACGGTAAAGATAACTAGTGCTTAACGACTAAAAACGTATAATATAGTCTATCTATATTATAGCATAAGCTTATGCTGACAATATTAATTATTATTAGTTCTGGTAAATTTACTATTTTTACTGTTGCTTATCGAGTACGTCAATTTTATGTAATACATTTTGAGGTATATTTAAAAGAAAATATAAATTTTATGTACATATCTTTACTAGTGAAATACGTAATTATTTCAATTTCAAATCAATTCCGTCGTGTTACTCAATTAATAACAACCAATTATAAATATAGATAAAAATAAAAATGTAACGTGGAGTGGCCGATGCCCCGTAATTAAATAATAATTTTAAAAGTTTATTTAATGAAAGTACTATTGATAGCTCTGGGAATATAAAATAAACATTTTAATAATTGTTATTAACATTAAAAGCATTTATAGGAGAAGAATATTTTGAGGATAAATGAAAATTAACGATCGATTGGTAATTTCTTAAAGCGCATGAAATATTTTCAATTCAATAATATTAATTAAGGCTCGAACGATTGGGCAACTAATTAGAATTACAAGAATATATAGCTTTCCTCGTGGAATTTTGGTCATTCTAGTAAAAGCAATGAAAAAAAGCCCGTAATGCCGTACCAAGTAATTTTCACGCCCCAAATTTTATTCGAATGTGTGGGTGGCGACATTGGATCAATCGGACAGCTTTGACTGAAAGGGAAAAGGGGGGGGGGCGAACTGGGCGCGTTTAAGTAAAAGGGAGAATAAAACAGGAGTATATTGGTTTCGGATTGTGACGTGACGTGACCAAGTGACCGGGGCTCGGCGCCCGGAGCTCGGGATCCTCCGAAGAGATAGTGCGGATAGGTATCGAGAGGCTCGAAGAGAGAGAGAGAGAGAGAGAGAGAGAGAGAGAGAGAGGTATGGAAGGAGAGGCATTAGCGACATCTCGTCCTTAGGCGAGGGTCGACCACGTCCGGTCGTCGTTCGAAGGCTCCTGCGGGCAAGGGTTCCTTCCGGTTTATCTAAGCTATGCTCCTAGCCAATGTCCTTTCTTTATCAGATGCCATAGGGCTTCTATATCTATAAAGAGCCATTTTGTCCTTCTTCGGTAATCTCGAGGAAATGGCAGAGAACCGAGGACCGTCCCTCACAGCCTCGCACCCTCTTTCATGCTTTTTATTATATGCCACGGCTCCTGCTCAATATACAATGTCAAGCGGGAGAAATTGATGTATGAGTAACTCATACCCCCCGGAAGAGTTTCCCATTACACAAGGCAAGAAAATCATTTTTAAACCCGTACCCTGATTCTGGTAACTTAAGGTACCGCGCCTCTACGTCGTCACTACGTCTTTACGGTATTAAAAATAACTCGTGGCTCAATGACAAGCAATTCCCTTGACAAATAAAACATTAAACATTTCATTTATTAATTTAATTAATAAGAAAGTATTTTATTTTGACATTGAATTACGTGATTGTGATCGATTCGACTAATACAACATGACTAGACTAAACACGCACAAGGCTTTATTATTATTGTTCAAACCTTTAATTTAAACGTAATATTCGACGTAATAATAATGGAATTCAATACTGAAATAATGAAAATTAAAACCTACGCGTTTATTTGATATTAACATTAATTATAACGCGACGGCGGCTAAGCTCTATAATTAATATATTAAATTAACAAATTATTTTCATAATAATTACTAATGAGTCCTCGTTAAATGATATCTTTGCTCAAACCACAATTGAGTTTTAGCACATTTCTTGTTGGATTAAATGGGTTGCCATGGGAACCGATATTCTTCTCAGATCAGATAATATCAATAAATTCTTCCTCAGGTCAATTTACTTTTTTTACAGAGATTTTTATTTTTACAAATTCACATGAATTTTCTTGTATTCGTACAAATAGATGCGCATTTGCGAAAAACAATAAAAACTCAGAGACTAGTTTACAGAATATCGACTGAATAATATATTTGTATAGCGTTAACTAATTAGAGGTACGAAAATCTTGGAGAATCGACGAAAACCCACAAAAATAGAATAAGTGTTACTTTACTCACATGTGAAACGTATAACTTACTGACATTTCGGATACTGATGGGAAATTTATTATGTTTATTATAATAATTTTCTCAATATGTCAGAGAGGCTGACATTACCGTTTGATTAAATAACAAAAATCTATTTCATCCGACATAAATTAAATCTAATATCTCCTGTGATTGAAAATTTCAGAAAATTAATCATATTGCCAGACAATATAATGGGATAAAAAAAATTTAATTAAAGATTTAAGGAATTAAGAATATTAAAAAGTAAAAAATAATAAAATCAATAGTTTACGGATCGTTATACGAATATTATAATATAATACATATAAAGTAAAAATGTTCTATATTGAAATACGAGATTGTATAATAAAAATTGTAAAAAATATTTAAACAAACGTCATAATTTTAACGACTCCGTCGCTCAACTCCGTGGTGGAACTCATAAATCTAGGCTAAATCGTAGTTAAATTTATATTTAAAATCAATTACTAGAACATTGATATGTATTTATGGCTAACTTCATTCTACGTATTTAAGTAAATTATCGAGACGGCAATTCTTTCGTTTATTATACATATTTTTCATATATATATATATATATATACTGAGTTTTATTGAGTTTGAAATAAATTACAAAATAGCATGAATCGATGTGATGTCGAATGTTAATTGGCACTCGGTTTTCAAATAAAATATATTTATATACTTATCACATAGGCATAGTTATGCGGAAATATCTTCAAAGTTACTAAGACATATTTTCAAGAATTTAATACATACATCATGTAGACATTTGTGCCAGTATCAAGAAATTTCCGTAAAAAGTGGCAAGCTTACAGAACGTAAACTCGAAATTTTAATACTCTTTATACGGAGACGAAATTTTTTATTTCCCCTGTGCTCTTTACAATTCGATCGTTTAGGTTTGCCTTTTATTTCTATAAATTGAAACGTATCAGACAGACTTTTCTTAAGTACAGAAATATACAGACTCGCATGTATATGCCTAGATATATGCAGGCAATACGAAGAAGTAGAAGAAAAAAAAACGCTTTCAGAACGTAACCGTATACAATGATTGACAATTCAAACCGAAACGAAATTCAGCAAGTTTTCGCGCACCACGAGAAATAGTTAAATTGTAAAAGCTATAGAATATGCATACGTATGGGGAAGAAGAAAATTCCAACGAAATGTATTATAATTTTAAATATTTTTACTCCGACGATGGAACATGAAAATTCTAAAGGACTTGTAAATTTTATAATAATAACAATCGGCGCTCGTGCAGTTCTTTCGCGGTAGAAAGCGAAAACACCATAGGCGAGGCAGAATATTTATTAAAACTGAATCACGGCCACGAATCGAACGCGTGAGATATCGATTCTCATTGATATCTGACGTTAGTATCGAAAGGTGATAATAATCCGAGGACGTAATAAAATTTGTCAATTATTTTGAAATTGCTGACGGGAGATAAGCTTCCAAAGTCCACATAATTATAAGAAATGATGGCTTGTAAACAGTATTTACATACTGTTCTACCTTTTCGTTAGGTAAACAATACTATAAATAAAATTACGTTAGACGCGGCAAAGTTAAAAATATTATTATTATTTTTTTTTTTTTACTACTACTATTATTATTATTGTTGTTGCTGTTACTGTTATTGTTATTGTGGTCGCTGTCTACGTCTAACTTTATTTAAACATTTACTATTTGCACACAAATTGGATGTCAAATTTACTTCCAAAACATACAAAATGCGGAATCCAGCTAATCTCTATTTATTATTTTTCTGTAGTTTTGCCTGAATTTATCGCGCGGTATTATCTTTAGATGCAGTATTCTTTTGTCTACGGGATTTAAGCGCTACTACGGATCTCCTAAGCCTACATTTTTCTTACATTTTCTAGCTTTTAAAGTGTAAACACGTTATTTATTATTCGTATTTAGCTGTAATTCCAAATAAACACATTTTTATAGCTCATTCGCACAATGATACAACTACCCAAGACAAGAAATAGCAATTTATTTTCAATCAAGGGTTCGAATATTTAATAATTTTTTTATTAGAAAATTTATAAACTTCGAATGCGAATTTGAAATTTCATAATTACATTAATTATTTGCAATAATAAGATTAATTGTTGCCTTCCCTTACTATTGAAAGAGTAGAAAATGTCCCTGCAATTTGAAAGAATCGGAAAAGTCAAATACTTCTGATATGTTTACATTTTATAACGTTTATAAATAAATACTTCACATTCCGGTAAATGTATTACGTGGCGTCAACATCATGTGGAATCAAAACGTACACTTACACAACAAATAAAGAAAAAAAACATCCAAGAGAGAGAGAGAGAGAGAGAGAGCGGAGACGATAAAACAGTAAGTTACGAAAACTTCCGACTCTTTGGGAAAATTCAATGAGAAAGAAAATCAAGGCGGCAAAAGGGAAGAATAGTGTATACAAGTAATTGTGTATTCGACGTTGAAACCCCCCACACAATACCAAACTCTTCGTTTTTCATTCTCCGGTAGCTAAAGGTTTTGATAACGCGCTTGTATGAGGAATGCCTTCTGTGTTTGACTTTAAACTGCTTAATTCAATCGACACTTTACCATTCGAGCTCGAATTTCTGCGTACAATGCCGTACTTTGACCTTTCATTATTTTTATAGGGCCAAGTCGGCTTATAGAATCAAGTTCGCTTACCATCACTTAGAATCCACGTTATAAATGGACCGAAAAGCTTTCAGATATTTCATTCAATGTATTAAGAATAATGGCGATGCTCTCTCTCTCTCTCTCTCTCTCTCTCTCTCTTTATTTTGCCAATCTGCATTATTAGTTGTGATCTTTACTCGCATAACAGACGTTTATCTAAAGAATAATATCTACATGCGTTCGCTGAATTCCTCTCTTATTCGAAATATTTCATTCATATCGTGACTATAAAATACGTGAAAATCCCTTTGAAGACTCGCATGGCATGATAATCGTTTTCTATTGATAGGGATCGGAGAATTTTTTTTTTTTTATTGTTATTTTTTTTCTTTCTTAATACTTGTATTATATTATACATTAAAGACTTTTATGAAAAATGACGAATGAGAAATTTCAAGAAGAATAATCTCTTTAAAAGTCAATAATATTTTTATATTAAAAATTAAGCGTGTTTAACCAAAATTCAATACTTTTACAAATGACCGATCGTTTTTCATCCTTAAAGAAACAGGCTTTGTCATGTATAGACAGAAATTTATAAATCACCCCCTGCCTCAACTATTCTATAATTGCATTATTATAAAAAAAAAAAACATCAATAAGTAAATTATATTGTCTTTAAAATTAAACGAAAAATTCCTTAATCGATATGTCAATATCTAATTGCACGAATCTAATCGCTTACAAGAATTTAAAACTGATTCCGAGAACTACAATCAATAAAGCTGCACTACCATTAGAATTTAGAAATAATCATATGTTAATATCAATTTAATTATAAAAAAATTAATAACGAAACATTTTTTGCATGACTTTTAACCAAAGTCATTCTCAGTACTTCCCGATCAATCAAAAAATAATAAAATTTAATTACGAGTACTCCGTCGAAGTAAAAATATCATATTTTTCAAGGTTAAAGTAAAAACTAACGTTAAAATGATATCGTTTACTCGAAACATAAACGTAAATGAACGTAATGTTAAACTGCCCGTTCGAATACAGATTTCAAGTATGCCAATAAATAAGTATTCCTGAAAAAAAAAGTCATTTCTCGGCCGCTCATAATACACTTTATAATATGATTACGAAATTACGGCAAATATACGGAAAGACAACAAAGAAGTCATAAAGCTAAAACTACCTTCATACTAACTGCCTTTATAACACACTATACGTGTACTTTACGTTGCTTTTCACTTTTATCAACTCAATTATTACTTTTTTCTACTTTTTCTTTGTGCTACTTAACAACTTTAGAGCACTAAAACGATATTCATTTTTCGATAAGTCTGATTGAATTTGGATTTTTCTACTCATCGAGGTGATCTCGAACCAGATAATAGTAATAATAATAATAATTATTATTATTATTATAGTAATAAAATACAATAAAAATCGAATAGGCTTAGCTAAATCAGTGGAGCCATAAAATACTTTTTTATTATCGAAGAAAATCTTGATTCGTGCTTTTTTTTTTTTTTTTTTTTAAACATTAGGTTAAATGTATAAACGAGTGCAATAACTTTAGTCACGCAAACAATTCAACTAAGAATATTTCATACATTTCAATTAAGTTTAGCAGTAATTACTAACCGCCAATTAATATAACCGTACTTTAATTACGTAAATTTCTTAATCGTATAACTAATTCGTTTGTATGTGTCATTTTTTTCTTTTCTATTCATTTTTGTTTAATTAAGCAGAAGCACAATTTTTAGCTATTTTTTAAACAATAACTTTATTTTTTAAAACAGAAAATATATATATATACATGTATAGGTAGAGTTTTATTAGGAAAATTGGTGAGGACTAATTGGGATACAGACGTCATGTAGGAACATATGTCGTTAACATGGATATAGATCTACTGGACTTATTATTAGGGAAGGTTCAGCTGGCGCTCTGAATCTTAATTCCAGCTGGGAGGACAAGAACGAGTAACAGGCTCTTCTACATATCTGATAAGTTATCATATTTATATTTGTTCCTGATGTTTTTGTACAACACGACACGTAGAGTCGTAGCCATCTCCTGGCTAATAATACATCAGAGCTCAAACTACTATTCCCCCTTCGACTCTAGAAGCATGACTTTGTATACCTGCATACATTCAATCTCATCTATGTACATATATATTTGCATGCAAATAGCGTCGAGCAAATACCTTACGTGCAGTGATTGAATCCTCTATTTGACCATCGAGGAAGAGAACTTGAGACATCCGAAAATCAAGTAAGTTTCCCCGTCTGGCGTTTACGCTCAAGATTTTCACTAATATTAATAAAAACATCGAGACCTTTTGATCGGAGCCTTTTAAAGAATACGCGATATTAAGGAATTCTGCAAGCCTCTGGACTTTGACGTCTTCTTAAAATTCTTGCAGCACAGTCTCGAAGGATTATGAGTAATTTTACTATTTTTGCGCATTTCACGTCTTTGAAATTCCTTATTTAAAAAGTTATAAAGTACAAACTATCGGCATAGTTTATTACTCATACTTGCCAAACAATTCAGCTTAATACAGAGAAGAAGTAATAGTAGTAAGATTTATATTCGTTATTCGAGACGCGAAAATCACAAAAAAAAAAAAAAAAAAAAAAAAAAAAGAAAGAAAGAAAGAAAGCAAAACTTTTTTGTCTATTGTGCCGATATTATAAAAAAGTGCGATATCATAATATGCGCTCTTATAAAAACACTTAAGTAAAATATTGTCGTAAAGTATGATAATAAACGCGGGCCGTAAAATGCCTTTCAAGGCCATAATAAATGTGTCAAAAAGATACATTATACATTCATCCGTAATAAAGAAAAAGAAAAGCACGGCAAGCGTGAATAGTGAATATTGTATGAGGGTAGTGAGGGAGGAGAAAGTATTTAGGGCAAAATCTAACGAATTTCTAACTATGGGGTGAGAATTTCAATGACGTTGATAATAAACGTCCTTTATGTATGAAATTCTTTTCACCAAACACTTGGCTCCGAGATCATTTCGACTATGGCCACAAGTGATATTAATTAGACAATATTCGCTGAGTAGTCGAAATTATTTCATTAGCAAACAATCGATTCGAAGTTTAAGCTTCTTCAAACAGAATGACGTGTAGCGGCGCTGTACAAAGATAACCAATTCAGGGTCAGTCCTGTACTTTGTTCCTAATTTAATTTATTTGAAAGCACCGTACGAGATACAAGCACATAAATAATACGAGCACAGAGTTAGCCAGAGAAGGCTAAGTGATGCAATATTTCAATTTTATTTTTAGCACTGATGTCGGCTTATTTTTTCATTAAATTTTTTCAAGATAATAATAATAATAATAATAATAATATAAGAAGAAGAAGAAGAAGAAGAAGAAGAAGAAGAAGAAAGCTCTACGTAAACAGCCACTTTCGCATAATTACTCGAAACGACGTCGTTTTACAGGTGCTTTATTACTTATCATTGCTCAATAATTGTAGTCGAAAGCTAATGCGGAATATTATTTATAATAAAGAATTGAACGAAGCTTGTAAAGCGATCGTTAAAGCTCGCGCTCTTATTTCAAGTCCGGGGAGCCTCGATGTAGTTAAGCATATTAAATGCTTCCCTCTACGAGAATTAAAGCAAACTCTGAAGCTCTACATGTGCAATCGTTCATGTTTATCCTCATGTAACTAAAATTTAACAAAGGGCGAAAATAATGAATAGCGAAAATATAAAATATGTGCTATAATTTCAAAGATATCTTTACGCTTTGTCTCATGCACACACACATACACACACACACACAGAGTATAAATAGAAGAAGTACTCGTCGAAGGAAAAAAGTAGCATATCAATCTGAAAATTAAATTCGAAGAGAAAATATGTTTTTAGCGCGGTATATATACTCAATAGAATAATAAACAAAAATCCTAGTATTTACGATTGAATTATTTACAACGTGTTGTATGTGTAGGTGAAGTTCGGGTGAGTTGGGGAGATATGAGTAATTGGGAAAAGGTTGACGAAATCGAGATGGCGAAATCGCAGCAGATATACGCTATTGTTAATGACAGCGAGATAAAGCTGCTGAAACGTAGCGTAGCAGATATAAACTTTATGAAAGAGAAGATGATAAAAAAGAATAGAGTAGAGTGTACATTTGACCTCGTCATCCGGGATAAAGAGATTCAGTTTAACGAAAATATCAAGCTGACAAGTACAAATTGTTTTACTATCTACGTCAGTGGAAAGTAATCGAGAATAATGTGAATAAGGATGATTTGGCTTGCTCGTAAGGTATAAGAAGATCGACAGCCGCAAGAATATGAAACGTTAGAAATCTTCTTTCATGCGGTATATAAGAAGCTAAAAGGGCCAAAAGGGCTTTAAAAAAAAAAAGGGGGAGAAGGAGAGAAGGAAAAAAGGTAGAAAAAACTGGAAAAAACTCGCAAAAATCCCTGTCCAAGATTCAAGAAATAGAGAGAGAGA
Source organism: Ceratosolen fusciceps (assembly GCA_018883505.1). Taxonomy (NCBI): domain Eukaryota; kingdom Metazoa; phylum Arthropoda; class Insecta; order Hymenoptera; family Agaonidae; genus Ceratosolen; species Ceratosolen fusciceps. Next base: position 6,914,969 of record RCIC01000006.1, on the reverse strand, counting down.
GAGAGAGAGAGAGAGAGAGCAGGGGAAGAAGAGAAGGAGGAAAACGAAGAAAAAGAGATGAGAGATTAAAGAGCAGCATATCTCGATGCTTAAGAAATCCAAGTTTAAATTCGAAACAGTTTTAAAATTACCGGGACAGTTAAGAAAAAAGAAATCTGTCAGCTCTCGTAATTTCATTTCTATCGAGCCCGAAGAAATCCGATTTGAAAGATTTATGCACTTTTCAGTTATTTATTGAAGCACGAGCAGCTCGGGAGCTTAAAAAGTAACAGAAACTAAGAGAAGCGAAATAAAATAGGGCATTTTTTTGAAAAAAAAAAAGCGTAAGATCGAATGGAAAATGGTAGCGATGTGGGTCGAGGAATAGTCGGGGAATGGAATAATAACCAGCCCCGCAGTGTCAATGAAAATGTGGCTGTCCGCCACCGCCTTCCTTTGATTCGTGGTGGTCTGAAATTGCGAGGGTGTCGAAACCGAGAGAAAAGAGAGAGAGAGAGAGAGGGGGGGAGAGGGAGAGAGGCGTGTATGAGATCAGCGCTGACACCTTTCCTATTAAATCGGATTACCGACGCAGCAGCTATCGAGGTTATAGAAATTGATTTGGCCAGTCCTATCTGCGATACGGGAATGGATATAAAGGATGGCCGGCGACGCGTTTTCCTCATACGAATACGCTTTCGTTCCATCGGCTACTATTACCTAAAAATATGGAATAAAGCCCTAAGCAATTCATTAGTATTTGATAACCCGTTAATTAAAAGACATTCAATGATCTATCGAACAGTCTACGATCGACGAAAGACAAACAACTTAACGACCCGACCGCTTGGGTTATTGGTTGAAATCCGGGGATTGGGGCGTTGGAGGGGAGGGGGGAGCTTGATACTTTGAGGTCGAAAGTCGGGACGAGAAACCAAGAGAAACGTTTATGGTAAAGTGTGTTCCCGATCCGTTCCTTCGGCCGTTTCCGCTCGGCTTTGTTCTTTCAAGCCGGTAAGCCGGCGCACCCGTTCCATTGGACTTACGTACAACGAAAGGAGACGAGGTTACAGAACGGAGACACTCCGCGGGGTAAAGCATTACCGGATTTATTCTAACGCGTTGAAGAGCGAAATTAACGGCTGTCAAGGATCGATCCTCCCCGAGGCGCATCACATTATTTATTAAAAGCATTTGTTGACACTCGCCGCTGACTGATGAATAACGATATCGAAAACTTTAATAATAATAACAACAACAACGACGACGACAACAACAACAACAACAACAACAACAACAATAATAATAATAATAATAATAATAATGAAGCAGGAGAAGCTCGTAATTAGCGTTTTACTGTGAAGGAAGATTAAATTCAACCGGCACTCGATACTGCAATATTCATTATAATAATTCCATTTAAGCGTTCCCAAACTATTTTGAGTCACAAATTTCGGTCAAAATTTACTCGACAAATATAAATAAATCTCTCTTTTGACATATGAGAGACAACTGCCCCGAAAGTAACAATAAAACTTCATGCTTCTATCCCTTTTCACGTACGTACATGCAAATATAACGTTAATTAATCCATACATTCTTCAAGTATAAGATTTTACTTCTCTTCTTGTTTGCTTTTTTTTTTTTTTTTTTTTTTTTAAACGTAATTTCCTCGTTTTAATATAAATAGTTGGCAATATACGTCAGAATGTATCAATATTTAGATTTTAAGAATCCTTTCCACGGTTCAGATCATAAAAAGCAAAGGAAAAAAGCCAATTCCGATAAAAATAATTTACGCGGTAAGTTCAACATTCTCCCTGCTAACTGTAATGTACGTTCCTTCGGTCTGTGCATATAGAACGATATAAATTGTAAATGAGAAGGAAAGGGTTAAAAGAGGAGGGAAAAAATTACATTCGTGATTTGTAAACTATTAATTGCGTACAAAGTGGGCAAAACTAATTGCTCTTGCTCTAATTCTCATTATAACTTAAGTTATTTATACAGTAATTAATAACGCCACATATCTTAATCTATTCGATATTAATCTCTTATGATGGAGCTAATTTTAATAATTAAGTATGCGTAATATGTGTTGTATGACGATCCCGCTAATCGCGTCAAAACTCCAAGCTTCGAATTTACTATAGGAATATAGATCTATAGACATGACTTATAATGGAAAACAAATTATCAAAGTTTAATATAACGAATCGTTACTTTCAAAATAGAGAGAAAGAATAAGAAGAGGGAGAGAGAGAGAGAGAGAGAGAGAATGAGAGTAAGAAAGCAGGTATATCGCTGCCTGAGCTCAAGAAGACTCTCTTAGGTTACGGAATTTATCGTCAAATCAAAATTTACATGTAATTTATTCTTGTTAAATATTGGAGCTCATTTATACAATGAACTGAAAGTTTGAGCATCGACATTTTTTGTTTTATTTTATAAAACTTCTCAATTAACTCGAATCTGTTAATAATAATTATACATAATAAATTCTTCGAGAGTTTAACCTACATTAAGATTTTTAACATGAATCTTAAAATCTAAAGAAAAGATTTACGCTTGGCGTAAATACTAATAAAAAAAAAAAAATGAATACGTTCAATTTAAAGTAACAAGGCCGTTCTAATGAAAAGATAAAAGCGGATGGACACGAAAAATCAAAACTAGTTGAAATATTTTCGAAAATACAGCAGCGTGTAGAGTAAAACAAAAAATTGTGTGTATATATATACTTGTGTATTATATATGTAATAACTTTAAATTAAAAATAACAAAGAATGGTCATAATCAATAAATTCTTTTATTCCATTTAAATTATTGAGCATCGGATTTATTTTTAAAATAATAACAGATATTACTCATTTCTACAAGTTTTGGAATCGGAATACATTTTTTATGAAAACATTTTAAGCTTTATAAAAATTCTTTAGCATTTAATATGTCGAGGAAAAATAATTCTCCACAGTAATTACAATATTAAATATTTTCATTTGTTTGATGAACTCGATTCATTTATCATTACACACTCAATTTATTGTAAATACTGAAAAGTATTTCGATCCTCACGAACGATATTTAATTTCGTAGGCATTAAAAAATAATATTTATTGAAATAAATATAATGTATACACGTGTGCATTAAAATAAATCCCTTAAGCTTGTATCCAGTATTAATGCGATAAGTAATAAACAAATAAAGGGTATTAAAGCCGGCCACAGAAACTTTAATTATGTACGTCTTAATTATACATAAATAGATTTAACACCAGAAATTTAGAAGCTCGTTAAATTATAGTCAACATTATATTTTCAACGTAGTAAAATGGAGGTTGCTTAAATTAGAAAAATAGGGGCGGTGAAGGGGAGGGAGTGAAATTATGCATAAACATTCGGTATATTTATGTTAGATGGCAGTGTTTTATTTAATTTATTATTTTAAATACACATTCATTAAGGCGCTAATCAAATTTTATGTATAATCCATATTCATAACACACACTTAAAAGTATACATATGAAACTAGTAATAAAAATTTAAATAGCATTTGAACAGCTATTCTCAAAATGTTCATGCAAAGCCGAAGGAACAGTTGAACTCTTGGATTGTAAAAAAATTATTTTTAAAACGCTCGCGGCTTAAATTAATTAGGAAATACGATAACGTAAATGAAATACGTAAGCATATTTATGATGTTTAAAGTTATTGTCAGTAAAACTTCCTACCAATAAACCTAAAACTTTCTATACCCCAATAAATACTTCGTAAAGTTGAAAAAGAAAAAAAGGAAAAAGGAAAATGGATAAAAAAAAAATAAGCTATTTTAATTGGACATAAATTAACATTTTTGCCATTATAGGGAAGAAAACTTTGTTTAAACATTGTCAGTTAATTTTTAAACTTTCGACTCTATTTATTGATGGTAAAAGTTATAAATAAATAAATAAATAAAATTTATTTTTGAAAAATATTTTCTACCATTTATCCTAAGATTACATGTAATAAAATAAATTATAATACTTCAGTATAGAGTATAGCCGAGCAATTACATTTTTTTTTTTATCATACATCTGCTGATACTGTTTAATTCCTTACCAAAGGCGAATAAACGTTATCGGGACTTCGAATCGTTATTGGGGTTATTGTTTTTGTTGTTGTTATTATTACTATTATTATTATCATTGTTGTTATTGTCATTGTTATTGTTGAAGTAATTAAAGAAATTATAGGTAATTTTTAAAGGCCGAAATTGGCCTTTTATTTATATATTTTCCGATAGGGTAGGATTTAACGTGTACAAAGTCGTTAGGAATTTTAGCTTTTTCATTGGCAAATGTTGAGGAAGGGAAATTATGTAAAATTTAATCTAGAGTGAAAATTGTGGCCAAAGTAGGAAATAAATAAATAGATAAAACGCGAAAAGGCAGAGGAGGCAAACAATGAAATAGAACTAATCGATTCCTTAAATACATATTTCCTATGTAGGCTAACACAGCTGTCGAATTCCTTTTTACCTTAGATAAAAATGTATCCCATACCAATACAATGCAAAGTTTATTCTCGCGTAATTATATATTAAAATGTACTATTTAAATTACGACCCAATTGAAATTGCCCTCACCGCTTCTAATGCGTTCTAATGAATGGGCTAGATAAGAAAGATACGTTTCACTTTATAAAGGAGATTTCTCATTCGCTCATGAGAACGTAATACACATTTACTATATAGAAGCAATACTCGACTCTACTTATTCGAATGAGTATTAAAAAGATCAAATGGCATTTTTTCTAATACAAGTTTTATAATGGAAAAGGTATTAGACATGGAAAGCCATATACATTCAAACAATAATTACTTACTGATGTAGAAGATGTATTAAGGCCACGAGCAATCGTTGTATTATTCCGAAACGTAATACACATAAATCGTGGAATATTTTTTGATTTCTTAAGCTCCGATAAAGAGAAGGAAACTCCGTTAGATTTAGTAAAATCAGAATGAGATGGCAAATATAATAAGCTGATTATGAGCCGTGTGAATGGGGAGCCTCGTTATCCTTTTATACAATCGCCGATTGCATTATAAAATTATGAATGTTCAAAAGAAAAACGAAAAAAAAAAAAAAAAAAGAAAGAAAAACTGAACGCGCGAACGTACACGGAGATGAAAGTAAATAAATAATAATCGAATTTTAAAGATAAGGAGGCTTCGGGAGGAGCTTCGTCGCCTCTGCACGCGTCTGGCACCTGCTGCACCTGCTGCACCCGCTGCACCTGCTACACCCGCTATCGCGTGACAAGTCTAAATTAGAAATGCCCGGCCCGCTATGACGCACAGCCTTTGCTTATTAGATGCCGATGGTTAATGCCGCTCGGGTAATGCATATGCAAGTGACCAACAACAAAACCATAAAAATCGATCTATCCCCGTACCTGTTGTCTTTTATTTTCGCCAGGCAAACCTACAAAACCTCGCGGAGACGTAAAAATTTACGACTAAATTAATACCAATGAGATTTCCTCTTTCGAGTTATCTAACCTACATTATTTATAATAATGCTTTTAAATTACGGTCTTCCCTTTTGGATTCGTTATTAAGGCGCGCTCACGACTCGTAACCTCTGTCCCATCGATAACAACAATAATAAAATGCACGTCGGGTTAATTATTAATAAGGGATTGATAATTGATAGTTAAATCCTGTGTTGGTATTTTATTAAATGAGTGAAGGGGTGTCCGGAAGAACATTACAAGCCGAAAGACGTAACCGCGATTGAGTTGTAATTTAAAAAAAAAAAAATTATAACTCATTAACGGATTTATGGGATTTTAATTTCCCATACTCGCTCGTAATGATATTCAAAGGGAATAATTTATCTTTTACTTATTTGGATCGAAATTGAATTTTAAAATTTAAACGAACGGTTTTACTCTTTCTTATATAGAACGTGTCAAGCGAGTGAAATGACCTGAAATTTCGTAAGATAAGGAGTAAGGCTCTAAAGATAAGAGTAATTGTGTCGACATCTATTTTTATATCTCCTAATCTATTTTTATCACTTAATATTTAAATTTAATGTAATAAACGTAAACGTCTGCAATACCAACTGTATTTTTAAACAATATCGACTGGCATGATTATTCATTTAGGCAATAGAAGAAAGAAAATAGTAACGAACCATTTAAATAATAACCCCAATGACCTTTTATAATAAAAACGTGTATCCGAAAATGCTGGGCCGTGCCAAATTTTCATTATACATTACGTTCAAGTACATTGTCTGCAACACTCGAGCACATACGTCTAATATTATCGGTCGCTATTATAATATTAATTTGACCTTAAAATTTACGTAGGATCGTACGCTCTACGATCTTGAACCAGACTAGTCCTTTGGAATTTTAAGGAATTTTAAGGTCATTCGGCTCATTTATTGTACTATTCGTCTGTGTACGCGCGTGCGTGCGCATCTATTTAAGAGTACGCGAAAGGGAAAAGGAAATAATGACTCCGGTACAAGAATCATCGAGGTTGTTGTTATTAATTATTATTATTATTACCAAAAGTACCCTTAGGGGCATCTATGTAGTGCGCTTGCACAAAAGCTTGCGATTATCTCTTGTGAAAAATAAGAGCCATTCGTAAAAAGGGCCTTGTGCACGCTCCTGCATTTTTCCCTACGTGCTTCCGATGTCTAATTATTTACTGCATAATCATTGTAATTTTTGTGCCTCGTACAAAAATACTACAAGCTTTTTTTTTCTTTTCTTTTTTTTCATTTTTTTTTCATTTTTTTTTCATTTTTTTTCATTTTTTTTCATTTTTTTTTTTTCATACTTTCTTAAGAAACTCGTAACTAAATTTGCTTTAAGAGCACTGCTGCTGCCTTTACCACCACCACCACTACTACTACTACTATAACTACAACTACTACTATTACTGCTGCTGCTGCTGCTGCTGCTTGCTGCTGCTACTACTACTACTAATACTACTACTACAACAACAACTACTACTACTACTACTACTACTACTACTACTACTACTACTACTACTACTACTACTACTACTACTACTACTACTACTACTACTACTACTACTACTACTACTAATGATCTCCGGATTCATTTAATGAAGTGGAACGGAACGTTTTTAATTTCTAAAGTATTATCAAAAGGTTTTCAAGACTTTTGATGATCCACGTCGTGACGTCATTTATTCCGAACAAATACATATTACGTACACAGAGGTGATCAAATTTACTGATTTAACGTTCAACCGCACTGGAAACGGCCTTAAAATTTTTTTTTATTTTTAAAAAATACTCGTGTCAGCACGTACCCGTGAGCACTCGCCTACGCACACTTGGACACAAGTATAAATGAAATTAAAGCAGCTATGCTAAATAGTATTTAGTTGAGTAATACAGTGCAGCAGTATTCATTTATGTGTACCATTTAATTATTTAATTACGTCGAAAGTTGCAGTAAGAAAAATTCTCAATAGAGCATAGTCAGATGCAGGTAAGTGAAAATTATCATAATATTAATTCGAGGACAAGTATTGAATAAACGAAGAATCGTCTTGGCCCACGATACCCAAGCCAATGACTGCCTTATTGTTTGTTAAGTATTATTATGTCTGAATTTATTAATTTCGAAGTCTTAATATGGTGCATTTTGACAAAAATTTAAATGATTAACACAAATACTCGGACTTTTCTCAATTACTTTGTATAAATCTATAGGCAGTTATTCGTTTTTTTATTGTAACGATTGGGAATTAATTATAATAATACATCGAGGATACCGAAATCGGTTAAAAAGAGTAAATAATTGGGCTTGTTAGACGCCTGTATCTGTATAGGTATAATTACAATGGCTGTTTGAATTAGAAGTACCACATCACAGGAAATTGGGATGAATTCCAGGCATTTTACATGCGTACATGGGTAAACTGGCTCAAAGGCCGACGAGCTAATGATGATAAAGACGTTCCTCAAGCCGCGGCCGATAATGTTTATCGATCGGCGAGCGCATTAGAAAATTAGGGCTGGCCAAGAGCATCTAAGAAAATTACCGGGCACGTGTTAAAATCTCGACTGGCTGACGTATACGGTGCACAGGATCCGGGAAACGGGCGACGGTGCCGCAGAGGGCGGGAGGGGGATGGGGGGAGGGGGAGGAGGGCAGAAAAAGCGAGCGTAAAGTGAAATATCGGAAAATGCTCAACTCCAGCATCAAAGTGTAAAGAACTTTTACGCTACGATAAGCAATTATTGGTGGGCGTACGTGTTGGTAGGCAGGTGGGCGTGTGTGTATGCGGGCGCCTGGAATCCGGAGCAACGCATGGGTCTCTATTCGTTCTGTTTTCTTGTCATGTCCATGCGAACGGGATCCGCGAAGATTTTCCAGGCAATCGTAGTTCCTTACTTCCGACTTACTTCCTCCACTGGCAGCTCTTACTCGAGTACTAATACGACCGTTGATTCCGTAAGTTCTAACGCAAGAACGCGACGGTTTTTTAAGAGAGACATGAATAAATTGATTCCGTATTCATAGAAATTCTCTCTGGAATGCCATCCCCCTCCCCCCTCCCCCCATCAATCGCGATGTCCTTCGTTTAAAAGACATCGAACTGTTATTAATGATTAATTAAGTGATGGTGCATTGTATTAAGTGGCTATTAAGAGGCTGCTTGAACGTGTATCGGTGGCACGTATACGTGAAAATCATTATAGTTAAAATAAACAAAAAAAAAGAAAAAATTAAGATCTTCGTTGTTTAAACAAAAAATCCGTTTTAAAAATATCCCTTATTTTTCCTGGCCGTTGATTTAATTTATTAAATGATATTTTACATTCCGGCTTCTAACTAACTTTTTCATCTCTTAATTTACATCTTTTAATTGACTTTACAATCTTCAGCATGAAACTCCTCTATCTGATTACAATATATTTTTCTGTGTTCCTTACTCCCCTGATGCGGCCTTACAATAAATATTCTTCCCTCTTGCTTAAGAACTTTTAAATCCTCATTGCTTTTTTGTTATAGAAGGAAAAGCCGCGCTCGCCTAACAACTCACTGAAATGAATATTTATTTTTCGGGGAACCAAAATTCTTCACATAAAATTCGAACATTTAATAAATATTAATTGAAAGGTGTAATTTAGCGAAGCGAAAAATTCGAGTTTCAACAATTTCCTATTAAAACACATGTTTTTTTCTTTGTTCCTTTCTTGTTAGATTAGCAACACCTAACCTACCGAGAATTAGATATTCAGCCAATCAGTTACCTACTGCTAATCTTAATTATTTCCTCGAATCTACCTAAATTCTGATCCCAAATTTTGATAGCTTCGCTAAATACAGAACGTTAAATATGTATCATCTGCATAACGAATATTAAATTTAAATAACATTGTTCCGAGAGCTTTGATTTTCTCCATTACGGAATTTAATAGGGAAAATTACCCGATATATAATATAAATATGTGTGTATGAAGCACTAAAGCTGTCGGACCTATTCAATATAAAATTGGCATTTTCTACTTGTGCATAAATAAAGTTGTATTATTCTGCATTTGTTTTGTGCCGAATATCGTTCGCCTATTCTCTCGGCCTAAGCTGTGAGGATCATCATGGCTGAATATATAATAAAATACTTTTAAAGGCGTTAATTCCGTTTCCAGGGGGATACACAATCTGCATATTTGCTTATTTATTAATATATTATAATAGAGTCCCCGAATACCTTCGGTATCGAGCACAAGTCTTACTAAATAGAATACTTGATAGAAGTTTATAACTCACATAAAGGAGTATAATAACTCCGTAATTATTAAAATTGGATTTGAAATACTTTTTAATAATAAGTAATTAACGGCTCCCTTCGTTTATTACGCATAACCACATTATTCTGCTTAAAGTTAATAAATGAACGAAGATTTTATAAGATGTAGCTGCAGCTTCCCGATGCGCGACTAATCCCCTATTTTTCGATCATGACTCCATGCCGTCTATTCGGCTTTTTTTCAGTACTTTTTTTAATTTATCATCATCATCATCATTAGCAGCAGCAGCAGCAACAGCAGCAACAGCAGCAGCAACAGCAGCAGTAGCAGCAGCAGCTACCGTTACTACAGCTTTCCGAGAAATTCACTCCTTTGGTAATTGATTTAATATTTAAATTGTAATTAATATTTGTATTGGTCGGGACAGTATCTGGGAAGGCATGATCGATAGTAATAACTTTCAAAATAATTCCACAATTTTAACCGTTTTAAGTAATTACGTGACTATAGTAAGTAAAGATAATTAAAAAGTTTTATAGACACGTATTAGTGATATAAATTTCTATACGTAACTTCTTTTTGATACTGTAGGTGTTATAGTACCGACCTTCTGCTTTCTAATATACTTGAATTATATTTCGCCGCCGCGTTCTCATTTCGTACCTATTAAGATAAACTTTCGTTATACCCGTCGTAACGTACTTGTATCAAGATATCCTGTTACATAAGAACGTTTAAGTATTACACTATAACTATCGTTTCTAATATTTTCAATATTTTCGTTGGATGGTAAGTTCGCTTTAATCTTTTCTTGCACTTTTACCGATTATTATTATTTCTTATTTTTTAAACCTCGGCGGCAAGCATTTCATGAACTCGCATATGAAAATAATTTTTATAATTACTATGAAAGAGTAATTGAACTCCTGATTCTTATAAGAATCAAAAACTTCAATTTTTATATCCATTTAATTAAATAAATAATAAGTAATTTACGTAATTATGCATGTATTTAAGCTTCATATTCATAATATGGGATTCAACATTATTTTTCGTACGTAATTTTATATTTTTTAGAAACAATTTTAACGTTCAACTATAAAAAAGAAAAATAATTTCACTCGGCTTGGTAATGGAATTGAAATGACCTTTTAGTCTATTACGAGACTTATAACGTACATCTGTTTATCAACTATCTATTAGATCATCTAATTTTTAAGCTCGATCGAATGGCACAATTACAAAGGCACATGTATTACTCGGTTCAGCCGACTTTCAGTCTATTTGAATGAGAGTAGCAAGCGAATGACCTAAAAGTAAATTAGAAAAAATTTATATTCTCGTCTATCTGGAAAGGAAAAGTGTAAGTGTATGAATTTTAGTAAAAGTTTTCTTTATTAACGTATCGAAGGCTAGATTTTCAATGTCTTCCGGGTTCAAGGAAGTTGACAATACATGGGTTGATGACGCGTACCACGACGTGCCCAATTAACGTGCCCAATTAACGTGAATCGTAAAAGGAAATACGAATGAGCGTAGGAGATGATTATTACAGAGTGAAATAGTTTTTGCCTCTTCCGTATACCATTTACACGTTAAGAGGTACGTCGTTGAATAGGGTGAGTTATGTGCGATTCCTGTGATCTGTGAATCTCGCAGAGCCGGGGCCCTGATCCGCCCTGAGCCACACATCGGCCGAAAGGACCCGTCGGCAGTGGTTACCCTGTTGTTTACCATTCTGGGTCGGACCCCCCCCCCATCTCTCACTCTGTCTGTCTCTCTCTCTCTCTCTCTCTCTCTCTCTCTCTCTCTCTCTCTCTCTCTCTCTCTCTCTCTCTCTCTCTCTCTCTCCGGAACCGCGGCCAAGACGTCAAGTGAGGGAGCCTCGTATCGGGCGGATGCAGAGTGGCTGAAGAGCGTGAACCCGCGCCCTCAAGGCAACCTGGCCACCAGCCAAGGTAGCTTACCCGTGCGCTTGAACGACCAGTAGTCGTAAAGGAGTTTTCCGATAATGAGAAGAATCAAAGAGCCGAGGAAAATATTAAGAACGTCCAGCGGGTAAATCCAGTAGTTGTCGTCGGCCGGTACGCAAATTTCCGTCCTCGACAATTCGCGAATCTGGAAACATGGAATTTGCCATTATTTTCATACTTCCCGCTACGTCCGAGCAATAATGCCTTTGTAATTAATTTCTCTTCCTTTTCCGTTTTTTTTTTTATTTTGTATTTTTCATTTGTTTGATTCTCTCTCTCTCTCTCTCTCTCTCTCTCTTAGTCTCTTTTATTGTAATAGAGAATTAATATTCCAAAGATCGTGTAAAACTGCTTTTCTGTTCAGCTTCTTCCGAAAATTAATCAACGCTCGATTATCACTGTTTACAAATCTTTCAAAGAATTCAATTATCCTTTGGGCGTAGCGATTTTGCTTTTTTCCGGTAATTGAATCCCGGATGGGAGGTGGTATTTAATGAATACCGGGTAAAGCGGCCAATTTAACGTATTTAACATTTAATAAAAGGAGCGGAACGCCTGTATGATATATATATATATATATATACATGTACGAATTGGCTATTATATCGTAGCGTTATTAAATTTCATAACATAAGCGTGAAAGTGATAATAAAAATTGTAGGATGAGAGACGGATATCATAATGACCTGTTTATCAGCGAATTCACTGTTTCCCGTTGACGAGCACCTGACGTCGCTTATATCCTTGACCAAATTTCCATATTTTATTAGCAGCTCCTGAAATCCCGGCGTGAACTGGCAGTCGCATCTCCACGGATTGTTACCCAAATAAAGACTCACCGCGTTCTCGCTGTGCGGCAGAACATTTTCCAGAGCGTAGGTCGGGAACTTTAAAACGACATTTCGAACAATTATAATCGGATAAATCAACACCTTCCTCGGAGGCTTCGGTCAGTGCCTTTGGCAATTATTTTAATAATAACAAATGGAGGACACGACACTGACTGGGCTTAACGTTAATTCTCGTATTGAATAGCCGCTCTCGGGTAAATCGAGTCTTTCAACAACAATCATGGCAATTACAATGCTTACAATGCTTACAATGCCCACAATGCTCACAATACACATACATGTAAATATATACATAGAGATAAAATACTTTTTACACACGTCGGTCAGTTTATTACCGCGCAGACTGAGAAGACGAAACTGCTCGAGCCAATAGGTGCCGTCGAGCAGGTTCACGGACTCGACGACGTTGTTGTCCAGGTAGAGGTCGAGCACGCGCTTGTACTCGGGGTTGAACTTGAGGGGGGCCAAGTCGCTGATCTGCGAAGTAGAAATTCGTCGTGAACTTCTGGAAAGCGTCTTACGTAGACGGTTGAGGATCGCGATGGTAGCCTGGTGAGGGGTGGGGATGGGGGGAAGGGGCTAGGAGCGACGATCGAGGACATGCGAGCCGAACGAGAACGTGCGGCCCTGGAATCGTGGACGTCGTGGAGGTGGCCGAGGAGGGCTCCCGAGGGTATGGGTGCTCGCATTAATACCTCGTTGCCCTCGAGGTGGAGGGTCGTGGTGTCGGTGGGCAGGAAGCTCGGCAGATCGGTGAAGCCGCGGTGGCTGCAGTTGACGGAGGCGAAGGCCATAAACTGTCGGTGACGAGCCTGGAGTCCTGGGCCGGCCCTGCCAACGACGTAGACGAGCTCGCAGTCGCAGATGCTCAGTTGACGGCACTCGAGGCGCAGTCGCTGCTCGGGCACACAAGTCGTCCTCCGCATTAACGTCTCGATGCGCCGGATATTTTTCCCCTTTACCGGGACGGGCTCTGTACCCCCCCCCCCGATAAGGATGATATATGGCTCGACTCGACTCGACTCGACTCGACTCGACTCGACAGAGGGGCACCGGTACGGGGATAATCGAAGTATATTTAACAGTCGAGCCGGGGGAAAAACGATTTCACGTCGCTACTTCTGAGCTCCGCTTTCAACCAGTTAGTTTATCCGAATACATTTTACATTTTACATTTGGCTTTTTACATTTCGTTTGAAGGAAATTAATGGTGCCCTCGCACACTCGCCCGTTAACCCCCACATGTACGAGGAGCCACTCGGCTGGCGGTGGAGCTTAACTTTTTACGTGACTTTAAAACTGATTGAAATCATTATTCTAATGGATGCAAATCTCAAATGAAGACATTTCTTCTGTAATTCGTTTTAGTCGGCTGAAGCTTTACGAAAGAAATATATTTTAATCGCCGAGGCCTCGGTCTTTCCGGAGGTCCCTGGGTAACCGGGAGGCCCTTGGGTAACCGGGAGCCGCCCGAGAAAATTATAATCCAATATTATCCCTTCGTTATACGTTAATATTTTTCCTTTCTTCTTATTTATTTACTTATTTATTCGGCCTTTACGCCCTCGTAACGAATTAATTCCCATTTTAAGTCTCGCGTAGGAGGCTCGTCAAAGATACACCATAAAGTGGCCATTAATGCTTGCCATTCCTGACAAATAAAGCCAAATTGGAGCTTTAAGGTCTCGTTTTATAAATCCTCTGGAAATTTAACTCGCTACTCGGTCAGCACTGAACTTGAATAATATAAAATGCAATCTTGGGGGGGGGGTTATTGGGGGAGTACTCGCCTTGACATTAACGTCATCGAATGCGCCATATTGTTTTTATGACATTTATTGTCTTTCGAAGGACGCTTTTGACGCCATTATTTATACTATTCAGGGAAATTCAGGCAATCTTCGGCCAGAACGTGTCAATGTCTATTGCACTACGATGGATTTACTGTATTAATGCCTATGGGAGACTACGTTTATTTACCTGAATAACTTCCATGACGGCGAGTAGAGGCCGAGCTCTGTAAGGCGTCGAGCAACGTAATTCCTCTCTGTCCACGACGCGGTTCACTAACGCTTCGAAGGTCGAATTGACGAGCCAAGACGATGTATCATCGCATCTCCATTGGTTTCCTTCTTGCGTCCATCGACCCATACAAAAATCCATGCGAGCATGAGTATTTCCACATTTTTTGTTATTATTTAATGACAAACGGATTCGTTTGAAAATCAATCATTGTGCGCGAGAAGAGAAGCTATACAACACAGACACGCGCAAACACACCCACACAAAGGTAGCTTCGTTCTCAATTCGAAATCTGAGTTCCGGATAATTTAAATATACATTACACATCTCATCCAACGAGATCGTAATTAATTCATTTATAATATTAATTAAAAATAGAAGTTCAATCTTCGCGTCACTGCCTCTCAGAATTTATAAATACACCTTCAAAATTACATGAATTTTCAAGATAAGTATTCATTAAAATAATTAAGACAGAGTTTTCGCCCATAAAAAATGTCAATAACATCAGACTGGCCTAATAAAGTTAATAAACTTATTCCATTATCACGTACGAGCTAATCAAAAGATATTTAATTTCAATTAATTTCTTCAAATGTTCCATTTTTCAAAATAACAAAATTTTTTACTACTACATTTAAATTATTAAAGCTTCTTCTTACTTTTACGAGGGAACGAAAGATCTATGATTTATAATAATGCAAAGCTACGCGTATTTCACGTCTTATTCAAGAACACGCGGTTACGTGAAATTACGTTTACCTTCGTATAACTTAATTTATTCACTAGAATTCATATTATTTTTTATAATATAGTCGATACCGCTTATGTAAACCTCGTTTGGCTGCTGAAGAATGCAGCTCTCGGTATAAAATATTACCGTAAATACACGTCCAAGTCCTTAAGCCCGGAAAATAAACAACAGTCTACGTATAAATGTATAATGAAATATTATAAAATATTAAAAACGAATATATGCTCATAAATCTAATCAAGTGTTATGTATTAAAATGCATTCATATCTATATATGTTCAAGCTGTCTTTAAGTTCTCAATGAATGTAAATCAATTTCACTTATGGCTCAAATGCATATGAAATATTTAAGGACGCTTAACTGCGAGCACGCATTATTGAATATTTCTACGTAAGATTATGTGACGAAAGAGTATATACAGGACTAAAAGAGTAAAAATATGAATGTTTTAGGATGAAATTGAATAAAAAAGACTATATTATTAATTCAGTTGGCAAGAATGAGTAGGTAGCGCGTATATTTTTATGAATTTACGGCCAATTTTGTTCATAAAATTTAGGTCATAAAGTATGTAACTTTATTGAACATTGAATTATTATTGGCGACACAGTGATTACTTTATAATTGAAATTCAGCTCTTAATAATCTTAATAAATATTAAATATCTCCGGAATCCGTAGCCGGGGAAAAAGAACTGTTGTAGTTAAGCAATGAAGTAAAAGCTGCAAAATCGTATGAAGCAATTTAATTATTATTAAAGGTATCCAATAATATATTCAGGGCATTCGTTTTAAAAATTCATCTTCTGTCAAGTTAAATTCATTAGAGTCATTTAGCATCCTTTATTCATATTTTATTAGTCTACCCGCTAGAAAGCCAGGTCGAAAACTACTGTATATTTTAAGCACCAATTAAAAATCATCTTCATCCATCGGAATTTAATATCAATTATTTTCCAATTGTTTATAATGGCGGATTCTGTGCGTCTCACGTATTTCCCGGCGAGCTCGCACGTTTTTATCGTTTATTTAAAATTTTAAAGCGTCACCGATGCTTTAATGGGTAATAGCTCATCGGGTAATAGCTATAAGAATATACATTAGAAGCTCGATAGACATACCTGCTAAGTAGATGTCTCGCAATGTCGGAATGGCTATCAAGTCCATAGGGTCGATGCGAACGAGGGCGTTATTTTTCAAATTCAGGGCTCGCAAGCTGGGCAGATCGCTGAAGGCTCGACTTGGCAACGTTCGCAGGTCCGTCCCTGTGATTTGGATTGCCTGCATCACATAATTAGCTCCGTTAAAATAACAACGACAACAACAACAACAACAACAAGAACAAGAACAAAAAAGCCGTCGTGGAGTTAAACTTAATGCAATTTTAATTAGATCTTGTTCGCTATTTTACCTAACGGTTCAGTACCCCCCTCCCCTCCCCACATCTCTCTCTCTCTCTCTGTTGAATAATTAGAGAGCTTTCTTTCATGAGAAATGCTACAAATATACTAAGCGACTACGTCAGCTCAAACAACTCATCGACTAATTCAATATTAACATTACAGATCTTTTTTTTATTCTAAATTTTAACGTTCCCTCCGTCGATGCTTATGTTTAATAAACGAATGGCCTCGTTGTATCGATGCTAGCTAATTGTATGAAAATAAATATACTATGGGCATCTGCTGTGTGCTATTGTTGTAAGAGAAAACAGCTGCGAGAGAAGAAATTTAAAAGTACTAATGAATAATGAATCGATATCGCATTGATATTTTATCGTATTCGGCAAAATAGGAATCTGCAAAGAAGGGCAATATTGAAATTAAATGAATGCTGAATCTAATTGAAATCTAATTAATACATAAGGTTTCTTATGCTAAATATATTTTGACCTAATTATTACGAAAACGGTATAGGAAAAGTGAAAATTGACGCAATACTGTAATGCAAATATACTCGGTAATGTACTATCAGAAAGACGTCATAGCTCTCACGAATATTGATAGATCAAACGAAAAAAGAGATACGTAATATAATATTGATTATAATCTTTCATAATAATAGAATTGATTTTAATATAAAGTTATTCCTTTCTTCTCTGGATTCTCCTTATTACGTGGCTTTCAATCAATGTTCAATCTATTCCATTTTGTTGATACCAATTAAATACTTAAAGAAAAAAAGGAAAGAAGAAAATATAGGAACTCTTTACTCGGTTTAATGCACGATATGAAGATTTCCCGCACATAAGGGAGATGATGAAATTATAAAAATCCAAGTCGAGTATAATTAATGCTCGACCTGTGATAGAAACAACAACATTTATTCCCTGAAAATTCATACAACAATATTCATATTTCAACGCGTAAAACGCATGGCTGGGTTCATTAAGCCGTTATCGTGCCATTACTTTCTGATGCAGAAGGATGTGCATTACTCGCTAGAGTGGATGACCGAATAGTAGAGCAGCATACGTATGGCAATAACAAATAACAGCTCAATGTATATACTATGAAAATGCATTGAGTGTCAATCAGGCAATAATATATTATTCTATGAGTTCTCAAACAAACGTAAGAGCAATACGTCGAAAAGTTATTGGCCATCATTTATCCCAAGATTGCCTTTTTATGAGTAATAATTTTTTTAAGTAATTTTCACTTCGTAAAATAATTTATGACCGCTAAACTCGAAAATTATATCAAGATTTGTGTGGAACTTTAAGGAGACCGGCCGAGACCGACAAAACAACAGACTTTGTTTAAATTTAATTCGGAGTGCTTTTGAGTGATTATTGGCTTCGCAGACAACAGGGGGATACATCATTAAGTACTAAAACGAAATATAAGACTCGCCAAGCTTAATTTCCTTTTTTTTTTATTTATTCTTAATTAATAATTAGTTAATAACGTTGCTCCGTTCCAAGTAATATCTTGATCTAGTAAAGTAAAATTACCTCAAGGAAGCGAGCCTTTGAAGGAAAGGGCGTGACTATCCTACTGAGATTGCCCTTATCAATAGTGAAGCGTCGCAGGTAAGGATGATCCGACAAAATTTCCTCGGCATCCAAGGTCTCCTCCTGCCAATTACGTATAGTCAAGACAGCCACTGATTCAAAGCTGCAAATATTTACAATACAATAGCTACGACAAAACTTAGTTATTAATAATTGTTAATTACGAAGTTTGTTGGTTAATAATGAAGTACCGAAGGCTTTATAACGAAGAAATTTTACTTTCCACGTAGATTTATTAAAAATTTATGCCTCGCTTTCGGCTTAAAGTTTTTCCCGTATTTCAAGCCCGAGCGATACTCTCCATTTAACCCACATCTTCGTACGAATTACACGAATTACACGTATACGGTGTTATTAAAGCTCACGACAATGCAAGATATCTAAAAATAAAGTCAGACGCGCTGTGACTGAAATTACGGGATTGACAATTGATTAAAATCGAACGTTTGGAAAACAAAAAATGACAAAAATTGTAAAATATAATAAAAACTCCGAGGGTTCTGTACCTTCTGAGATTGCGAAAAGCCGGGGGTTTGTGCATGCAAATTACTTCCTTGGCCTTCTTATCGTTGGCTGACAAAATCGTCAGGATCCGACATTTGTGTAAGCTATTATCCAGATCGTAGGCCGAGGCAAAGGCTTTTTGGAGCAACCTGAAAGGTCAACATCGATTATGTCGGCAACTATTATCGTCCTAGATATATTTAATCCGCGCAGCTTCATTATTGAGAGCTCTAATTTTCCTGACGTGTACGTTGACGTACTCTACTATCAGCTCCTCAAAATAGACATTTTTAAATCCATTTTTCAACCCGAATGAAGAACAATAAAGCATTGCTTGTCGACTGTCGAGTGACGAAAACACATTAAATAAAATAAATAAAATAAATAAAATAACATCTATTGGAAATTTTAGAAATACAACGAGGAAAGAAATTTTAGGAAAGAATGAAGTCGAATATCTCTCGTTCTAGCTGCGTCCATCTACGTCCGTCTGTTCGATAAATACGTTACTCCAAAAATATATATAAAGCCAATGTGAATTCGCCGCCGAGATCGAAGCTAATTATAAAATTATTATAATTCATAAGCCCAATGTAGGGCATAAAAAAATGTCGCCGTCCACTGTATTTGACGTGAACCGATTAAAAAACGTATATCATTAACTTGCGATTGTGTTTGGATTGTTAATACATAAATATCATATAGAATCCCCGAATTAAGAATTATTATTGGAAGAAAGACAAAAGACAACGAACATTAATTGCTTTTAGTACATAAATACTAAATAAATTTTATAATAAAAGTATTTTATTTACCTCGTTCTTTAATGTTCTTTAATATATTATACATGCATGCATACATACGTACTTACATACATACATACGTACTTAAATACATACATATATATATATATATATATATACGTATATATTTAAGATTTTATGTTTATAATAAAATTTTCAATTAAAAAACTTTTTCAATTATTCCACGCATTAAAACATACGAAAAAGGCCAACACATGGTCTTGGAATTTAATTAAATTAATGGCCACAATGTCTTCATCAAAATTTAACGTTGTTTAGCTGAATAAATATAAAGTACGAGTATTACCTAAAAATTCTAGCGTCAGCTGTAGTATTATTAATTATAAATTATAAAAATTAAATTAAATTAATATAAAACTTTTGCTTTCTCGTTGAACTATAATAAGGGTTTTAAGTAAAGTCAATGTATAAGACTATATTGATAGTCTGAAAATTTTTACAATCGATATACCGTAAATTTAGACTATAAAACAATGTTGGTATTATTAGCCATCTTAATTTGTGATCCGTGAGCTAAAGATAATTCATAAGTATGATGTAAAAATAGTGCTTGTTCGTATAAATAGTGAATATAATAATCTGAGCTTGACGAGAATAAATAAAGTACGTACCATACACATTATTATAAATAGCGTAATAGTAAAATCGTAACTTATGCATCATATTTTCATATGCATTTTAACAGCTCTCATGCTGCTACTAAAATATTTAACATATCTCAGTTAATAGGAAATGTAATAATGATTATTACCATTACTGCATACCTAAGAAATAACGATACGCAAGAAAAGACGTATATTTGTATTCACTAGTAAAAGAAATAATCATTTATACGTTTTACTATAAAAAAAAAGTGATTACTATTATTTCAAGTCTATCGATTTCATTCTTGTAATTATTGCTGCTCATTGTATAAACAATTTTTAAATTTACTTCGTACCTGTGTTAATTAATAAATGCGTAACAGAGTCCATTATATTAAAAAACTATCCGCCTTTATTGTATAAACGAAGCCCGATGTTACGATATTATAATGTAATGCTATAAGCATAAGGATTGGATGTCCAACTATGCAAATATCCTGTTTACTTGAATATGCTGCATCGATAATTTTTCATAAAGAAACTAAATTCGCATACTCAATAAATAATTAATAATATGAAATACATATTTAACCATTGTTTCCATGTAAGGTGATGCGACATTCTAATTATTTACATTTATATTGCAATTCGAGAAAATACCATCAAGCGTATACGACTTGATAAATTGATCGATTTCGTAAATTCCATTTGGATTAAGGGATATACAAATTAGTGTTAACTTTAGCCATTTACGTTAATTATTTACCAGTACTTGGCCCGTGCTTAATTTGAAAACTTTAAATCTCTAATTCTTTCATTAAAATTCTTAAAATTTATAAAATTCTATTTATAAATAATCTATAATAATTATCTATAATAATAGTACCGTTAAAAATCAATAGTCGTAAAACTCATTATCTGTCAATCACTAAATTTTTTTAATTTCTTTACGATTATGCGTATACATAATATGTATTTATAATATTTGTAGAAAGCAATTGTATGTAAAAAGAAGAAGAAATAAAAAGGAGAAATTTTACAAGCTTTTATGTAAGATATATGTATAGAGGGAAAAAAGAAAAAGAAAAAATTAACATAATCGAAATGAAGCCGACAATATAAAAAATTCGAATGTATTATAATAAAAATATGATAAAAGTTCAGCATAAATCATTGGGTATATAATTTTTAATACTATTCACGTCAAGTTATCACTCGCTCACCTATATATACTTATAAGTAATCGTCAAAAATGTGAGAGAAGAAGAAGTAGAAGAAGAAGAAGAAGAAGAAGAAGAAGAAGAAGAAAAAGAAGAAGAAGAAGAACGAAAAGAACTTTATTATCTGACATACACAATGAAAAATGTAAATACACCGTCCGTAAAGCATTTTAATTTACGGAAGAAAAAAAAATATAATGAAACCAGCGGCAGAAGAGAGAAGAAGGAGGTCGCGCATTCGCCGTAAACAAATAAACGATCAAAGACGTAATAATAGTAACAGTAATAATGTTGTAATGACGGTGGTGACGATGACGATGACGATGACGACGACGGTTGCATTGAAGAGAAAAGGGAGGTTTTTGATTTGTAGGAGGGTAAGGGTAAGGGTGAGGGTGCGGGTGAGGCTGAGGCTGAGGCTGAGGGCGAGGGTGAGGGAGAGGGGGGAGCGTCATCGAGTGCCAAAGAGCCAAAGAATCGGAGGGGATTACAATGGAGACTTACGTAATGAGAGCAAGCACCCGAACGAGCCCGAGTAGCATCGTGATCGCGAAAACATTCACGGATTAACTGATGGAATCTCGCTCTGCAGTAGACGTTCGTCACGTACTAAAAGTGAAAAACGCGGCTCGCTGCTCCCGTCCGCCTCGTGCCGCTAAACGCCAAAGCAAACATTACGCTTCACGTATAAGCGAAGCCAGCGGCGGCAGATACGCGCCCGCGTTACACAGGTGTAACGGAGACGGACGATCGAGTCCGCGGTTCGGCAACCTGCATGTCATCATCGCCGACATCGCCGAGCGATCATTAGCATCGTTAAACCCGACGCTCCGCCAACCGCCATCCCCGCCCCCGCCCTCCAGCTTCTTCTCCCGCGAAAATAAACCTTCCTCCTGACCCCGCCCCCACCAACTTTCTAAATCACCTATACGTCCCTACCCTCCTCATTTATTTACTCTTCCCTTATCCTTCTTCTTCTTCTTCTTCTTCTTCTTCAGCCTTTTTGTTTTTGTTTTTTGTTTTTTGTTTTTTTTTTGTTTTTTCATTCATTTGATGTATTCCGTTCTGAAATCAGAGCTCCGACCCTTTTTTCCCGAAAATCCATATGTACTCGGTGGCCAGGAGATAAGACCGCCAACTCGAGTTGACAAGTCGTTCTCTGGTAAATTTACAAATGAACATGGCCTCCACTTTATCTCACCTTTATAATAGCTACATGTTAACTAAAATATACGTGAATAATCATCTTCGCTGCTAATGGCACGTATGAAATATAGTTTACACGGCTTTTCCATTTTTTCACTCGGAAATTTAATAATTTAGGAGAAAAAGTCATTCATTCTAAACTTGTTCTTTCTTCTAGTTTTTATTTATTTATTTATTTATTTGTTTTTGTGTTTTTTTTTGTTATCATAAAAAGGATATAAAACAAATAAGTTTTACTGCAAGTGAATGGCTCTATATCAGACGATGTACCGGTAATTAATAAATAAAAAAAATTCGGATTTCAATTACCGTTACATCGATACTCTTCAATCAATCTTTTGTCTACAAACTCATTTAAATTAATTAGAAAATAAAAATAAAAAAATTGACTCGTACAGTTAGCTCTTTTATTTAACGACTTTCACCTCAACACCTTGTACTTAATCCCTTCCCCTTCAACAATTTACACACATTTAATTAATTAATATCTTAGTAAATACAAATAAAAATTTTTTGTTTTTATTTGCAATGCTTTTTTTTTTTTTTTTTTTTAATGAATGCAAAGTCAATAATATAATGTAATGTAATGTAATGTAATGTAATATATAGCTATTGACATTAAGCTTGAAAAATTAAGGCTTTCGAATCAAGAACTTTGAATTTAATTATCTGAATAAATATTTATTTCTTCTTTGAAGAAATTCAAATGTTTGTGACAAAAAATTTTCAGAAAATCAAGACTTGTAAAAAAACAATAATAAAGAAAAGAAAAAAGAAAAAAGAGAACGTTATATCCATAACTAGTATTTATAAATATACTGAAAAATAATCTAAGTATTGGTTTCCCGTAGTGGTACGTGCATGCCATGCTGATATTCGAAAGTATAAAAATAGCAGGAGAGCGTTGATTTGCATTAAAGGGGTCGGGGAGTGGTGGAGGTTAGGGAGGTTAATATGAAATATTTAGTTATATAAACGAAGGGGAGACGAATATAATTTAATAAAATAATTTTATTTAAAAATGTCATATTTATTAAGAGAGCTGAATATTTAACGTATTTAACGGGTAAATGAAATGTAAAGGAAATATAAATAGTAGAGGTAGAGGCATGAATAAACATAATTTACACAGGTAAACGAAGTTCTGTTTCCAGAAAAGCGATTCCGTGAGGGCGAAGATATAGACCGGGAACGGGTTGTTACCCTCGGTCAGAGAGAGCCCCAGAGAGCTAGAGTTAGTGAGAGTGAGTGAGGGACGCGGGAGAGGGGGTGGAAAAAAAGGGGGGCGGGGAGGAAGGGTGAGACAGTCGGAAGGGTCGTGGGCAGAAGCGAGAGCAAAAGACAGGGCAAAGTCATTATAGTGAAGTAATTCGCTTGTGTACAGGTGCATGCAGCATCGCTTATAGCCAGGCGAGGGATCGAATCCACCGAGGTTGTATTACCGGAGATGTACGCGCTCAAGCTCTATTACAGGAGCAACTATGCATATACTCTTGCCGTTGGCCTTTCCTTCGCCAGCTCCGTGTACGATAATTGCCTCGTTGATCGACAGTTTCGCCTTCCCGAGCTGAATGTCGCCAAAACAATTCTCCAATAAGCTTCGAGAGCCACCGACCGGCGTATAAATACCCCCCACCCCACCCCACCCCCCGATTTCCCCAGTCCATGTAAGCGGACATTCTTCATATCAACTATTTTTTTTTCTCTTTTCTTTCTTTTATTTTTATATATATTTTAAACGCTTGACCCACATTGACCGCAGAAATAGACTCTAGCAATAAATGAATTATTATGCCTTACGTAGAAGGAAGCTGCCTGTGATGCACTACATCGTAGTTTAATTTTCAAACGCCTTAATTATGTACGTTAGCTTTAATATTAATCATGCCGACGTCTAATATTCTTTAATATATCATCAAATGTAATACTAAGCGCCAGGGGGTAGCTTATTTTAATCTTCGCGAAATTTCGGAATTTAAATTCGTTCCCCTTCACTTTTATTATTACTATTATTATTATTATTTTAATATTATTATTATTTTCGGAATTAATAGACCTAAACGGACGATATTTTTCAATTGCCAGCATTACGTCGAACTGGATTTTCGCAACAAAAAAAAAAAGCCAAAAATTGTAATAAAGATAATTGCCCTAAATAGGGAAAACGTTATGGTTTATTAAAAAAGCGTTTAATAATCCCCCGCAGTTGAAATCTGATGTAAGAATTAATGCGATCTCGTAAGTTACAAATTAGTGAAATAATTTTTATTCCTTCTAAGCACATAATGACCTACCAACATTACTTTACCCCGCAATTTATAAGCTGATTTACGTTGCTCGCGTGAGCGATGAAAAGATCGCTAAAGACGTAGTCGACTTAACCAACCTTCACTACTATTACAAAGACAATATTTTTATCTCTTAACAGATGGTCACTTTTTATCGAAAATTTACATACGAATTATATACTTCAACAAATTTCTTTATATTTATCGTCGGCGTCATTATATCCTGGCCAATCGTCTCATTATTTTTAAATATTACGTCCAATAATCCTCTCTCTCTTTCCATTATCTCATGGTTTACAACTAAAATAAACGTAATTTTAGTATAAAACAAAAAAAAAACAAAAAAAAAGTGCTTTTGCCCAAAGGAAAGCCCAAAGGAAACTTGTGAATTATAATAAAGCGACTGAAAAACATTCCTGAAATTGTGTATGCGGATGTACATATCAACTAGTACGTTAAACTCTATGTAAACGTTAAAGGTGTAAATAACCGACGAACACCAGTGAAAATTTATATTACGTGAGAACATTTTATTACGAGTAATAAAGTTTCAATTCCATCTCAGAAAATAAAAGAAAAAAATTAAGCTTACTTGAAATGTTTCCAATATTAAGAACACGAGTCACTCATACGTAGATATATTGTAATTATTACAGTTTACTGACTGAAAATAATCTATACGCCTTGAAAATAGTAAAAAATTACCAGACCATGACCGTTATTTTCGACAACAAAATTAAATGAAAATAAAAAAAAACTCTACGTTGACTCCGAATGTGATACTCGTAATGACATCTATGGAACGAAATGTAATCTACATTTTTGTATTTACTTTCCGTCGATAAATACAAAATTATTTCAAATTCTGCGTATCGCGGATATCGTAGTATCGAATGGATTTTCATTGGAATAACATATTCTGATTATAAAATATTAGGAACAGGTATTTTTAACTTGAGGACGAATATGTTCTCGAATGTACACTAACAGTAATAATATTATATGACCTAGTCGTGAAAAGTAATGAAATATTTTAATTCGTAGGTATAATTTAAACAAAAAGAAACACAACTGAGATAATCGGATGAAAATAATTTATAGACTAGTAAATATTGTTAGTTCTGTAAGTATTATAAGATAAGCAACAAAAGTCAATTCTGTATTTAGCTATTTTTATTTAGTCAATTATAACGAATCACATAAATTGCCGGATCATTGCAAATAATTACTTAATAATCATTAAATAATATATAATTTACAAAGAAATAATCAACATAACATTTAAAAGTATGCATTTTGTTACAGTTCGAGTTCGCCGCAATATTCACCCTTATAACAATAAGTATGGTTATTGTATATAACGAAGCTGCAGATAATTTTTACGAACGCTGCCTGTTGTAAGAGAAATTTCAAATAAAAAAGACAAATTGTAATAACATTGTAGATTTAATCGTGCTAAAAATAAGTAAAGCGAATGCTCTTTATCTCTCTCTCTCTCTCTCTCTCTCTCTCTCTCTCTCTCTCTCTCTATTGCGTACATTAAATAATCGCATATGTAAATAACTATATTTATCACACATTAAAACGTAAATGTAGCAAGTGCGTGTAATTATTACTAGAAATGAATATGAATTAAATATTCGATTAAGCTAAGAAGAAAAGCGCTAGAAGACAAACGTATAGCTTATTTATGATGTATTCGTGGTAAGTATCGCATAATGACGGATTAGTCGATCACTCGTGATTTCTTTGACAATGCAGAGAATTTAGAAAAAGAACGTTATTACTTTAATATTATCGTTATCCATCTCAGGCGGAATGTTTGCAATGTCAGTAAATGCCATTGTTATACGCAGTATTGCATTAATTAATGAAGGAAGGACGTTTAATATCGAAGTTTCGGTTTAATAAACCTTTTTCTTTTCATTCGCTTGGTTACTTTAAACCGTTGCTCAGTTTATCAATTGGACATGATTCAATAATCTAAATATTAGCATGCAGCATATACGCACGTACTTGTTCCTCACCTCGCTCGTATTTCAAAATTCTATTACTCTATATTTCCTATACATTGTCTTTTGCATGATATTGCACTTTACCCTAATTTACTCATTGAGTATAAACAGCCAACGAAACGAGTACAAACAAACAACTCCTCCTCTTCCTCATTTATGACTAATCATTGAAAACTTGAACTATTAAAGTATTAATTTGTAAAGCTTAAATGGAATAAAGTACAATTAAAAGACCTACTACACTGTATGCGTAAGGTATACAAATATAACTCGAGGGCCGGATTGTAAGTATAATTAATAAGAATTCAAATAATCTAGCGCTATCCTTAAATAAAATTATACTTAAGCGTTGTAAACGTTACATAAAATACCACATTACAATTATATTAATAATATAATCGCCATCGTAAGTCTACTGAACGCAATCACCCGAATCTTAAAAATGCCTTCGCTAATACATACACTTATATAATATTCATCTCACATTAAGTATAACAGCGGGGTTTTTTTTGTTTTTTTTTTTCTTTATCTTCCAATGTATATTAAATCTACTAGATAGTTTAGTAACATTGATGTAGGAGAAGTTAACTGAAACTGATAGAAACGAGATGAAAGAAATTATGTTTGCTAGTCATTTAATTTTCTAACACACATTAACACTTCCATTCGATATTCTTTTTTCTTTAGTTAAATTGGAAAAACAAAGCATGTTTTGATAAATTTCAAAAGATCCTTTTCCAATACTCATAGTTTCACTACTTTTTATTGAAATTTAGTAGTAACGAGTTATTGACAGTAAATTTCTTTTAGTTTATATTAATAAATACAGTGTCAATTAGCAGTCTATGATTATCTATGATTATTACATTAATGCCTCGCGATAAAATAAAGAGTTTGGAATAAAGATTAAAAGAAAAAGAAAAAGGTTTTCTATTTTTTGTCTCATCGAATCTTAAAACTAAATATAATTGCACCTTATAAACGTGATAAAAAATACATATAAAACATATAAAAGCTCTGCTAATAGTACTTATTATATTTTCGTTATACGCTCTAAAATACATCGAGGAATTATAATAGACTACGGTAAAATTAATTACGTAATTATAAAGAAAGTGCATCAGTCGTTTTGAAAAAAACAAAGAAGTTTCTTTACAGAAGCATCATCTAAGTAATGTATTCGAGATTGACTTAACAAGGATCGGATTGAAATGTGCTCCGCGCTTAATGAAAACTAATCAAATTCACGTGAATACGTAGAAAAGTCTTGAAAAAAATGGATTCTCCATACCCGTTTAAATTTACGTCAAGAGTTTTTAAAAATTTGGCTATTCTATCTGATTTAAATAGATTTTTTATTAGCTTTATTTCACTATTGTTATCTTTTTTTCCTTCCTTTTTTTCTTTTTTTTTTTTTTTACTAAAATACCACTTCTCATTTAATCTCATTTCAGTTAATCTTGCACTTTCTAACTGCTTTCTTATTTATATAATTTTACATATGTATATTATTCCACACAGACATACATACATATAACTTTATTGTTTATTATTTTTTTATTATTTCCATCGAGTATCTAGCATTTTACCTATATATCACCTATTGATTCTTTAACTACGTTTGTCTTTTTTTTATTGGATATCCTATTAATTGCCTAGAATGAAGCTAAGACAAGATAGTTGATGTTTTCTATGTCGGTCTTCGAGACGTCGATCATTATTAAATATTCGAAAAGATTTATACTCATCTAGGAATTTAATATGACATTGTCTTTCATATCTATCGCAATAGATTTACGTTAAACGTGTATAAAATTCAACATACTCGTAAACAAAAATTAATTATTCACCGGTAAATAATTCATCGATAAAGAAATTTGTTATTAAAAAAAACTCAAATTAATTCATTTGTTTCTTCTGCAATTAAATTGAATTCATACAAAAAAAAATAAAAATAAATAAATAAATAAAAATTATACAGTATACTGTATAATTTCTTTGTCAACGTTATTTGATCAATAAGTAAAGAATGTGAATAGTAGTCTTGATAATACATATTTCTATCGTAATGTATTTTAATTTAAGTACTTCAAGTACTTAGAAAGTTAAATATGTACTAAGTCATAAGTTAATGAAACTATCTGTATGTGTATGTGTATCACAATAGTTATATTTTGTTATAAATGAATTTGTCTATAAAAGATGTAATAATTATTTTTCAGAAAAGTTTTGTTTATAAAATAAAAGTAAAATAATCGTCCACTCGCACTCGTAATCCTTCTAATTTGGCACGATAATTATATGAATTCCTACTTGAGGTTATCCCTAGCTTCCTTAACGGTACTATTTATCATAGTGGGTGCGCGTTCGTATTCCTAAAGTGATATAAATACTCGACCGAGTACATGTTATCTACGTACGTATTTGATAGCTTGACGAATATAACACATACATACACCTATAGGCATACCCCCGTACTACAGGAATATGGAGATAGTACATTTTATATTATAACTAGCTTGGGACGTTTTAAATTGTCACATTACAAGGTTGTACATAGATTTTATAATAAATGTGGACGAACGATCGATGTTTTCTGGACGTTCGCAGTCAAGTTCATAAGCTCCTATGCTTTTAGATATTACACAGCTTCAGAGTATTTGTGATTATGCTTATTATAACTTTCAGCGTAATATTATATTAGCACGACCTGTCCAAGTCCGTTTCAATTACTTTTGTACTATTTGTTTACGAATGTTCTGCTTTAACGAATGATCGATAGATATGAGCTTTACATTAATCTCGTACTTTAATAAACACGTAATAATAAGTCCTTATAGGAAGGACATTGCTTAAAAACATTGCTATTGCTTTGGAATCCTTAGGGATAGTTATTGTTGATAATAAAACCCGAACTTTGTATTTATTTATTATTGACGGAGAAAGACTTGCAAGTATCGATCGTTAAGATCGGACTGCGAAACAGTCCATTAGTAAGAACCTCTTATAGAACACAGATAGGGTATTTCATGTATACACCATAAAAATGATATTTATACTATTGCGATTAGCATCGAGTGCGTACCTTTACAATGTTATATATGACTTTCAAAAGAGAAAAGAAAAGAAAAAGATAGGCTACGATCTTTTTTCCTCAGACTGGTAATACAAAATTCTGCTCACTGCAGAATCCGGGTCGCTCGTCAATCACGCGAGCACTTCGATCCACCAAGGAGATGGCGGTAGTCGTCGCTATAGGACGCCGAGAACCGAGGAGGAATCACTGTAGATCTAGATGCAGAGTGGAGTCGGAGCGAGTAGCTTAAAAGATATGGGGCGCCAACTGGAGCTTCCAGAGGGAGACCGGTCGAGCGAAGACGGTCACCTGGCCCTTCTCCTTGCCACCGACGAGGAATACGTAGAGGGGGGCTGGTCCGGGCCCCGTCCGCTCGCAGTTCTCGTTGGCAGCCATTTTCGCTCGTTGCCGCTCTGCCCTGGAGGCGCTTATGGCCCGACGCGAGGGCGAGCCCAGAGGCAGACTCTTCGGTGGGGCGCGGGGCCTCATCTCCTGAAGCTCGAGAAGCTCGGCGAAGGTCTGGGAGGCAGAGCGCCCGGGCTCGTCCTCGAGAAGGCTGTCCGGGGGGCTGTTTAGCATGCGGGCGTAGCGAGCGTCCGCTTGGCCCCCGTTAACCTCGCTGCTCAGGACGGCGCCGTTCTCGAGACCGAGGTAGTTCGGATTGCAGAAGCCAAACTGTCCGTCCCGCAAAGCCTGCGATCAAAACCCATTACGTTACCACTTACTTTCTCATCTCGGATGCCTGATTGCTTACCATTTACCCATTACTTACTACTTTTACAGAATCCAACTGAAAGTTGGATCCAACCGGAATCTTAATAATGCTCGCAATCGAAATGTTTATTATTGACGATCCGGAAGCAATTTGCTTAGGCCAACTTATTAAAAGAGCTCTTAATTCTCAAAATTTGTAACTCATTCTCGTTGAAAGCGTAACCTATTTTTATTTTTTTTTTTTACATTGTTATACTTCTTTGATAAGAGTTTTATTCAAGCAAATCTTTTCAGAGTGTTTACTAAATAGGAAAAGCTCGTGTGCATTGGTCTAAAGAAGTCATAGAGCATTCAGTAATGAATCCAGCTCATGTTTAACTAAAATTTCTCCACCTTAGAAATAAATAAGGAAAGGAATGAAGGAAAGAAGGAAGGAAGGAAGGAAGGAAGGAAGGAAGAAAAAGCGCTGAACTTACATCGAGTAAAGCCAAATGAAAGCTCTAATTAAAATTTATTTGAGAAAAAATGAGGGGGACCCGCAGAAATAGTCGGCTTAACACGGTCTCCGATTAAAACGTATGTGGTGGGGATGGCGATGGGGGAGGGGTGACGACGAGAGGATTCACCTGAGACGTGGACGAGGAGCCGCGATGGTTCTTGCTGCGTCTCGGCCAATCCTCGTCTCCGAGAGGGTCACCCGGGCTGCGCGCCCCTATGCTCGCGTAGTCGGACGTTGACTCCTCCCCCTCCTCGAGATCGGCAAAACGGACGGATGCTGAATTTGGCAGCTTCGTGCATGGCGTCTTGGGCGTCTGAACGGCTTCGTAAAGGTGAGAACTGTAGCTCTCGCCGCGCGACGGTTGGCAGGCTTGATGAAGCGATGCGAAGTCACTGTGGAAGTGATCGTAGTTGCTTCTCTTCAACACGTTTTTCCTAACGCAGAAGAAGATCCATAAATATCGAGTTCGAGCTTCAATTTACTATTCTCGGAATTCTTTTCTTTTTCTTTCTTTTTTTTTTCTTTCTTCACTTTATTTACTTATGCACGCAATAATCGAATTGACAGAATGTCAATTGTGGATATGCTCGTTTTTATAATAAGCCATTTATACGTAGAAAAAAGGGCAATCAATTCAGAATTTATGCGATATTTGGTAAGATTTATAAAAAACAAAAAAAAAAAAAAAAAAAAAAAAGACGTCCTTACAGTGGCAAGTCATTCGATTCTCTATTTATCATTTGACCGCTAATAAAGTCACATGAACTTTAAATTCTCTTATAAAAGCATCTAGAATATTCAATCGGTCAGGCATTTCGTGGGTCGCGTGGCTCTGAAGAAATCGAATCTAACGTCATTAGAAGGTCCGTAATTGATCTCGGAAAGACTCGAGAGACCAACGTGAAAGGCAAACTTACCGATTCTCCTCCTCGGGCAACTCGATCAGCTGACTGACGGGTGGATTCTTGGCTCTGACTTCCTCGTCGTCCGTGTCCTCGTCGGGATCGACGAAGACGAGCCTCGCCGCCTCGACGGGGGTTAGTATCGGGGTGGGCAGGGCGAGGGTCCGGAAATTTGGCACGGAGATCGGCTCCCTCGTCATGCCGTTGCTTAGGAGAGGCTCGATCATACTTGAACGTGGCGGGTCGGATAACCGCTGGCGACGACGCGCCAGGGCGTTCGCGCTGCGGGACTTTACCATACCCGTCGGCGGCTCCACGACTTCCCCGTCGACCTGTTGAAAAGGATAATACGAGTTTGCCTGGGTGGACGACCCAGAGCCTAATCAGCTCTTGTTCGATCTCTCTCCCACTCTCTCTCTCTCTCTCTCTCTCTCTCTCTATCTCTTTTGGTACACCCTTGCTTTCTACTCTATTATTCATGGACTATTGGGGAGGGATACTCTAGCTCCCACGTCGAGCTAATCAATTTGACGAGACTCAGTCTATTGTACATGACAAATTACTTGGATTTGTCCTCTTCAAGCTCACTTGTGCTCAATTCTAAGCACAAGTTACCCTTGTTACAAGCGTCACTTGACTAAAAAACTTGACAATAAGTCCACGCGTCCATTAGCAATAAATCCTAAGCTTGTTTGTATAAAAATATCTAATCCAGGATACAACGACTAAGAGCGTTAAAATAACACATTCAAATAATATTATTCCAAAGCGACGACAAGTCATTATTAATTCGATAAAGCATTTTACATTGAATTCTGAATAAGAGATGCGAACTTTGACGAATCAACGCTAAATTACCCGCAATTACAATCAGTCTTCGGATAAATTGAATTAATTCGCCGGGCGTCTTAGCTTACGCAAGCTACACTTAAGCTGGATTCCATTATTTGTTAATTGCTGTAATTACGGCACAACCCTTTGAACATTCAAATATTCCGTAATATGATGTGGAGGGTAAAAGTAGCTGATGGAACAGCTGCTTTAGTATCGGGTAGAATGGGAGCGAGAGATAAAGCCGGGGCACTCACCTCCTGGGGACTGTCCTGCTCGTTGTCGTCGTGGGCGCTAAGCACGGAGTAGCTGCACTTGTTCGGGTGGCTCAGTCTCGAGAGGTTGATCTGCGAGAGCTTGGATATTTCACGGAGGAAGCTAGGCCGAGCGGGTGTAGGTTCGGTGGGGGAGCTACGACCGCAGTTGCCGATGCCCTTGGAGTAGACGTTCCTCTGGGCGCGAGTCCTAGTGCGGATGCAACCGGTGGCTCCGTCGACCCCGTTGCCGCGTATCAGTAGCTCCGAGATTGCGAGGGCGACGCTCTCGGCTCTCGGCTGCGGTTTCGGCCCTGTCACGCTCAGCTTCTCCCAGCTCTCGGTGCCTACGTCAACGTCGTCCACCACGGGGATCGATTAATATCTGCCGGCCGAAATCACCGGGGATGGGATACGACAAATGACACTGACCGAAATGAAACCTCCAGAGCTCGTTAGTCGGGAGTCCGGCACTCTCGCCCCCGAAGATGAGCATGCAGCTGGGGAGTCGGCAGGCGGCGTGGCCGTGGAGCGGCCCCGGTCCGGGTTTGCTTCGCAATAAGCACCAGGAGGCCGCCTTCGCGTCCCATCGCCAACAGTCGCCGCGCTCCTGCAGATCCGTCATGCCCCCGTAGATGTACATGGCATCGCCGTGGAGAACGGCCGAGTGCTTATGCCGTGCCGGCGGTCCAGCCTCGCACGAAGACAGCAGGTGCCAGGATTCCGTTTCTGCGAGGCAAACATTTTCAACTCGTTATTCCCTCACAAGCCCGTCCTTCCCTATCTTTATTAAGTATCATTATAATACAACAAAAAGAACAAACGGGTCAATATTTCTTTTTTTCTTTTTTTTTTGTATATTTTTTTTTAATCTACGTACTATTAATGATGTTTTAAAATCATATAGCCAATCTCGATTGATACCTTCACCCCACCCGTCCCTCAATCACCGAGGCTGATCGATTTTTTTATTACTCATTCGTCTACTTTGGCAACAGCTGAAGATATTTATTATTTTCATGGGACCGTTTCAATGAAATTAGTGTACATTAAAATACGTAAGTCTTAAGCTGGAAAAAGATTATTTTTAACAATAAGATATTTCATATAAATAATATTATTGCTTTTTTCATTTAGACATACAGAAAATTATAAGAATTTTGAATAAATATTCACTATATTTTTCATTTAATTATCTATTCGATTATGAAATCAATCAAGTACGCATTTACCCTTCTTATTATTCATGTAATAAATCATTGTAATGAAATATGAGAACATCAAATATCTCAATAACGATAATAACAATTGAGGGTTCTTATTATGCGGAATATCTTATTATGTAAATTGTCATCATCAATTATTCCAAAGATAAAATTTTATTTTTATAATATCTATAGAGATACACATCGAGTTTTACTCGGTCGATGCAAAAGAACCCTGCTATCCTCTTACCAATACTTAAATACCTATCGTAACGCACTGGCAAATACATTAGTATCAAGCTTTAAAAGAATAGAATGCGAGAGTGAGAAAGAGATACAAAGGATGAGATAATTAAAAAAAATAACGTTAAATGGTTTACGACGCAAGCAATATATATATATATATATTACTTTCGTTTAATAGTTATGCTTTATTGACTTCATTCGAATAAAATAATTTATTTATGTATGTTTATCTAAAATTAATGGTATTTTTAATGTAACTTTAATAGCAACATGTTCATTTCATAATTTATTATTTCAAATTAATTATCATTTTTATCTATGAATCTAAATTTGCACAAAATTTAAAATATTAATAATACTTGTAGTAAATAAATAACTTTATTACAATAAAAGTGCAGAATTAGAAACACTTGTTCATCAATATTTTGATATATTTAAATAATTACAATTTGCATTTAGGTGATTCAATGTATTCTTTATAAGACTTGAAAGCTTTAGACAATATGATTTAACTAATTCTTACCAACAATCATTAATTTTGTATTGCAATAATATCATTAAAAATAAATTTTGTTTGAGGCTAAATATTTATTCAAAGAGATTTTACGTTTTCCACGTCAGGACATATTTATTTTCATTTTCGGTAATTAGTTTAACGTTATATTTTGCATCTAGTTATTCCAAAGTCGTATTCTAGAATAACGAGATTAACGAGCCCTAGAATTTTAGAATATTTATTTTTTAGCAATTCAGTAATCGATAACGATTAGTTCGTGATTCTTTTGTGTATTCCCATTTCTGCATGTAGTATATACCCACTTGAAATTGTGCCCTCGATAGGTTTATTCTTTCTAAAGTTAACAAAAAATAATTACCTTGCGATGGTATCGCATTGTGCACGATTCTTAATGAAGCTGTTTCGATTCCATAATTAATTCAATTCTACTTTCATTACTTACGATGGACTTTCTAAGCATTTCTGATCATTTTAAAATACGCAACGAAGGGCTCGAATTTCATAAATTTATTCGGATAAACTATAGGGCATAAAGGTGATGCTTTAATTGTGTGAATGGGTAAAAATTACGGTGGGCAGATATATATATATATATATATATAGAGAGAGAGAGAGAGAGAGAGAGAGAGAGAGATAAAAACAACAAAGAACGAGATCGAGAACGAGAGATCTTTTTAATAACGTCAAAAGCAATTAAGTGGCTAATGTGGCCGACTGCCTGATTGAGTAAATAATTTGATAAATCAACTTCCGGGGATAAATATGTGAGTAAATCGCAAGTGGATTGCACGTATCGCGGATAAAACCCATGCGAAAAATCAATTGGCGCATGCGCGAGAGAAAATCGTTGCCGCTCTCGCACGTTGCCCGTGTATTGCCTGTCCCAATAACATAAAGGGGATGGATCCCCTTTCGTCCAAAGGGAACATAAACAAAGCATAAAATTTTTAATGTATATAAATTGTGCTTATAATGTCCCGTAGGCGTTTACGAGCTCTTAAATTGATTGAACTTCTCACGCGAACGAATAGATATGGAAATAATAATAAAAAAAAAAAAAAAAAAAAAAAAAACCCTCGCCTTCGTGAATGGTTTGGAGTCAAACCATTAGAGCAGCCACAACAATATTTACTCACTTACGGAATAAAGATTAACGAGATACTCTTTATACAGTCTTTTCTCCATTATTATTTCTTTATCTTAAAGTCATTAGAGTCCCCTCGTACTACAGTGTCAATGTATGTTAAAAGATACGATAAATAATACATTATGTATAGCTGTTATTAAGCATTACAAGGAGTATTATTAATAAATAGAAATAAATAAATAAATAAATAAATAAATAAGTAAATAAAAGTACGAAAATATGTAATAGCAACACGTGCATTCATGATAGGGATACGCATTTACTTGAAAATGCACAACGTATTTTCATAATCTTACCAAAATGAAAAGCCCATAATTCAGATGAACTCCCTCGCAAATCCTGATAGCCGCCGTATATTAGCATCTGGCCACGATGCACGAGTGCAGTATGTCCTCGTCTTCCTCTAGGTACCGCGCATCCCTTTTGAGCTCGTATCTTCCTCCAGGTATTCGACTAAGCCACAAACATAAAAATATTACAAAATTCTATATTAGACTCAGATTTACCTAGGTATTGGGAATCGACTTGCGTTCGAGCGTGTTCAAAAAGCCCTCGGATGCACCAGGTTACGAAGCGGTTACGAAGGGAGAGAACTGGGGAGAGAACTGGGGGAGAGAACCGGGGAGAGAACCGGGCATCCATAAGTATGTATAATAAATAAGCATGTCACCTTGACGGAGTAGCACCAGAGCGGCGTCTCTGTACCCGCGGAAAATCCAAGCTCCCCGCCGAAGACGTAGATGCATTCCTTGTGAGCGACGGCGCTGTGCTCCTGCAGAGCCGGTGGTCGTTCCCCTGAAGGATGCAGCTCCTCCCACCTGCTCTCAGCTAAAAACTCATACGATCCACGTGAGACGGTCAAAACTTATCATCCATATATAGCTTTATTGACTACTAATAAACAATAGAGTCTCTTCGCTGACTCGTTAAGTACCTACAATTCTAGTTATACCACTAGACAATAAGAGTTCTGAGTGTCA
The DNA here is from genome assembly GCA_018883505.1 of Ceratosolen fusciceps. NCBI lineage: Eukaryota > Metazoa > Arthropoda > Insecta > Hymenoptera > Agaonidae > Ceratosolen > Ceratosolen fusciceps. Next base: position 6,877,565 of record RCIC01000006.1, on the reverse strand, counting down.
TTGGAATGCAAATAAGCCATTTATGGAAATCGGCCAAATAATGCACTGTATTTTATCATTGTACCGAACACGAATACAAACGCTTTCATTGTGGTCACTTTACACTCCTATATATATATATATATATATATATATATTTATGAACGTCATTAAACTCAACCAATTCCCATCCTTATAAAATCTTTAATTTGTGGTGATAATGGGTAACAAGGTATTTTCTTCCCATCAAAAATATTTAAATGCTCTAATTAATAAAAACTATTTCAATTTTATTGTCCAGTCTTTCGGGTTTTCTTGTTTAAGTTATGAAAGCAAAACAATAACACATTAACACAAAGTGTATATTTTAAAATAAATACTTTATTCGTCTAAAATAAACGTAAAACAAGCAGTAGTTTTTTTTTTATTGAAAAAGTTTCATTAACTACTGTCAATGGTTTTTATAAGTATTAAATATACACTCTTATCTCGAAAACCCGAAAAATATTTTATGCGACAGTAATTCTAAGGTGGCAAATGTTCTATAGTTCTATGGGGATACTCGGATCACCCGTTACCTTCAGTTTGCCATCAAATTGTTATGTAGGTATATGAAAGGTATAAAATCTGTTTAATGTAAATACTTTCGTAAAAGATTAATATTACACTTAAGGAATTTTATAGGTTAGTAAAATACTTTACACCTAAAATCTATACGCAGGCATAAGCGTATATGTGTTGAAAAGGATAAAATGTATCGTTATAGTTTATATTTTAAATAATAAGTTATAGTAATAGTAATAGTAATAGTAATAATAATAATAATAATAATAATAATAATAATAACAATAATAACGTATAGAATCATATTGAATGGTTGGCATCAGTTTCAAAAGAGAAAAAGAAATAATGATAGCTTATAATACTCATGATTAAAAGGTTTGAAATCATGAAAACAAAATACATTTCCTTTTAAATTGTTGTATCAAAACTAGGAAACTATGCGTGTAAATACGCACTAACTGTAAGAAATAATTTTAAAATGTAGAGATTTAGTGTATGTGAGTGAGTGAATTGTCTAGAAAACAATTTTTGGAATGAGGTGACCTTAAGAAATTAAAAAACATGAAAGAAGAATTGAAAAGTGGCGGGGAAACCGAAGAATAGCATAAAAAAATGGAGGCAAAACAAAATCAGATCGAATCGATTGTTTTCGTATTTAAAGAATTATCGCTACATATCATTAATACAGTTATTAATTAATTTCGATAATAATATAATTATAATATTAAATTATCGTTAAAAACCTTTAAAAAAATTTATATTATTAATGCAAGAACACGTATGTTCATAAAACGTGCATAAGATGAGTAGATAATTTCGAGGTGAATATTTAATAATAAAATGTACTACGTTACACAAACTTTATATGAAATAGAAATTTTTAAAACAATGACGTCCATTTTCTTATGAAAATAATTTTTTTATTTACTTATTAATTCTATAAACTGTATAAAGTAAACGAACGTAATTAGTTAAGAGTTCATTGACGACCGATTGAAAGACACGTAAGATTATGTTAATTGTAATTATAATGCTATATTTTAATAGTAATTTGATCCTACTGAAGCTCTCCCTTTCAACGTATCGAAGATACACTTATGAAAAAAGCACTTTAGAGCTCTTCTTTACACTTCTAAATAAATCTATCCGTCCTCTACGCATTACAAGATTTCAAAACATTACTTGTTAAGTATGCAAAGGTAAAGTGAACAAAAGCGTAAAAAGATCACAAAGAGATAAGGGTAGATCTTTACTGAACTACAGTACCCTGGCGACATCATGATTTATCTTCTTTTCATCGGGGTATCACTGACCCCATAAGTGATATCTTGAGACGTGAAGAAACACAACGAATCTCGTCTCACTTGATGAAAAAAAAAGAGGCGAAAAGAAGATTCATTTTCTTTTGAATGTGATTCTTTTGTATTAATTTATACTTATGGTACTTTGGCGTATGGTAGTTGAGCACCATAACGTCAAATATTAAATTTATACCTTGTTAACAATTTTAATACAATTTTAAGTTATAATTCGGGTAGAAACGTGAAATTTAAAGTGAAGTTCTCTTATATAATGCAAAGATGCAAATGTCATGATAAATTAACCTTGAATCGGAACACTATATTCCAAGAAATGCGAAAGTAAATTTAGACCTGTAAAAGCCTATAAGCAGCAAAATTGTGAATGCAGGTATTATTATTTAAATAACGCTCAAGAATATTTCAAATTAAATTTTAGTAATTTTTATTTCATGAATTACAATTTGACGTTCTCCACGATATGTGACAGTGTAATTTATTGAATATATTATTTAAAACGGCATTTACGTCATTTACAGGGCAATGCACAATTTTGTCCATGTCTACCTAGGGGGGCAGCAATGAACATGAATAGTGTCATAACAAATACGAATGTACTGATTGGACTAGTTTCAACGATACCAATATTTTTGTGCGCTTCACATATGAAAATTTAAATCTACATTACAATGTCCTTCCAATGTCCTTAAAAAAACAAAAGCAAAAAAAAAGGCAGGGCGTCTTAGTTCTTGCTTCTCCGCTTTCTAGCGCAACCGCAACAGCGGTTCTTCCTATTCTTTCTACGCTTATTAAATCTTATGGTCTTCAGCTTGGTCTTGGGACAGAAGCCGCAGTTTCCGACACAATCGTCACAGTCGCAACAATCCGGCCTCTCCGGACCCAATACGTTACAACAATCGCGGATGTGATAGTAACCTGCTGGGTTTTTCTCTACAATACCGTTGTCTTCGAAATAATTCAGGACGATCGGAACCTAAAGTGGATTAGATTTCAACTTCTGCTATGAAAATCTTACTGATTATTCAAATAATTTTTCTAACTAAAGCAGATGCGACTAGATGCGACTGCTTAAAATTTCCTTGCCTTTCGTAATTTTAAACTTATTACAATAAACAAGTATTTACATAATAAATTTCTGCATTCAAAAGACATTTCCTTCCATTTGTCACTTTACCACTTTAAAACTCAGCTTTCTTATTAAGATTACGATGATTAAAATAACAATAATAATACATTGCACAGAAATATTTTTAATTTTTAAAAACCTAAATATTTAAAAGGATGAAACTCGCTGTAAAAAATTTTTTAATTTTTAATGAGCAAAAAATTCAAACTTCGATCACTCTAGGATATTTGACCATTCAGATGAAATGCAGTCTAAATAGCCATTAAACTTTTAAAATAATCTATCAATTTTTAAAGTTATATGTAAAATCATGCATTTGAATGCAGAAATTCCTACTCTAAAATCATTTTATGTAAATTTTGGATTCCTCTTATACTGTCTTTATTTCTATTCGATAATCATAGTTATAATGCCTATTTAAAAAGTAAAAATTTAATTATACATTACTTGATATTTTATTGATTCCTTAATCAGTTTTCGATTATTTAATATATATTTTAAGATTCTCTTTTCCGTTACATAATTTGTTTTCTTCATTTTCATCTTCGAAATTGGAGTTTATAGTCTATCCAGAGTAAAATTAATATCCAATCAAACATACATGTATATCCGTGCACACATATGCATGTAAATACGTATTTTTTACTGTGTATTCATACGATTAATTATTTATACATAATAAATAGAGTATTTGTAGGTTAACATTTGTCAGTCAATACAAAAGCAATACCATAATATTCTTTAGGTAAGATTTAATTCGATAGCTTAAAGTACTTCCGATTTAGTTATTTCAATAAAATCCAAAATTCGAATTTAAAACGATACAAAATTGTGTGACCGGCGCTTAGACATCGTAATAATGTCACGCGTACGAGGTATTGAAAAAATTGTGAATGTCATAAAAAACAATAGAAATAAGACAATTATCTGTAACTGCTGTTTTCAGGCTAAAAATTACCTAGAAATTAACCTATTTGTACTATATCTATTAAAATAAAATAAATTCTAATAAAAAGATACAACATGAGCATGTATCTGTTATAACAATTTCTTCAAGAGAAATGCTGCATCGAGGAAGCAGTTGTACTTTATTTTATACTTACATTATTAAAGTATCGAATTTGAAGTTTGGATCATTAATGCACACTACTTTACGTCTCGAACGAGCTCATCGCATGTTTATGTTTTCATTGTGTTTGTTTTTTCCAATTCTAATGTCGCGTTTTAATGAAATTTCGTTATCTCTTTCTAAAAAGCAAAAAAAAAAAAATCACGTAATAGTTAAATAATGCCGTATCACAAAAAAAAAACAACAGAAAAATCACTCGTAATTAAGAGAATACATTGTGATATAATACAAAAGCGGTATTAGGTTGGATAAAAATTTGTTCGAAATAGGAACATTTTCTTTAATAGATCATTTAGAAGAATCGAGCACAACTAGAATTAGATATGTCGATGTATGGTACATAATAAACTGATGCCTTCCTCCTGATTTCATATTAAGAAGAAGATTATATTTAGAAACCAAAAGCTTATCCCTTCATCGAGCCAAGGACGTGACTATTTTTTTTTTCTTTCTTTCTTAGAAAAAGTATAAAAGTGTAATACAAGTTATCCAGAAATCATATACATTGTACTATGTTATATGTAATTACACGTGCTATCGTCGCAAATATTTTATATATGACATTTATTTTAAAATAGACGATCTTATCCTTAATGATTTACGTGCTGTTAAATAAAATTGAAATTTCTTCCATTTGGTCCATTTTTAAAATAAATGTATTAAGTATGTATAGAGCAATTCTATTATATTTTAATAATAATCTCAACCATTATTACGTTCATATCCTCAGAATTTGAGAATCGCGGTTGAAATACTTTACGATTCGAAACAAATTCTGACATTTTTATTTGTAAGACCAGAGTTTATTAACCACTAAGCCAGTAATTTCAATAATTTTTGTAACTCTGTATAAAACATAAAAGGACAAGGAATATCATAATCCAGTTGGGCTGAATAAATACGTTTCTTAAAAAGACGATTAGAATTCATCGTGCACATTACATCCGAGGAAAGTGAAATCTCCCGATCGAATTTCGCATCGTTAAGTAAGCTCCCTTTCATTATCTGCAGTGTATTTATAATTACACTGCAGCAAAATTACTGGGCAAAGGAATTATTGCTTAAAAAAAAAAAAAAAAGGAAAGAAAAGAAAAAGCGGGGTAGTCTTACGCAACAAGTAGGTTCTACTAAAAAATGAAAAGGTTTAATGGTGTGAATGTTTGTTCGAATTTCAACGAGTTTGTAGAGTCGGTTTCGTTGTTGTTCTTATCGGTAGTAAAAATGTTTAATAAAATATCAAAAAATTATTTAACCATTGATAAATATCGGCGTTACGTACTGAAAGTCTGAAGAAAGCATTGAAAGAAACTTTTAGCTAACATTTAGTTATTGGGGTTATTTAAATATTGTCAATAGCGCTCATTAAAAATAAAAAGCCACTGTTGTCATTAGCTTAGGAAGGTAAGAGGGGATACTATATAAAGAATATTTTAAAATTGAATTATTAATAATAATAATAATAATATTTCGAGGCAATCGTCAAGGTAGAACGAAGTATCTTTTAATTTATAAAAAGGGGAATTGAAATATTTCTTTGTCCTGGGGTGTAAGGGCTCGACTCTGCACTGGGGAATCATTGCATAAATAGGTTTACGTAGGGGTGAGGGAGTCCAGCATGAAAAGAAAAGTTCCGGGCTTAGGTTCCCTGAATACGGTAGGTAAGCCCTGGTCTTTTATCGAGTCCTCCTCCCTCGCTTTAGCTTATGAACTCAGCTCGATTTAATTTAGACTCAGCACTCGCGGTGAGTATAAAAATTCTCTATAATTATTATTCATTATACGAGCTTGAAATTATTTGGAAATAGTTTGCTTTTCGTAGGTAATATAAAAAAAAAAAAAAAAAAAAAAATCTTTGTAGCGTTACATGCATTATAGACGTTCCCGGGCTCGATTTTCAAGGGAGAGGCATTCATTATTCAAAGTAGCGGTGGTAAGGGGCTTTACTCAATATGCTTTACATAAAAATAATCATGAATCTCAATAAGCTCGAGAAGCTGTAGTGAAAGCATGTTGATTTTACAGTTGACGAATACAGGAATGGACATGGTTTTCGAATAATTTATCGATTTATAACCACGAAGGGCATGGAGGGCGGAAGGGAGGGAGAGGCAGGCAGGCAGGCAGGCAGGCAGGCACGCAGGCAGACAGGCAAGCAGGGTGACCGCGCTTATGTATTCGTCCGTCGGTGTGTGACTGAAAGAAAGCCGAAGCTTTCCGTTTCCTTCTGTCCCGTTCCCGCGCCCCACCCTGGTTAGGGGATTCCCTTCTCTGACAATAACCTCCTACGAGGCGACCCACGGAAACTGGATTAACTTCCGTCATACGTATTGGCCCCGACGTATAAAGGCAAAGCACTCACCGAGACTATATCTCCAGAAGTCCTTGAGGGGCAGGTTACCGTTGCGGCCACCGAGTAGGTAGACGTGGCCCGCGAGCAGAGTCGCGCTGTGTTTGCTCCTGGACGGCGGCGCCGGTCCATTCTCCGAGCCCGCGGACGTCACCGAGCTCCACATGACTTGGCACTTCCCTGAAACACGAATCGATAGTTACGCTCTCTCTCTCTCTCTCTCTCTCTCTCTCTCTCTCTCTCTGTCCGTCTCTCTACCCTCTCCCTCTTGCTCCTCCTCTTCCTCCTCCTCCTCCTCCACTACCTCCTCTGCGCCACGCTCCTCAACGAGAGTAGTATTCAACGACCGATACTTGAAGAGTACGTATGCACGTAGCTCTCGGTGCTCCCTCCTCCTTTTCATGGCATTTACCATCGCCGTCCAAGTGTGCGCAACTCCCGTCCTATCCATTGCGCTTCAATCTATATATATATATATATATATATACCTATATGTAGCTAGCGGACGAAATGGATATTTAGGATATCTAAGGAAGGAGATGGAGACTAGAATTCGCAAGCTCGGGAACGAGGGGACTTTTACCTGATAATTGTCTCTTTCAATTTCGCTCCAATTTATTTTTCAATTTCAGATCTTCAATTTTCGAAGGATCCTTACACCCAAGGACAGCCGCCTCGATCTCGTTTACCATATAAACGAAGTGATTCGTTCCGTAAAAAATAATTCAAATAAATTTGTAACGAGAACTCGGCTCGAGCTTTCTTCTGCGCCAATGCCTACGTATGTTGCTAAATTTTGCATTTAACGAACGGAGAGCGGGAAAAAAAATTCGAATACTAAGTAAATTCGTGCGGGATTAATGACATATTCGTGCGGTGCGGAGATCGAGGCCCTCGAAGATTTCCGGACGGCCGATGAATGACAAGTAGTCACTCGACACACGGATACGCGCTCGCGAGCAAATAGGAGTAAAATGACATAACGAACCGGCCGACCGGGTGAAGAGGGACGGAAAATCGAAAAAAGGGAGGTAGGCCGCCGATGATAATTAAAAGCGGCCCTTGCCGCAATCAGGGAACCCGGGGTGGCACTCCGTTGCAAGCTCCCTCGCCATTGGTAGGATGGGAGGGGAGAAACCTTAGCCGAGGTAAGCTGCTGCTCGTGCCCCATTCAACGTGGGACTGGGGAGCCGCTTCTTGCGGGAAGGAACTGGTAGGTCACCACCAGCAGCTAAGCGCCGAGCCGGCGAATTCTTTACGCTCGGACAAGCTCCCTAATTGGCCGGTGCTTAGCCTTTTCCAAACACGTGCACGAAAATGAGGCCCCATTACACGTTCCTTTTATATAGATTAATTGCCGACGTGGATTCACTTGGCAAGGCGACCCTGCCAGTATTTAGGCCTCCTCAGATCGGGCTTATTATTCCCTCGGAGTCGGAGTCGGGCCAACGATTCACGATAGATAAGGAAACCCCGATAACCTCCTCAGGGGCCAAATAAATTCCATTCGGTACTTTCGCAGTCGAGCGCAACTACCGAGCGCAACGTATATACCGAATGCACGTTTAAGGAATAAACAAGCGGATATCCCTTTATTCGTAATGCCCGGCTTTATATAATTAATTTAAATTGGCCAGGCTAACTCTTTTCACGAAAAAAATCAATACCACCCTTACGGGATTAATTCGACCAAAAAGAAATTTCGCGACGCCCTGCTAGAGTACATTCGACTTTATTTATTTATAATTTTGAAATCGTCTCGCCAACTCGTCCACTCGATTCGCTCTACTCGACTTCATTTATTTAAAAAAAAAAAAAATTGTAGCTCCCGTTATAAATTTAAATTTATAATCAACCCTGTGAGGCCTGATTTAATGTAATGAGTAAATAGTCCTTTAGACGTAATTACATAAATTGCTGTAAAGGAAAACCGACGCCTGGACGTAATATTTTTTATTTTATTTTATTTTTATTTTTTTTTATTTTATTTTTTTTTTTTTTTTTTTTTGTAGAGCGAGTCAATACGTGTACACGTGTGCGTGTGCTTATTATGGAATTAATTTAATATTAATAAGACTTGGTGCGCACGAGCGCCGCTAAATATTTCGGCGACAGTATCAAAAACATTGGACGAATGGGCTTGTATAGAGGATATTTATACAGTAATGTGCAGAGTAAGCTGTAGCTATAAATAAAAACAACTCGAGAGCTCGAGTCGTGATATATTAGAGAAGTCAGGGAAGTTAAGAAAGTCAAAGAGAGTCTGTGGGGGAGGAGGACTTTAGAAGTGGGGAAAGGGAAAGGGATGGACGTGTCAAGCATTTTTATGAATGACTCTTTGGTACAAGATGGGAATGCATTTGATTTACATTATTGGCATAAAGCAACATCGTCGGCTTCCAAATTTCCAATTTCCAGTAAGAAAATTATTGAAACTCTCTGTAATACGAATATCGCATTGCACGAGCGTAGGCATAGAGAATATAGATAAGCATAAGAGCCAATATCGTATTAAATTATCCAATGCGGATTGCCAAGTAGTCGCATATATTTTTTATATAGAACGAGTGAGTGCCTTTGCAAGTGTTGACAAGGAATAAACTTAAACCTTCTGAGGATTATATATTTATTTGCATAGCGGTTTACCTCTCTCTCTCTCTCTCTCTCTCTCTCTCTCTCTCTCTCTCTCTCTCTCACTCTCTCTCTCACTCGAGTTAACGACACTATTTTATATCGCGTAATAGTTTACTTCGCCGTCGATTCCGGCCGGGACAATGTTTTTAAAGTAATAAGAGCCCATAGGCGATCGGAAAAAAGCAATCCGTGCTAATTGATTCTTGGATAAGTAGCGCTGGGCTGAAATATAGCCGACCGCGTGGCTTGAGCGGGTGCGACGGAGACGAAAAGTGAAAAATACTGGATGCCGAGTCGTGAAAAGTTCTCCTCCAAGAACTCGGTCTCGTCCTTCACCCCCAGCCCCCACCCTCTCGCCCCCGCGCCAGCAGGCGACCCGCGCACGCCACGACTACTCTTGACGGTCGTGCTCGCATTTGACAACCGGGGCGACCTCTTCTCCTCGCACCTGAAGACGCTGAAGCGGAAGAGGCCGAAGGGAGGAAACGGCTCTTTAATAGGCTTAGAGTCGGGAAACTCCGTGAACCCTCAATCTCGTTAGCCTCGGCGCGACTCTGCAACTCGTGACCCACATGGAAGCGTCGATTAATCACGACTAAGCGCACCAGCGACGCTCTCCCGCTCTCCCGCTCTCCCCGCCCGCCCTTCGCGTCTCTTTAAACTCGCGGCTCCTTTGTCGCTCGTTTCCTCCGCCCCATACGCCCCCTCCGTCCCAAGCACGCACTTTTCCCTCGGCCCGTTTCCATTTTTATGCACCGACGTTACGAAGCTGCGCCCGGCCCGGTACTCGCGCGGGTACAAAAAAAGAAAAAAAGCACCCTCAAAGAACGAAATTCAATGCGACGCTTTTCCCTCGACTAAAGCAGTCTAAGGCTGCTCACCGGCCCAGAAATTCCCTTCCCTTCGCGGCCCCGTTATCCCGATCTGCCACGTTGCCCCTGCAATTACTCAAAATTTGTTTATAAAAACAACCGACCTCCTCCCTTACGTCACCCCACCGCCACCCCCACGGCTATACACGCACACACACACGCCACCGCCACCGGCTCACCGCAACACAATGCCTTTTTACTGTACGGCTATGAAAGCTCTGCCCTACTTACTAAATATTTGCCCACGTGCACGATTTTTCATACTAATAATTAAACGGGAGTTATTTAACAATCCTCACGAATAAGCCATCCAAATTTTCTAATTACCTGACTACGTATCCGCCCCTTAATACTATTAAAGCTGCTTTGACCCGGCTCTCCCCTCAACTACACGTTTACCTTGTTTGCCACCACCTCGCCACCTTCCGTATCTTACAATCTTACATTTCTACATTTCCATATATTTATCGAGGCTGAAAAATCGAAACCAAAGTACCATACTCTTACGGTCATTATTGCAATTAATTTTTACGAACTTGCGCAGTAATCGCACTAAAGTTAGACAACGGCTTAAAAGTTCTCTTTACATAGAATCGGAACTGTAATGAGATACACTGTTTAAATATAAATTTTTATTCTAGTCGAGTTCAAGGGTCGAAATTATGTATAATTTAGATTGAATTTGGTAAAGAGATTGTTTTTTTCTCGAAGCTCCGCTGAATACTAATAATCTGCTTAATAATAACGAAGCCATTCGTACCGCGGAGCATTTATGATCCATCGATCTTCACAGGCAAAGAAAGAAAGCTGCTTTATATGTGCGAAACGATTCAGTTAGCGTTTCATTACGTTCTATAAAAATAATTAATGACTAAATGAGTACGGAATATTAAAAGGAGCTCGGACTGCGCGGCTTCTTAAATGTTCCGCATAAAATAAATAGAAGAAACAAAGGCATCCCTCTGGCTTTAAAACGTATATAACGAGGGGTCTTTTCAATGGGGGAGAGGGAGGGAGGAGGAAGAGGGGGGGGAGAGGAAGGATTACGGAAAGATGCAAATACAGTATTTTATCGAGGATCGGAGGACAAATGTCAAGAAGAGTATTGGAAGAACGGGCTAATTTCAGCGGGAATAGATGGTGGCAGATTTATTTCTCGTCTAGTGCGTGAATGTGAATTTGGTGACGGAGGCCCGATTCATTGCGCCGGCGCCAATGTAATTAAATGAAAGCCAAAAGCTTTTATCTATCGTTATGATTACGATCGAGTGGAGCGTGACTCGCAGAGACAGCGTCACGAAACAACGGCTTCCCCTCCGTTACCAGTCGGTAAACCTACGGGAGCATTTGTTGCCGTTGCTACGAGTTTAATGGACTGCTCTAGAGATAGATATATATATATATATATAGATAGATAGATAGAGAGAGAGAGAGAGAGAGAGAGAGAGAGAGAGAGAGAGACCGTTGCCATCGTCGGGATACTCGACGGGCCGAGCGAGCCTTCCCTGGGTCAGCCCTGCTTGCACGGGCCGGGATCGCGTGTACTCGGGGAGCTCGACTCCCGCCAAGTATCTATGGAACGTTGAATTTACTCGTCAATATTTCTCCGCCCCCTCCCCTCCTCTCTCTCTCTACTCTGCTCTCGGCAGCGCTCTTTATCATCAATTAATTATTTCATTATTTTTCATCGTTCCACGTAGCCACGTTCTTTGCGACGAACCGAATCAAAAATACTTTTATGGAAGAAAAGTGGAGGTGAGGGAAAAGATATTCGAGGAAGTCAAGGACATTAAGGAAACAAAGGACTGTACTACGGGGCCATGAAAAGACTAAGAAATTCGTGCCAACTTTTCGTGTTTCCCACCTCGTTCCATGGCTCGACACGACATCGTCACATCCAGTCGGACCCATTCATAATACATACAGGCGAAGACGTGTACAGTAACCAGAGAAAGAGTGAGAGCGAGGGGCAGAGGGGGGAGGAGGGAAAGAAAAATGAAACGAGGAAAGAAGGTAGGGTGCATCGCCCCTTGGCTCCGCTCTCTACGGTTCAAGCCTCGCGGTTTCAGCACTCCCGATGCCTTCAGGCTCCTCCGAGAGCTGACAAACCGAGAGCGAGAGCGAGAGAGAGAGAGAGAGAGAGAGAGAGAGAGAAGAGTTAGTATCGACTTTTAAGATCAGACGACAGCGCGTGGAACGGGGGACAAAGAAGCGTATAGGTCCGTAAAATATTTACGCCGCTCCGAGGGCGGATTCGTGTTGTCTTGTTCGTGTGGGTGGGTGCGCCTCCGTCGAAATTCCCAATGTACCCGGGACGTCGGTGCGCTTAATTGAATCGAAGAAGAAATTTTATCTAACTAGCCGATGAGCCGAGACGATGAGCCAAGCCTAACCGATACCGAAAGCTCCCTCCCTCGCTCCTTCTCTACCCATCATCCACTTGGCCGTTATTGGCATTTCATCTCCCGAAGAGGAGAAAAAGTTTTCCTCCTTTCGCAGCTCTTGCCGGGACACCCGTGAGCTCAAGTTTCCACCGACCGGACGAATACACGAATGCGGATTACATAGTCCGGACGTTTTATAGTCCGTAATAGAGGCTGAGACGCCCACTCCCACGGACCGATTCAGCATCTCTCTTCCCCTTCTAAATGAAATACCTTTTAAATTACTCAAGTGCTCCGATAGAGGCGATTCTTCTGAAATTTTCACAGACTAATGTCTCTGTCTGCTCTTCTGGAGAAGACGACTACGTAAAAACGACTCTTGTCCACGACTAAGCTCTCCTACTGAGCTGTAAGTAGCAGTTTAACAACAATAACAACAACAACAACAACAACAACAACAACAACAATATATATATATATATATACATACATATATATATAATTAAACATTTTAGGGCAAAAGTAACCGACCAATTTAAAACATTCGACTGATTCGAATGTCTGTAATTTTTCATAATTCAACTTGTAAAGCATATGCCAGAATATAAATTGAAAATATTTAGTTATTTCACGTAATCGTTATGGGGAAGAAAACTTCTCTTTTCCATTTCAATAAGCAATGTATGAAGCAACGTGTAAGCAAGTGCTTACAGCAACGTAAACGATTTATAACGTAAATGGGTGTACGCTTAGTTGTACTAAGGAAAGAATAATCGCATCGCTTTCGGGAATTGATAGTCCCTTTTCTAGATTTATAAGATTGTCACAAGGATATGTCCTGACGCTCGGTACATTTAAAAAACGGGCCGATACTCGATTATTCCGGGAAAGGCCGTGACAGCCGTGATTCGCACATCTGCAAAGTAATACGTGTCAGTGGAAAAAGATTGATCGATAAGCAAAGGAAGGTTTATAGGGTTGATCTAGGGTTGAGCCGAGGGAGGCAGAAGTATCGATTCGGCGCTACAACATAATGCGCGAAACGAGTTCAATGCTTTAAGCCAACTCGTTAATATTAATGGCATTCGTTACCGACTCATTCTTCCTGAAATGCAAAGGGAAAGAGAAATAAAAGCCCCACGGCACGTGAAATTGTGTCACGTGCGCAAAAGGTAAATACAAAACAGCCTCCTGTCCTTCCTTTCTTTTCTCTTTCCTTCGTTCCCTTTGCTTCTATGCTTTCTTTATTTTTAATTGCTAATGTTATGCACGCGCTAATGAAAGGAAATACGTAAAAGCAAACGAAGCCCGTATTTCGTTTGGTGCGTGTGGTCGGCCATTTGAATAAAACATTTAGCGCTCAGGTCCGGGGAGGGGGGCCCTGCCGCCAGCCAATGTAATAGCTCTGCACTAGTGATGGTGGTGGTGGTGTTGGTGGTGGTGCAGATCTGTAACGGCGACCGCGTAAGTGTGTAAGTCCGCCCGCGTACACGAGGGCAAACAATCACAATGTTTAGAATAAAAAAAGAAAAAAGAAGAAGAAGAAGAAGCGCCGAAGGGATGTTCAGCTTAGGGTGAGTGCGACAAGAGGGTGAAAGGATAACAGGGGAAGAAATTAAGAGCGTGCGGGAGCGATGAGAGGATCGTGAGCAAAAGAATTTTTGAAAATGGAGAGCAGTTTTGTACGCGTGCACTCCAGAGCGACAAGGAGAGGGGCAGAGAGAGGGGGGGGGCAAAGAGACCGGCTCCTAGTTATCGCGAATTTGTTTTCTTTAATCCGAACGCTTTTACGTGTAGATTCGTTTCCGCTTTACCTCCCTCCCCCCTCCCCTTCACCCTTACACGCGATATTGCAATTTTTTTTTCACTCGTTATTTAATTGTCGACTTTCTTATTTTATTTCTTGCTCGTTAACGCTTCTGCCGCGAAACGCATCCGTTAGTCTATTTATTCTAATATTAACATCGTTAGATCAGAAAGCGAAATTAATTATTACCTATATAAAAAGCTCAATTACTTGACCCGGGATCTCTTAATTGCGCTTTTTCACTAATTCATATATATATATATGTGTGTGCGCGTGCGTCTGGGTATTTTTGCAATACGAACCCGTCACTTTTAACGACAATTTAATTACATTCAATTAATTTAATTGCAATCTAAGTAGACATTAACGAACGTATTCAGAAATAGCTTTTTTCGAGCATTACGAAACGTGAGGGAAAAGAGAGAGAGAGAGAGAGAGAAAGAGAGGTATGATTAATAGACCCGAGATGTCGTAAATGAAAAAACGTAGGCGATTAATCTAGATCGTGAAATTGAAATTATATCTAAATATTTGCCAAAGCCAGAAAAATTAATTATAATTATTGCCTCGCTTCCATCTCAGAGGAAATTTATACATTTTTTAAATACATATTTATACATTGACTGGTATGTTTGAATTTGAGCGAGCGGGATTCCTGCTTAACACGCACAATCACCGCAATTTCTCTTCCGATCTCTCAAATAAATAATGCGGCTTTGGTTTATCCTTATCAATAATTCACCTTGAAAAACGTTTCCCCGATATGTTTCTTAAACACTGTCTCTTTACGAGATAGCACCTGATCCAATGTTCTGTCTCTCTCTCTCTCTCTCTCTTTCTCTTTTTATAAATTATTTATGATGGAGAGGCTTCCTCGTACCGTCCGCTTAAGAAGAAGATTTTCCCTCTGATTAGATACTCAAGGTCAATAACGAGTTTTTAAAGGCGACCCTAAAACGAAAGCTCCCAATCTTTCGTCGCGTGAGTAGTTCAGAATCTCTTTATGTGCTCAAGCCTCACCTCAATTTGCTTCCATTAATACGTAATTTATAAACTCTGTATTATTTCCATTCGGGATTATGTAAAGTTTATTTAACCGAAGATTTGAATTTCAGAATTTCAGAATTTCAGATTTTCAAACTCGCAAACTTAATTTAAATTGTTCATAATACCTAACGGTTAATATTTCTTTTAAATCTTTATACAGTTGTACAAATTCTGCATATATTACTTCCAGATTTATCACGATAATAGGTAGATATTTTAATTCCATGTAAAATATAAAATATACATCATTATATAGTACAACGTTCATTTGCTCCCACATGTATACTAAAAGTTATATGTTGATATATTTCTGCGTAGAAAATACGTTAATTAAATATCATTGTAAAATCAAAATTTTTAATATTCTTATCTCTTTTATAAATATTACCTACATATTTATTTGCAAATATATTAATATCTTATGCAGAATTCAATTACAGTACTCCAAATGGTAATGAATGATCCCTTGCAATCATCAGAAATGTTCTATTACTAAAAAAACTAAAAAAAAAGTTAATTTTTAATATCTAGATAAATAATTATAAATTTAATAAAAGTTAATTGAATAAATTAACTTCAAACTAATGAATTATTTTTCTATTAAATTACTTTATAATTTACTTAAGATATATATATATATATATTATTTTTCATGAACTTATTAAATTATTAGATTATTTGAAGTCATTTATCGCGGTTCACTAGATTGAACTCTTTTTAGCTCTCGCTAGTATATGATTTAATCGATTTAAGAAGTTTTAAGATGTCATTGCTTCAGGACCATTGAAAATAAAATTCTGATGAATACAACTTCTTATTCCTTTCCGTAGTTATATAACAATCGTTAATTATTTACTATTCGTGTCGGTGCTAAAAAAATGTAACGTATCACACAAGATAAGATTTTCAGCTTCGAGAATTCGGCATCATATTTTTATAATAATTATTTTATATAAGAAATCCGCTTTAAAAATAATTACCGAATATGAATAATCGCGATAGTCCATTCGAAAAGGGTTACGATAAATATTCAATTAGCTAGAGTTAAAGAAAATAAATTAAAAGCTTTTGAAATGTAAAAAGGAGTTTATAAGAATCGTGTGCCGCTATCGTTTTGCGATTAAAAATGAATTTTAAAAATAAACCTTGTTCGGCAAACACTTTTACGCGTCAAATATTTCGGATGAGAGGAAAGAAGGGTAAAATGAGTAATAATAAAGTACACTGGATGGGTAATGTAGGGTAAGGCTTATACATACACGCTGATGAAGGAAAAAACGCTTACTGTGCTTAAGTCATAAATTACAGTAACTATAGCAATGGGTGCTGTGCCAGTGATACGGAGGATAAGCGTGTGTTGTCGTCTAAATGTTATATTACGGTATATATTGATTGAGCGTTTATTTACTGCTGTCAAGTGGGTCAGAGGTTGATTAGGGCTCGCTATTGAATAATAAAAGACGGGCTGTCTGTGTGAGAGGGGTGGACGAGGTGGCGGAGACGCGGGAGAAAGAGTGGAAGAAAGAATGGAAGGCGAGCAGTGTTTACGTGGTAGAGTAGAATTTACGTGGCCGAGAGGAGGAGCCGCCGACAGGATTAGCGCGATCCTGACAAAAGGCAAAGGCAAAGGCTCGCGGCAGCGCCCGTACCCTGACAATGGGAGGAGAGACGATCCTCTACGGCGGAAGCAATTGCGGGGGCAATTGCAGGGGCAATTGAATCGGCCCGCGAACCGCATACGCGTACGGGGCTGCGCGTGCGTCCGTTACCTGCGGATGATGCACCTCCGAGGGCGCGAGAGCGGGAGGAGACGCGTCCGAACAATGATGACGGACGTCGTGCCGAGGCCGTCGTCGAGGTACCTCCGTTGGCCCGAGGCCCCTGCCGCGTAACGCCTACGTGCACATGCAGCGCGCACAAAGCCCCTCTCGTACGCGTACGCGGATGTACGGATGTACGGATGTATAGATATGTATAATGTGTCGAGGCATACCAAAGGCCGTCCCAGAGTGATGAGGCTAGGAGGAGTCGAGCTCGTCGGCCAGTCCAGGCATCGCCGACGGTTCCGAGCGGTCTGAGTTAGGTAGGGCGACGATCTATCGGGTCTCGGGAGCTCAGACCTCTGACATGTCAGGGTGGTCGGTGACGGTGGTGGCGGTTGAGGCGGACGAGGAGGGTTTGAGAGGCGAGAGGCGTCGGCTCGGGTCGCGGATGAAGGTCTTTGGGCACCGTTGTCCGCGGGGAGCGAGCGAGAGCCGCGCACACACGCTCACAACTGCCGGTGGAAACGCAGCTCGGCGCGAGCTCCGCGACCGGGTCAGCGGAGCCGGGACGCATGCGCCCAACGGGCCGATGCGCAGTCGGGCTCGCGCGCCGTTGTCGTCGGAAACGGCGGAGGGGTGCACCGGACGCTCAGCCGGGGATCACGATGAGCCTGAGTCAAGGTCGAGGGAGCGGAAGAGCCACCGGCGACGAGGCCGCTGCACCCGCGTCGATCTCGCGGGGCGCTTCCTCGGCTCCCTAGTCAGGGTGACGCTGATCGCCTGGGTGGCGGTGGTGGTGATGGTGGTGGTGGTGGTGGTGGTGGTGGTGGCGGCGGTAGCGACGGCGGCGGCTAGGAAGGAGGGTGAAGGAGGGCGAAGGAGGGTGCGCGAAAGAAAGGGAGTACCGACCTTAATCATTGCTGGCCATTTTCATAATCCGAATCGATCCTCGCTGAGCGTTCGCTTATGAGCACAAATGCTTCCACTTGCGGTATCTTCCCCCCCCCCTATGCGCGTTTATTAGCCCCGGCGAGCCAATAAATTCTGGAAAATGACCGACGTCTGGACTCGGAAAACACCAGACACCAAGATTACCAAGATTACCAAGATTATCAAAATTACCTAGATATCGTCTAAGCTCCACGTGATTTACTTGCATTCGATGAATATCCTGGCCTCGACGAGCGATAACTTGGACCACAGATTACGATCTACACGATACCCCCTATAAAACATATTTTATTAGCTTTTTACTTACACGTCAGTTGATGTTCTTCGTATAAGCGTTTCGTCACTTTTTTTTCCGAATTACAACGTCTCTCCCTTACTTGTTAATTGTTACGAACAAAAAAACAAAAAAAAAGAACATCTTACGATTCTTTTGCCGTTGATTATGACGTCAGCTCACGACGTCTACGTACGACGTACTATAGCTAAATTTTTATCGAGTCAAGACAACGCGGGATGTCTTTTTTCTTCGTTTTTTTTTCCCTTACTTACTAAAGTATCGATCGAGTATTCTCTGAACGAAGGATGAAAAACTTTTATGCAATAATTAAACGATAATAGTCGGTTCGCTTATGGCAGAGGAAGTTTTGTACCGTAGCCGTAATGATGGAATAAAAGCACCTGAGGCGTCAATTGATTAAAGTAAAGCGTTTTAAGAATCCGAGTCAATATTATTGTTAAACTCCTCTCGTTACGTTTGATTTGCCTCGAGAATTCGAGGCTCGAACTCATTCGAATGAATGAGAGTCTCACAGAAATAATCGCGATGAAGCAAAATAAAAATAATTACTCTTTGGCACTTGAATGGATGGCGGCGGCGGAGGGGGGGGTGAAGAGAGAGAGGGAGAGAGAGAGAGAGGACGAGAGAACTGTTGAAGTTGAAATGCGCTTTGTAAAAATTATTATTTGACTAATCGATAGGTTTTCCGTAGCGGTGAAGTAAATTCAAGTACTCGATTATTTCCACCTAAATTGCGTATACTTCACGCATATGTGAGCCGGTGTAGAGGTGATTGGAGGGGAACGGAGAGCGGACGAATGCTAATAATTTCAGTGCTAAATACCGAGTCTTCCTTCTTTTCTTGGGCGACGTTTATCACTTGGATTCATTTATTGCGCTAGAGGACGATAAATCGTGACGCTTCCATCGAAAATCCACTCGAGCTCGGGCTTTCCCTGTCACCGGCTCGCCACCACCTCCCAGACGAGGCTTCCACTTCCGCTCGAGGCGCGCTTCCCGCCTGTTTTCACCGTCTAACACGCAATGTCCCGTGCGGACACTCCCACCTCGCCCCCCCCTCGGGGCACGTGTTGTTCATAAGCCTCGGATCCCGCGGTTACGGGGGAGGCGGGTGGACTCGCGTGCGCGCGCAACAGACGTCCCCTCGAGCAAGACTCTCTGTGAGCGAGGGCCGCAACGGCTCGAACTCTGGTGCATCCGATGGCTCGCTGGAGCATTCAAAGGACGAGACTCGCATCGCGATGTCCCCGAGGTGCGTACACCCACGCGCCCCTCAATATTAAAGCATTCGATGTGTGCTTGCCCCTCATCTGCCCCGGCTCCCTCCCTCCCCACACGCCCCCTCGAGCGGCCCGTTCTTTTTTCCTCCCACCCTTACTCCTCCCCCCGACAGCTATTACACCCAATAATCTACAGACATCCCCCAGTCGTTTAATCTGACGGCAGCCGCCACCGCCGTTCTCCCTCCCACGCTCTATCTCTCTCTCTCTCTCTCTCTCTCTCTCTCCGTCTCTCCCTCTATGTCTGCACCCTTGGCTGTAGCCGCTGTAGCCCCTCGTCGGTGCGCTACGAGTACGCGTTGCCGCTCTTTTTCCTCTAATTTTCAGAAGTTAGGGAAGGGAGGCGAGGATCTTGGGGACGAGTGGGAGCGGGGTCGAGGCTCGAGCTCGAGGAAGGACTCAAAAGAGTTATCAAAACGTTCGTTTGAACTTGACATCTTCCTGATGACGCGATCCGGGGGATCTCGACGCCGCTCCTGTCTACGCGACCCTTTGTTTACCGGGCGACCGCTATTTTAACCCAACGCTAATGTCATTTGCACGGACGTGACCTATCGCTCCTTCGAAATTCTAATCCCGGCGCCGACGTACATACTGGATCTTTAAGATAATCGTCGGGAAATGCACCTCCGTTCGGAATTCGGAAGCAGGCCAGCAGCGTTTGGCTTTTCAAAAGCCTTCGCCCTTCAAAGCAGATATTTCCCTTCCTCCCTTCCCCCATCCCTCCCGCCCTCCGCCATCTCTATCTCACCCTACTTTATCCTATTTTCACTCTCGTTTCCCCCTTTCATCCTCTTTGGTTCGGGCGCTCGATGGGATTCGCCCCCTTCTACCCCCCAGCCCTTTTTTTTCCATTCTTATAGAACGTTCGCTGAACCGCTGGAGAATTTTTCCGCGCAAGCCTTCCTCAACGACGTTAAGTGCAACTCGGGGAGGCTCGCAGAATCGCTCGGATCGCCCCATTTACGCCCGCAAGCTTTCGAAATACGCGGCTATGGGGGCGTAGAAGGAGGGACGAGCGCGCCTTTGTTTTAAATGACGCGTAAAAGGTATTTCTCGCGTGTAAAAAAACGAAGCTTTAATAAAACTTTCAATCTACGCGCCCTTCCCTTGGTCAATATATCCAATATACTAAGGATACGTAAATGATAGGTCTATTATGACTTGGATATAAATCCTGATATAATAATCCTAGGATCTAATGTTCTCTGATCTATTGCGTTTAATTATAGTTATTATTCCGATACGTGCTGTAAGCTTTGCCAGACCTTTCAATATAACTAACTTTAATATGATTTAATGCGGCTTGTCACGTTTCTCATAACGTACGTCATTTCTGCGAATGCGTGCGTGCGTACGTGTGTATGCGGCTGTAGCCAGAAGGATCTACAAATTACAAACAAGAGCGTATCGTCAATGCTGATTTACGAAATTTATAAGTCCTGATAAAGCCATAATTTCTGGCATGTAGCAAATCATTTCGTATATTCATTTGCTCGAGTGCAATTATCTTTTAAAGGAAAAACTTTACACAAATAATAAGCCAAAATCTTCTTCCATCACGGACACGGTGTACACGACTTCCTGAAAATATTATCTGTTCTACATATGATCGATGCTCGTAATAAAAATAATAAATGGCAAGCACTTAAGAATAGTAGATCTACGCGTGTAAAAACTTTATCGCTGACGCCGATAAATTTTCTATTATTATTACTACTGCTATTATTATTATCATTGTTATCATTATTATTATCATTATTATCATTATTACTATTATTATTATTATTATTAATCTGTTTGTTGTTGTTATCGAGTAAATTTCTTTTCGGTTGAAATGCAGAGAGGGAAAACGGAACACGAATGGGGTGCTCGAGGTCTGATTGTAATTCATCATCTCGAATGTAACAATAGCTTGTTCGTCGTCGGGGAAATTAACGAAAGATCCCTTCTAAAGAAACGCTAAATCCCCTATGCCTGGTAATGGCCAAGTGTCAAAATGATCGCGACGAGTGTTGAATTCCAACGGAAATGCCATTTCCTCGAGGCGCGTGTTCCGGACAAAGGGTTAGATAAGCAGCTCGAGATCGCGAGCAATAATTCATCGGAGCCGGAATAGCAGAGAAAGAATAATATTGGTAATAGCGATAACAATAATAATGGGAAGGGACGAAGGTATCCATCCCGGTCGTGTATATTCGTTCGTATCGGGGCGATGCACGTCCGCGGCTGAATAACTGGGCCAAACTCGGCTAAGGAGTACCGCGCCAAGAGCATCGGCCAGCCTCATGATCCGCATAAAAAATCCGAGGGACCGCGGAAAGAGCCGGGAAGAGGTGGCCGGAGGCCGTTTGGACGGGGGGTGGGGAGTCGGCGGGGGCAAAGCCCGGCAGCAGATGTGCCCGTAAGTTGCGCTAGTCCTCGCTATTGTCCCACTCGCCCTCCCCAACCCCTCTTCCCTCCTCCTCCCTGGGATCGGCGTGGGCCGGGCAGGAGGTTCCCGCTGCCCCCCGGCACAGTAGCGCCCGCGCACTCCGGGGGGTGGGTGCATGGGGGGGTGGGGTGATATTGCGTTATCGCGCAGACGCTGACTCCCGTTGCCAAGCCGACCGAGGGAGAAGAGCAGACTGCGTTGCCGGCGGTCCGAGAGATGAGGAGAATCGCGTATTGATTGCGCCTTCCCCGACCGTTCCCCACCGGCCGCCCCATCAGCCGCAGCCATCCCCGCCCATCTCGCGCACCCTCACCATCGACCCCTCACCGCGGTCTTTCGACGTTCGTTGTCACACCGCACGGGATGCGTCTTATACCTAATACGAGCCTCGACGCTGCCACTGACACCGCACCACCTCCTTTGTGCGTCTCCTTGCTCTTTTCCTATCCTTTCTCTTCATCTCCCCTCTCTCTCTCTCTCTCTCTCTCTCTTTGTAGTTGATAATTGTCTCGACGTTCCCACTCGGTTTCCGCTCCCTGCGGGAAAGAATGCTTTAGCTTTTTCTGCCAGATGAGCCATCCGCCTTATTGACCTCTGCCCCGAGAGTCGCAGATTCGGGCTTTTTACAGGAGCTTTGTACAGCTTACGGGAGCCCAGGTAATCGTGAATTTTGTCAAATCTTTGATTTTTATTTGATCGGCCGAGATCACCACGCACGAAGTAATTTTGTTTGATCGTCTGACAAAAAATGCCTCTCCCGACAATCCACTTTATTTCTTCTTCATTGGCTTAGATCACGCGGCTTAATATTCCATGAAACATCCGCGTTTATTTCTCTATTAATCACAGATTATCTCTCTCTCTCTCTCTCTCTATATATATATATATATATATATGTGTGTGTGTCTTTTATTTTGTCTCTCATTTACCCGGTCGTTTGATTCGCTGCTCCCCCGTTCAGCTGACGACACTAAGCGTCATTAAACTACAAAGTTTTTCTTTCCTAACGACAGACGAACTTTTGTCCTCACCCGTTACGCATAAAGCGATAAATGCGCTGGAGTGTGCAGCCGTGCGGATTTTCCCACCTAATTAAGAATAAATCGTTGGAAGCGGCGCCGTATAAGGACGAAGCCAAGCTTACATAATGATTAAGAACGGAAAAACGGAGCGGGTACGTAAATAGGCGGGAAGGGGGGGGGAGGGCAGAGTAGATTGAAAATAGTTCGTCCAGTATCTAATTTCTTTGAGCCTAACGACTTCTTCGTGTTCGCGCCTTCTTTATTTTCAACAAAACAAAAAAAAAAAGGAGAAGAAAAAAAAGCAGCCACGCTACTCCAGTGCACAGTATCTCATTCTTTTTCGCCTTCGCGTGTAAAGCTCTCGACCGCCATCCCTTACATTATTTCTTTTTCTCCGCGCTTTTCCCACAGGCACTCTCTCTCTAGACTACATTCTTCCCCCTCCCCCTGCCCCGCTTCACGAGCGATTCTTCTTCTTCTTCTTCTTCTTCTTCTTCTGCTGACTCTTTTTCCCGACTGCGGTTGGGAGGAGGAACTCCTCCCTTTCGATCCCCTTTTTTACTTTACCCCGGATCGCGTGCCTCTTTTTTTTTCCTTCTCTTTCTTCTTTTTTTTCCTTTTTTCTATTATATTTTTGTTTCCTAGCCCGAGCACATTCGCTCTCGCAATCGCGGAATTACGCGTCATGCCGGCAATTGCGCGATGCTCGAGATCTCATTTTGTGACAAAAGCCGAACGCGTAGCAGCAGAGCCGAGGACGATTACGATTACGATGACGACGACGACGATGACGACGATGATGACGATGATGGTCGTCGTCGGTCCGAGCGGAACAAATTACGATGCTTTTCGCCTCTTTACGTACACCTTTCCTCCTTACGGCTCTTGGCTTTTACGACAACGTCAGATTCCCCCCCCCCTGCCCCTCTTTCTTATTATTATGCCTGACGCCCACCCTAACACTTATTTTGCGCAACTAGACTTGACTCTCTCGCTCCTTTGCACTCTACGAATCTTCACATTTCGGTCCCCGCTTTTCGGATTCCCCCCTCCGATGAACATTGGCTGCCAGAATTCTAACAACGCAATCTTCACGATGTCGAGTCTCGCAATTTCTTTGGGGATATGTAATATTAGGGAGAATCGGGAAGATCTGCTGCGACGTACAATCTCGAGTATTTCTAAATGAACAAAACATTTTCGAAAGCTATTGATTATTGCTATGGGAAAATACAACTACTGTCTCACTATCTCTGCAGAATTCTACGCAATGTATATATATATATATTATATGCTTTACTCGTTAGTCTCATATTCTTACTTTTTTTCTTCTACACGAAATCAGCTCCTGATTAGCTGACAATGTAATATGTATGTACATATATACATCATCGAAACCTACATTATCGCGTGCTAAATCTTTCAATTCTTCCAATACTCAATTCATAATTGATATACTTTTCAAGCGATATTAATTCTTTAATAATGGCGACCTCTAACCCTTATTTAATTTTATAATAAAGTGTCAAAAACAATATAGATAACTCTGAAAGATTAATGAGCTTACTAAAACTTTTCCCATCACACAAGAGAGAATTATATGCCGTGAAGATAAAAGTTCATTCTTATCATATAAAAAAGCTTTTCTATTATTCACGAAATTTATTATCAATTCATTAGAAATAATAAACTTTACAGGAAATGCTCGCAGTAATAAATTCTTTACACATACAGGAATAAAGGATACAATAAAAAGCAAATAATCATATTTTGTAAGAGTTTGAATGGCAGAATTAATTAAAACAACTTCTTAAATAACAAGTTTCCTCCCAAATTAAAAAAAAAAAATATTATAAGAATATGCCTTTACTAATAATCTTCTCTGATTTACTTTATTTATTACAAAGAACGGTCTATAATAACACATTATGCAGTTTCATCGTATATATGTATAGAATTTTTTACAACTCTCGGTAGGTCTTAATCTGTCCCATTTACAACAATATTAATGGTCACAAACATTTGTATATTTTATATCGATCTCGAAAAATAATTATACAAGTCGTATATTAGTTGCTTCTTTTAAATAATTGCATCTTACAATTTCTTAGAAAACTCGTTTGTAAAAGAATTCAATTTTCATTTAACTTTTAAATACGAATTATTCGTTCGAACGTCTTCTTTGTTTATGTCAGTACAATGGAATAATTTTTTTTTTCTTTCAACTTGGGGAAAAAAAAATGTACCGCGGACACAATTTTTTCAAGATTAATGGCCTAAAAGCCAAGTATTGCTTTATATAAACGCTGAAAATTAAACATGCAAGGCAATTATCTTAATAATTTCTACATTATGAATAGATAACCTTTATTAATAATAGGCTTTTTCATGATTTACGTTATAGGATTAACATAAAAACACGGCATTAAATACTTACAGTTCACGAGAGTTTAAAAAAAGCACATAATCAAGCAATTATTTATAACGTATGAGTACGGCCGCTACAGGCCCTTATACTATACCTTAAATAATATTGTATAATTTCAAGAATATCCTTAAAGTAGAAAAGTACGTTATCAAATAATGTGTAGCTTTGTTTTATGGAGCGAAAGCTTAAAGCTTCAAGTATTGCAAGCCAGAAATACTTTATTAAAATTTATTTATTATTACAGCTTAAATATTACAAAAACTATTAATAAAATATTTTTAATTTACACCTTCACAATATCTGTATTTATACATACAAAATTGTATTAAATGTTAACTTAATAATGCAGACCGGATAGAAGAGTCGAAGAAAAGCTCAGCCATTAAACGTTTCGCGTGTCTAGCTTCCATCCGTTTTCCCTCAGTTTATTTACTAATCGAATGACGCGTATTTTTAACCTCCATACCTTCCAAACATATTACGGAATTGAAATTTTTTATTTATTTACCTGTACAATTCGTCGCTTGGATAAATACATTCAACTAAAAAGGACTGAAAATACCTTTAAACTGTACGTTCATTGATCGATAATTAAAATTAAAATGTAAAAGATTTGATAAAATAGTGTGGCGTTCTCGACACATCGCCTACATACTAAAAACCCATTCATAAGCATATTTTATCTGGGATAGTAAAAGCTACTGTTGAAAAGGATAGATGAAAGAGGTTATATAGATAAAAGCGCTAAGACGATGATAGGAAAATCCTCGTGTCCCTTTCTCAAATAACACGTTTACACGACAGAGTGTGAAATTACAAATTCCCATGGACCTTATGCCAATATTTTATAGGATATTAATTAAGGGGATCTTTTGGTGAAATATTTATATTTATTGGATAAATAAAATGGTATTTTTATCAGTTTTCCCAATTTATACATTATTCCGTTAAATCTTAATTGCATGCTTCGATGGAATTGCAAAAATTTACTATTTGAAAGTATCTGTCGGGTATTAAGTAATCGAGATCGGGTAATTTAAATACCGGATTTTTATAACTCTTATCTGTTTGAAATTATGAATGGAAAGCGATTCGTAATGTGAAAAGAAATTTAATACTCTAATGCACGTAGTAGTAGTAGTAGTAGTAGTAGTAGTAGTAGTAGTAGTAGTAGTAGTAATAAGATATTTATTCGCGTCTTCGAAAGCAAAATCCGTTTAACAATAATATTCTATAATATTTTCTCAGAATTCGACGAACTCCGAGGAAGTTTAGCGTCTAGGAATCTCTAAGAAATTCGTCTCGAGAGATTTTGAAGGAGTTCCCAGCACTTTGAGTACCCAATCAAATTTGTATTCAAAGTTTCAAGATGTCACATTCGTTTAAAATACTATACCGTTCAATTCTGCAGTCAAGACGCTTCGGTATAATGTTATTGATGCCTAGATAAATTATAAATTTAATAGAGTACACCATGTCTGCTGAATTCGCTAATAAAAATTTTACTTGATAAAAAAAATAAATAAATAGTAAATAAATAAATAAATATTTCTCAAATTATCTATGTATTATTAATATTTCATAAAACCGATGGATAAATTCAGCTTTTGATAAAATACGAATTTATTGGATTTTTTTGAAAGCTTGTCAATTCTGTACGGGACGGAGAATATTTAAATGTGATTAAAGTTTGAGATATTGTAGAGTATCCGATATTGACGTTGCTTTACGTATTCACATATTATCAATTTTATCACAAATCGCAGAACATGAATTAATGCACTTATACTTATGATATCGAAAATCTAGTGATAAATAAGCGAACGCTCTTTTATATTTCCGCGCTAAATATTCATTTTCCTGGCTTAATATGAGAATATTAAGAATTTGTTCAAAGCAAAGATTTCTTTATTAAACATTTAAAGTTTACATTTTTCCTGGCAAAAACTTCATATAGAAAATATAAGTTCTTGCGCAACATCAATTCATTTATATTTATATATATATATGTAATTACACTAGCCAACAATAAATCGTATTTTATTCAAAAATATTATAAACTTCGATTTATTAAGTTATTAATGGAGAAATAAACATTTAATGCACGTATGCTATTTTTATAATTCTATATAATTAATAAAGGATGAAATGTACTTGAAAAATACCGAGTACCAAATAATATTTGAAATACGAAGCCGATATGAAAGCGGGGATTTATTGGATTTCGTTGTATTTTAAATATAAAGGAATTAATAAACTTTTTTTCGAGAATTTTAAAATCTTTTACGAAAAAAAACATTCAGAGTTGAAGTATTTGTTCCTAGTCGACAGTTTTTCATAAATTTCAACATACAAAATGACGCTTTTTTTCTTCTTTTTCAAAGTTCTATAGCACGCTTACGTAGTTTAATTAGAAACATCCTTTGCAATTACACTCCGTACTGTGTGTATAAAATTACTTGTACAGCTCGCTTTTAAGATAAGCAGTTGCGTAGGCTGGAAATCGTTAATTTTTTAGGAAGATTTAATGTCGTAACGAAATGCGGTTAAACACAATTGCCTTATTCGATAAATTTTCTTCCCAATATTACGACTTCACGTAGATCTTTAAGTTCACAATCACGATAAGGATTCGTAAAGGCTTATTAAAGAACAAAAAAAAAAAAAAGTGTCAAATTAATAGGGAGTTCCGACGTTTTTCATTTATTATTTGTATTATTTGTACTTTATATTCGTACGGCCGATTAATCCCCCGGGATTCCATGATTACCGTGAAGTATCTCTATCGGTCATTTTGCGTAACTTTGGACGGCATTCGCACTTTCAGAGCGAGTGACCGACTGCGTATTATCGGGGACGAGTGTCGTCGTCGCGTAGCTACGCATGCTGCCTATGAGAAAAACAACACCGTTGGCCATTCGAATGTTTTGAGTAAGAGAATTTTTGACACGAC
This sequence comes from Ceratosolen fusciceps, assembly GCA_018883505.1. Classification (NCBI taxonomy): domain Eukaryota; kingdom Metazoa; phylum Arthropoda; class Insecta; order Hymenoptera; family Agaonidae; genus Ceratosolen; species Ceratosolen fusciceps. The sequence goes on along the minus strand of RCIC01000006.1, from coordinate 6,849,228 downwards.
AAGCGAACGCTATCCTCCCTTCGATCCCAACGGGCGCGCGCAACACGTAATACTCACCCTTGTCGGCGCAATAAGGAATAAATGGAATGTCGTTGGAGGGCTCGGGTGTATGGCAACGGTATTTTTACGAGTAGGATCGAGATGCCGGGTCGGGCTGGGTGGGTACGAGTGAGCACGAGTGAATACGAGCCAGGCTAGAGGCTAAAGTAATGAAGCAATAATAGATTAAGGGCCATTCGTGGGCAGTTTGATTGCTCCCGGTGTGTCGGGGAGGCTGCGCGTAATTCGAGAGGCTCGTCGGCTGGCCCTGGATAGTGTAAAAGCTCGTAAGCCTGACCTGCGGTCAGGGACTGCGGGCAAAGGATGGGCGAGAAGGAGCCGCTGGCCGTAACAGCTGGTGCATAATTACGAGTCCGGGCAGATGAGGGAATCGGCCATGCGGGCGAGCATCACGGAGCCGAGCGGAACAAATTGTCCGGCAGTGGCGTTTGTGCAAGCGCCAGGAGTCGCGTAAGCGCTATGCGCGCTCTGGCTCACCGTCCGTGTGCCTTATTTGTTCGAATGCTGGTCTGCGTGGCTGGTGCGCGCCCCGGCATTCTTCGCTCCCTCCTCGTCTCTTCATTCGCATCCTTCCCAACGTCCAAACGATTCTGCCTCTTCTAGATCCTCCGATCCTCTTGTTCCCGTATAAAAAATTCACCTGACTCCTAATGAGATTTCACGGATACTACAGACTAATGCGGATAACGCAATTTCATCTAAGGTTTAACCCCCTCCTCCCCGACTTACATCCCATCCGAAGCCTTCATTACCTTAATTTTCATTATTTTATCGTAGCTTCTAGGCTCTTTCTCTCTGCTCTCTCGGTTTTTTTTTCCTTCGCGCCCCTCCTCTGCTCGAACTACTTCTAGTACCTTTGAATATTTAATCGAATTAAACGATGAAAATTTCTAAATTACGTAATACATGTGAGAAAGTTGCGACAATAAGTATCGTGCGATGAAAGACATTTCCGTCTTCGGATAATCAAGGGATTTTACATTATCACGACGATACTATCTCTCCAAGGCATTCATTAAATTTTAAAAATAGAAGAAAGTTCTTCACTTTGTTGGTAAATTGTTTGATTCGGCTTGTGTAGGCTAAATAAATTGGAATATAGAAAACGTGCGTCAGCAAAAGCTTTTAAGAAATTATATGTAATTGCCGTGGACTCGATTAAGTCAAGACGTCAAGAGTAAGGAGTTGCATTAATGTACGTGCGTATTAATGTATTACATTGACACGCGTTTTTGAATAATTGTCAATTTTTTTCAAAGGCTTTTAAATAACATTGGCACGGGTGTGCTGATTTATTAACGTCTGCGTGCAAGTTCCCGGCAAGTGATGTTAAAAATCAAGTAAACGAGTGCCAGGTAAATAAATAGAGCATCCCTGTCTGGAGATTAGAAAATCTTGTTCTTACGATTGCGATTTGCATAAGGCTGCTCTTGCTTGCGTAAGCTCGAAAAAAAAAATGAAAGAAAGAAAAAATGACGCAGATAAGAGAAGCATTAGATCCATAAAGATATATAAAACTGTTTTTGGGGTAACGACAAGCAGTCAGGTAAATCCGTAGCATAAAGACACATCTGTCGAAATACATCCTATACTAATTTAGTTTTAAAATAGAGAGAGAGAGAGAGAGAGAGAATGTGTGTGAGTGGCGGGCGGAGGGGAGAAAGGGGAAAAGGGAAAAGAAAATAGCTGAGCTGCCGTGCGCGAAGGCGTAACGAGAAACGCGTCGAGGCATCGCGGGCCCAAAGCGTCGGAGGCGGCGCATATATAAAAGGACCCAAGTCAATGCCCGTGGTGACACTCGTCACACTCCCGCTCGCAACGACGAAATAACGATATCGCGATCCAGCGCCACTCGGGACATCCGATCTCAATCGCGAGATCGCCAAGTTCGGAAAAAAAATCAAGATGCCGACGAGCTGTCGCGCCCTGGCGCGGTCGCTCCTGCTCCTGCTGCCGATCCTACTGATGACCGAAGGCTTGGCCGCCGACGAGACGACCACCTCCAAGGTAATCGTCACCTCGGTCGTCGAGCACGATGTCCACGGAAGGCTCAACGGGAAGGTGTCGAGGCGATTGATCGAGGAGCGGCTGACCCCGCCGGGGCCCACCGATTATTCGACCATTGCCCAATGGAACGGCAACGGCCAGACTCTAGTCGATATTCAGCGAGTGAATAAGCCTCCCCCGAGGCTCGTTGAGAAACTCGACGACGGTCCGTCCGATAAGGCTACGCCGAAAAAAACGAGGACTGCTAGCTCGATAACAGGTGGCTATCCTACTACTACTTGTTCCTTTCTTACGTCTCCTCTTCAACGTTTCTCTTTTGTCAACAAAAAAAAAAAAAAAAAAATAACAAATTGATCTTTTGCTCACGCACGTATACCTACATCGATCATCCATTTTATTCTCATAAAGTATGTGTATAAGTAGCCGATGCGTCTTTTATGCTTAATATTGCACAACATCCATCTTGTTTCCTTAATCATTCACTACACATACGAAAAAAGGAGCTCTTTCTTAAACATTTTCTCTTGAATTTTTACGAAATAATAGATACGAATTTGTCTTTAAAAAAAAAAAAAAAAAAAAATTGAATAAATAAATAAATACGTAAATAAAATGTATAATATAAGCCAGTAAAGCTAAAGGAGATAAATTTGTTTATGTAATTATTTCTTAATTCAAGAGATCCGCAGTTCCTCGTTCTTGCATTATTACAAAGAAAGTGTAAATATAGGATGTAGCTTAGGCTTCTTGGTGATCGTAAAGTATGTTCCATCCATTTCCTGAAATTTATTTACCCCGGATATATTCAGGGAGCTATTAACCCCGAAAGAAAGGAAGAAAGTTGCACGGTAATGCTTATAAGCAGTATTTACGTCGTGTTGCGCCTCTGTAAAATATGATGAAAAATCGATGAACGTCAATAAAAGTACTATTATAAGAATAAAGGAGGGATATTATAATATTAGTATCGAACACATATTCGGTTTAATGCGTGAATCATCGGTATTTTTATTTTTTTTTTTTTTTATTGTAATAAATCGTAAAGAAATGGTGTTTTTTTTTTTTTTTTGTATTATTAAATACGCTTAAACGCGATGAATGAATTACGGGGCGTACGCATCGATAGGGTCGAACGGATAAATAACACGGGCTGCTTCCGGGCTCCCGAATTATAATCGCTGAGAGAATAAGAAGCATTAATATTCTGTTGTGTATGGTTGAAGCGTGGCGTCGAGTCGGGTAGTTGAAAGCCAATAAATCGGAGCGTCGAGGCGGTTGTGCATCAAAATCGTCGTAATAAATAGACGATTCAAAAGCAGATATCCGTTGAAATCAATTTAGCGTAATTCTATTCCTGGTAATGGGATCCCTTCGTTGCAGAGACGAGCTGCTGTGGCAGTAAATTGTCGGGTGCTAATGGTTTCTTGGAGGAGAAGGATAAGTCACGGGAGAAAGAGGCCTCGGAGGACCTCGAGAGGGGCACCGCCGCCGGACCGGCCCCACGTTTCCACGGTAACAACCCCACCGACGACAGGTACATCCTATACATCAACGTCCACTATCAATATCGCCGAGCTCTATATGTCCATGTCCATATAGTATCTGGGCGGTCCGGCACTTTCATCTATATAAAAAGGATTTATTTCAACTTTGTCTCATCACAGATACGGTCAGGGATGGAGGAGCTTCAACTACCTCGGTTACAACAAGGACAGGGGATACCAGGACCAACGAAACTATCACCTTTATGACAGGTGATTTTAACCTTATTCTCCCAATCAAGGCTCATAAGGTGCTTTTATCTACAATTCTTTTATTTTTCATTTCATCCCGCCCCCTCCCATTTTGTTGGCTATTTGATAAAGAGCTAAAGTATTCACCCTCGACGGATAGATTAAATTTCATCATCTCAAGCTCTAACGCCATTGAAAATATTTATCTTTCATCTAAGGATACGTAAATGTTTATTATAAAGCAGCAGTAGCGGTAGCAGCAACAACAATGACAACAACAAAAACAACAACAACAAAATAATTGTATACAACACCTTCGGGCCTTGTGTTTTGTAGATCTTTTAATTTTTACGAATTTTATTTAATTAGGTATAACGGAGCAGCGCAGAGGCCGATAACGGGGTATGCACAGGATGGCGATCGGTACGTTTAAATTTTAAAATGAATCCCTTAATGCATCGTCAGGCCTGTGAAACGTTTATAGGAACAGAATCCTAAACAGCTTCTTTCACTCGCTCGCTAATTCATACGCACGATTTCCTCGACTAAATATAATACTCTCTCTCTCTCTCTCTCTCTCTCTCTCTCTCTACCCCCCTCCCCTCTCCATCTCTTTCTCATTATGCTTAGATATGGTATGGCGCAACGTCCAGGACAGAATTACGGCGCTGATGGTGATCGGTACAGTGCGAGCAGCAGTAATCGTCCTGGAAGCTTCCAGAGTATCAACTACGCCTTCGGTCATGGTTCCGGTGGCAATTACGACCGACCGCGACCGGGTAGTATCAGTAACTTCGGTACTGGTTCGACACTCGGAAACGAGGGCGAGAACGACTATCTCTACTCCGAGGGCGGCTCGTCCTCTGGAATGAACAATCTTCAAACACAGAAGGTTCCGACCTTACCTTTCTAAAAAAGGGCTTTTAATTTGAAATTGACAGAATCGAAGCTTTACGAGATTACATTGACAGAGTCATTATTTTTTATTGCAAATCCGCGAAATTATATACCAAAATTAATCTGACTATTTACTTTCTTCGATCTTTTTCTTCAATTTAAATCCAAAAAAGTAAGTAAGGGAGTAGTAAGTCTTAATAGGACCGTATTTCTAAAAAAAGGAGGGGCAAAAAAATCCAAGCCCATCCTCAAGATACGTAATTACGAGTCGAGCATCGTGATATGATAAAGGTCATTTATGAGAGGCCAGATTAGGAGGTTATTGGAGGAGGTGGTAGGCGAATGTCGGATCCACGTCACGTGTTAAGCATTATGGGTCGGTTGTCGACAGGCGGTGGCACTGAAGGCATTAGCAGGAGTGGCTCTGATTGGGGCGGCGGCAGCCCTCGCGACGAACCCCGTCTTTTTGCCAATAGGCGCTTTATCCGGGAGGAAGAAGCGCTCCGCTGGAGTGAAGCTGCTCAACCTTGACAATTACACCCTCGGCGCCCTGCTGCAGGCCTACGGTCTGCCCAATAAGGTATGCAACAGACTCCCTTTCTCCTCCGTTACATTTAAAAGTAAAAGCTCCTGGAACGACTGGAGGGGCCGTGGTATTAATTAATACATATCTCGAGCTCGATGATTTTCCTTCAGATGCGACGTTTATTGTCAATTCAAGCTCAATATTCCCGTATATTCGCGGTGACAATGTAATGATCTGAAATCTCGTGATGTGAAAAATGTAGACAATACGTCGGGATTGCGCGTGCAAGTATGCCTAATTCACGAAGAAACCGCTGTTGGGTGGTCTGAAATATGTTGACGTCACGTAGATGGTGCAAGGGGACCAGAGCGAAAGGAACGCGAGAAATATCGACGGCAGCGTCCTGGCACGTCAGGAACTCGTCATCAGTCCGCAATGCGTCGCCAGACTCGCCTGCCACGTGCACCGGGACTACCTCGAGGAACTGGAGAAGACCAAGGTCGAGCTGTCAAAGCTGACCAGCCAGGGTAACAAAACCGAGACCGGATCCAGCGAAGAGACCTTACACGGCTTGGAGCATTGGTTCAACAGCTTGTACGTATGCAATCGCTTGCCCTTCTGCTACATCTTTCGGGGATATAGCTGTGGCTCTATCTGTGGCTATTAAATATTTACGCCTCTTTCAGGGTACATAATAACATATTGTTATCGGATTACCTGTCCGAAGAGCTGAAATCCGTTATTCGATCTGCCGTAGCTGTTGGATCTAACAGGACCGAATCATGTAACAAGTTCTCTTGCCTAAATGTACGTGATCCGTTGAATAAAAGGACTACTTGACTTGCGTTCGCTTAGGAGATAATATTTTATACTCTTTTTTTTTTTTTATACATCGTAATCGATCATAAAATTTACATTATCGATTAAAGATACATTATAATTTACTGCTAACTTACGCTCTCGTTCTTACTTAATTCTTATAAAGGTTTGAATACACCGTCAACGACCTACGATCATGTAGTTATTTGTAATACATTTTTGTAAAAAGAAAATTGTCCCGTTGATTTAATAAAGCGTTTAATCATTTTCCCGTCTGATTTTATCAACTTTTAAACTTGATCCCGAATTACCGAATAGCGCTGCCATCTGACGGTCGTCTCATGAGATCAGATCGAGAAAGAGACTGTTCTAGGTTATGTACCATTCATGCGAGATCATAGATTTGGTCCAAATTGTAGCTGCAAGTGGTCTCGCGCGGATCTATGAAATTTAAACACAAACGTACGTAGTAAATCGAAGTAAGATTTTTGTAATTTTTCGTTTTCTTTTAATTAACTTTTCTTCTTTTTTTAATTGACGATAAAGATATAATGCTTCTGCTAAACGATATCTAAAATAACGTGATAATTTAACAATACGCTAAATAAAACCTTGCATTTATTTATTTAAAACTTATTAATTGTGAAATATATGCGTATTTATTGTTTTGTAAGAGATACCTGGTTGCTAATAATGAACGCCATTGCTACATCATCTGCAATATTGCTTAATAACTTTTATTGACCTTCAAACAATGTGCACAATAACAGGCTATACTTTTTTGTCACTCTTATTTTAATATTCTCTTTATGTATATACAGTAGTTACCTTATGAGCACTTTGTAAGGTTATTAAAATGTTACATACATCTGTAAATACTGGAATAAAGCGTTTCTCTGGACTTCAATATCAGCTATCAGTAAGTAATGGAGTAAATTTATTGACAAATAGTAAGCACAAAATTAGTTTGTATAAAGTAATAAATTATAATGTAATCTTACAGAATGCGTATTGTACTAAAAAAGATTTTACTGAAAAATTATCAAAAGGTCCACAATTAGAAAATTTTATATCTGATAATACAAATTCTTATGATGGAGTTCTAAAACTTGCAAAGGGGCAAAAACGATTAAGATTACCTCCATGGCTTAAGACAGAAATACCAATAGGTAAGAATTACAATCGTATCAAGTCCCAACTTCGTGATCTTCGTTTAAGTACAGTTTGCGAAGAGGCTCGATGTCCAAATATTGGCGAATGTTGGGGTGGTGGAAGTCATGGAACCGCCACTGCTACAATTATGGTATTTATTAACAAAATATATCCATACTTGTGTTTAAATCTATGCAGCTTGTAAATAATATTTATATATAAATAATAATAACAAAAATTAGCTAATGGGAGATACGTGTACAAGAGGGTGTAGATTTTGTTCTGTAAAAACATCAAGGGCTCCACCACCTCTAGATCCAGATGAACCTCAGAATACAGCAAAAGCAATAACAGATTGGGGCCTAGATTACGTAGTACTAACTTCAGTAGACCGTGATGGTAGGTATCAAAAACTTAACTTTTTTTATTATACATTACTTACTTCATATAACGTACTTTATTCAAAATACAGATCTGCTTGACGGAGGTGCAAGTCATATAGCAGCTACTGTAATAGAACTTAAGAGAAGGTAGGCAACAAAATTTTAAAAAAACTTATAAACTAACTTTCTTCACGTTAACATTTTTCTTGCAGGAGTAACATTTTAGTTGAGTGTTTGGTACCAGATTTCCAAGGGAATGTATCAAGTGTAAAAAGAATAATTGATTCCGGCTTGGACGTTTACGCTCACAATATAGAAACTGTAGAAAGACTGACACCTTTCGTTCGCGATAAGCGCGCAAAATATAGGTATTTCATTCATATAAACAGTAGAAATTTACGCGAATTCGTTACGTAATTCTACTGACTGCGTGAAAATTCTTTAAAACGTAAAACACCTTTGAAAAACATGAGGAGCGCTGTACTAAGTTAACTCCCATGTAAATTGTAGTCCGAATTGAGAATGTTATTTGTGTTTATCCAGGCAGTCGTTGTTAATGTTAAAAGAGGCAAAGGACGTCAATTCGAATTTGATAACGAAATCATCAATAATGCTGGGACTCGGAGAGACGGACGAAGAAGTAATGCAAACCATGAGAGACTTACGTGCCGCCAACGTCGACGCTCTGACGTTGGGACAATACATGCAGCCGACGAAACGACATTTACGGGTTATGGAATACGTGACGCCAGAAAAGTTTAAACATTGGGAGAATGTTGGTAAAGAATTGGGTTTTCTGTACACGGCGAGCGGACCACTCGTGCGATCCTCTTATAAAGCCGGAGAATTCTTTTTGACAAATATTTTAAAAGAAAAGCGAAGTAAAGCCGTATTGGATAAGGCGAATAATGAAAATGATGCTTGATCATCATCATTTGTTATACACAATACAGCCGACCTGTAATTTACAAAAATTATTTGTATCATAAATCGAAAGTCATTGTTAGGAAGGTTTTATTGTAGCCTCTAATGTAATATAATTGTTAAAATTGTGCGGTGTACATATTTATGCATATTTATAAAATCATGTTATATTATATATATATATATATATATTTAAAATTGTATTAAAAGATTTTAATGACATTAAAATGTTCCTCTTATACATATTATTGAATCTTCAGTAATTATACATTTGTTGGTGTTGTTGAAAATAATATTGAACAAATAAAACATATTTGTTACAACAAAAAAAAACAAATTCATTGTATTAAACTTTATTTTATTTTATAATTGTATTCAAAAATCGAAATTTCAAAATAAAAAGTAAATTACTTTGATTATTCTGTGTCCATGGCAGAGGGTCTTTCTTCTGTAGCTACAGCAACACTAGGATCTCGAACACCCGGATCTGATGGAGGATCTTGTGGAGGTCGATCATCAGATTGTCCTTCACCTTCAGCAGGTCGGCTGCGTTTATCGTCACCTTCAATTTCAGAGAGGTAAACGTGTGTCGAAGTTTCGTTCAGAATTTCAAATTCTGTCCCTTTTCCAACAACGCCAATAGAAACATTCTAAAATTACGATAAAAATAAAATTATTTTCAAAGATTGCTCATAGAATATATCATTGTTAACGATCTACGTACAAATATGTATTATCAACAATTATTATTATTTACAAATATGTAAATCAACTACATACATACCTTTATTGATAAATCAGCTTCGTTCGGAAGCGTATCGCGTAATGCTCTTAAACCATGTTTAATAAGATCATCCAAATCGCAGGTCGGGAACTCAGATAGATGCTTTTCCAAATATGTTCTTGCACTTTGGGATCTAGCACCGATAGCCATTGCTTTACAATCATAGTAATTAGCAGATGGGCAAGTTTGATATATATGTGGTCCTTGATCCTAACGAAAATATATTTAACCGTAAGATTTAATTTTATATAAAAAGCCTTCAGAAATCTTTGTTTTTATTAAAATTATTTACATCATAACCAGCAACCAATAATCCAACACCATAAGGTCTTCTATCATAACGTTGAGTGCAAGATTGCATTTTATTTCCTATATTTGTGATGAGGCGACTCACTGGTAAAGTACTATCATGAGAGTATTTATAGTTTAAACATTCTGTTCTCATGTATCGACTGCAATAAAGAATCGTAATTTTTTGTTAAACTAGTAAAATAATTTATATTTAACACAATGATATTTAAAATTTATCAAGTGTTTTAAACAAACCTTAACATTCTAGCATCTGCAGTCAGACCGGACATGGCAAAACCGATATGTACATCAATAGGAAATATTTTTTTCTGATGGGAAGATAATTCTGACGCTGCTCTTTTAAGAGCTACAATCACTGCATGTGTTTTATTTTTAAGGCCTACTGTAGCTGATCCCATTTTGACAGCTTCCATTGCATATTCCACCTGATGCAAACGCCCTTGAGGGCTCCAAACAGTAACATCACTGTCGTATTGGTTTCGAAACTGAATAAGCAAGAATAATTTAAATTTACAGTTATTGCATAAATAATGTAATTGTTAAAATTGCAGGAATAACCGGCATTTTCGTATACGATGACATGACAATAATGAGTCTATTAAAAATTAATTTTATTCAAAATAGCATAAAAGCGTTTGGATATTATGGAGCTTGAAAATCAACGCCACGTAAACTGTAATCGAATGATTTAAATGCAAGTATTAGAGTTTGCGAGGAATTTAAATAAAATGGGTATGATTACTTTTGCACATTTGAGGTTAGCTTACACAAATGTGATCCCTATTTATGCACTCACCATTTTTTAGAGTAAACCTTCTTTAATCTAATTTCACTTATATCTTTAAATTTATTAATTAATTATAACTAGCAGTTCTTTGAGTTATGCGGACTTGTAATAGGCGTGATGTATGAAAAATGAATCCTAGACGTTATACACTTACTGTTCATCACAAATACATTCACGCTCAGTCCCTTATGGAGATTCTCAATCTCCAGTTATCGCGACAGGAGTTTATTATGTGTTTGTCCACACCAAGTGCTGCAATTGGTCAATCTGCATTTATTTAATTTGATTAAAATTCATAACTTGTTAGTAAAGACAAAGTAACTGGGCTTTTATAAGCTCGTATCGTACCAGATTTTTACAATAAATAAAAAAATAACATTTTTTATCGACGTTCCATATACGAGAGAGAAAAAAACGAGAGCCAGTGCTCTTCAACAAAAAGCCCAAGACTGTTAACTCTCTTAAGGATATTTATTTAAAAAAAAAGGAAAAAGAAAGAAAGCAGTCGAAAACAACGTTTGCGTGTGGGCGTATGGATCGTGCGAAATTCGCCAAGTCGCCTCGTTATAATGTACCACTGGTGGGACACAAGGCCTCAGGAGTAAGGCGATCCTTAAAGCATTCCGGCAACTCTAGCAGCTCTGGTAAAGAGCGCAAGGTAAGCTAAAACTTGCAATGCATAGGAGATAGGAGATGGGAGAAGATAAGGTAAAATAAAGTAAGGTGAGGTGAGGTGAGGTGAGATGAGGTGAGATGAGGTAAGGTAACGCCAAGTAAGAAGAGATCGAAAGAAAGAAAGAGGGGAAAAAAGCGTGTCGAGTACACTCTCGAGAGGAATTGGATTATCCGTGGATCATTTGCCGGTTTCGTAATAGTCGGGGAGATAAGCTCGCTGAGCTTAATAAGTTATTGAATAAAAAGATATTGCGAACGGGGTCACGGGGTAATTCAATGCCGCGGATAATATTGCCGATACTACCTTCGGCTCGAGCCTCTACAATAAACATCCGTCAGAGAAGTTGGGTTGGCAATTTTTTCCCATTTCGAGGGCATAGGGAAGCCGTAGCGGCGGGAGCCGCACCTCGACGGGACGCGAGCCTCGCTAGATCGAGATGGATCGCTGGCTCGGTAAGGTGGCCGTAGTCACCGGGGCGAGTGCCGGTATCGGGGCTGCCATCGTCGCCAAGCTCCTCCAGGACGGTATCCTGCCGTGTTTCACTTTCCATTGGCTCGCGATTAGAAAAGCCGAGAAAAGCGCGTCTTTTACGTATTTCTTTTTACCTCTTCTCCGGCGGCCCACTGTGAACGTGTTGCTTACCAAGACAAGTAATAGTAGCTTGACCTTAATTGCCCGGCGGCTTACCTCGAAAATGTCGAGCCACAACGATAAATTACATCGAGGCCTTATCAACCGCGTATCTTTATAAACTAGAATTCACCGTAAAAAGAAATACGTACAAGTGCATAAAAATGAAGTATCGTACAATTCATATCCTTTTGGCGAATTATTTTATATTTTAATAGTAAAAGGAACATCCTTACATCGTCATTGAAAAGGCGTTTGCGCATATTTACAGTAGCTTATTTCCAGATATGCTCGATTAATCCATCAATTAGTTTAAATTCATTGCACGAGACTCCTTAAGAGTGTGGAAAATACCGTAAATACGCGTATTGCTGAAATATTAAACATATTTAGAGAATAATTCACGAATAGAATACAACTGTTATTTAAGACTGGCCATTTGACATGTTGACATCATTTTTCATTGTGTATCTAATATTATACAATCAATTGTCACGTACACCTAAGTGTTAAATAGTTAATACGTGTGAACCGAAAGAGGATGAAAAGAGACTCGTAATTATTGTATTACAATTTTAATTGAATTTCTCGTTTTACGGTAGTACTTATGTAATAAATCAGAAGGTGTCTGTGTAGCAATGCTTGTTATTGTAATAACTAGGAGCAACCTCGGGCAGGGGCAACGGGGTTAAATTATTGCTTAACGATTCAGCGTGATTATAAAATATAGCTTAATTATAAAGCGACGCGCGGATACGATTAATCAAGGCGGACATTGTTTTGTTCGATAGGTTTAATAGTGGTCGGGCTCGCTAGGAGAGTCGAGAAAATCAAGGAATTGATTGATGACCCCGAGGCTAAGCTCCACGCCATCGAGTGTGACGTCACTAACGAAGAGAACGTCGTCACAGCGTTTGCCTGGATCAAGGAGAATCTGGGCTCGATCGACGTGCTCGTCAATAACGCGGGCATCGCCAAACCGTCCTCGCTCACCGGTAAATCCTTCTAAACGGCATTATCATTAAAGCCCGACGAGTCGCGTCGCCACCCGAATGTCACGCCTGCGAGCGAAATGTAAATTTATAATAAATGACGAGAAGCGGGGCGAAAGGCTTGAATTGCAGGCGCGGTCGGTCGGGTGATGTCGGACGTGCTTATTGATGAGCACGGGCAGGAGAAATGGAATCGGGACGAGATGTTAACGGGAGCGCGTTGCAGATGGAGCCTTGGCCGAGTGGAGGAGCGTCCTGGACGTGAACGTTCTCGGCCTGTGCGTGTGCACGCGGGAGGCGGTGCGCGCGATGCGCGAGACCGGCAACGAGGCGACCGTCATCCATATCGGCAGCCTCGCCGGGGATCGGATTCCCCCGGTACCGGGCTTCAACGTCTACCCGGCGACGAAGCGAGCCATCAACGCCCTCGCCGAGACCCTTCGCCAGGAGCTCGCCGGAACGAAAATTCGGGTCTCGGTAGGTTCTACGTATCTTACTTACTCCAGAGCTACACCATCCGTAAACCAATCGGCTCACCAACTGATCGTTACGATAATATTTCTATTCGCTAGAGTATTAATAAGCGCGATGTGCGAGAACAGAGAGAGAGAGAGAGAGAGAGAGACGTAAGATTTTTTTTTATTTATGTTTATACAATAAAGACCATCAGTCCGGGTTTGGTGGCGACGGAGTTTATGAGCGACTACTCGTCGGATTATACACCCAAAGTGCTCGCCACGGCCATGCCCGTTTTACTTCCTAACGACGTCGCCCAGGCAGTGACATTTATTCTGTCGTTGCCTCCACGAGTTTTGGTAACTATACGTCCCTCGCCCTTTATATTTGCCAGGAGCCACTAATAACAATGCTTGCGCTCCGTTTACAGGTCCAGGATATCGTTCTCCGTCCACTCGGTGAGTCTTGGTAAAGCAAATTTGGCGCTTTGCCATGGCTCACTCCTCCTTCAAACTCCTTAAATTGCTCTTTAAAAAAAAAAAAAGGAAAAAAAAAGAAAAGAAAAAGAAAAAAAAATCACGCTAAACCCGCTCTCCCTTTCGCAGTTTTCGCGTTTGCCATTGATGGCATCATACGTGAATACGTATTAAATAATGCAACGTTTGACTCGACGCCTATAGTAATAATTAGCCATTGGAATTATTTAATCGTGATATAACATCAGGTACGTTGATTAAATTAAATTAATTAATTTAATAATCGGATAACAACAACGCTTCTCATTCAAATGACAGACATACTTTATTAATTACTGTTTATATAATTTTTATTGTCAGAAAATACTTACACATATATAAAAGATACATAATATGCATTTTAAAATTTCGCCAATTTGTAAGTTGATCTTCGATATTTCCCTTACCAACAATCATTTTATATAAAGATGAGGCACAATGTTAGTACCTTGCTTAGCATTACTACTACATGTACTGCGGTGTTGAATATAATTCAACCTGTTTCAATAGTTTCATATTCTTTAATTATTATCATTATTGTTGTTGCTATTATTATTATTATTATTAATATTAATATTATTATTACTAATATTAATTAATATCCACGTCGACAAATTTTTCTACGACGATAAAACAGTGTAACAAAATCATGCAAATATTAGTTCAATAATCAAATAACGGACTGTATACATGATTCAGTTACTTTACTATTCAAACAATATTATTAGAGAACATGGCTGCAAAAATACATGTCTTGAACTATCATTTTTTTTTTTTTTTTTTTTTTTTTTTTTACAATACGTGCAAACGTAAGTTTCACGTTTATATGCTTTTATACGTATATGTAATTGCACATAACATTGGCATATCGAATGAAATAATAAAGTACAATGACATTATTATTATTATTATTATTATTATTATTATTAAAGATATTTACAAACCATCATTAAGTGGTCTTACATAAGACAGGCTAGTATTTGTTTTTTATACGTATATTATATTACGTATATTATAGGTTTTTACTTATACATCATGCGATAAGTTGAGCTAATTTGTTATGCCATTGTGAAAATAAATAAGCTATCTACGAGCGAATAATAAAATATCTTTTTTTAATTTTTTTTTTTACAAAAAGCTAATTTAAAGAAAAAAAAATTATGTATTTATTGAAAACAGAGTTTTTGTAATAGATTTAAGTGTATTATATTGTGTATTATTTTTAGAATGCTTTTTATTGTATTAGTTTAATAATTAACGGAGGACTTCAATTTATTTAATCATGCATAATTTAGTAAACTATAAGCAAAACGATGATATGATAACTAAAATAAAAATTGAAATCCATTTAAAGATAAAATAATTGAACCTAGGAATTATATTATCGGTTAAATTAATATACTAAATTGGCTCGTAAATAAAATATGTGAAATAAATTAGATATAAGTTTTGCTATTATACACAATAATGCCTTCACCACGTATTAAACGTTGTTTCTGATACCGCAATAATGAACTACAAACTACTTACTGAAGCCCTGCAAATAATTTATGGCGCGATTTGAACATTTATTTATAATATAGCAATTTGTCAAATAAAGAATATATCATGGGATCGTTAAAAAATTACTAAGTACGAATATCCACTGACAATGCGAAGAAAAGTCAAGAAAGAGAATAAGTAGTAAATAGTTTTAAGTTCAAGGAAGAACATTAAAGCAATTGCATGCAAAACTGTAGAAGATGAGGTATCTCGATTAACAAAACCGACATACAAATACCTTTGACTCAAATGGATTACAGATCCTTCCGCAAATCTTCAAAAGTATCCATCGATCGATGAAGAAAGCAATCCTATACAATCCATTAATATTTTCCTCCGAATATATGCAAAATGTTTTAACTTAAGCAATCGAAATCCATATCTTTTGTTGCTTTTCAAGTGAATCCATGATTATTTTTAATGCAATATCCAAATCATTCCCGCGAGGAGCGTCCTATGACAAGTTTTTTTCGTTTTTTTTTTATTTATTTTTTTTTTAATAGAAATCCAAGTTTGTTTTTCTATTCCAAATCAGACTTGAATATCCTTTCCTTTTAAAGATCCTAAAGAAGGCATTGCAACATCGATAATATAATGTATGATGAAATCCTCTTGTTTTAGTCCACGACCCGGATAATGTCTCATATTTATCCTCAAATCCTCAAGTTACACAAACCATAATTAAACACAAATTCCCAAGACTTTGTAGGATAAATTGTACACATCTAATGAATTCCTCTTCAATGAGTCCTTTGAGCATGAATTTTCATTTCTTCAACGTGACAACAAAAATTTAAAAGTCTCCTTCACAAGTCTTTGTTAAATAGAAAGAAAAAAATTAGTACGTAAGTGAATGCAAAAGGTTCGGAGATGTCCTGATATTATGAAGACGTGTGCAACTTCCCCATTATCAACTAATTCACTACAAAACTTGGGAATGGTGCTACATAATCCTTTCTAATCGCAAACAGTTCCTCTTAAATATATAGAAAGCGTCGTCCTCTGAAAAGCGACTCCGAAATCCTGAATCCGATCCTTTCAAAATCCTCTTCGCGACAAAATCCTTTATCCCTCGCTCATTATTCTATTTTCGCGATCCTGTCCCGATAATTCTTATGCTCTCCGCGCGAAATCGGTCCAAAGTAACGCGTCGCGTGCGCATAATCCATCCAAGAAGTAAGACCATCATGTGTAGGTTCAGGTTTTTCATTCATTGTGTTTTAATCCAATCCAATATACAAAAGAAGAAAAAACACATTAGTTTCAATTTTATTACAATAAACACTGATTATTATTCAATAATTAAAGTTTATGAATTCAAAAGAGCTTTCTTCTCTAACAAATAAATACCTTTCATTGTTTACAGGGATATAAAAATTGATAAAACTAGTAATTTAAAACTTAATAAATGATAGTTTTAAATTAAAATTATAATGACACTGATAATAAATTTAATTATAATAAAATAATTTAAATTCTTGTATATTTAACAAAATAACACTTCTACATATCTCAAAAATATCAAGTACATAATTTATTCATTTCAAGTTTTTTCATAAAAAAATATTTATTTTTAAGCGAAAAGTTTAAAAACTCACAATAGTAAGAACATAATTCTGTAGAAAGGCGTCGTTTTCTTTCTTTTTTAATTTTATTTTATTTTTGTTTTTATGATATAGATAATTTCTTTTAAATATTAGATTCTAGTCATTATCCAATTTGTTCAATAATTCACCGATCTTAATGCTAAGCCTATCGTCTTTTTGTAACAATGCACAAAGGGAGATAAAGCAAATTAAACAAATAATCATATTACATTGTATCCTTGAAAACTAAAAGTACATAGGTTATATAGCTTGTCATATCTCCCTACTTCTCAGCTATGTATTTTTTTTCTTTTTTTTCGTTGTGACGTTTACCAATAATCAAATACATTCATGTATATTTAAGAAATGTACAATTATGATTAAATGTGATTTAAATTCACATATATATATTAATTATATGATTCAAAACAATTTAGTGATATTTCTATGATCTATCTTTATTGGATAGATTAATTTATGTAAAATGATTCATTTTTAGGTGCAAAGGAATGCATTAT
The DNA here is from genome assembly GCA_018883505.1 of Ceratosolen fusciceps. NCBI lineage: Eukaryota > Metazoa > Arthropoda > Insecta > Hymenoptera > Agaonidae > Ceratosolen > Ceratosolen fusciceps. Next base: position 6,831,929 of record RCIC01000006.1, on the reverse strand, counting down.
TACAGCATAAAATACAAAGTGATTTGTATTTGTTTAAGTGATTACTTAGCGCACAAGTGATTCATTAAATGAAGAATTTCGAAAAAAAAAATAAAGAAAAAAAAGCAAGTTAATGAAAAAAAAAAAATAGTAAAAGAAGGAAAAGGGATAAATACATGACAATCTACAGATGACATTGGTACAAACAAATAAATGCACCACAATCAACTGTTATATTAGCGAATTTGTTAGGTTAACATTTGAATGGTTCAGAAGCTCCATGAAAAAAATTGAAACAATTCACCAACTCATACCTCAGTACTATAGTTTTTCAAATAGTAAAATTTTATCTTAAATTAAACACATTGTAGAAGCACAAATATGCCGTATCATTATCATAGAGCATAGTATATACTATACGTACACTCTAGTCATATGAGCGAGACCTGGAACGTGACCTGGACCGCGAATAATTTCTACGCAATGGGGAATATCTTGGTGAACCTCTGCGACGAGGACTATAACTTCTTGAGCGACTATGACCCCTATCTCTATCTTCACTTCGACTTCTATCACCACTTCCATTGTGATCTTCTTTAACTCTTATGTAGGCTACTTCACCCTAAAATGGTATACAAAATGTTTACAAACGTTGCTCGATGTCTACCCAACATATAATTGTCATTGTATTAAAAAAAAAAAAAACATATTAACATTAGATGAGGTAGATCACATATTTTTTAACTTGTAAGAAACTTCTTACCTCGTGTGATCTAAATCGGGAATCATCAAGTTTCTTAACAGCGTACTTCATGTCTTCATAACGTAGGAACTCAACGACACCGGTGCCATCTTTATAAACATCTGCAAAACAGACATCTCCAGCCTCTCTCATGTGATCTTTCAGGTCTTGCCAACTACCAGATGGTGGCAATCCAGTAACTAAGACTCTGTATTGAGATCTTCTGGCTGGAGGTCCTCTACCTCTGGAATTATTCATATCACCTCTTCCTCTGCTACTGTCACCAGCTCCCCTACCACCACGGAAATTACTACTCGGACCACCTCCACGAGGAAACTCAACCCTTAATCTGTATCCATCATAATCGTACCCATCTCTCGCATGAACTGCATCTTCTGCATCTCTACATTAACATAGTAAATATATAGATTTTTGCGATATGGACCGTACCCTGGCTAGAATATTCACTGTAAAGCAAATAAATCGCCATCGATTATTGAGCTCAATAAACAAAGCATTAATTATTACTACAGTTGGCATGATTTGACGAAGCATTTGATGATTATTATAAGTGCTCTAAATGCAATTTTCCAGCCAGGGTCATTACATAGACTGAACACTATTACAAAACAATAATTAATGTAATTTCATCATTTCAAAACACTTTACTTCTTACTTGTTTGTGTTATCGGCCTTACGTTTGAGGCAATTTGCATAGTTAAAATTTAAACGATGTACTATTATTAGCATGAATGATTATTTATTAAATAATAACATTATTAATAATAATAATGAATAATAACAACAATAATATTAATAATGTGTTAGAAGAGCGTTATTAATATGGAACAAACCTGGGATCGTCGAATTCGACAAAGGCAAAAGGCGGACCCCTACGATTCTTTAGATCAACAAACGTGACTTTGCCAAACTTATAGAACAAGTCTTGGATATCTTTGGTGCGAATGTCTGGCGGCAAATTCCCCACGTAAATCCTGCACTCGTTTCTACCTCCTCCACCGCTATGTGACATTATCGCTCTCTAATGTGCCGTTAGGAAAAATCCTCGCCAAGCTGAGAAGGCTTCGTCGAGAGCGTTATCGTCGTTGCTCAAAAGAGAGGCGCGTACAAGAGATAGATAGATAGATAGATAGATAGATAGATAGATAGATAGAGAGAGAGAGAGAGAGAGCGTGAGTGAGCGATGGAGAAGGATGGATAGATGGGTGGACGGATGGATGGTTGGATGGTCGGATTGTGGGAGGGAGAGATAGTACGGGAAAGGAGAGAAAGAGAGAGAGAGAGAGAGAGAGACAGAGAGCGAGGTAGAGTTTAGAGGAAAATTTTTCTCCTCGACGTCGCCCGACTTACTTTCTTTCACGATGAACAAACAAAATGGCGCAAGCTAAGCCCGGTAGAAGGACGTGGGTACTTGCTTGACTTTCTGACGGGAGCTCGGGCCTTAGCCTGACCGCTCGCGGCTTCCTAGACTCTGATATATTTTTTACTTCCTTTTAACCGTACAACGCCACTTCCGTTTCTCGGACGACTGGCTAATGGCTCCGTTTACACGTGTTACTTCCGGCGCGAGTCTGGCCGATCGAGGCCCCGGGTAATTTAAGGCCCAGCTCGGTAGCTCGACCTTCCTCTTCGACCCAAGCTCCTAATTATCCCTCGAGCTTTACAAAAGCTTAGCGGCACGTCCCTAAAACAGCCACGGGAAACGGAGATAATTCTTGAGAACGCGGCCAGAGCTTCGATATCCCCATTTACCGAATCTCATTGGTCGCTCTCGGCCATTTCGTCGAGACCGACACGGTCTTGCCCAGTCCGGCCAACCTAACGGTAAATGGCGCGAGCACCCGATTCAAATCGCTACCGCACGTTCGACTCGGCCCGGCCCTTCCTGTCCTCCGTCCTCCGTCAAACAATAATTGGTAACTCCAATAATTATTTTACCAATTATTGTTTATCAGTCCGGGTTATTGGTTACAGATAAGGGGCGGGGCGGGGGGAGTATTGGCCAAGAAGATCGTCTCGAGCGAGCGCGACTACGTGGTAGATTGCGTCACCGGAGCGCGATCGAATCGATCGCGATTAGATAAGGAGATCGAGGCTCGAGAAAGCTCGGAGATTAGGCTTCTCCAGCCCCTCCCCCCACCGCCCCTGCCGAAGGATTAATAGTGGAGATGATCTGATAGAAAAGAGCTCGGTCGACGTGTGCGAATGCCGTAAGAGGGAATGAAGGAAGGAAGGGCGCCCCAGAATTACGGAATCTGAGAGCGAGAGAGAGAGAGAGAGAGAGAGAGAGAGAGAGAACGAACGAACGTGTATGAGTGGATTAAAAATGAAAGTGAAAGGTTGGCAGCAACGCGGTGACCGGAGTAAATACCAGGAATAACGAAGCCTTGGCCGAGGCCCGAAGGAGGGAGTCGTGCGCTCGCGGCTGGTAACTCTACGGCCATCTTTCGTGACACAAGTATCAGCGTGGTTGTGAGCCGAGAGCCGGTTGTTTGCCCATTTTCTATTTATTCGACCTGGACCGCGCCTATCCCCATCCCCAGTTAGAAGCAACCGCAGTCCCATTTATGCGCAACCCTCGTCCTCCTCCTCGCGAGCATTGAACCTTTCTACGAAGCATTGGTCGATCAGCCGTCGTCAACATGAGCACGGACAGTATCGAGAAGCTGTACAAGAATTTCGGTGTTTTAGCTGACGCCAAGGACAAGCTGTCGGAGGTAAGCCCAGATCCGACGCTACCCTCTTCGTCCATACCTCCTCCACCTCCTCCTCCTCCTCACTCTCTCTCCCTATCTCTACCTCTATCTCTATCTCTATCTCTATCCCCCGTACCTTCCTCCGTCAATTTAACCCGTCGAGTCGTAAAGTTTATTTACGCGCAGCGCTCGGATGTGTCGTCTATGTAGTCCCGCCGCCCTCTCCCGCCCCCGCATCGTTCGTCCAGATTAACTATGCCCCTACGGGACTCTCTCTCTCTCTCTCTCTCTCTCGTTGGCTGACTAAACTATCCGCATTACCGCCAGCCTCGCTCTATTTGGGCATGAAATCATTTGAAATGTTAAACCTCCGACGCCAGCCCCTCGCCTCGAGCCATCCTTACTTAATTCAAGACCAAACGCCCTTTGGTCGTCGTCTCCCTCGCGACTCTGTAATCGCCTCCTACGATTCACCATATATCTGCGCCTCCTCCCTTGAGCCCTCAATTTATAACCTTAAATCCTTTTTTTCCTCATTATTTATTTATTCGATATGTGCTCGATTTTACGGATAATTATTTCAACGCTCAGCAAACGCTTTACAATCTACCTACAATGCACATAATCGATGTAATTAATTATATACATACGCGTATATATATATATATATATATATATATCTAGATATCTACATATCTACATATCTACATATCTACATATCTGCATATATTATGGGCCCACCATATACGTGGTGCGTGCGCCCCTGTTCCTATAATTTACATTTTCATGGATATATTCTTGTTTTTGTTTTTATTGCTGTATTCAATAAAAATATCTAATGCCAGCCGAATAATTTGTATTTGTATTTATATTGCATTTCAATATTATCAATACTACATTATCAATATTTCATTTAAGTTACTAAACTTATTTATTATTATATACATTTCAAAGGTTTTAAAAATAAAAATTCTCTATTTATAAATAACACATCTTATGTACCATAAGTAAACAAAAGTTTACACTATACATAGCAGACTGATATACTCAAAAATTCCAGTATCGTCTACTATTGTTGAACAATTATATGTCATTGCTCTTCATTGCGAAATAACATTTTAATTCACTTTATTTAAAACTGCTAAATATATGAATTGAAGTTGTAATTGTATCTACAATTGTACTTAAATCGTATAATAATTGTATATACTATTGTATTTAAATACCTTGTTATTGGTATTATTGCAGCATGAACAAGAATATTTGGAAATTTTAAAAGCTGTCAAAGGCAGTCCGAAGGAGAAAAGATTAGCATCTCAATTTATTGCCAGGTTTTTTAAACATTTTCCCAAATTAGCAGATAAGGCCATTGATGCACATTTAGATCTGTGTGAAGATGAAGATATGTCGGTAAGTAAACAATTCTATTTCATAATTTATATAGGCTATTAAATTGAGTATACTATTTGGAAAAAAATCTGAATGTAAGACATCTTGAAATAAAAGAAAGTTTTGAAATTGATTATTCTCAATATTCAATGCCCTTGAGAACACATTTGATTATTTTAATAGTGCAAGCTACTTTTCAAATTTTATAAAATATTTCAGTAATATGATAATAATATTTAATTGTTTTATTAATAAAACAACAAGAAAGTTTGTACTAATAAAACCTAACAATAATATAATTGTTTTAGATACGTAAACAAGCAATAAAAGATTTACCTACTTTATGTAAAGACAGTAAGGAACATACGGCAAGAATTGCCGATATTTTAGCGCAACTATTACTAGCTCAAGATTCATCCGAACTAGATGTTGTTCATAACAGTATTATGACATTAATTAAAAACGATCCTAAAGGTTAGTAGTACCTTCTCATGCATATTTGTTTCTTTTTCTAACGTACACACATAGATGTGCTGATAATTATGATTTGTAATTAACTAGGAGCAATAAGCGGCTTTTTCGTGCAAATACTTAATGGTGATGATGGTATAAGAGAGCGTTGTATCAAATTTCTAGCAAATAAATTAAAAACTTTAGGGCGAGACGTTATAACCAAAGATCCAGAGGATGTACTCATAACAGAATGCAAAAAAGTTTTACAGGTTCAATTTTATTTTATTACGAAGAGTTTTATTTACGTAATTTTAAAGAATATTTCGTAAATAAATAATTCCTATATTTTGCACACAGGATGTTACTGCAGATGAATTTCACAATATTATGGAAATACTTGCTTGGACCAGGCTTGGATCAACAGTTCATGGACAACAGGAATTAGTAAATATAGCAATTGAGCAAGCAGAATTAAAAGTTCTATTTAAACATACAAATTTGGAACAGTGTAGTAGGCTCATTCAATGTATTAAACATGCTCTTCCATTTTTCAGTGTGAGTATTTAAATATGTAAGTTGTATAAGCAAATTATATTAAAATTAAACTAATACGCTCTTTTTTTTCCATATGCAGTCGCAAGTCAATTCTACAAAATTTGTGTCATATATTTGTATGCAGGTTTTACCACATTTATCTTTAATAGTTTCACCTGATGGCAGAGATGTACAATTAGAACTTCTGAAATTACTTGCAGAGTTAGTAGAATATTGTGGTAAAATAGAGAAGCCAGAAAGAAAAGTTCAGCAGCTATATGATGCTCTAATTGTAATTAATATTTGCATATCAAGCTTAATAGCATTAATTACGAATATTCGAAATTTAAAATCGTTTATCTTTCTTCCAGACATTCATGCCACTTCCTCCCGACACAGAAGTTACTGAAGTGCCAAAACTACAATTTAGTCATGTTGAATGTTTAATATTTGCTTTCCATAAATTATTAAAACAAGCACCAGAATTTTTGATTACAGATCCAGAATTATTAAAAGAATTTAGATTAAGATTACAATACTTTGCACGAGGAATTCAAGGATACATAAAGAAATTGCGGGAAGCTATTAATGGAAAAAGTGAAGAAGAACTTAAAACAGAGGAGAATCAACTGAAAGTTATAGCTTTAAAAACAACAAATAATATAAATACACTCATTAAAGATTTATTCCATTCGCCACCAAGTTTCAAGAGTGTCATTCAACTTTCATGGAAAACAATTATTTCGAAACAGAAAAAGGTATGTCAATATTTATAATAATTATATTTTTTCCTGTAAGTAATATTAGCCCTGCAATTATTTATGAAAACAATAATTGGTTTATTTTTCGTTAATATTTAACCGAAAAATTGTTATGCAAATACAGGATGAAAAAGTTTCAACTGGACAAAAGCGACATACTCCTATTACCTTTGGAAACGGAAATAGCAATTCAAACAGTTCAAATAAACGAATGAAAGAAGATATTTCAAAAAATAATAAACAACTATATACTCCCCCAAGTGGAAAGTATAGCTCAAATATTTCGTCAAATTATGGTAATTATCACGTTCACCTTATATGTATTAAAAATCCATGATTCAAATCTTTGTAAAATAGTTAAAGTAGTTTTTCATTCTTATATATAAGTTGACGTATATTAAAATGAAAGCAGTTTGAGCATATAATATTAATAAGTTTATAATATTAAAAATATTAATTATGTAGGTGTCCGTGGACGATTTCAAAATCGATATAATAAAATCGGTGGTCGAGGCGGCTTTAGACCACGTGGGCGTGGCACCTGGAGAAAGAATATATACTAGTTCATTTTTCTAAGCATATCTTAGTTCTTGAACCAAAATAAGTGTCAACTTTTCATCAGAGCTGAAGCAACTTTTAACAAGACGGAAATGAACATTTTTTATAATGAGAAAAGAAGATATTTAAATATTTAAAATGACTTTTGTACTGATAAACGCTCACCATAATCGTATAAGTGACGCTATTTAAGTTTCGAATATGAAATTGTAATTTTACTCAGTTTATCATCGCGTGAAATAAGCAATGGTAGTAATGTACATCGGAAACGACGGTCACAGAGATGATCTATATTTAAGTGCATAATCGACTTTTCCATTATGTCTAGTGAGACAAAAACATTCAAGTTCTTTTAAAGAGTACGGAGATGTATCAGCTAGTACTTTTGCAAGATTTATTATGATTTGAATGATTGACTGCAAGATGCTTTATTTTTATAATTTTCGAGAAAAAAAATAACAAAACGCGCGGCGAAAGCGTTAAAGGAGTCATTCATTCTCTATGTAAAATTAACGATATAATGCTCTGAATCGGAAAGTTAAAATTTATGTTTAAAATATGCCTTCGATCGCATAAAGAGAACAAAAAGAAGAATGAGATAGGAGAAAAAGAAAATGACAACGTAATTGTCTTTTTAAATCAAGCGAAACGAGCGACGTATTCTTGTGGCACATGTTAACGTGTAGTAATTCTCTAAATTCCTTTCTCTATCTCCAAAATCTCTCAAACTCTCCCTCAATCCTTAATTTATACGATAGAGCTTTAACAGGTGCAGTAATGTAATGCAGTTGAATATCTTTATGGCAGTTTTTGTTTACATATTAAAAGAGAAATGTTTAAGATCAAAGAAATGAACAGCCTGATGTAATACTTTTTATTATTAAGAAATTAAATTATTATCACGACTTTTATAATTGTAAAAAACTTTAGTCTGGTTAGTTGTTTCTTTGATTGCAAATAGTTTGTATTTAATATTGTTTTTTTCTAGATGCTGTTTCTGTAAATACCACAATGATGAGGAACTTGTCAAAGAAGAGCATAATATTACATTTATTTTTTTCAGAACTCTTCCAGTATCAGTATATATTGAAGCTATTTGTTATCAATTATTCCAGAGCAGTGGTGGAACATATATTATTATTGTTTTACAGATTAACCTAAATTGCAGAGAAGTCGTAGAGATTCTATATAATTTTGAGCACTGACAGTAAAAAAAAAAAACATCAAGAAGGTGAGTTTTAATAATTTTTGAAAAAAACACCTTTCTCCTTCCTCTCCATTAGTCACTTCGAATTCTAAAATGTTATGCTACTTCTGTAAGTTTGTAGATATACCCTTATTATGGTAATAAATAAACAGTTTTTTAATGGAGAAGCTGTATTACTATTTTATAATCTTCAAAAATATACATATCCTTAATTCAATATCTTAAAAATAAAACTATAATAAATACTTAAATAATTCAGTCTTTAGTATAAGCCGTTTGATAACATGTCATCAATAAGTTTGCACATTATACGATCACTTGGACTGCAAGAGTCAGCAGTATGCTGCTCTGCACTAAGGTCACTGTCTATTTCCATACCTTCATTGTTAATAGAAACTTTAGAATCAAAATCTGAGGTATCTGGCAGCATTTGTAAGGCATTTTGCAAGATTTTTTGAACCTAAAATAAATTGATCAATATAAATATTGTACTGTTTAACAATTATTTTTATAACAGTAAACAGAAATTCAAATTAAAAATACAAACCTTTTCTAAATGTTTCTGAAATCTAAGGGCAGTTTCTGTTCGCTGCCTTCGCTGCAATTCCATCATTACTCTTAGAGTTTCACGTGCTTGGTGTGGTCTGAACTCATTTAGTAAATGGTGTATGTGAATGAATAATAAACTTAAATCCTCAACCTGGGGTAAATAAATAAAAACATAACTATCATAAATAAGAATGTAAAACTAGAGAATAAAACTTATTAAGTCTCTTGTCTAAAAACTATAACTTTTAAAAATGTACTCTTTAATTATCTTTACTAAAACTTCAACGATAATAAAATGTGTCGTTTGAAAAAGTTGAAAAGAAAGTAAATTCTTAAAAGTACCTTCTCAGCCCTCCTTGGACTGTCTGGACAAAGTACCAATAAATCAATTAAATCCAAAAAATTGACTAGAAGGGAATGATTAAGTTTCTTGAGTTCTCTTCTTCTATCGAAATGTTGTGGATACAACCTTTTTATTCCTTGTGCCTCTAAAGGTCTAATTATTGTATCGTCTGCATTAAAAATATTGCCAAACATGGAGTAATTGTCATGAATAGGAGGAGGTGGCCTTGGTGTTCTGTTTCGCCTAACATTTTCATCAGTGTACAGATTTATGTATTGAACAGGAGGTAATGGCAGTGAGCTCACTTGAATTGCTTCAGAGCTAGCCATTTTAAAACTTTCTGAAATATTGATATACATATATATGAATTATTAGTTATTAAATGAAACATTAAATTATGATTAGTACTCTGAGAGAGAATGAATAAAGCATCTAAATAAGATTTGAAGAAAATAGAGAGCATATTTTGATAATTTTTAATTAAATAATAATTTAATGTATATAGAAATATCAGTATAATAAAATATGATTACAGATTCACCAAATTATATTGATTGGTTTGAAATAATATTAGAAATAACTATTAAATGAAAAAAAAAATGAATTGTTATATTTAGGAAACTATTAAAAAAAAAATTTTTATATCAGCAAAAACTTCTAATATTCAAGCAATGTAATGTTGAAATAAGAATTTAAAATATAAAATATTTTTATTCCAATAGTATTACATATTACAAGAATAATAATTTTCGATTTTAAAAAGCATTTATACATTCTAAAATGTGAAAATAAAATGTTCGATAATATTTATTATAAAAGTAACGAGTTTGATCAGTTTAGTCTTGCAAAAAATCGGTAATGTACAGTCATTGAAGTAAATTGGTCTTCTCGTCAAATTGTTTCTAACCGAAAATTGGACAATTTAAATAATGCCATAACGACTGTCGATCTCTTATTTGGTTGCATAAACGAACAAAAAGAAAGAATGAAAAAAAAAAACTAATGTTGTTCCTGTAGAGTGATTTTTTTTGAGGTTAACAATGGAAGGAAAATAGGAATAGACAGTGTAGGATTATTAAAAAAAAATTGTATAATGAAAATGAAATTGGAAGTCGAGAGTTAAGGAACTTACGTTACGTGTCGCCTTTTGAAAAATCGTTCCCTCAGGCTTACTATACGAATAATACTGGTATCAGTAAAAGAAAAACAAATCTAAGGCTCCTGACGCCATTTTGTAAAATCCCTCATCCTCCCACCACTCGCGATCTTTCTCCCCGTCGCCCTTCGATTAGATTGTAAACAGTGTTGCCAAGATTCTTGTCTTTGTTCGGAGAGGATATTTTTATTTTTAATAAAAATAATTTGCATTATTAACATGAATTATGGGACAATGGTACGGGGAAATTGAGACGGGCGGGTAAGAAGGGTGTTGGGTGTTGGGAAGGGGGGGATGGATACGGTGGAGAAGCATCGATGATTAAATGCTTGTCGATTTATAGCCGAGTTTCGTGAGTAGGAGGAGGTGTAGGAGGAGGTGGAGGTGATGGGGGAGGCGAGCAAGTGAAAAGCCGAACTCTCTTATGTGCGCTCATGAAGGAAGGCACGAAAGCGATAGGCTTCATCGGGTTTCCTGGAGCAGGATGGGCCACGGTAATATATTATTTTGAATACAAAGCCAACGAAGGCGCGAAGCGTCGGGGAAATAAATTTTCGAAGGCGGCACGGCACGGCACGGCACGGCTTGTTATCGGTTGCGCCGCGTTAACAGGTCGTTGGCCGGTTGGTCCGGCTGGCGGGCGTTAGGGGGGAGGGGGAGGGAAATAGGGCATAATAGACGGTTACGCGGAGATTGTCAAGATTAATCGGTTAGAGGATGTAAGAGAAAAATGCAGGTCAGCTACGGATGAATGACGGCGCGGCAGCCGGACCAGGAGCCGTCGTCCAGGCAGACCGGGAAGGTAGGTACTTTATTTACATGGGAGGAAGCTGCGTAGGTAAGAAGGATGTTGGGATAAAAATGTGGGATCGTCGCTCGGATAGGAGTAGCGGTCTGGGCGCGAGGTTGATTAAATCGCGCAACGCCGCGGCGCCGGGTATAAAGAGCGAACGACGAGGTTGCGGAGGAGGCCCGGTTGAGGAGACCGGTGACGAGAATAAGGACCTCGAGGATAAGAGGGAGCATCTTCTTCCCCCCGACTTGTCTCGTCCCGTCCCATCCCATCCCATCCCATCCTTCCCTGTCGCTCCATTCACACTGTCCGTGTGTGATGGGGCTCGTCGGTGTTATCCCGCGTGTGTGCGTGCGGGTGCGGGTAAGGGTACGGGAGCGGAGGCGGCGGCTACGGCGGCGGCGGCGGTGGTAGCGGCGGCGGCGGCGAAGACGGCGATCGCGGGCGCGTGCGTGTCGCCGCGGTCGCCGCTGTCGTTGTGCGGCTGGCGAGTGCGCGAGGCCAGCTCCCGCGTCTTCCTCTCACGGCGCCGTTCCGGCTCGATCTCTCGGCTAAGCGCAGACGGGACATGCGCCGACGGCGACGAGTTTCCCGCTCGTGGCGCGTGCGCCTCTAAGCCCGTGTGTGTGCGTGTGGGCCACGCGAGCGCTCCCGGTTCACCTCATCCCCTGCCGTCGAGTTCGGATATAAGGAGAGCTCGGCGATTCCCCCAGTGCTAGCCCAGAACAGATCTCGCTCGAGGAGAAAGAGGCGGTGTAGGAGGAGGAGGAGGAGGAGGAGGAGGAGGAGAAGGAGGTCCTTGTGCCGGAGGATGGATGTGATCCAGCGGCCGGGAAGAGGAGGCTGCTTCAAGGGGTTGGAGGGAGAGCCGGTGATGTCGGCCTCCCCATCATCGCCGCCGCCGTCGTCGTCGTCGTCGTCGTCGTCGTCGACGTCGTCGCCGTCGTGGTCATCGTCGTTGTTGTCGTTGTCGTCGTTGTCGTCGTTGTCCTTGTCTCGTTCGTCGTCGTTCGTCTCATTTTGCTCATCCTCGTCGGCTTTCGGGTCGTTGTCATCCTGGTGGTGGTGGTGGTGGTGGTCCAGCTGTGGGCCCAGCTACGCAACCGACTACGAGTCGAGGCGCACCACGTGAGGAAGGGCGGCTCTGTCGCCGGGCGCGCACTTCTTCCTTTCCTCGCCGCCCCTCGCCGTCAACGTAATCATTGGTCGTCTCGTGCATGGTAAGTGTTGTCGGGGGCTCGCCGGCGACGATCTCACGTCTCCTCTCCACACCACTCTTCGCTCCTCGTCGTTCCTCTTTCTTCTCCTCGGGCTGAACACGCGCGGCAGCGGCAGCGGCAGCGGCGGCGGTGGTGGCGGCGGCGACACTCGCCGCGACGTCTACTTTGTCTGGCTTTTTATTCGGGCTTTGGCACACTAGGTATGGGGCTAGTGCCAGCGGCAGTCGCACTCTTGGTGCCGCATCCGACTCTCGAGTCTCGCCTCGCATCTCGCTCCTCTCCGTCTCTGTCTACCTTCGCGCATCCCGTCCCTCGGCCTCCGTCGTCTTCTTCGGCTTCGGCTTCGCCTTCGCCTTCGTCTCCCCCGACTCCGACCCCGACGCAGACCCGTCGTGGTCCCCACACGTAAGGACGAGCGCAGCCGTAACGGGACCCCCCCTTCACGTCTTCTTTCTTTCCCCATTTCCCGGACTCCTCGCCGCTCTCCTATCCCCCTCCCGCCCCGACCTCGTCCCTCTTCTTCACGCCTTGTCTAATAATGGGCAATGCACTTTGTCCGTGATTGGGATGTCGAGTGCCAAGCGACGACTACGCGAGCCCCATTCCTTTCCTTGAGCCGGGTATTCGTAAAGCAGCCTCTGGAAATTCGCAGCGGTTACCACCGACTCCCAGTTCTCGCCTCACGAGCCTTTAAAGAAACGTCGCTCTTCCTCCTTGCACCTCCACCTTCCCTCTGGCCGCGGCCTTTCATTATTATTATCGATAATGCAGTTGCCATGTAGCGAGATCAGGGGGAAAAAAGACTCCTTTGAACGTCATATAGGTAAGAAGATTATTATGCGAATTATTTCTGCTTCACTCCATCAATTTATGTTTGCTCGGTGCCCTCCCCCCTCCTCCTCCTCCTCCTCCTCCTCCACCGCCCCGCCAAGCCCAATCGGCAATTTATTAATCTTCCTCTTTAACAATGCCTCTCCCCCCCTGCCCCGCCCCACCACCTGCCACCCACGACAATCATCATACTAATAACCGTCCGCCCGTGATTTTGCACTTGATATAATATAATTTTAAGGCTTCGCCTGTCCCCAGCTAATGTGCAATTAATAAGTGCCCGAGAGCCCCGGACCCCGGTAACACGTAAAATAAATAGCGGCGGAAGGACGCGGCAGCGAGTCGTTTAACGAGATAAATATTTATGTAACGGACAGCGGATCCCGATGCCGAGGCTTCTTTTGTTTCCTCGAATAGGCCCCGTATTAGCGACATTGCAGGAATTTGAACTATCGATCAGAGCGCGCGGGGGTCGGGCTGGGGCGGGGGAGGATGGCATTTCCCGATAAGAGAGAGCGTGTGTTTTAAATTTACGCGAAACCCGATTGGCCGGTGTTGCAGGCCGACAGGGCTCGGCTCGGTTATGGTCGCTATATGGTCGTTGGACGGTCGTTGGACGGTCGTTGGACGGTCGTTGGACGGTCGTTGGATGGTCGTTGGATGGTCGTTGGATGGTCGTTGGATGGGAGCGGGTGACGAATTCCGGGGAAAGCGGTTTAAATTTGTTTCCGTTATACAATGACGGCTTCCTCGAGCGGGTCTTATCTTCTTGAATAAGCTGTCGCCGCTCTGCAACGGACATTTCGCACCATCCGTAAGTACTCCTCGTGCTGCATCGGGCATGAGAGGCTCCCTCGGGACTCGCACGCCGGTATCGAAGAAGTGCGCACGCTTTACTACTTAGGGGAAAGGAAGGAAGGAGAAGAGCCCAACCAAGATCGTCCAAGCCTTTATCGATACCTTGGCTACGTTAACGAGCTCCGCCGAAATATAAACGATGCTACGGACGGACCATCGTCGCAGTGGGAATGATTATTATTGGACCAGGTTACACGGCAACGTGCAGCGCTGCGTACGTGCAACCTGGAACACTTGTCGGAGCTGAATTATCTCAAAATAGCTGCTTTAAAATAGTATTATCCGATGAATAGAGAGCGAGAGAAAGTGAGCGGTGGCACGGGGTTCGGGGGGGGGGGGGGGGGGGGGGGGAGACAAAGCGGAAAGAAGGCATACATTGCGGGCAAAAGGTTCTTTGAATTTTCAGCGCATTAACGTGCACGCACATTATAAATGATATTCTAAAGATAAGGCCCACTACTAGTATATCGTGCAAAAGATAGCAATTTCACCGGTTTCCGTCCGTCCGTCCCCCATGCCCTCCCCAACACCGCCCCATCAATAGCTGGCTCACTTTTTTCCTCGGCCCACTCGCTTCGCTTTATTTATAATTCGCTTATTATCCTCACCCCCGCCTTCCCCGGCCAGCTTAAAAATACGGCAACTTCTTTTCTCATATGGGCAGATGATAGTAAAAACCGATGCCCGTGTGTTGCTCTGCTCTTTTTCAAGGACATTGGTCATTGTTTTCGAGCATTCTGATCTCTCTCTCTCTCTCTCTCTCTCTCTCTCTCTCTCTCTTACTTGCCAGTCGACTGACGACCGTTTTACACGGGTGGGACCGTCGGACCATGTGTGCGCGCATACGTGCCATATATACTTGGCGTCACCCCCCTACCCTCTCCCACCCCTCTTAGCGGTTGTGGGCGGGTGTGTGTCGTCGCGCGAGTGCACGTACAGGTACGCGGGTACCTGTAACGAACGCACGTGCACATACATGTCCGTTTTCCAATCCTTTTACTTTCGGTAAATGCCATTCCGGAGCGCACGAGCTAGATCTGAATTATTTTATAGCCCCGATCAGCCGTTTTGTGCGCGATATGAAAGGCCAGACTTGTTGCATTTTTATTCTTTCTCCTCGACTCTCTTTCTAATCGTCGCTCCGTGAACTTACTTAGGTAAATGGAGTTTGCCCGGGAGCAGCGGAATGCTTTTTACGCCCCTGATTTATTCGCTTGGTCTCTCTCTCTCTCTCTCTCTCTCTCTCTCTCACTCCCCCCCCCAAACTCCGAATTGAAACAAATCACAGGGGGAGACGGTTTTCCTGCTTTTTTACCATGTCGTTCAACTACATTATCAAAGCTTAAACATCCCGGAAACCGTTCTTTACATTATAATAATAACAACAATAACAACAACAACAATAATAATAATAATAATAATAATAATAATAATAATTAGTTAAGATAGACTCGGTTCGCAGGAAGCACCGAATGGCCGATTTGTTTTTATTCCATTTAATCAGATTGAGTAATAATTTTAAATGGGCCTTCGTTTTATTCCCATAACATTAGCATAAATGGGCATAAACTAAGATGTCGGCTTTAATTAAGCCTTAAATATTATAACGCAGATCTATTCTTAGCCTATCGAAGCTTAGAATAAAAACAAACAGCATTAGTTACGTTTACGTAAGATTTAGAAAAATCACTTATGTAATTATAATTCGTGTAAAAATAAATGATTTAGCATGTTTAGAATTTGGAAAGCCGTTGTTCAAAGCAATACGTTATTAGATCATTTTATTAATACGCGGGATAATAAACAATTTTTAAGCCTGACTGAAATGCTTATCGAATTTTTCTTTTCTTCTTTGTAAACTGCGGCAATTCATTTGAGCGAAGAAAAATAACGAAGTCCTTTATTATATAATAGCCGTGTCGAAATTAATTATTCCTTTCAATTTATTTGATTTTACTTTGAGATCTAACGTGTATTTTTTAATTTCCTTGCGAAGGCGGAAGTCAAGGGGGGGGGCATGGTGGGTAAATAAAATAACGTTAATTTCATTATTTGCGTGCATATGTTGAATGACGGAGTTTAAAAAATATTAACGCTCTCGTATGATTCCGAAAATACAAAGAAAGGGGTTTGAGTTCCTTTAACAATTAATTTTTCCAAATTTGATTTACGATTCGTTCGAACGCTATGGCGACACAAGCTTTGCATTATTCATTCGCACAATGAAAAATAATAAAATGATTTTTTTCTCTCCTTTTTTTCTCTCTCTTAAATTTAAATAATCGAATGGAATCTAAAGAGAAAAGACATATCTTAATAGAAACTATTTTGCCATGTTTACGAGCTTATAATGAATTACAAAATATTCAAATCACATGTAAATCACATAGAAAATGATTTAAATGCACATTGGCTGTGGCTGTGGGTTACGAAAGGCTTTTGTGATAAAGGCCTCGGCTATAAACGATCAGGGGCGTACTTATTCGTTTGAAATAATTGCAATAATTACTATCTGATCGGAATATCCGTAAGTTATTGTTTAGCCTGGCAGTTTTTATGTATTATTTATTTGGCATTTGCCCTTTCAGGCTGGACGCAGACATTTTTACAAGGGATGGCAGGGAAGGATGGAAAACTCGAGCCCCAAGAAAATGACATTGTGAGGCAAGGCTTTATGGTAAAGCGTTCGCAAAACAAGAAACGCTTTACACCTGTTAATTACAAGCAGCGCTGGTTCGTCCTGACCCGTCGACATCTTGTTTATTACGATGGGAACGGCGAGGTAAATATCATTCTTTCTCCCAACATTAATAATAACAACAACAACAACAACAACAACAACAGAAACAATAACAAAAACAGCCACAACACAACAACAACAGCAACAATAATAATAATAACAACAACAACAATGACGATGAAATACGAATTTTCAAAAACCATTAACATGGACTTGTCCGATACGACACCGTTACTGAATGTTTTCATATTTATTTTAGAAAATGTTTTTCTGTCTGCAAATTGAGGTTAGTGACGAAGATTACTCAATTTTTAGGAAGTAAGTTCCGCTTCATTATTAATTAGACGCAACTTTCCTTCGATAAATTAAGTCAATCTGGTCACTTTTTGTTTCTTTTTTTTTTGTTCTATTTGTTGTTGTTTAACTTTGCATAATTTTGTTCTGTAGAGTAGTGATAATTGAGTATCTATGGTATAATTTAGCTGTTTAGTTTGTTAGCTTTTCCCATAGTTTTGTAGAAAAAAATATGAAAATAATCGCAATTTATGTTATTAGCTCAATTTACGCGAGGAACAAAAGACTTGTAACCTGTAAATAATTGCTAATAACAAAATTTCTGCACAGAATATTAATTCTTAATAACTCGAAAATGCTTTGTTCCGTAGTTGCATATAGAAAATAATAATAATAATAATAATAATAATAATAAAAAACTAAATAAGTATTACCTTGCGTTTATTTAATGAATATTTTTTCTATACTTTATTAGTACTTTCGTTGTTTAATTTTGCAATAATTTTTTTTTATAATCGTTAAATCTTTGTAATTATCCGTTAGAACAAAAGCTTTAAACAACATTTATTCCAGTCGAATCTGTTTTGATGCTTTCTTCATTCTGAAATATTTTTAATAATGCTTATAGATACTAATTCATAATCATCGGTATTATAATGCACATATTTATTATAAAAGCGTATGTATAAAGGGGAATCGGAAAATTCATCTTTAAAATCAGTTAAAGATTTTTTGTTATGATACAAAATGATTTGCTGATGGTTATAATTGGCAAAGAATTTTTTACACTGGTATATTTATTAATTTTTTTATTTAATTTTTTTCTTTTTTTTTTTTATAATTACTACGTCGAGTGAGATAAATTATGTTGAAAAATTTTATGCTCCAATGCTAGTCAACTGTCAAAGAACTATTAATATCTGCATTATAGTTCATTATGGAACACAGACTCGCATAAAAAAAAAAACAACAACTAATGCTAATTATATTATGAAAGTTTATGTTGCCTTTAATTTGAAGTCTATTTAACATTTAGTGTAAGACGTTGGTTTATCATAGTTTGATTGTCTTAGCAATTGATTCCGTCATCGTATTCGACACATTAACAATATTAATCATAAAAATTAATAAGCTTTGCCATGTGATGATAATAAAGTAATTGTAATTTGGCATAACACGTATTAACAAAGGTCTATGTTTAACACAGCCGTAGTAGAGCGACAATTAATGCAATTACAGGGAATTATTTATATATAAGAGAATTAGCTTAAGCCTCCTTCGTCTTGAATGAGTCGCGCGATCGAATATAAATAATCTTCTTCCCTTAAAAGACTCTTTCGTTCGATTCTCATGCCGATGCGCAAGCTTTCACAATGCCGCACAAGTTATAATTGTCATTACCGTAATGGCGGCGGGCTATATATATATATATATATATATATATACGGGAATGAAATTTAAAATAGACGCAGGACTTAAGCTTGTATAAGTAATCGGATTGAGCGGCAATAAGAAGACTAAAATGACTAGAATAATAACAAGTTGGACGAATATAACGCAATCGCCGAGATTATAATATAACGTTGATCGAGTACTTAATTAACATAAGTCAAAGAATTCTATCGCCACGGAATAATCCCAATACGATGACGAAAAGAGAGGATACGGCCTTTTCATTTAAGATTAAATACGAATGTGAAGCGAATGAAGAGAAGCGACCGGCGGCGGCGCTGCAGCGGGATATTTCTTTTACTCCAACCCCTCCCTCCCTCCCTCCCACCACACCGCTATCGCCGCATCCGAGAAATTTTTCATGATCCCCGAGCACCAGCGCTCTTCTCGTCATCTACGAAGAATCCACTCTGACGTCCCCGACAACACATGTTTGCGGCCACGTAGGGGGAGACGTAGGTAGGGGACGCGGGTGGCTCTGGCTTATGCGGAGGAACGGAGCGTCGAAGGAGAGGTTGTCGGTTGACTCATTTCCAAAGCACTCGCCGGGGTACCGGAAACTATGTGATTCCCGTTCGGCTTCGAGCCCCGAGCGACGCGCTTGACGCACACGGGGATAAACGGAGCAGATACACGTGCCCGCGATTCAAAAAGTACGCCCGAGTGCGAAATGAGGTTTCGCCTTTTACGAGGCGACAAATCAAGATGAGCCATCGGCGAGAAAAGGGACGGCCCGGCGGGGTGGGGGGGGGAGCTGGTGGTGCGACTGCGATCTACGCGGGGAAATAAGCTGGCAGCAAATGAGCCGTTCATCTTTTTTTACGCCCCCCTACCCTTCCCTTCCCTTCCCCCGACCTTCCCCCGACCTTCCCTCTCCCCCACGACTTGGATTCGCTGGCATCGCTTTTTCGAGAATCGATCGCGCCTCGCTTCGTGTATTGCATTAACCTACGTACAATCGCCAATTTATCCTCGGCCTTCTAATTACATCGATTTTAAACCCCGTCTCATTTACCCCTTAATACGCTCCATTCACAACGTGTAATTGGCTGATTTTCAAAGTGCCTCCTGCACCTTCCGTGCCCTTCGCTGACTTCCCAGTGGCGAGGAATGTAGTATGCACCGCCTCTTTCGATGTTGGACTCGTGTCTATTTAGTTGCTTGTCGAGGCGAAGTGGCCAACAGCGGATTCGTGATCGGAAACGATCGGAAGCGATCGGTACGAGTTAGTAACCCACGGCCGGCTTAAGCTCCACTCGGATCCGCTCGCGGCGAGCATTTACCATCTATCTACAAAATCTCATTAAATTATTCTAATATTGCTCGTATGCTGGAGTTGCCCGCGGTCCCCGTGGACGCGCTACTAACGACGACACCGCCAACGGCTTTGTCTCCCTCTCGCGAGTACTATTTACGTTCCGAGTGCCGCGTCCTGTGACGGCTAATTCCTCACTAAGATATAAATAAATATATACCCGAAACTGCAGCGAAAAAGCCTTTCCCTCTTTTTTCTGCGAGACCACTCTAGCGTCTACAGGAGTCACGTGCACTAATTCGAGCGAGCGTTCAAGGCTAATAATAACGACAATAACCCCAGCAACAACAACAACAACAACAACAACAACAACAACGGCGACGACGGCGACGACGACGACGACGACGACGACGACAACAACGACGACAACGACGACAACGACAACGACAACAACAATAGTAATAACGATAACGATAACGAGGTAAAGGGAAGTGGAGATAATGGCTCTCGGTCCTCCATTAAACTCTTTGCTAAATCGAAAAGCGCGTGCAGTAAATGATCCGACTGTATTCCAAATCATTGTTGTCACGTGTCATTTGACCCGCTGCTTAAAAGACTTTTAAACTGTTACAATCCGCTTGATGATTTTAAAATAAGTAGGCCACATTTTACTTTCGTATACGGACGCTCGCATACAACTGGCGAATTTCAAATACTTATCTAACTAATTAACCTTTTTTTCTTATACCTGAGGACAATGTCGACAATAATTGAAGGTCGAGATTTTATACAGTCGTAGTGGATAGCGGATAGTGGATAATACGGATTAGTACACACAGCCTGTGGATAATAAAATTGAGAATAAAATTGAGAATAGAAGAATTAAGGGTTCGATTTAACAGATAAAAGGAAATACTAGTCGTGGAAGCATTTTGTTTTGCCTTTCATTTTCATAATTAAGTAGTAGTAGTAGCCTGTCTCACGTTCAAGTGTTAAGATTTCCTTGGCAATGTAGTAGTGCGCAAATCGAGTCAATCGTTAATGGCTTGGAAAGGCGAGTCGTTGATATATATATATATATATAACGCGAATATTTATATAAGCAGTGGGAGAAATTGATGATGAGCGGAGGTGACAATCGGGCCCAGAAATTGGTAATCTACGAAGAAACCGTAATTCGTAATTTCGAAGCGCGGATCAGTTGTGCGTTAAACAAAGCGGAGAACGCAAGAGCAAAGGTTCTTCAAGGCCAGTGGGGTGCGCCGGTGGTTGGAAATTTCTCGGAAGCCGTCGAAAAATGATTCGGCCTCCGAGACTAACCGAGCCCCCTCCCTCACCCGAGCCCGCTGCTCTTCTCGCCGATAAGGCGCGGAGACTACCTCCGACAGCAGCAGCGGGGCTCCGGGGCCGGCCTGGAGTGCATTCAATATGCGCATAGATCAAACGGCCGCCCGAGCGCATCCGTCCGCTCCCAGGCTTCTCTCTCACTCCCCCTTCCCCCGTCCGCCCCCGTCCGCACCCGTCCGCCCCCGACCGCCTCCGCCCGCCCGTGTCCGCCCGTGTCCGCCCTCACGGAAAGCCAAACACCACTGGCCGAAGAAAGGAATTTATTATGTTTATCCGAGTGCAAGTTAATGGAAGACTTTTTTCGTCCTTATCCCGTTGTTCTCCTATCTCCCCGTCGATGGATCTACATGTGAATAGAATAATCTTCGGCCGTCACCGCGTCGCTAACCGATGACGCTCGCATTCACCTTTCGAATTAATTCGGCATTCCTTGTCACTTTTTTTTTCTTTCTTTTTTTTTCTTTTCCTGTCTTCCTTCTTTCTTTTATTATATATATATATAATGTATATACGCATTCGACCTCTCGCTAAGCGTAATTGCACGAGCGTACTTTTACCGAACGTCGAAAGAGAATAGACGCTGATCGAACTACGCGAATTTCTGGAAACTCGATTAGGGATCACGATTTCGTATAGTATTTTGAAAAAAGGAAATGCTTATAAAAAGCGAATAGCTTTGTTTCGAGTTACTTAGTTCTCTACCGCTCCTCCCACTCACACTATATATATATACATTTAAAGCAAATAATGAAAGAAAGAAAAACACACCTGCCTTTTATTTTATTTATATTCAGATAGAGTATTGGCTTTTTTCTTTAATCGGATTCAGGCTTCCGGTAAAAACGTTTTTCCGGCTAGCACGACGGTATTCGTTTTTTAGGCTTTATTTGTCACTTGATCTGATTCATTTATACGATCATCGTTCGAATCACGAGAATTGATAGCCGAAACAAAGTTATCGATCTATCTTCTAATTAGTTTTTATTTTTCCTTTTACCAAACGCATCATTTCTGGCCAAGCAGCCAACAATATTTTATTATATATGCGCGTGCTCGGCTGTCGCCTTGTAAAAACAGATTTTTATTCATTTAAGAGGGACGCTGTGAAGGTCTTCTATTCTCTGTCTTTTATTAAAATCATCCGGAGAAAACGTACGATATTCTTTTGTAACTGCAAAATACATTGTTCAATACTTTTCACATACACGAAATGCTGTGCTTTTCCTCACAAGCAGATTTTACATATTTCAAACTTCAATTTTCAATATTTCCCGCTTTTACATTAGTGAAATAATAAATTTCACAAATCCTTGTTAAAAAAATGTTTCGAATTTAATTATACATAAATAAAGCTTTATTTTCTTAAAGTCTACAATTTCAGGTAGACATTTTCTGTAATTATGCCGATTTTATTTGCAATTGACTATTTCATTCGTGGTTTCTTATGTTTATTTATTTATTTATTTTAAAAATGATTCACTATATTCATCGACTGTATATTTCGAAAAAATGCTTTTGCAGTTTTAAGTACTTGAAGGGATAAAAGAGATCTGCAGTTTCTTTATTTTATTTAGTTTCGCTTAAATGTATCGAATTGTTTCATTTGACCCAATGGATTAATTATTTAATCAATAGACGAAGGAACTTCTTTTATTATATCATTTATGCTAAATTAATACAATAGGTCATGTAATCTGAAATTAATTTTACTTGCGCAAGTTGCGACCAAAACAGGCATTATATAATAATACATTTAAGAGCGTTAATTAAAGTTTTTTATACCTGAATTCTGTGAATC
Organism: Ceratosolen fusciceps; assembly: GCA_018883505.1. Lineage (NCBI taxonomy): Eukaryota > Metazoa > Arthropoda > Insecta > Hymenoptera > Agaonidae > Ceratosolen > Ceratosolen fusciceps. The sequence goes on along the minus strand of RCIC01000006.1, from coordinate 6,808,953 downwards.
GACAATAGAGGGGGAAAATTAATTGAGCAAGGTACGCAACAAAAAAATAGTTATAAGAAAATGGCTATTGTATATCCATTTTTTAATTTGTCGACTGCAAAGTAAAGGTATAAGTAATTTAATTTCATTCCAATAGTTACTGTAATGCTCTAATTCTGAAATACCGAACTATCGTAAAACAATTTCTTTATATTTTCTTATGTATAAGTACATTGCTTTTGGGCTTTAATCTCTCTCTCTCTCTCTCTCTCTCTCTTCTCATATTTTTTAATAATCGTCTTTATTTGTTAATATCCTCTTTTATCATTTTTTAGATTTAGCATATATTTTTCCTTCTTGACCCTGATCTTGTGCATATTATTGTTTATTACATTTACAACATGTATACATAAGTACAAGTGCTTATATTCCGAGTCGATTTTCAATTATTGATAATCACTATACGAAGATACAACAAGGTATTACGTGTCGAATACAAAATAAAGAAAAATGTTAAGAAAATTTTAGTGCTCCATGATTAGTATACTATTTTTTGTGAAAGTCATGTAAATACATTATTTTCAAAATTAATTTTTTTAGTAAAATTTTAGTAAAAGAGTTCTTTCGTATTTTAAATATTTAAGTACTATTTTACGAATATAATAGTGTAGATTACTGAGTAAAAATTTGAATTCGTATTACAAAATTAATCAATAATACAGCATTAGACTAAATTATTTAAAATAGTCATTATTTTGTCTGCGCAGCCGCCTATTCTAAAAATTAAAATGCTTTTGAGAATAATTGATAACAATAATCTGTATTAGTAATGTAGAAGGTAACGAGTTCCTGAATAATAAGAGTATAAATCAAAGTTTATGTAGAGTAGACAAATAAAGAGTAAAAGTACTGCTCGAAAGCACAAATCGTCCCTTGAGATCCAATATTTTATTTATCATAAGTAATGTGATCGCAGGGTAGATGGGAAATTGAATTTTGGGCCGCATTATTCATAATTATAAATTCTCACTTTCATAAGCCGCCAAAGAGAATAAAGAATCTGCAACTATCGCCGGAAGGTATGTGCTCATGCATCAGGTAAATTGTAAATGAGAATTTGGTCATGCGAAGGCGAGGTTCGTGCAGTTACTATACGAATAGGGGCTATTTAAAGAGTAACTACTTGAGGCTTAAGAAGCTAGAAAGAGAGTGAGTGAATTCGGTGCTGGTACCCATGCGTGAGCGAGGGTGGGTTATTCGGGTTGTGGCGTGAGGGAGGGAGGGTTGGAGGGTCGATGGAAGAGAGCACGAATAATAGTCAGATGTATCTGAAATGAAGTGGAGGCAGATAGGAGTAGGTTCGCGAGAAGGAGAATGGGGTTGAAAGTCGGCGGGAGGAGGGCTTGGACGATAAAGGGAGTGAGGACGAGCATGAGGGTGGGAGGATTTTACGTACTAGGACCGGGTTAAAAATTGGCAGCGCAAGCGCTGATACCGCTGGCCACCCTCTCTACTCGGTCTATCCGACCCCCACCCCATCCGACTCCTCCACAACTCTTCCCCTCAATTCTAGTTGCTGTATTCTCGGTCCAACCCTCTCACTGATTCTCCTGCAGGAGCGATTTTCAGTCGGTAGCCGCCGCTGCCTCGAGAAGCAACTCGAGCACTTTCCTTGGCTGCGCAAATTTTTAACGTACACATTCACTTAATTATATACAGAGACGCGCGTTCTCTCGGCTCATTGCATAAACTATCGTTCGTATGTACCTCGCAGACGGCTGCCGTTCGCTCGCAAAGTACCTTCGACGGGAAGGACAATAAAAAGAAATCCACACTGATTTATTGATAAAGCGCGCGTATGAGAATAGCGCGGTAATTTCGAATGTTAAAAGATAAGAAGGTGTCGCAAGCACTTGGACTCGTCATTATTCCAACAGAATAGCAGTGCACTTGACACACCGCTAGAGCCGTGCACGCGCGTACAGGGGGAGAGAGAGAGAGAGAGAGAGAGAGAGAGAGAGAGAGAGAGCGCGAGAGAGTGGGCGAGGTACGGGGCGAGGTACGGGGCGAGGTAAGGGCGCGCGGGCTTTCACTCGGAGGCATTGACACGTACGTACGTACGTACGGAGGGACTTTGGACAAGAGTCCCGCACTATCATAGTTGGCTAGCGGCTGCGTTGGAGCAGAAGGAGGAGTAGGCGGAGGAGGGGGCGACGGAGTAGGCATAATAATAATTGGATTCGGCCGCGAGGCGCGGGCAAGAAGCCGGATCGATCGGGGATCTCTCTCCCACCCTTCGAACGAAGATACTGTGCAAAAGTACAGGGGAGGAGGATAAAGCGGGAGCCGAAACGGAAGATTTTGCTGGCGGTCCACGTGAAAGCGGAAGAGGAGGAAGTGCACGAGGCTGGTGCCGTTCTCACGAGATTCTCCCATCAGTCCGCCACGGCGTCGTCCCAGTTAGCGCGACCCAATTCCGCTTCTGCGGAATCCCTCGTCATCCGCACCTCCGAGGATAGCGCGGAGGTGAGAGAGCAGAGCGGCTGATCCACCCCCAACGATTTTCCTTACCCTCGATCCCGTATTCTTCGTTCAGTCTTTCCTGCCCCGTCCTGCCCTCTCCACCCCTCCACCACCACTCAAGCCCTCCCTTCGACGGTATCGTCCCACCGCCGAAATGCCCTTGTCTGTCACGATTGTGGCACAGAACTCGTTTGGCTTTGTTGTCACGCGGACCTCTGGGCGATCTCGCTTCGGATGCTGCGACGGAAGCGGTAATGCGTAGTTGAAAGATTTTCACACTGCCCCCGGAAGAGCGTTGGTAGGCGCCTCTGCGTGAAATTTCCTCCAAACGATACCGAACCGTACGCGTTAGGCACCTGCATTTACCGTTTTCCCCCTGCAATCCGATCTCTCCGTCCTTGGTAGCGCTCAAAAAGCATAAAATCCATCTTGGTCGTTCAAGCACTACTCTACATTATTGCAATTACAGGCTTCCTTTAATACTATTAATTATATCTGACTTTTAAATTGCTTTGCACACAAAGGAGCTCGGCCTTCGGATTCAATATAAAATATTATTCGATACTCACTTCCCTTGAAAATAAAGAATACATTTTTAACGATGACAGAAGCCAAGTGGCACGAATACAGATTCACTAGATATTTTTATAATTGCGGCTTTGCATAATTTATGAATTATTATTAACTTCGCTCTAGTCGTTATTGCCCTTACGACGGAAGTATTCTTTTTTCATATTTCGTCATGGCGAAACTGGCCAAAACTTCTTATATCTACGGCTGCGGAATACTTTTAATACGTTTTTCATAATTAATCGTGAATTAACGTTGTAAATGAAATTGTGTAACCGTGAATGGGTGAGGCGCACGAGCACTCGTCGTCCTTGGGTGTTTCGCGCAAAGAAAATAATTCGTCAATATACTACTCCATCCAGTCCAAATAAATGGAAACCTTTGATAAAAGCAATATTATTACATAACGCTTAATTAATACGAAATAATAAATCCCGTTAAAATACTTAAAGAAATTTGACTCGTTTTTTACATTCGCATTTGTTATTTCATATTTTACTTGCAAATTGCTGTTATATTATTAATACCATCTATCGCTATTAAGTGATAAATTAGTTATGGAAAATATAGGACGACAGTCCAAGGCCAAAAACGAGATTTTAAAGTCTCACTCGGGAATACGGTTTACAATATTTGGCACTTTTGCCACTAGAATAGTTAATAGTGGCAATTTTTATTGCTTAAGATATCTCGTACAAACACAGGCAATCCGCGACTAAATTAAATTGAATACAATATTCGTATTTTGTCTTAAATGCCCATAAATTATCAGCATTATTTATTAAGCGAAATCTTTGAAGAATTTCATAATTGATTATAAAAACTATTCGAAAAGGATTAAGAGTTGTATAATAACGATTCTATTGTATTATGCCCGATGACTATTAATTAAAATCGGCCATTCCTAGTGATTCGTTAAATCGCACAGTCCATTCGGACTTCATTTAAAAGTCTAATAATATTATATTCGTACGTTTAATTAAATTTATACATAAATATTAATTAAACTATAATTATCCGAAATGATAGTTTGTCGCTGAATTTCTTAATACATTTCAATGTACGTATAAACGTCGTAAGTGAAACGAAAGCTCGCAACGGTGTATTTGGAAAATGATATAATGAGATTTAAATAATCCTTTGACCGGTATAACGTTAAGAAAATGTCAATTAAATTTTAACCGAAAAAACGTTGTTGTAAAATATTTTAAAATACATTACATTGCCTTGGGGTGATGAAAATTTATCTAACGTTGTCACGTAATTACATAAATATTTACTATTTTAACGTTATAAATTGTTTTTTTTTTTAATGTAATATTATACAGACAATGCAGTTTTTAGACACTTTTCGCCATATAAATAATATTAATATTAGCTCTAATCGAAAATCTGTTGAATGCCGATGTTAATTTAATATAATAATACAATGAATGTAGATATTAACGATTCTACATTAGCGACGAAATTGTTTCCTCAATAACACGTTATTTAAACGTGTAATAACGTAATCCTTATTTCTGTATTTACGATCGGAAACTAGGAAATAATTAGAGCATCGTTTTATGTAAACGCTCAACTTATTCGCCAAGTAGCGAGTCAAAAGAATTTTTAAATATTTTTAAATAAAACTTTGCAGAGAAATCGAGAATGAAAATATTATTACTGATTTCTTGTTTTATTGAATTTAACGAAATTCTAAATTAATAATTATCCGTGCCTTTATTTTCATAATTTGTTATGATATATCTTCTCATCATTCTTGTTGGACTGCTCAAAATGTAAATTAAAATGGTCTCGAAGTAAAACTATAAAGAGGAAGAAAAAACTTTGAATATCCGATTTATATTTCATTAAATGTTTTAACGTATTCAGTCCTTAATAAAATAGAGTGCTTTCATGCTTATACGTATATACGTAAATTCCTACATATGTGCATATATTGCGTACGTATATATATATATATATATATTCTTAAAGTTTAAGAAGGAAAATTAATCATTTCTCTGCTACGATTAAGTGATATATGACTAAAGACGCCAATAAACTTTTTACCATAAACGAGGTAAATTCTTAATTTTTTTTTTCTTTCATGAACAATACAATACACGGATACATAATGCATAAGCCTGAATGGAGTTTATTAGCATGTAAGATAGTGACTCAAGTTTTTGCAAGATAATAATATTCATTTGATATTAATATACTTCGTGTGGTAATGTTATTTTAAGTAAGTAAGAGTCATTGAAAAGCTTAATGTAGAAAGGAAATTTGATAATTCGTTAAGAGCGCATAACGTTCACAAGCTTTTATTTAAGTATTTATTGCTATCCTCTTGAAAATTTATTGTTATGAAATGTTTGGTTAAATTTCTTAATGCATCGAGCAAGATAGCGTGGTATTACTGTATCAATGACTATAGTGATCATCAGGGCAAGTGCGATTTAACGTCGGGATTTGGAATAATTAAATATTCATGTAATATTAGGAACGAGGAAAGAAGCACTTAACCTAAAATAATTACAATAGCGAATGTATAAGCGATCATATTTCAAAAGTATAGATCGAAGATAAGCTCCCTTCTTAGAACCATTAATCTTTAGAAGAAAAAAAAAATAACAATAAAAATAAAGAATAAAAAATAAAAAAAATAGTATCTAAGAGAGTCGAGGCGAGTTGCAAAGTCGAATTACGAAAGGAAATTTACAAGAGAGATAAGGTAATTTAGAAGGTGCTTGAAAAATCGCCCCCATTCATTGTGTGTGGCTGTGTGTGTCTGCGTGTAGGTGTTTTTTTTTTTTTTTTTTTTTTTTTTTAAGAACATCTCGCGATTAAACGGTATTTTTAATGATATAATTAAATTCCTCGGCGGTGGTCTATAAGTACAATCGCGTTCTCTGTTCATCAACTAAGAGCACTCGCCGCCCAAAAGATGTACGAATTTTTAGTTTTTACGATAGAATCCGCGATAGAATCTCGCCTACTATTCGAGCTGTCAGTTGAAGTTTGCTGAAAGAATGGCTGAAATTCATCCGAATTAATTTGATAATCCGAGTAAATAGCGAGGTACCGCGTATCGCGTGACTATTGTCACTTTCCTCTGGGAAAGAGGACTGGGCGAGCTCCGATAAATAACCGTTGCGGAGGATTTTTCCGCCCCGGCCCGCCCCTTCCGCCGCCGGTCATTCGAGCCTTCCTTCGAGTCGCCTGGAAATTATACCGAATGGCGAGCATAATGGCTACGGATGTATCTCATAATTCCGGGACCGTGCGCTCCTTCCTTCCTCCTCCACCCGCCTGCTGCCCCACTCCCCCACCCGTACACGTACACGTACACGTACACGTACGCGTACGCGTACGATAGAGGTTATATAACACTCGACGCGCGCGGGTCTCGACGTTGATGTTAATTTCGATTGCTTTTGTTCGCCAAGCCTGAATGCCGCAGCGTAAGAAAGGGAATAGACCGAGGAAATTTCCCTCCCCTCGTCTTTTCTCTCGAGGAAATAGCACTAGCGGCCTTTGGGGAATACGCGACGCTACGCCACGACTTTCCCATTAATCCAAAAGAAACAGCCTCTGCACGAGAAGCAGAAGGGAGAATAAAGAGGAGCAGCGGCTCTCCGTCTCTATTTAACTTGTATGTATTTTTCATTTTAAAAAGTGGTTATTACCTGGTTTTTCTCTTTCAACCGAGCTTCAACAGCATTTCTTCTTAATTCATCCGAATGCCTAGGGTTTTCCTCTCCCACGAGAGCACCCACTGTTCATGTGTGTATCTGAGCGCGTGAGGGGCGGGAGGGGGAGGAGACGTTGGAACAAATTGGGCCGCTAATAGAACCCAGCCAAGTCCCTCTTCATTCGTTTTTGTTTTTTTGTTTTTGTTTTTTTATTCTTTCTAATCCCGCCTTTTCTTCTCTTGTTCTTGCAAAATCGCTCGCCCGAGCTCGGAGGCGATTGAAAATGCGATTGGCCGAGAGGAGGAGGCCTTGATTGCGACTCAATCGACTTCCCTTGTCTTTTCCTAAACGTTTCCCAACATAATTTTACCCTTTCTTTACTCATCTTCGCGCCAACGTTCACGAATCTATCCATTCTCAGCGCCACGAGCGAAATAGATTACTAGATGCACGATGTAACTTTCAATTAATTGGGATTACTTCGTAAAAGGGCTTAGATTCGCAGGCCCGTGTGTATGTGTGTGGTCTCTGAATGCCTTGGAATTGGCAGTATTGATATTTAATATGAATTCCATTCGTTAGGTATACGTATAATTTTATACTTTACGCGTTTCCAATGAAAAAAAAATATTATCCTCAAACATTATGCGCGTAATCCGTTATTTTATTACATTGACGCGTTGATTTAGAAACAATTCATTTTGCCCGTCCGTCAAAATAGAGAAGCGGCTTATATTGAGATTGAATTTTTAAAAAACAAAGAGGATTTAATGCTTAATATCCGTCATATTATTTCTATTGTGATTTGTAAAAATTTAATAATAAAGAATTTACTAGGGTATTACGCCAGTAAAAAGGCTCGCATGCATTACGCACAACGTGAATTATATATCTTTTCTACCTAATTTAAAATTGACTCGATGTAATAAGTTCAACCAAAAAAAAAAAAAAAAAAAAAAAAACTCCCGGCTTAATTTATTTTTTTAATGCAAATCCAAATGTCGGTACCAAGAAATCATCCAATCTATCAATTTTAAAACGAATCGTATTTCATTAAAAAAAAAAAAAAATAAATAAATAAAAACTAAAAGAAGAAAAATGTAAAGCAGCTATGTATTAGTAATGAGTTTCGATATTAATTTAATGTATTAATTAAAATTCGGGGCTCTGATATTTATCAAAAATCGTTTGAAGTATGATAGAGCTTTTGACGGATAGTAAATGTTAAGTCTCTCTTACGACGGAATACGTATAATGGGAAAGAGCAGATCCTTATTAAAATAAATGACTATTTATTGTCAGAGTCTAATCATGGGCTTGAATTGCCGGAGAATCCAGAGAGCCGAATAGTTATTATAGAAAAAGTCTAATGTCCCGCGACAGTCATTTACAGAGAAATTGTATTTGCAGCTTTGCAAACGAGCAGCAGCAGCTCTTAGGTTGCGACCTGAGTGCTTCTGTCGATTTATAAGTCCCATTCTAGTGAGATGAGAACAGAATAAAAAAAAAAAAAAAAAAAAAAAAAAAAAAAAAATGCGTTGTCCACTGTTTACCGGATCCCGAGTGCGAATGAGTGCTTTCGAGTACGTGCTTGGAAGAAAAAGCAAATGGTATTTTACATGTGGTTAAGTATCGAAGTGGATATAGCTAGTCACGTCTCGAGGGAGGGAGGCATGAGCTAGGCATGAGCTTTGAGATATGGGGAGCCAATAAAGGCCTTCGAAAAGTGATTCCTCGGCAAGTATCCGCGGCTTCAGCACAGAATCCATCTTTTTCAGTGGATTCTCAATCAGGAATTCTTTGCCCCTCCTCCCCCTCCCGCCATGACGTATGAATTATTAAAGCGCAAGGCATTAAGTGCCCGCGATTTCTCTACATCTCGTTATGAGTTCAAGAAAAAAAAGACAAAGAGAGAAATATTATAAAAATCAGAATATTTTATGGGTAAATTCATGAGGCTTTTTTCCCTCTCGTGCCTCTTTGTGCCCGTCACATTCTACCTCTATCCCACTCTCACACCCGACCACCACTCGCATACTACGCCCATGATCCTTGAAAGCCACTACGTGCTACATCAATAAAGGTATAATATTGGAATATCTTTTACGGTTTATTAAAAAGTTACGCCAACGGTCTCCGCGCGCACGTAGCCCGCCACATATTGTATATACGTACGCGTGCGCGCGCGCGTGCATATTTAAAGAGATCTATGAATGGCAAGTCCTGGTAGCTGAAAGAAATTTATTTTTCATGCGAGAATGTAGGGCGCATAGGCGCCCTATACGGGGATGATCGAAATGGTCGGAATGGTCAGCCAGTCACAAAGCGAGTCACAATGGAAGCCAATTATTTATTCCGAGTTATCCGCCTCTCCGCGACTAAGGATACCCGCGATACGAGATATCCTTATCTCGTAATCTCATTAGCAGTCGGATAAAAATTGTAATATCGTCCCGCTACCATCGTCGTCCTCATCCTGAGTAATTAGTCCATTTACGTACAGAGCATTACATTATTAATTGATTAAAAATCCTCGGCTCGTTCAAGCTTTTACGCTTATTTTTAAATTCACGCAGTAAGCGTTAATAGATTTACAACGGACGATCGATCAATAAGACACGTAAAATACTCGGCCGCTGTAACCCTTGTTACGAAAAGCACTTGTGTCTATGTTTACCGGAGAGCCGAGCTCAGGGCTTATTTTTCCTTGGCTTTTCCTTTACTCTTTCCCGGGAAGCTGAAAAAAGAGCGCGTGTCCTTAGGATATTAATTACGCGCGATTTTTTTTTTTTTTTATTTTTTTAAATGTTTCTAAAGGAGGAAAATTACACGCTGCGCAGGCGCAAAGTGTGTAATAATATTATCATATTCTCGCAACAACAGTTTAATGGGCGGAAGAAAATATTTCCCGTCGTCAATTTTAGCATCAAAATGTTTGTAAACTTTCATAGATCAACATTACTTTTTTCTTCTTTCTTCTTCTTTTTTTGTTCTTTCTTTATGTTCTTTTAACTCTTAATGATAAATATTGTTACTTTATTACCGCGGGAAGCTCAACTTAGGCTCACCGTAAGGGGGAGAGTGAGTGTGAGGTATGTACGAAGAGGAGCGAAATTATTTTTAGGAGATTTATATATCGAGTTACTCGGTCTAAGCGTCGCTCCACTGCCTGGAACTAGGCCATCCGCTCTTACGCGCCTTATTAACATTAAGGGGCGATTGGGCAGAGCATTCCAACTCGGGAGGAGGGAGGGCACACTCGTTGTGCCAAAGATAGAGAGGTCGCGTGGGCGTCTACACGTGACCGAGAGTGCTAATGCCGCGAGCTCATCCGCGTGATCGCTCATTGAGACGCCCAGGTGACGAGTCCTCCCAGATCGGCCGGCGGGGCTAATCCAACCTCTCCTTCGCTCGCAGCCCCTTAACAAGAGTAATTATATCGCGTGCTCACTCTCTCCGTCGGACATCAACTCACTCCCATCGGAATATTCGCAGAGACAATAAATAAATGGCCTGCTTGCTTTATAAACGCTCCGATGAATATGCATGAACACTCCGAGGGCTACTCGCACAATACATTTCGGACTACAATGTCGCTATTGCGAAGATCGCCTATCGATAGAAAAATCTATTAAGCCCAATCGCTTCCTAGCGCATTAAATAAACATGATTTTGAAATTGAATAATTTGCAATTTCTTCGTACTCGCTATTAGCATAAGAACTCTTTACGAAGCTCATCGGTATTCAAGAATAGTTTAAAATCGACAAACTTGGCTCGTCGAGGCCTTCATTGTTCATAAAGTTGCACAAAAAGATATGAGATAGAGGGGGAGAGAGAGAGAGAGAGAGAGAGAGAGGAGGGGGAGGGGAAATCGGGATGACTATAAATCAGTGCTCGAAGAAATGATTAATTATTTGATTTATCCGATAGCACTTTTGGTGCAACGAGGTTATACTTTGTTGGGAGCGCGTCGACGATGACTGCTCGAAAAGAAGAAAATAGCGGTGGTGTTACGGTCCGTGATGGGCCGTGATGGGCCGTGATGGGCCGTGATGGGCCGTGATGGGACCCGATGAGGTCCTCGTCAGTGGATAAGGGGTGGGGCACAAGATTAATCCAGGAGAGCAGATAGTTTAAGAACTTTTAAAATTAAAGTCTCCTCTATGATTCATTATCTTATAAGGAAATGGGAATGGGATGAGAGTCCGGACGGATTCCGGCATTCCTGTTCGTATTATTTTTGCTTTGTTTCCCCTGCCTGGACAGCGTATTTATATCTCCGTCGAAGCCGCGGATGCCGCCTGTTGTGACGGACCGGAAAAATAGGCGAAGCTGGATGAAAAAGAAAGCTCGAGGCATTGAGAAAGCGCGGGGTTAGGTGGTAGGGGCGGGTCGGCTCGGGTCGGGTCGGGTGAGTTGTCTGCGGCCGCCGTTCCATAGCGACGCTGTCCTTCTACTCTAAACGCTCCTTTTCAATAAAGCCCGAGAACAAGCGAAGAAAGACAGTGCTTGGGTATTGAGGGAGGGAGGGGCGAAGGAGAGATAAAAAATCAATGGGAACGTGACATAACGCGAGGAGGGCAAAATTTACGGAGCAAAGCTTTTTTCATTTCTTTGCGTGAGTGTCGTCGGCGCGCACACGTTCTCCCGCGTATCAGTCGTGTGGCATGGGTCACGTTCCTTTGATAAGGCCAACGGGAAATCCCGTCGATCGCGACGCGCCCTTACAGCCCTAAACCCCCCGGTATATCCCCGTGTCCCGTGCTGCTGAAACATGCGATGACAACAAGGCCGTAGCCGGTCATTGTTCCCAATAACCTCTAACGCCTGTTCGTATAAGCTAACGCCCGGCCCGGCCTCCATTTATGTCGCCCCTGCCCGTAGATCCTTCGATCTACCGCGACTTTGGTCGCTTCGGGAGCTTTAACTCTATCCCGGAGGATTCGATTTCAGAGGAAGTTTTCCCATTCGGATGATACTATTTTCCCGTCGGACGGGAAAATCCACTCCTCGCGCCTCGTCGCTTTTCTGCTCGGCTCCCCTTACTCGGCATTACCTCATCGCTGTAAATATCCCGCCTTTAAGATTATGATTAAAGCTCTTCGTCACTTAGCGATATTCCCCATACACAGCGAGGCACTCTTTTACCTTCGTTTACCGTCAACGTTTCCGAAGAAGGGCGAAACCGTTAAGTTTTTAAAGGAGGCTAAGCTTGCAATATCAATTGTTTAAAGAAATTCTTTCATTAATCCACGGGACCTTCGGCTGCGTAGCCGCCCCCTCCCGGACCCTCGCCATATTTATGTAAAAGCAAGCTAATTTATGTTACTTTAAAAGTCACCGCGCACACTAAAATCACATGATTTAACGTGCAAGCTAAAATAGTTGCGAGATAAAATACTCACCCGAAGCGCACGAGCGCGAGTGTGAGCGCGAGTATGTGCGCGAGAGTGAGAGAGAGAGAGAGAGAGAGAAGGGGGCGGGCGGGCGGGCGGGTGTATAAAATACTATCCGTCGGTTTTAAAACGTCTTAAAACACGAAGAGGGAAGATATATTTCTAATTGAAGGCATCGCTTTCGTTCGAACGTTAATTTAAATATTTAATAAAGTACGGGGATCTCGTTTGCCAGTGGAATTATTTGAAAATTAAGTATAAATTAAGTAAAAGACCGAAGAATTCTTCACGAGAATTCTTAAAAATTCTTAAAAATTCTCACAACGCACGGCTCTTAGATCTTCAATTATGTAGAAATGTTGATTCTCGAGTATTTGTTCATTAATATTATAAATCATGAAATTGTTACACAGTCAGCGACTCGATTTCAAGACACGATAAATCAAATCTCCTTTCCTTCGTATTCATTGGATTTATATGCTTAAAGAATATTTCGTCATTAGCATCAGATATTCTGTTGTTTATTTTAATAAGCAGAAATAATTCAGAAAGCGTAGAGATAAAATAGACTTTCTCTTAATTGTTTATCATAAATATCCTTTTCTTTCTTCTCGACTGACTTTCGTTGGAATTATCCTCTTTCGTTTTCGTTTTGTTATTATTACATTAAAATTGAAAGACAGGCGGACGTATAATCTAAGGAAAATGTTTTAATATTTTTTCCAATAAAATCCGAGCTTGTCACTAGGGTTTCAAGAATTTTTACTGGTTTGCTTACCTGACGTCAGAGCTCCAATTTTCTGTAACCGAATTGCATTTGATCACGTTCTCTGTATAAAGTCTTGGGGATGCATCTCCTAGAAAACAATATACACAAAAGCTCATTCTTATTGAAGAAAATCTCCGGTATTTTTTATTTTTCTTTCTTTTTTTAATGAAGTTGAACTCGAGGACATTTTAGTAGCCGGAATCCCATCACTTCCATTATTATCCTTTTTATCTATTAAAATGATCTAGCGAGGATCCGCGAGCGAAGGATGATGACTGGCGGTGTCGTACTCAACCGTAACTCAAGCTTGAGTAAATTATAATTGTTTGGGCGATCTGCTTGGTAAATAGTACCAGTCGGCCAGGGTAATACCTGTATTCCGCCCGCAGGTGTTGTTGATGGTTTTTCGAGGGAGAGTATACGGGTTTCCATATAAATGGCAAAGCTCGCGGAGAAAGCGCGAATCTGAAAAATACCTTACAAAGGAAGGAATGAATTAACGAATGGGAGAAATGTAAATTCAGAGAGCGAGAGTGTGACAGAGAGAGATGAGAGAGAGAGAGAGAGAGAAGCGGATTTTCATTCTGATATTTTGTACATTTAAGTAATTGAGCAGACTTTCGGTATCGGCAACATGAAAAATACGCGAATGAGGGAATTTGCAAGCGGTTTTTCGGAGGAGCTCAGGTCGACCAGAGGACGAAGAAGATAAGAAAACACGGCCGCGTGCCGAGATATAAATTCTCTGGCCGGAAGAGAGGAAGGTGAAAAGAAAATTGATTTTTCTACTTGGGGAAGTTAAACGTAATGGCTTTGGTGCAGTAGGTAAAGGGGAGTCGGCTGACTAAGGGACTAACAAAGAGTTTAGCCGGCGGCCGCTTGAAATAACATTAGGATCGCGGTGAAAGTAGTCGTAAGGGCGGAATGGGGCTTAAATATAAACAACGGGTCCTGGAGTTTGTGCACTGGCCGCGTCTCTGTGGTGTGTGTTGCAGCGTCGCAAGGAGCGGGGGAGGATCGCAGTGGAGAGCGTCCACGTCGTGGAGACGGCGACGCTTGGGGGCAGCGCCACCGAGGTGGCCGGCAGCGACTCAAGCGGAGGCGGGGGAGGAGGGGGCGGAGGAGGAGGAGGAGGAGGAGGCGGCGGCGCACCCCCGGGTCTGCCGTTCCAGGTCGGATACCGCGAGGCCGGCCAGGAGTACACCCTCTACCTCGTGGCTGCGAGGGAGCAGGACAGAGCGGAGTGGATACGAGCCATACGTGCCGGTAAGGAAGCTGCATTCTTACTTCTCAGAGAGCACATTTATCATTTACGTAGTGGGGGCCGTCGTGGCTCCCTCCCTTCACCTCTCTTCACCGCCCTTCACTACCCTTAACGCCGCGACCCCGTCCCTCACTCTCTCGTTCCGTCTCTGTCCGACATGCCCGAGAACAGAGCGGAGCCGGGATTTTTATTATCTCGGGCGCCGGCGCAGTTCCTCAGCTCGGAAAAATGAAAAGTTTTAATGACCCGGACTGTTTCCGTTGGAAAGTCTTTCGTCGACCCGGGCATTCGAGAAGAGCTCCGCCCCCTCCTCCTTCTTCTTAAAACTTGTACTATTATTTCAGCTTTCAATTACCCGCGCCCGAGGAGGTTATGCTCTTGCAAATTTTAGGGGAGATTTTCATTTAAAGTACATTCGTTCGACAGCTCCGGTGCTTAAATGCCGGCCCGCTCGGCGATGCTCGCCGACATTCACGACTCCCCCCTCTGATCGTATTAAAATGAAGATGAAGAAGAAGAAGAAGAAGAAGAAGAAGAAGAAGAAGAAGTAGAAGAAGACGCTTGGCTTCTTTATGATAGCTTTAATCGAATCAAGATTCAACTCCTCCCCTCCTCGCGCATCTTCCTTTACTTTTATTAACCCTTATAGCTTTCTTGCTAAAACAGCGAGTCCAACCAGTTGCTTCTATTTAGAGCGTATCATTAATTCTTAGGAATTTTATGCCTCCCGCTACTTCAACCTCGTCTCGGACCAAAATCATCCCCTGCCCTATTAAACCCCTAAAAATATTTCACCGACAGCTTCATAAAGAACGTGTAAATATATATATGTAAATCTATATTTCACGGTCGACTGCATAGAAGATGAATACCAATTGTCAAACAAGTTCGTTCTTGAAAGAGCCAAGAAGATGGTCTGGAAAATTTCATTATTGCCTATGATTTAAGCTCTCCCTACTCTTCCGTCCCTACCCTCGGATACAGATATTAGCATCTTCAAGATGAATTACGATCTGCCCCTTATAAACGCACGCTGAAACGTAAGATCCCCTGCCCGTAAGCCCAATTACTGTAAAAATACGTTGGATAAAATGGTTATATACTTTGTCCGACTAACGCCCTTTCCTCTAAGCTTAATACGGTTTTATTAATATTTTCAAAACAATTGCTTTCTATTTCTCTGCTAATATTGAAATTCGCAATTGAGAGTTATAAGTTCAAATAAACGTTTAATTAGCCGAACGAGATTTTCTCTAACATATTTTTTTTTTAGTCGTGGAAGAGGCTTCTAGCTAAAAAAAAAAGAAAAAAATAAATAAATAAAATAAGAAGAAAAAATTCGAGGAACCTCGTGAATTAAAGGATATACTTTTATTTTGTTGGTAGTTTGCAACTCCGTAGGAATGAAAGATCTTGAATGGTTAATGTAATATGTAGGCAGAGAATGAAAATGCGATTCATTTTGGGATTCCCGAAGCGATCGATGAATATCCCAAAGTCAATGCAATAATACTCCTGTCTCCAATCGTCTGATCTATGATCCAAGTTGCGAATGCACACGATCCCGGCGTATTTCGCATTTCGTAAACTGGAGCCAGTCGCTGTATTCTCTCCTATCGGCAAACTACTTTATCTTCGTATGAATGCGGTAAGAATGTCTCCGGCTCGAGGGAACGGGACTCGAGATTATGAATCTCGCGGGGTGCAGCGGAAAATGTCCAGGAAAGCGTGGCGTGTGAAATTTCTAGCGCCGAAGCGACTCCCGGTCGCTGCTCGAGATCGTCAAACTCCCCGGCGCTTTCCGAATATTATTTATTAACCATTTCAGTTATTCCGACGCGAGCCCGATCACACGTACACACGTACACACGCACGCGCACGAGAGAGAGAGAGAGAGAGAGAGAGAGAGAGAGAGAGGCACGACGTAGACGGCAAACTCTTTTCCTCGTTAAATGCAAAGCCGCAAATGTTGACTCGGCAACCAAGTGAACTTAATTAAGTTTGTAAAATGACGATACCGCGAGACACTGCAACTCCCATTACGATCTAAAGTTTTAACGATCTGCGCGGGAAACTGTATTGTTAAAAATTCTCGTTTGGAAAACACCGTATTCACCTATGTAAACTCGATTGTCATTATCATAATGAAAAAACTAATGCCTGAAATTATAATTATACGCTTTTAATGGGACCGTAAAATGCCGATGTGCAATTTTAATCATAGCGATGGTAGGTAGGATGTAACCTAATGTCTTTTATCCACTCGCGTTATAATATCGAATAAAACGTCAGCAGCAACAGCAGCAGCACGAAATTCGGCATTACAAGGCTTAAGGTTTTCAAAATCTCGCTGCTGGTATGGACTTGTCATTCTTTATTTTACTCGCTATTACATTTACGTTGCGCTTAAAGCCGAGACGTTTTTTGTCCCCTTCGAGCCGAATTCCCTTTAAACGGTCGATAATATCGAATTTTTCACTTGGCTTTCCGCACCGGTACCCTTCACATTATTATTTAATATGCTCCGACACGCGCGCACGGGCCTCCGTGGCCGCGGGGGCGTGTATATTTATTTAATTAATTGCCAACGTAAATTTTATTAAGAGTAATTATAGTCGAGTATAAATGTCTATCCGCGTATTATACAGACATAAATTATCTCTCCGATGTGCCGTCTGTAGAAATAATTCCACTAGACGCTAACGCCCAACTGCTGCATTCTTATTACAGTCCTTTAAAATTGTCACGTAAATTCAAAATGAACGGCTAAATTGCATTGCTTAAAGTAAAGTATGTATCTTCGAGCTGTCGTAAATATAATTTCATTTGCGAGCCGTACAAACCACTTATATTGTACTCGCGTACCCATTACTCCAGCCCCTGCTCTGCCAAGACCCTTTTTTGTCATTTAATTTCATTAGGCGTTTTCGAAAACCGAATTAATTCGTTAAGTATTGACGAATCAAATAATACGAGGACTCTTCTCCTCCTACCCCCCTGCCCCACACACACACACACCACCCCTTCCCCTCTGCCCCCTCCCCGCCATACGCTCATTTTAAGCTTCAATTGTTGCGGCTGTAATTGCACAAAAATCCCAGTAAACTTTGGCAATTAATGAAATTTCCATTGTAAATTGTACAATGTTTCTTTATTTTACCTGCGATAGTGCATTAGAAAAGAAATTTTATACTTTCCAACGATTCAAGATTGAAAATTCTACTTTTTTTAGTTGGAGTACAGTGTGTGTTGCAGCGCTACTATCAACGAAAATTGATATTACGAATTTTGATGTAAATTTACAAAGTCCGGTGTAATAATACTACAATTTATTCTATGATTTTTGTAAAACTGAAATATAATTTAGAGCCGTAGTTCAGCTTGAGATAATAATTGCGAATAATAAGTAGTCATAAACCCAATTAGAAAACGTATTTAAAATAAATTTAATAAAAAACGAATGCAGTAGAGTAATTTAATTGGAAATACAAATGCCATATTTAGAAAGTTCATTTAAACTTTAAATGAATTATTTAAATATTACTGATACCTATAATAATAAATTTCATATGAAACTTTACTCAGTACCACTAACATTTAAATTATTTAACCTTACAAAATAAACATTACAATTACATATCGTTATTTAATATTTTTATTATTGTTGTTGTTGTTATTATTATTATTATTATTATTACTGTTATTATTGTTATTATTGTTCATAATATGGGAATCGGTGTACGGATATTTCAGAACGAATGGTATTCTACACAATAGCACAGAATTTGAATTGGAATATGTATTCTTATCTGAAATAATAAAAGTTTCGAGTATTGACGTAAAATTGTTAATTAACATTAACATAGAATTATATTGTATCCGAGTAGAAAATGTATAAATAAGTCCTAATTAGTGAGGAGCGGAAATAATATAACGAACATTATCGCGTGCAGGATATTTATTAAGTTTTTAATAATGCTATTAGGATTGCTTAACTGTAACTAATCTATAGTCTTAAAATAAAACGAAAAAAAAAGGAAATAAACCGAAAACGAAATTAGGACAAACCTTATAATACCCAGAATATATTTTTATGCAAGTCGAATTGTAAGAGACTTTTTATTACGTGCAATGAAAAACAACGCTTACATACTCATAACGTGATATAAATTACTTTTAGAGTACTAGTTTCTGTAAATCATTTACAAAAGAAAATTTAACGTATAGCAAATTACGTTTGTCTTATACGTAATTGTAAATTATTTGAACCATTACTTAGTAGACTTCTAATTAAAATATAAGAATCTGAACCCTTTAAGATCTGCTCGATAGTATAAATCATAATAATAACGGCAATCGTAATCGTAACAGCCTTAAGAATTATTTTGTTTACGTATTTACGTATTTATGTATTTATTTATTTATTTGTTTATTTATTTATTTGTTTATTTATTTATTTTTATTTTTTTTATTTTTTTATGTATTTATTTATTTATTTGTTTATTTATTGTATTAATGCTAAGAATATTAAGAGTTATGTCAACAGTACAATAACGTCAAAGACAAATAACGAAATATTGCGAGT
Organism: Ceratosolen fusciceps; assembly: GCA_018883505.1. NCBI lineage: Eukaryota > Metazoa > Arthropoda > Insecta > Hymenoptera > Agaonidae > Ceratosolen > Ceratosolen fusciceps. The sequence goes on along the minus strand of RCIC01000006.1, from coordinate 6,790,185 downwards.
AATTGAAAGTCAAATATTTACTATTGGCCGTTTGTAATTTCTAATTAAAATGAATAGATTATGTCATAAGTAACTTAAGGTTAAGTTTAAGTTGTCCCCGCAATCAGGTTAAAATGTTAGCTTTTCAAAATAGCCAAGATACTTAATAGAAGACTCAGTTATATAATAAGTCTTTGTTCGTTGCATCTTTTAGATATTTGCTTTTCATTAGTAATAACGCTTTTAAACTCACTAGAACATTGTTTATGAACCTTGTCATGACATTGCAATTTTTACACACACACAGAGAGAGAGAGAGAGAGAGAGAGAGAGAGCTATATATACGTATTTGTGAGCTTGATCACAAACCGCTAACGAAATTCATCTAGATTTTCACACTTTTTTCCCAGTTGAAAGCGGTCTATCTATTATCAGCTTTACTTTCCTTCGCCATTTATAAAGAAATCGTGCGCGATTGTGGTAACGTGTTTAGAAAGTAATTAGCAGCAGTGGCCGTGATTGATGAACAGGCGTTGCAACAGATTTTGTTCATCTCGAGGACCCATTACGTTTAATACAAATAACCTCAACGCCTCCCTCTGAAATTAAATTCTGATAATTTTTCCTCGATATTTGTAATTAAGAATTGACGATAATTTACGATAATAGAGATTTTAAACGCTTTCGGTATGTCTGGCTTACACCATTCAATCCAATGCAGTTTAACGTACGTTTTATTTTATTCTAAATAATTTACCATTCGAAATGGAAGCATCCGACGTAATTTATTACGAACCTTTGAAACAGCAAATTAAGTTCGAAATATTCGTTATAGATGGAATAGAAATGAAATACAAGCCAACTGCTAAAAAAAATCTCAAGTCCTAAGTTTAAAAAAATTTCCGAATTTAATTTTGTATTTTTAAATAATTGTTTCACATAATATACAACTACGAATAATGGAACTATAATAATTTCTAGAAGCCTTATCAATTAAGAGCTGTTCTGCTCAGAAAGCTTATGACTGCATTTTATATAAATTATCGTTCGCTTAGAGTCATTGTTGTACAAGTACAGCTTTTAAAGTGTATATGTAAATCGCCCATGATATTATGGACGTAAATTCTTAAAAGGTGAAATAATATCGAAGGTCTACGAATAGTAAAATGAAGTTATTTTTTATGGAATCGCGTCTTTTCCCATTAAAATTTTTGTCCCTATAAAGTTATTCGCAATTATAGGTTAGAAATGCCAGGGAATTTATTAAAATTATTAACGAGATAAAGTCATAAATCCCTGTTGAATGTTGAATGTATTATAAAGATTTAGGGAGAATCGATTTTTTTTTACACCTGCCGGATAATGATGTGCAATTGTAATTAAAAAAAAAAAAAAAAAAAAAAAAAAATGTTCTCTGCCGAAATAATTATTTAACTCGATTTAAATAAATTACTGCGCGAATCCCCGGCTCCCTGCACTTTATTTATTTTCTCGGCTGCGTGTGCACGGCTTCTACATATACACAGACGGCTAATTTTATTGATTTTAAAGGACACTCGTTTTACGGTAAATGTCGGCCAGGCCGATCGAGTCATCAAGGCACGACAGTTTCTGCTATTTTGCACCTCATTCGCTCGAGCTTAGCGTTTCAATTTTTCACGGAATACCGTTGAATTTCAGAAATTATTTGCCACCGGCCGCTCATGAATAAAAGGACGGATAAAAAGCTCGCCTACGGAATGTGTACATTTCGAAGCTTCTGGTCGATTGACCTTCACCTCGTTATCGCGCATTCGCGTCTGTTTTATAAGAGGCCATTACCCGTAGAGGCGTCCCTAGAGGTGATGAACGGCAAAGGGGGGGGGGGGGGAGCGCTTCCTTAGAGTTTTTAATTGGATCGATAGTGAGGCTTATTGGAGGAGGGGTGGGGGAAGAGTGCCAAGTGGTCCGATCAATTACCGACATTAATAAACCTACGCGTCTAATTATCTCTAGGATTTCCTAGAGCCATTCGACTCTCTTAAAGATTTAACTTTTAAGATGGTGATAAATCAGGCCGAAGAGGACGTCCGAGCGATTCGCGTGCGCCTGGCCATCACTCTCGAGAGCCTTTCGTGTAGCGCTCGTCGCGCTCGAGCGAAATGCCTTCCTGGTGGCAATAAGTTTCCCCGGCAAATAAATCGGGGGACGCGGACGGGGTTTTAAGACGGGATTCGGGACGGAAAAATTAGCATGCCGGAAGCTCGGTTCGGCATTAGCAAGCCAGTAACGGGGTTAACGGGAGGTAGTGAGCGGCGGCGGGTGGTGGCCGAGAGGGACAAGAGGTACGAGGGAGTACCGAATTTGGGATTAGCGCTTAGACCGGTCGCTTCATCGATTTATCCAGCCAAAGGCGATGATGACGGCACGGGCGTTCTGCCCTCGAGGAGGAGGCGTTGGTGGTGGTGGAGGAAACCGCGAGGCGAGAGATGTGCTAGTGAGAAGTGCTTGGGAGCGCCGATAATTCCAGGATGGGCTTACGATGGGAGGAGGGGGGGTGGGAAGGAGCTGCGCCGCTGCCTGATATCGAATCAAAAATCGATAGTCCGGGCTCGGCGTTAAATGGCTTCGTTAACGCTTCTTGGCTTCTCGATAGAGCTCTATGCTAATGTGCGCGTTGCTCAAGTGGTAACGGTGGGTAGCGGCGCTCTCTCGAAAATCCCCGGCAAAGGTCGTAAATTTGATATTTGGCAAGCATTTTCTCGGCCCTGCGCCCCAATAACCTCGCGGAGCGTCGATTACCTCACTTTGCGGCCGCTTTTCGGCCTTTTAGACTCTCGCACCCACTCGGGCAACGTCTCTCTCTCTCTCTCTCTCTCTCTCTCTCTCACTCTCACTCTCTCTCTCCCTTATATTCTTTATTCTTCGCAGCTTCCTTCGGCTCTTTCGTTTAACGAGGAAAGTAACGAGTCGTCCGTTTAAATACCTCGGCTGCGCTTACATTTAACGCGCTCAACGACAGCTTTCACGATGACGCGTAGGTTGCATAAAATATAAAATTTTCCTTATACTCGTTGTCGCTGGTCATAGCCTCCGCTGATAAACTCCTGCGGCTCGCTATAAATCTTCCCGTATCCTCCAGCCGAGCGGAGAAAAATTCTTCTAATAACGGAAAGCGCTGGATATTTATAAGGAGCGCACGCGCTACATTCGCTTTAATTTATGCGCGAATCGAGCGGCGTCACGTGGATGGATTATCCTTCAAATTTTCAGTTTTCTAATCCGCCCCTCTCGATCCACAGCAGTTCCAGTCATTGCAAATGATGTCCGAGCAAATCTGTCGGAAGTGATCTTAAAGGATGACGAGCAGAGTCGGCAAAGACCATTAATGTCCTTTGCTTAGACGTATGATTAAGCACGCCGATCCGTTCGTTCAAATGTATTTAGAGTCTAAAAATTATTATGTCCAAAATGTGTTTTGTTAAATAACAAAAAAGTCATTTATCCCCGATGGTATTAGATATGGAGAGCCGCGGACGTTGTTGCCCGTAAACCAAGCATTTACATATTTGCGCTTCGAGTTTCGCAATCCTGACTATTATATTTACGAAATGGGCCTGTTAATACGCTTATATCGTTAATTTTATAAAGGCCCGAGTAAAAAAAAACTCACCAGCGGCGAGCCTTTACTTAATTTATAGTTTCGGAGCGGGCCACTCGATAGTTTTATAAAAATATTATTTATTTGGCCTACGGGACCCGGCAAATTCCTCCATTCCCATTTCTTTTTTCTTCTTAATTGCTCGGACGAATGGGCCCAAGACAAATTAGATACAATGAGAATTGCTCGGGAGGAATAATGTTTTTTTTTTCTTTTTTTTTTACTTCTCATTTTTATGATCTGCACAAGCGTTTGGCTATTAATGAAGCCGTGCCATAAAAGTACTTGGACCGAGAGAGCGAGAGATAGAGGGTCGAAAAGTAATAAAAACATTTGAGAAGCAATTAACATGTAGGCTCGAGGAGGAGGCATTTCAAACTCTGGAACGTATAAATAGGCTCCGAGAGTTTTCACCGAAGCTTCGTACCGAAGGCTTGATTATTATTTACCAAAAGTTCCGGGAGTTTTCCCATGAAAAGGGGCTGCTAGATAAGCAGGACTCGATTCTCGGCTTAGGGAGGGATGATCGAGACTCTCTCTCTCTCTCTCTCTCTCTCTCTCTCTCTCTCTCTCTGTCTGTCTGTCTGTCTGTCTGTCTGTCTGTCTGTCTGTCGAGCATCCGAACGTCAAAGAGTGACATCCCAATGATCTCGGGGCTCTTTCATCCTTGCCGGCGTGCACGCGGAGGACGTCTACGTCAAAGCGATGCGTTCGGGAGAAAAAAATTCCGGCCGTCCGAGCTTTTCGGGTCGCCGATGACTGGAGCCTCGGAGTAACGTCGTCTCCTCCACGTTCCCGCATCCTACGTGCTTTAACGTGGCCTCGGAGCCCCTCTCCCCGCTTCACCCTAAGTGCGCCAATATAAATGGGACGAGGGCGTACGAGTAGACGCACTCCAAGTTTATAAAAAGCAAACTTCCGTCGCCCCTCCCGACGTTTCCTGCAGCTCTCTCACTCCCTCCCCCTCTCCAAAAGCCTTTCTCTCATTACACCGGCTCTTTCGAGTGTTGCATTAGAGACAAAAATTAGTTGCTCGCTCCTATGATCCTCGCTCTCAGCCTCCGCTAATCAATTCACTCCAATGTGAAACGCTCCACCCTCTCCTTCCACTTGCTTTTTAAGTGATGTACCATTCGATCCCGTATCCAGCATTGAGAATTTCATACACCTATTAGTGTTAAAAGCTCGTCGCGCTCTTCGACCTATACAGATCCGCGATATCCATACTAGATATATTTCATAAATGTCTCTCTCTCTCTCTCTCTCTCTCTCTCTCTCTCTCTCTCTTACGCTATCTCTCTCACTCACTCAATAACGTCTTATTGGCCTACAGAGAGCTTCTTCAATAAGTTTTTTTTATTGCGAAGCATGTTACTCCGGAGCAGTATATTTTCCAAATACCTTATCCAAACAAAGCTGGTACTTATGTCGTCTGGGCTTGCACCTGCTTGCAATTCCTGGAGACGGAGCTACGACTCGAGACAAGAATGGGAAAGAGGACAGGGGTTGAACGAGTGCGGAAAAAGGTGCGCCGAGGGGGGACGAAGCATACTGCGCGCCACTCCCGTTATGGATCCCATTTATTCAGAGCCGCGAAAACGGCTTGCCTCGTCGACTACCCTTTGTTCGAGAGAGAGAGAGAGAGAGAGAGAGAGAGAGAGAGAGAGAGGGTGGGGGGATGACAGATCGTTCTCAATGGCACCCTTTAGAGACCAGTGTGCGTTATAAATCATCTTTTCTAAATAATGCAGACGTGTCTGTGACAACAAGTATTTGCGTGCTACCGACTCGATATACCTTTTTTCCTTTAGCCGATACGAAATCCCGAGGCCTAGATCGAGAGTACGGCAATTCGTTAACAAGCCCATTTATAGATCTAAACATACTTGTAGACATTTTGAGGTTAAAGCTCTACGGACGGCTTCAGTTTATATTTATTTATTTATTTATTTATTGCATTGGAAATGCCGTCCCCCGGTGTCATTCCTACTACCGGATGCTCGCAATTGTCTTTCGGGGAGCTTTTAATGCAACGCCTCCAACGAACGATCTCACTTTATTCAAGTAACCTTCATTTTATAATCAAAAACTTTTATATACGTCAGCCGGAGAAGTTTATTGCAGTCGTTTGTATGAATTTCATATTCCACTTGGTCCGATTATGATGGAAATCGTATAATTGTTATTTATAGTCAATAAAACAACGTGCGTTAGACAATATAGAAATCTTTTATTGGTTATGAAATTGCTACTTAAATGCATTTTAAGAAAGGATTTTATTTTTAATTAAGGCGCTTCTTACATCATCCCGTAAATTATCTCCAATGCCTTAATCATTATCAGTGAATTAACTTTTTATTTTCTTAAAGTGGACTAATAAATACTTTAACGAAGCTTTATGGATTTTAATATTATTTGCAGCCTCCTCCCTCCCCTCCCCCACTCCTCCATCGCATTTCTAATCAGATGGAGCTTTATTTAAAAATTATCTGCTTATTAAGATCTATAAAAGAAACGCTTTTACTCAAGAGTTAGCATTTCAGACAAGTTTTTCAAGTCTATTTAAATTTATCGATCGGCATTTTCTTTTTTCATCTTTTTTCTTCTTATTTTCTTCTTTTTCTTCTTCTTCTTCTTCTTTTTTTTTCATACAAAAGGCATTCTTCCTTCTAAACGACAACTGGAAAACTTCTTTTCATTAACTCATATGTCTAGAATTTTTAACAGAATGTTCTCCTACTGCAATTATCACTAATTACGCACTTCTTTGTAAGCTTTTAAATAATACGTATTTACTTTTATTTAGGCTCTTGGTTGAAAAAATATTATGAATCGCGTACGGACAAATGGGAGATGATACTATCTGAGGTACAAAGGAATTGCTCGTTCAAAATTAATTTACACCGAATGTACTTTACTAAACAATAATGCATTTTAAATTATCCTCATTCCTGGGAGCATTAGTTTGCCGGAGTTGCTAACAGTTTGCAAATTGCTCTTTAAATTTATATAAGCTACGATTTAATTAAAGGAAAAATTCATATGAAATGTATCTTTAGATCAATTTCGAGTCGTAATTGGTAATTCGATACTTTTCGTACCGTCCGTCAATTACCAAATAAATCGATCGTACTTTATATTCCAGTACTGAAATTCACTTGTCTATTATCTTCGTATTCGGGCGTAATTCGTCCGTTTAAAGGTCTAGAGGAAACGTTTGGATCTTCTGCCGGATCGCTAAAGCGGAGGGGGGGGGGGGCGTCGCAAACAAAAAGTAACACAACAAAAACAAATACGACCATGTTTGCTTAACGTGGTGACTTGGTTAACAAAAAATTACACGAATTAATGAATTTCGGGATTCAATAGGATCGAACGCGCCTTTCTAATGCACTTTTACGTGCAAATAAATCGTTCTGGAGTTATTTATTATTAAGAGTCGCGAGGTCGGTCATTTTTACGGGGAAGCCGTTGAAGCACCTGAATCCGTTCTTTATTTCTTCGAGGTTAGTTTGGTCGAAGTCTGCTCAGCTCGGGGCTAAGGAACGTATCTTTCCTAAAAAATCTTTCCTCAAACCTTTTCTCGAATCTTTCCTCAAATCTTTGGCATATCGACCGAGAAACCCGCCTCGGAAACTTTCACCGACCATCTCCCGATAGCTCGGCTAGATCGTATTAAGGAACTTCGCCGTGAGCAGCCAGCATTTACCTAAAAAGAAATATAAGAAAGAAGGTCAATGAGAAATCATGCGGGAATCCGGACAGACGATCCGATGGACGGCCACGACATCTCCGAAGAGTCGATTAAAAATTAATGGCCCGTAATAACGCACTGGCTTTATCCGGGCGGACAATGGCGACGGCCCCGTCGAGGCACATTACTCGCCTCTACACTCGCTCGGCCATCGTCTCACTTCGCGAATTCATTCGACTTTATTATTGAGACGGAGCCTTAATGGCTGAATCGTGAGCTAAAGGTGAGTAAGCGGTCCATCATCACCGGCAGATATCTCAAGCATTTTCATATAACACACGTATACGTACGGAGGCCGATAAGAAAGTCGCTTAAATGATGCAATACTATCATGTTCTCGGATCAAGTGCTCAGCACATCACGGAGATCTTTAACTGAGGAGACAAATATTTTCATCAAACAGGTGTCGGCCATTACTCATTTCACACTATTTACCCGTACTTACTTCCACGCTGTCACCCTACGCACCACCCTTTCCCCCCTCGCTCTTGCCGTTTCTTTAGTTCTTATTTACTTGGACCGACAGATGCATGCGATGCCAAGGATATATTACGGCTCTTATAATACTGACTGTGACTCTTATTTCGCATTTTATACATGGGAAAATTCTAACCATTTCTACCTTAAATTATGTCATTTACCGATACGATACGAACTCCGAATCTGTTTTACGTCTTTCAATTCATCCGAGGGAAAGAGATATTTCATTCGGTCTAGAGCAGCTCGAGTATTCCACATAAAGCCGTATAAAGAATTATTATTAATTAAAATAAAGCATTTAAATAAAATAATTATTTAAATTAAAATAAAGAAAGAAAACAACAATAATAATAAATAAATAAATAAGTAAATAAATAAATGAAATAAAAGCTCTGGCTGCATGAAAGTTTAATGTTTAATTGCAGCATTTGGATAATTGTAGTACCGGATACTAATAAAAAGAAGCTTTGTTGAACTGATTGTGGCTGCGCGCGGCTTAAACGGATAATCAGCGAAAGGCTTTCGTTTTCGTTTTTATGAATTCTCGTGAAGTGAAAGGACTGTCCGACCGGACGAGCCTTTTAAAAATAAGCGAAAACCCGAGCGAATCGAAGAGGATGAGTAGATAGTCGGGGAAGAGTAAGTAGGTTGATTCCTGTGAATGCGAGACTTAACGAGGAGAGAATGACAAGTAAATAAACTAAATTACTACTGGGAATCCAAGTCGGTAATTACAGGGAGACCCTTTGACGGATAAGTCCGTCAAAATCGAAGGATAAGGTTTCCTTAATTGTAATTAAGACATCTTAGCCATCGGCCTTGTCGTCTTTCGGCTGCGCTCTAATTCGACACCAAAGTCTGCCCCTCGGTTAAATAGAGCATCCGAGTCAGTGGGAAGGAAGGGAATAACGGAAGCCTTTGGGAACGTAGAGGGGGGAGGGGAGTGGGATAGCCGAGAGAGAAACGCAATGTCACCCGTCACACATTCAGCAATCTCGGCGAAATTCTTATCGTCACGTGATTCGCGACTTTCTTTGTTTTCTGTTGGGCAGTGTGCAGCGAGAATCCTGGTCTCAGTGGACGATACCACGCGGGCTTCTGGAGCGGGAAGCGCTGGTCCTGCTGCCGGATGTCGACGCGCTCCGCCGAGGGTTGCGACACCTGCAGCCCCTGGTCGAGTTCGTCAAAGCCGACGCTCGGCCCCGGCATAACCTCGATCAACAGTATCGAGCGCCAGCAGCAGCAGCAGCAGCAGCAGCAGCCGCAGCAGCAGCAACAGCAACAGCAGAAACAGCAACAGCAGCAACAGCAGCAACACTCCTCCAACGCTATAGGCCTCCCGACGACCGTGACCACCTGCATCGAGACCAACAACAACCCGACGCTCCAGTCCCAGACCCGGTCAAATAACGGTAAGTCCAACACTGACCTTGACTAATTAGCCTTAGCTTTAGTTGGATGAGGGCCAAAGTAAACATCCACTCCCTTGGAGCTCATCCCTAAATTAGAATTTCCCCCAAAGATAAAGATAGATCCAGGCGCGCTAGTAGCAGTTCGGGGAGCCCCGAAGGATTTCCCAACTGGACGTGGTGCGATCGTCGCCTCGAATGAGCGGTTTAACAATACCCGGAGCCAGATTGGTTCTCCCTTTATTTATTTATGATAATAAGCTACGGCCATCCAATTGACCCCCCCCCTCCCCCTACCACAAATGAACCGAGGATTCGCGTATCTCAGTGTTTTAGCCATAATCGATGCAGATGAATTCACCCTTCAGGGTTAAAGTTTAGCTATGCCAATGAAGAAAATTTCAACGTTTAAGATATTTAAATAAAATAAAAATTTCCCTTTAAGCCCGGTGTGATCACCGGGATGTCGCATTTTACATTGAAAATATTGAATACGTATTGAAATGACGTTGGAAATAATTTCGCGCGTGCTTCCACTCGATGAGACGAGGCTCTTAAGCAGAGAGACGGGAATGGGAGAGAATAGTTTATTTATAGAGAAAGTTATGTAAGAGCTTATCAACGAAAGTTGCGTTAACGCTAGAATGAATTTACTAGATTTATTTTATCTTGGAAATCTCTTTTCCCCTCAACGAGCTGCAGGTTCTTAAAATTCTAAAGAAAACTCAATGGGATCATAATGAACTCTGTGCGGAAAGTTTTCAACATTTTCAATTACTTGATTATAGAAAAATTAGCGTATCGTCTTACCTGAATAATAAACCATTGTAATCCGTAAATAAGTGTGTGTGTGTGTGTGTGTGTGGCTGCTCCTTCGAGTCTCTTAGACTTTCCCGCGTAAGATCATGGCATTATCATTACGGTTGTTGTTGTTGTTGTTATTATTATTATTATTATTATTATTATTATTATTATTATTATTATTCTTGTCATGATATCTCTGATAAGCATTAAGAAATCGTCATAAGAAGTAAGAACAAATGACAATATTCTAAGTAGGCATTTCCATATCTTGTTCACGTTATTTTTAATTACGTTATCTTCATCTTAATTTTTATACGTTTGTACTCAATGCCTGTACGTACAGCCTTTATTATTATCATTATTAACATTATGAACATTATTAACATTATTATTATTACGATTACTATTATTATTATTGTTATTTTTGTTATTATTATTATTATTATTATTATTATTATTATATTTCCGGTCTCTAATTTTAGCGAGCATCGCTGCCTGCGGAATATGACTAAAAAGAATTTTCAACTTTGTATTTAATGAAAGCCTCATTGTTACTTTGAAGTGGTGCTTAAGGTTTTAAAAACAAATTCATCTCATCAACATTGAGAGATTTATGTATAATATTAAAGAGGATAATTATGTTAGCCGTATCAACTAAGACGTTATTCGGTAATAAGGCTGCTTAATTAGTTCGACGGCTAGATTTTATTGACGCGAGCTCGAGTAAAACAGTTCTTGGAACGCATTTTTCGGTATTCAATGTCTTATTATAAGTCGAAGCTGCGCGTGCGTGTGCGTAAAGTGCTCGAGAAGAGGGGGGGGGCATTAGACTTGTAAATTAATCATCATAATTACGCTTCCTTTAGAATAGCAATTAAAATTTATAATAAAAAGCCTCTTTCACTTGACACTCGTCTCATACGAGGCGAGTAAATTTATTTTCGTTTTGTAAATGATGATGTTGTTGAGGACATACGAAGGATATGTTTGCCCCTTTTAAGGCCCATTCGCAGAAAGACGCGTAGGAGCGACTCATTAAAATAGGCGCAACTCTGACTTAAATGAAATCTCGGCTTTTCACTGCTTTTCACGAATTTTTTAAAGCCGAATTAATTAAATTTTTGTTTGATTAATTGATATAAATGTCGTATAATTACTTTATCCGTACCATTGCTCTGGATTTTACCCATACGCATCGACGCGGTGCGTTTGCGGGTGAATTTTGTTGCCCCTAAAGGAAAGTCCGGCCAGTGCCGATTTTTCACAAGAGTTACAATATTTGATAAAGAGAAAAAAAAAAAAAAGAAAAAAAAAATATTTGTCACGAAAAGAGAAAACGACGTAGCGAACGGCCATCGCTGATTGCGACTGGATATCGTTGGCATCGGGGAACAACCTAAGTACCGTTTCAATACCAATACCTTTGCAGCAATGTATTGCTTCATCGAATATTCCCCGGGTGTTGCTCGTGGTGCTTCGCAGCGCCAATACTTGCAGTCGAAACCCCACATCGCGATACATTAAGACATTTAGCCGATAGCTAAGTTATTCCCTTCCATTCTTAACGCTTCTTATCCCATATTTATTGATCCTGATATTCCAATAATTTTCTACGAATGGCATTTTATTTCACACCGTAATAGAAAAGAATAGAAAGAACTAAGGACACAAGCGTTTAAAAAGCATTAGTTACGGATGAATTAGTCGGGATGGAATTAAATATAGGTTGGTCGGTCGTCCGGAGGAGATTTCGGAGTGAAGCGCTCGAGTGGAGCGGGGAAAAGATTTTGGCTTGTGAATTTATTCTTATCGTATCGGATATGAAATTTGAAATTCCTCAAGTGAGCTCGGATCATGCTGTTTGGTAACGGTAAGTTGGAAACGTCATTGCCAATGCTGCTGCCCGCTCTCGAACGAATATGCACAGTCGTAAGGCAGAGGGGGTGGGGGTGGGGGGTGGGTGGTGGCAGTCATTGAAATTGTCTTACGCTTTGCATTTGTGCGCGACCGGCGGCAAAAGGGCTCGAATGCCGTTTTATAAGGTTGAGCGAGGGTTTATGGAGTCGGTCGACGAGTATCTTCGGCTGAATCGAAGGGACGAAAGAGTAAAAAGGAAAAAGGTCGTCTTCAGTCATCCGAAAGAAAGACGACGAGAGGAGGCGGAGAGGGTGGTGGAGAGGGAGGTGGAGGGGGGCAGGAATAGCGCAACGCAATTATGCAGAGCTAAAAGATTCATTGTGCAAGCGGACCAGTTTCGATATTAAAAATGAAGCACGTGAGCGAGTCTCCTCCTCGGCGCACTTAATTACACGAAGTAAAGAAAAAAAAAAAGGAAAAAGGTGTCCCGTTTCAATGTTATTCCCATTACGAATAAGAGCTGAAACGCGTATAAAAAGAGTAAATAATAAAGCAGGAAAAAGTGGGAGGGAGAAGCGGACGCCAAATGGAGAGAGAAAGGTTTGAGCGAGTGGCTGTAAAGGAAGAGAGCGAGCGTTACGCCTTTAAAAACGGCCTGCCGCGGAGAGAGTGAGACAGAGACAGAGAGGTGCTCGTCGGGTTAGGCGTCAGCGGCTGGGTGACGGGTGGGGAATGGCGGCAGGGCGCGGCGGGAGGGAGGGGGGGCAGTGAGAGAAGAAATCGAGCCAACGAGCCGCCGGTGAAACTCGAAGGGGCCCCGGCGACTTAAAGCCCACGAGCCTCGGCACACTTGCTCGACCACTGCGGTCCCGTAGTTGCCGTCGTCGTCATTGCCGTTGCCGTTGCCGTGATCGTCGTCGTCGTCGTCGTCGTCGTCGTCGTCGTCGTCGTCGTCGTCGTTGTTACGTTTTCCTTTTTCTCGGCTCGGGAGATCACGCCTTTCCCTGTCGCCTGGAAATCAATGGGCTGGCATCCATCCTTGATCATTTACACGTCTCCCGGTCAGTTGGTGCGTCGTTGTGAGAGTGCGCGTTGTGTTCCGTGCGTACCTGACAGTCGGGGATCGACGAGCGGAGCCGAGGAACGAAACCATCCCGGGACCGCCAAGAGATGAGCTTCATCTTGGCCTCGTCCGTTAAATGGACCCTGGGGATGAAGGACCGACTACCCGATGCGCGAGATATGAAGCTCTTTGGCTGCCGATGGTCCTTCCGCAGTTTTCCCCTCAACCTGCCAACAGGTACAACTAACTCTACTCTCGTGCCCTCCTTAAGCAGAAGAAAAAAAAAGAAAGAAAAAAAAAAATCTGTGCCTCGAGCTCGGCGCCAGAGGAGAAATTACTGTACAAAGAGCGCCGGCTCATTTTCCGCAGCAGCCTCATCCTCCTCCTCCACCCGCTCTTCTCTCGCTGGAGAAGCGAGTCGGTCGCTTCCTGTTTTGCCCCGTACCCTTTCGCCGCTGAGCTGCTGCTGCTGCTGCTGCTGCTGCTGCTGCTGTTGCTGCTGCTGCGTAATGCCCCGGATGCCAATCAAAGCGCAAAGAATCGGAGCGAATCTCACTCGCGGCTACTTAGAAAGCAGCGGCGGTTAGAATTTATTAGGATAATCGATATCTCGATCCTTCGATGCTCGCGTGGTGGAATTACCTTCTGTCCACGGACGGCACGTACGCTATCCCCAAGCCAAGGGAATAATATATCCAAGGGGGTTACATTATTTTCTTACGGCATACCTTGGCATCTTTATCACACGTACCTCGGCCAGCCTCTTTGTCACACTCCTTAGCTATTACCACTCCTTAGTCCTCCGAAGAACAACGTCCGCTTGCTTTACCTCATTTTTCTATGAGGTTTCGAGCTGGGCGTGGGCAGGGGAGGGTGAGAAGTAGGAGGAAGAGGAGGAGTAGGAGAGCCCTTCCTTTTCTCCGGACTCGGAGCCGTCGGTCGAAAGCCATCGCGACGATCGTAAAGCAGCTCAGCTATACGCAATATTCTATTTCATTATGTTGGTATGCGTTACTATAAATAAGCCTTAGAGTACAAGCAGCTAAGCGCGTGTGGGCTGCGGCTCGACTCGCGAATTGGATTCGTGCATTAATTACAATGAAGTAATAAAGGTACATACTGATATATTGCGGCGACATGCGCGACCGCATTAAAAAATCATTTAATCATTTAACTGTTCCCAGTTCGCAGCTTTTGTTCCTTTCGGATAATTATTCCAGGCGAAATCCCCGGCTTTGATAAGGGGCGGGGGATTTTTCTTGTGGGAGGGGGTTATTGTGCAGCCAACAGTCGATTACTAAGAGAGAGAGAGAGAGAGAGAGAGAGAGAGAGAGAGAGAGAGAGAGTGCAAAGAACCAATTATGCACATTTACCAATACTCTATAATGTTTAATTACAATTTTTTCTTATTTACTTATCCGATAGAATCGGCTGAATGAAAATTTTTGAATATTTTAACGTTAGCGTTGGAAGTACTACTACTACTGCTACTACTCACTACTACTACTACTACTACTACTACTACTACTACTACTACTACTACTACTACTACTACTACTACTACTACTACTACTACTACTACTACTACTACTACTACTACTACTACTACTACTACTACTACTACTACTACTACTACTACTACTACTACTACTACTACTACTACTACTACTACTACTACTACTACTACTAAGAGCGAGTGCTCCGGCTTAAAATTACATAAATATTAATCTCTCGAATGCGTTCAAGTTAAATTCTAATGAATTTCCAAAGTATCCCTTTACCGGAGCTTTTGTTTCTAATGCAATAATATAAAGCTTAATAATAATTTTAAACGTAATTCGGATATTGCCATTAATATTAACTGCAATTATAATAACTATAATTAATTCGAGTGGAGAAAAACTATTGGTTTACTGGTAAAAATTAAATGTTCTACGCTCAATTTATATTGATAAATCGGATCTGACGCAATAGCCTCCTTAATTTATTTCCCATATTCTTCTAATTAGACTCGATCCATTCGGTTAGCTCACTTATTTACTTACTTATTTATTTATTTATTTATTCACTTATTTATGTATTCGTTTATTTATTATTTATTTAGGAATCGAGGCTGTGTATTAGTGAAAGTAAGCGTTGCCCGAGGAAAGAAAGAGCGATCAAATAAAAATCCATTTTTACCGATTTTATTTATAAGCGAAGTCATTGCATCAGAGTCGGTCATGAAGTGAGTGCAGTGAGTGCAGTGAGTGCATTGCAGGGGCAAATGCGTTTACTTACCTGGAAGGGATTAGGTAGGAATTACGAGGAAAAAGGAATGTCGCTCGGATAGGAGTATCGAATTTCCTTTTCAGTTCTATTAATTTTTAATGCAGTTATCCACTTTTTCCTTATTTTTTTATTCCTTGTCAGAGGCTGTACGAAGATAAAGTACGTCTTCGCTGACGTTTAAAATTCTAAAGGGAAAAATTTATCGCTCGCCCCGAGACGTGTTGCTCTCCGCGAATTATGCACTCGTCCACTTTTATGCGAAACGTTCATATCGAATCGATATTCCGTTGACATTGACGTTAGGCCTGCCTCTACCTGACGATACCCGAGACCAGCAAAAGTACTTGCGATGCCTCGGGATAAGTTTACACTTATTTTATACTTATTTATTATATTTTTTTTTTTTTTATCCGACCTCTCGTGATAGGTGAAAGGTACCGACGTTTATTATTCACGGGCCCGATAACTCATTTTCCCATTTTGGAATACCGGGCCCAGTATTCCACCATCCAGTATACGACAGATTACCTTACCCATACGTACAATCGCACCCCCTACGTCTGCACAACGAGTCGTAATTACCTTAATTATCTCAATCGTCTAAATGGTCAAAGGTAATCTGCGCTTTTTCCATCCTCTCGCTCCGTTCCGTGATCCTTTTCCGCAGGTAGGCTCGTTCGCACAAGGTCAGTGATACTCCTCCTCCAGCATTCTGCACTTATATTAGATTCCCTTGCAGATGCAAACGATTACATTACGTGTCCGCGTTATTCGATCGAACCATAGAGTAATTTGTCGAAAAGCATTAACGTTTCAGTTAATAACGAAAACAAAATTAATTAACAAAACAAAAAACGATTGCTTAATATTTTATTATATAAATCTGATATAAGTTTTAGAGAAAAGTATACAGAAATAGAGAGGCGACCGTTTGAAACCGCTACCTTCGTATTTACATAATTTTCTCGTAAAAGACATTTTGTACGTTTTATTAATATCCTCCTCCTCCCGAAACCAATATACCAAGACTATGAAAATCATACAAAGCTGAATTGTCAAAGCTTAATGGGAATGTAATGCACAAGAAATCAATTAACCTTGCCATTACTACGACCGAATACCATATTATTCTCTAAGTCTAATCTATTACTATTATTATTATTATTATTGTTGTTGTTGTTTTTGTTGTTATTGTTATTATTGTTATTGAATAGCGGACTTAAAAATATTTCAAACTTGTAATTACTTACTTCCCAATTCGCCGTCTTCTGATTTTCTTTGACTACCGCGCATATTACATTTAAGAACAGCGCGTTACGTTCCCTTCGATATATTTGCATTACAAACACCCACGCAATAGTCATACATAACGTGTACTTTCTACCCGTCAATTTACAAACATTTAATTTCTACGAAATATTTACGTGTCATTGGTTTCGTAAAAAATTTATCGTTACGTTTCTGTATAAAACACTTTGAGCATTCGAATAAATAACCTCGATTTTCGTTAGTTTTTCAATTTAAATTCGGAAAATAGATATACAATTAGTGAGCAAGTCATTGATTATTTTAGGTCATAATAACTTCTGCAAAAACAATGACAAAAACGGGCTAAGCTTCTGCACTACGGCCGATGTAGTAGACGTTATTGCGAACGTGTTATTGTAGAGAGGAGACGAAGAGTTTCTTTTTTTCTTCTTTTTTTCTTTTTTTAATGTAGAACAAGTCCCGACTTGTTTATTACAATAAAAATTCCTTTTTTTTTCCCTCGGCGTATCGATGATTGGCTTAATGGCTTGTCGATATTTATTAGCCCATATTAAGGCGACATTTTAGAAACTGAGCTTATGTAATAAGGTGAAAAATATAAAAGCTAGATGAAATGCCACATTAGCACTGATGACATAATCAATATCTCATCTTCGAAAGCGGAGGAGCGGAGTGAACGGTTGCTTGTCTCGGGGAATAACACGATCAAAGTCATTGTGTCGTGTTCCAAAAAAGAGAAACTAGAAAAGAGCTTCCCGAAAGGAGCGACTGACTGTGGACCGGAGCAGCAAGAGGGACGGGAAGGGGGGCGAGAGAGACAGAGTGAGAGAGAGAGAGAGAGAGAGAGAGAGAGAGAGAGAAGACGGTCCGACCTCGGTGCACGCGTACTCTTTCATCTCGGAATTTCTCGCCAGCTCGCGCATTTGCAAAAATGGTAGTACTAGATACCCGCCCACAGAGGCGAAATCCGTAAATAACAAGCGAAGCGCTTCTTCTTCTTCTTCTTCTTCTTCTTCGATCCCTCGGCACAGGCTATCAAATCCGGGCTCAATGATATCTATTATGTAAAACTGAAGAACGAAGAGGGACAGGGAGGGAGGGAGGGAGGGAGGAGTAGATCGACATCTACGACTATCCGCTGAACGGCCAATGGCGCAGGTCGCGCGACGGCTCTCAAAAATCGAGGTCAGTACGAGATGATTCTCGAGTATAACGTATACGTATACGCGCGTACGTGGATCCGGGCGGCCCCGGTGTCCCTGTGTCCGTGGCTAGTCTTCCTCCTTTTCCTCCTCCTCCTCCTCGCCGCACCGCGTCCCCTTAACCCCGGCATACATACGCTCCCGGATTGAGGCGGCAGCTTATCAATTTAGGCAAATGTAATGCGCGCGCGTGTGCGTCCGTTCGTGTTTTGAGGCTGTTGTGCGCTTCCTCGGACGCATCCGTGCGCGCACTCGTGTGTCCGTGGATAACGACAGATACGCTGACCGGGCAGACGTGGCGGAGGAGTGGGTTTCATGAATCTCGAGGATCGGGGCAACGCGCGCGCATTTAAGAAGATCGCGCCCGGGGCGAGAGAGAGAGAGAGAGAGAGAGTGAGAGGGAATACGTCGTACACGGGCGCGAGAGATAAAATATTGATGATAGATAGCGGGCCGATGGAAGGGGGGAGGGCTCGAGAGAGTCAAAGAGAGTAGATAGCCGTGTATCGCACCTAGAGGTATGATCGACGTTCCAACGAGCAGGCGCAGAATCCACCTCCGCCCATCTTGGCTCCTGCCGGACCTCGAGTATGCATCGAATCCTCGTCTTCCTCCGAGGCTCTGCGTGTTTTCTCCTCCTCTTCTCTTCGACTCTATCGTCCTTGTTCCTCTCCCCTTCCTCATCCCCACCCGCCGCTCGTACATCTTACGCACCAACACCACCTCGCACCACTAGAACCAGCACCAGCACCACCTCGCCTCGGTTTTTTCATCTTCATAGCCTCTTCGTCGTCTCTTCGAGCATATCCGTATGCCATATACTTACATCTTCAATTTACCCCCCCCCCTCTCTCTCACCCCCCCTCTCTCTGTATCTCTCTCTCTCGTTCAGTCAGCCCATCGCTCCCGTTGCGCCCGTCGCGCCCATTGGCTCGGACCGGAGGTATTCCAGTAGTATTGCTCTTTTAAAACGCATCAAGCCTCTTAAGCAGGCTTTTCGCGAGCTGTCGATTTTCGCGTATCCCAATTCCCCGGCACTTTGGACCCATGGCCAATAAACACGGCAATCTGCATAATCGGCCGATATTCCTTCAATTATTATAGGTCAAGCCTATGTACGATACGTATCAACGCCCTACTCCCTGTTCGCTTTTAATAATAAGACTCGAACCGACGACGGCTTCGTTTATCGAGTCTTCCGTGCTCGGGAATGTTATTCACGTACCGAGACGATAACCCGAGCTACATAAAAGCACTTGGCGCGCAATTTGTTCAAAGTGCATTAAATAATTTTAAATATCCTCATTTATATGAACGTGCATTGCATTACCTACGAGTTGCGTCTTCAGTCTTATTCGGTTATTTTCGTTATTTTCGTTATTTTCGTTATTTCGCTCGCTTTCCCCTCTCCTCCATATTTGACGGGGGGTTTTTTTTTTAAGCGAAAAGTCCAATCCGGTATTCGTTATTTTCCTTACAACGTCCGAACGCCATTCCTACGCACTTAATCTTATTCGTTAATAGCGGAGCACTCGATTCAAAACATACAATTTATCCCCCACCCCCTCCTCCCAAGCGGGTGCGACCGTTTCTTTTTACAATTTAACCTCAATGTTTTCAAGCTTAAACTGTCGGGGTAATATTGCTTGTGTCTTAGATATTATAAAATATTACGGTTAGTCCATTCATTCGAATAATATTTTCGAATATATAAGCAATAAACACTTGCAGATATCAAATGTTATATGAAAAACTCTTCCCTCCCCTTTCGACTTCGACTCTTTTTTTTTCTCTTTATTTCTTCTTACTCAAGCGTTCCTCGCTAACTTTGATAATATTTTTAAATCCTTCCCCTCCCCCACCTGTGCTCCTCAAGGATGCTTACTACATGGAATACTTGTACAAGATTTTCGTGAAAAATCTTTCAACCAAAACTTTTTCGTCTTTTTTATTAAAAAACTTGTTCCCCGTACTAAGCCGCACGTATCAATACAGACACAGACACATACATATATATATATATATATATATTAATTTTAAACATTTTAAACATAGGACGTATAATTTATTCGAATCGATAACGGCATTCATAATTTTGAAAAATTCATACTCCACTTTTTATCCTTTCCTTTACACGTTCTATCCCACGCATACACACGACACGATATTCCGAACACAAGGAAATCTTTTTATGCTACAGTAAAAGAAAATCATTTTAACCAAAACTTTTTTTTACATCTTGTTCGGTTTTATGCATATGAATTTGCAGGTATAAAACTATAATTAACTTTTTATTACTCTAGTATGCACGTAGCATTGAGATAAACGGATATCATGTCTACTTGTAATAAGTTTGCGCAACATTGAATTTTTAAAAATTATAGTTAATATTATTCACCTCTCGCAATTATCAGTGTTCTATAACTTTTAATGGAAAAAAAATATATACACACATATATATATATATATATATATATGTCACGGCGTGTACGTGCCTTTTAATTTCAAATTTATCCTACAGCAAGTTATTGCATTATATTTAAATATTATTAATTTTATTATCAAATGATAACTGTAATTTTGTGACGGAGCCAAAGGACAAATTAACGTTAAAGTAATTCATGTATTACGTATTGTTGGAATACGTGGCTTCGACTTCACTATTTTATAGAAACATTTCACTGAATTAGTTCACGCATTAGTGCGTGTGACTTAAGAACTCTGTTAGTATATTCGGATTTTGAAAAAGGAGAATCTTGAATTAATCGTGTGACGTTATTTACTTGGGGAAAAAAAATCTAATTTACAGTTCGTTGTTTTGAAACTTAATTAGTATGAAATGAAAATTATCGTGTAGCGGTTTACGATTGTACTTGGAAAATTAAAGATCTTCTTTGCGGCTCTTGATGAAATTTAAAGAAAAACCTGACTTGCTTAGGGTACATACGTTTCGAATTAGTCGATTTAAAGGCGTCTTATCCTTTTAATTTCATACATAAAATGCGTAATAAAAGTTGATTAGCGGCGCTTAATAAGAATTACCGTCGGAACGCCGTCCTCGCAGATTCCGATAGAGTTTATACGCTCCACCAGACGAATAAACGCATCTATCTTTTTACTTATCTACGTATTATTGTTTTTGTCTTTTTCGTTCTTTTTAGCGCATTCGAGAGAGAGAGAGAGAGAGAGAGAGAGAGAGAGACAGGTCGGAGTAGTTGGATCTCTTGTTCTTCGAGCTGGAGTTGGTAAGGATCGAGCCCTCCTGCCCGTCTCGATTACATTGTGTCACGTGCTCTTTCTCTATCATACATATTAGTCCCCAATTTCACGAGTTCCGTGTTGCGGTCCTCCCAAGCTTTCGAGCTTTCATATTGCTTTCGAATTAACGCCACTGGTCCACGCTCGCCATTGTTTTACGGCTCTTGCGGTTCCCCATGTCAAAGAGCCGGTAAATCACTTTTTGGCATACTATAGAAATAAGATGGCCAAGCACTTACTCCAATTACATCGCGATTGCCTCCTTAGTATGCAATTCACAGACCCTTAATTATACAGACCCAGTCGCCGGTTTCTAGTCTTCTTTATTTTTGTTTTTTATTTTATTTTTTTTAACGCTCTCCCCCCCCCCATTGCAGTAATATCCAGTGATAATACGTGGCCTCGGAGCTTGTCGTAAAAGTCTAATTACTATCGAGATGAACGCGGTACTCTAATAAACAAATTTTGATAAATACTGTATTAGAAAGATTTTTGTGTTCAGTGGATGCGGTCGCCGGGAAAATCCATTTTTTTCAGAATTTCATTAGTCGAGAAACAGGTTTTCCGACTCATATGAACTTTTCCCGGATCAATGCACTCTACCTGTTCGAAAAAGGATCTTCATTAATCCTCGTAGTCGATTAGCTTGTACACCCGTGTACTAAAAAATGATTATTATACAATATTCATCGTTATGATTATTGAGTTTTTCGCCATAAACTGTTGGCATTTTATATAAAAGGGGGGGGGAGGCCGAGTAATGGCATGTCATGAAAATCGTAAGCCCCACTTTCATCTGAGGGCTCAAGCGTTTGAAATTGTTGCTGTTTATTTATATATTATCCAGTGCGATTCGTACTAGTCGCTCGATCAGCGCATCTCTCGGCACTAATCAAAATGCACATGGGAATTATTCAGATTTAAAATTAAGTCTTCGACATAAAGGTACGCGCGATTTGATAAATAATCTCGTTTTGACGTTTTAAGAGTCGCTTTATTATACAAAACTCCAAGTGCGCAATGGTTCTTCTCCCACTCTCCTCCACCGATATTGAGAATCGCACTGTAGCTTAATGTTATAGTGTGCCGATGTCAAGTACGTGCGGGGCGGGACGCTACAGGAATAGCCGGTGCAGTTGTTTCGATTAGAGATGTACAAAATGAATAATTGAAAATTGAGAAAGGGCGTAACTCGCAGATACGTCGTCGAGCATAAAAAATAAAAAATAAAAAAAAAACAAAAACAAAAACTTGTTGAATAATGGGGCGCCGATTAAGAAGCTCGAGGAGCTTGAATTTATTTGATAGGTGTAACGTGGAAAAATTGCCGATGCTCTCGGTCAATCCGGGGCATTCCGGCTCGAGAGGTTTTTTTTATTATTTTTATTATTGTTATTATTATTATTATTTTTTTTTTTTTTTTATAAAGTCCCGACTGAAAATGCTTATACTCGGGCGAGCAACCGACGGCCATCGCCGCGTGCATACATCAAATTTATGACGCGCTGTAAAATTGCAGCCAGCCTCTTTCTCTCTATGTGTCCGTGTCTGTGCGTGCGCGCGTGCGTGCGTGCGTGCGTGCGTGCGTGTGGGCTAACGAGGACGCGCGTCCCACGGAAAAATTGGATGTGCCTGCAGTCGCGCAAATATTTGTCGCTTAGAATGGGCCGAGCGATCGCGCTTGGCTGTGCGGAAAATCAATGAATGCGCTTTATAACGAAAACGTAATAGGGTAAGGTTGGCAAAAACAAAAAAAACAAAAAAGAAAAAAAACGAAAAAGGAACAAAAAGGATAGGGAGAGAAAGCAGAAAAGTGGAAAGAATGGGTAAGGGAGAGGACACGTGTCATCCCCGGTCCCACACAATTGCGCATCACCGAAAACGGATCGGCTTCCGAGCTGGATTTCATGATCCATAAGCTCGAAATTTCTTTATTCCAATATCTTTGACGACCGACGCGACGGAGTGTCCAATAAGAACGGAATCCTCATCCGGTAAAACTGTAATACGCTTGTCGGATTTAAAAAGTACCTCGGCTCGTTCGTTCGTACGCTTATACAGGCGGGGAAGAGTTGTTGTTGTTGTTGCTGTTGTTATTATTAGTAATAGTCCGTGCCGTGATATAAATTAATGACAGGAGTTTGAGGGATGTCCGGTGCGAGTGAGTGAGAGAGAGAGAGAGAGTAACCCGTCCGCGGAGTCGTTAGAGGCTCGTTCTCTCCGTAGGTACGCCAGTACGCGTGAGATTACATAAGGCGTAGTCGACGGGCTAAGAAAGGCGGGTTGGGTTGCTTGAGCGCGGACATGCCGACGAAATGATGGAACCGAGCCTGATGGTGAAAGAAAAAGGTTTCCCTCTCTCTCTCTCTCTCTCTCTCCCTCACTCTCTCACTCTCTCACTCACTCACTCACTCGCTCGCTCGCTCGCTCACTCGCTTCTCGTATTGGCCGTCGCAGCGGTGTCAGTCGAGTCGGAGAGGACTAAAATGAAACGGCGTAGCTTAGCGGAGACGCGCGGCAGTAAACGGCCAAAGTAATATTTTCCTCCACCGAGTGATTTAAATATTGATGAAAAAAACCCTTTTTATGCTTTTATGACGTGCGGCGGATGCCTTTGCCGCGGGACCGCGCCTCGGAGTAAAAACATTTATAAACGCCGCCCGGCAGTCTTATTATATTTTTCATATAACGAGAGACGAGCGTTTTTCATTTTTCTTTGTAAGAATTACATTCCGGGCCGGGGCCTGTTTTCACCTGTCCCCCCGACTTCGCACCCTCGACATCCCATATCCGATCAATATCTAACGAATACTTACGTGAATTAAAAACCATCATCATCCCGCGCGTTTCATTCATTCCGGCACCGTTAATACAAAGCTCGTATTGGCAATTATTTTTTTTTTTTTTTTTTTTTTTTAGCCATGAATATCTTCGCCAGAGTTCCCTTCGTTCACGAGAGAAAATTGTAATTAAACAATATACTTTATTCGTTTTACAATGCCGCACGTACGCAGTAGTTGAATTTCAAATAAACCTTTTTTCAGATAATAAATCAACACAAGTGTACATATTTCTTATGGAAAATAAAACAATCATTGAATAAAATATACTGAAAATGTATACCTTTTTTTTTCATTTTTTTTTTTAAATATTTTTTACTTTATCGCAGCTATAAAAATATTACGCAGGAATATATTTTTAGTATTTTTACAAGGCGCTACACACGATACACGGACACGCAGACGCAGACGCAGACAATATTATTGTCCGTGTTACGTTTAATTTATATTAAAGCTATTGTTCATCCTCCTGCAGTTTATTATAAGTCGAGAGCGTGTACGTGTGATTTGGAAACTTTGATTGAAATTCGACGGAAGCTGTTCGGAGAGATTAAAAATAATTTTCTTTCTATTTGCAAGGCATTGACTTTATAATTTTTATCTAAAATCCAGACTCGATTACTTGGGGAACGAGTTCGAGCCCATTCTTTCAGGGACATCCAGAGAGATAAATGGCCGATATGCAGTTAATAGAGCGAGAAATTGTTTCGAACACTGCCCTTCGTCACACGTACATGTACAAAAATACTTTAGCTTTTACCGTTACACTCGAGTCATACGCCTCAAGGTAGGAATAATGAAGCTCTCGAGATTAAAGCTCGTTAAGCTCTCGCAGAATAGTTACTTAAATTACTTAAATAGGAGAAAAACAGTAGAAAGAGAGAATAATAGAGGGAATAATGAGGAAGAAGGGAGGAGCATTTTATTTTCTCAACAGATTTTCAAGTCCGTTTGCCTGGCAGAAGGAAAATCATTTATTTAAATACCTTTTGCATAGTACACGTCGGTCGCTGCGAATCTCTTGTAGCGCCGTAAAAGCAGAGAGAAGTTGGGAAAATATTCGGAAAGGAATCTAGGAGTAGGGGGGAGGGGGAGGAAGAGGGAAGAGAAAGAGTTGACAGAGATGAAAATGGGTCGAATGAGAAAAGCTTCGCCATTTCTTCACGGATTCGACTCTGCTTGACGTTCCCAAATTAAATAATTAAACGAATAATGTATTCTTAAACGAAAGATGAATATGAGCCGAGATAATTATTAATATACATCCGATCTCTAATTCTGATCTAATAAAGATCTAAGCCCTCGGTGTATACGAAACTGCAGTGGAGTAAAAGGCTGCTAATACATGGGCTCGGAAGCCTCGAGTGCATATTAAAGCTAATAACGAATAGCGACCGTATACGAAGAAGTCACTGCTTTCGGCTTTCAATATCTCTTCTTGCCGTTCGTTAAAATCCACTTAAAGATCCGCTGGGTCCTTAGAATTCCGAAATTTAATTTACGCTAAGGCTCTCGGCATTCGGCTGCCTCTCTAAGCAAGCATTTTAATTATTTCAGTTACCATAAAAAGTGCAAATCGTGCTCTTGATGACGCGAAACATCTCTTCGGCCCGCCCCCCCTACCAAGTTAAGTACCAAGTATTTTTTATTATATATTAGCTGGAGGGCGTGGGTGGCAGCTGAGCGAAGGGAAGACAACGGCTCGGTAAGGCCTCGCGTTTTAATTTGGAAATGCTCGGCCGGTACCGAAGGGCCCCTCGAAGCTCCAAATACGACCGATTATCGACTCCCCACATGTAGGTTAAACGTGCAAAATATGAACTGTATTCCGAAGTAAAATAGAGTAAAACGTCAATGCTTGAGATATCGGGGACGTTAGGTTTGCCAATTATTTTAAGAAGGATTTCCAGCTACGTTACGTCCAATCTGACTTTATGTGCTGTATCGGCAAAGAAAGGAAGAGGGACGAAAAATAATAAGAGCAGCGACAAAGGATGACCAAGATTGCGTTATTATTGTTCGACGGTTTCTCCTCCTCCTCCTCCTCCTCCTCCTCCTCCGCCTCCTCCTACTCCTACTCCTACTCTACTCCTCGCATTACATTGAATTAAAAGTCGCTTAGGGATGGTTCGCGATCGAAGGAATTCGTTGGACGGAAAATGACTTTTAGCAAGAAGAGAGCTGTTGACGTGCGTTAAACGGCATCGAGAATTTAATTAAAATTCTCATAAGCTATTTATTGGGTAGCTATAGCGTGCGAGTGCACCGAATCTTCATAAAATCATAGTCTGTTTATAATAACGATGTCCTTGCGCGTCTTAATCTTAATAACGCTCGAGAGATAAGGTGAGCCGGCGCGGCGCTAAGGCCAAGATTACGAAATGGCTATGTGGGACGAGTTGGTGGACGAAGTAGAAAGAAAATGGAGGGGGGGCAGGGATATCGAGTTTGGCCAAATAGAGACTTTTTTTTTTTTTTTTTTTTCTTACCGAGTTCTTCAACTATCATGGTCTCGTGCTCCATAAATTTTTATTGCTACGTGTCGCGGTCAATAAAAGGGTATTACTCGACGGACATTTTACACGACTGCGTCAAGTTGCCCGTAAAAACGGCCGGAATTATCGGGGACTAGTTCTTTTCTTCCTCTTCTTCCTCCTCCTCCTCTTCTTCTTCTTCTGCTTCTTCTGCTTGTTCTTTTTCATTTGTGTTTTTAATTCTAAATATCGCAATAACGACGAGGCGGGGTAATGATAACGATGCAAGGATGCACCGTCGAAGCTTCTACATAGGAAGGAATATCACGATATGCAAGACCGGCCATACAAAATACTGTACTTTAGCTTTTTTCATTTAGAACGAGGAGACGAGCTCCAAGGGAAAATTAATCGCTCGACTCTCCGGCAAGAAGTACGTTAAATTACAGGAAGAAGGAACGAGATGCCATCGAGGGTTGTTTTTATTATCAGGTTAATTGGATTGATCGTTACTTAAATGAATACTAAGTCGGGCGAGACGGGGGGGGCAAACAAGCTGCCGGTGAGGAACTCTGCCCCTGGTAAACTAAAACCGCACAAGTGCCCTTGCGTTCGAGGGATCGATAAAAAAAAAAGTATTTACGAGAAATTAAGCAATGTTCAATTATATCGCACGAGCGCTGCGCTCATAACCGTAAAGAATTGCGTTAAATCATCGGGTGACGCGCTATTTGCATTGTGTAATCAGGAAAGCTGTGCGCCCCGATAGTATTTGAATGCTTTAAATAATAATAAATCATAGATGCTCGATGTGCGCCCGGGGAAGATATATCAAATCAAAGTAAGTATCGGGAGTAAATAGATCGAAAACAAAGGCAAACGTTCGCTCATGCCATTACGAATTCAATATACCTGCATGTCATGCTTAATTGCAATAAATGCATCCTTGATTCGATGAAGCGAGAGTCGGTTGTGAGAGTTGGCTGTAGTAAAGAGAGTCGGTGCTGCGGCAGCGGGACGACGTAGGCGAGGGGCACAGGGGCAGATAGACAGAGAGACAGAGAGACAGAGAGAGATAGAGAGAGAGAGGGGGGCGAGCTCTCACGCCCACATTGCGCAACCCTGCAAAACCCTGCCGTTTTTCTCCGAACCCTCCATCTCTCTCAGTCCCTCCTTCCTTCGGTACTTCTATGTTTTTAAAAGTACGCGGGCGCGTGCACGCACACACTTACAGAGGCGCATAAAGCAATAGCAGGTGCCTCTTTAAGCGCGCTCGGGGCACTCCTTGGTTTAAATTATCGGGTGCGCGCGCGCAGACTCGATAGAATAAGCGCCGAGAGGCAGATTTTGACTGGTTTTATTGATCATTATGTGCAGTTATGGCAGAACATACATACGCGTATTCTAAATAAAATGATCGACCCGGTATAAAAACATTCGAGACATTGGGCGCGCTGAAATGCATTTGTTGACGGGAGCCTCGCTCAGCCTTTCTATCAACCTTTCTATCCATCTTCGATCCATCAAACGGCAACGCTGGCTTTTAATAATCGCCATTCGGCCCATTCGAACTTTACGAATCTCAAGGATACATAAACAAGAACACATAATACGCACGAGGAGTCTTGCCTACAAAGGGACCTCTTCCCTCCCCACCACATCCCCCCGTCACATTCCTTTTTCCCGTATCCATTATATTTATTTAGTATTCTTTCCCTTTCCATAGAAATATTCCATCTGAGAATCGAATGACCGAGCTCTTAGGGTTTTTCGAAAATCCGAGTATCCTCCCTCCCTCTGTTGATTCCTTCCTTCTCGACAAGAAGTATTATTTTCGGCAAACTTGTTTGTGATTTTTACGGAGTAAATACCCTCGTTGAATCTAATACGAAATCCAAGTTCACAGTGCGACATACGATAGGATTATACGGTTGCCTGTACGCCCGACACAAATACGTAATTGAATACTAATTGATTTTATGACAATTAAAATCTCTCTCTCTCTCTCTCTCTCTCTCTCTGGACTTTTCAGGCTTTTATAGGCTTGCGGTACGAGTGGAGATGTCATTATTACCTGTCGTAGCAAGTATCCGCTGAATATATTAAGACTTGATCGATTTAGTCGTTACTTACAGTGTGGAGATGAATAGAAGAAAGCCATGCTAAAGCGTAATAATCCTGAAACGTTTTTGTCCCGGTAGGATAAAGCGGTGTACATTTTATGGGGGGGGTATAGGGGGTATTATTATTATTATTATTATTATTATTATTATTATCATCATCATCATCATATCATCATCATCATCATCATCATCATCATCATCATTACTATTATTATTATAGTGCGTTCGTAAACGTCAAGGTAATTTACATTGACAAGGAAATTAAGTGAAATCGCTCGTGTAATACGAGCACGCGGAATTTCTTTTGGAATTTCTTTTGGCTCAGTCGAAGGACTTACATTGACAATGGATAGGAAAATAATAATCCCGTAGGGAATCGAGGAACGGCACCAACAGACAGAAATTAATGTCTCGTGGACGATCGTGAACGTCGCTGGGCTTGAAATCCGTTTCTGCGCATAATGCATTTGAAAAAAAGCTTCGTAACTAACGCATTCGGCGCCAAACAATGGCGGAGCGGCAATAATTTATGAAGTTCAATGTGCTTTTATCCCGTGAATGTTAAATATAAAATCAATTCGCCTTTAGTCGGAATTTTATAGAACAGAGCCGTCGGCATTTATTTTTATCGATTCCTAAGATTTTTCAATACTTCACCTAATTTTCATAATCTTCGGCTCTTTGCGTGCAATTTTCGAGCCTCCGCTCAAGTGCAGTACTGCTGACCCCTATTGTATTTCCCGGTCACGCCTTCAATACTCGTCATTTGAAATGCAAAGCGCAAAGTAGACGAATAATACTTGTACATTCACAATGCCGATTTCACGAAATGCGCGAGCTCCCTAATTGAAAGGAATAATCCAATATTTATTAATATTCTTTATTCATTTTTTTCATAAATTTTACCGGCCAACACTGCCATTTGCTTCCGAATGAAACAAATTCCCGATTCCCGTTAGCTTTACGACCAAGAAATTCATATCACTCAATCGAACGATCAAATATTTATTGGAAATTCTTTATTGAGCATTTTTTAAACCTCTTTCTGTCATTGCGCCATAAAGTACCATCGATAAACCGAATTAAACGTAATCGAAACTCTTTTCTTTCTTTTTACTTTTTTTTAATTGAACTTACGCGGCACCTCCTCCGCTAAGGCTCGAACGAAGAAATTTTTTTTTTAAAACATTCGTTAGTAACGTAATTAAAGGTTAAAAGCTTCTTCGTTCATTATTATTATTATTATTATTATTATTATTATTATTATTATGACTTCTTTTTTTTTTTTATCTTAATCGTAACTTTATGCACGTAAAGCTAAAGCCATAGAGAATGTCGTTAAAGACGTTTCAATGCTATCGTCCAGAATGTATCTTAGTATATTAAAGTTCACGTACATTCCGCCCATTAGATTGCATCTCAATGTCTTAATAAATTGTTTTAAATAATTAAATTAAGCTCCTAATGTAATTGGGCATTTCTTGTTTGGAAGGCGAAGTTAATTAATTGAATATTAATGCCGGGAATTACAAAAAAAAAAAAGAAAAGAAAAGAAAAAGAGAAAAGTGCATTAAATCCAGAATTAAGGTAAAAAGTTTTGACGTTTGGTAAACATAATTATTAAAACACACTTGCTAGCGACTCTTTACACGCAAATTATTCCGTACGATTGCCCGCTTCTCATTATCGAGCTACAGAATCAGATTGTAGCTTAAATATTCTAATGCATTATTTACTTTATAGCGCCTCAAAGCAATCAAACTGCTTAGAGAGAGAGAGAGAGAGAGAGAGAGAATGGCGATAACGTTGGCTAATTAAGCTAATTAATTTATACAGGCAAAAAAGGCAGATTCTTCGATTTATAGTTAACATTGTAATTTTTTTCCCCTCTTTTTTCTGAATTTTAAATCAATGAGTATCTCGTTATTACTCAGAGAGACAGAGAGTCAAATAGAGAGAGAGAGAGAGAGAGAGAGAGAGAAACCCGACTTTCATTTTTGTTTTAAAACTCGAGTAATACGGAAAATATTAGAAAATACGAAATTCCTATTGTAATTTTTTTATTAATCGATTTGCCAACTTCCCCCTTCAATCATTCAAATTACACATTATTTTAATGAATTATAAAATCGATAAATAAGAAGAAAAAAAAGAAAAAAACAAATAAGAATCTTTGTAGTTAACGAAGGAAAGCGCTTTTTTTTTGTACTCTTGAACTTTTTCTTACTAATATTAAATAAATTTACATCCTCGAGAAATTTATCGGAAATAATGGGCGGGCTAAAGGAGTGAGATTTTCTTAATTCGTCTCATATAATTCGATCATTAATGAAACGGAAATTAATTGTTTATGAAGCTCGAAGCTTTTTCTTTTGAGAAAGTTCACCAGTCAAATTTAATACCTAAATTTAATTGCCATGGTATTAAGACTTTAGCTCTATCGAAGGCAAAAGAATATTCTTGGCTTAAAAACAATTAAAATATTACCAATAGACATAATCTTTATAAATAAGTCACAAATTAGCTTTGCGATATCGTCTTATAGTTATAAATAACAGAGTACAGCTAGTGGTATTAACGAATTACTGCTAATCTATCGACATCAGACTTAGACACGATCACATACATGTCTTTTAAAAAAGTCTTTTAAATACTCTTTTCTCAATGTAATGTCTCAATGATTTTTTGATTTTTTTAATACCCAAAGTAATCGATATGGATAATAGATTAGTAAGTAGTATCCTTTTCATTTTTATTTTCTTTTCTTTTTTTTTTTTTATATATATTTATATATAGATAGATTTTAAACTTTTATTACAAGCTAATAACTATGACCAGATTACCAGAACAGTTATTAGGATACATTAATTTGAAATTAGAAAGCCGTTCCATACTAGTATAACTTAATCAATTGAACATTTTCGCTCTTTCACTTTTTTCAACATTTTATCAGTTCTCCACGTCCACGTCCACGTCCACGTCCAAATGTAACTTATTAAAGCATATGAAGGAGTACATTGGACTTGAGTTGGCGGTATACTTCATAAAGCAAAGTTTTGAAATACGAAGTGGGTAGTAATAGGCCAATAAATCATTATCAACCAACTTATTGATCTCTATATTAATCAACATAATGATCAGGAATCGGAATTTTCGTTACGAAATATATTTATACTTAAAGTTTTCGGCTCGAACATGCCAATACTCGTTTGTTATCGAGCCGAGAGATTGTGTCGGTCGGGTTGGGCTGAGGGGGGGAGCGGTAGGTGGCAGATTGTGTCAGACACGGGGATACGATTACGCGAGCGAAAATCGCTAGCCACGGGCACCCATTGGCAGCTTTAAGGGACTCCGAGGGTGTGAAGTAACTGCTACGGGAATGCGTGTAAAGACTGCGTGGTTCTCCGTTGGGATTGCAATGGCGCCTGCGCAGGGGAGATTATTTTCATTGGAAAGGGCGTTAGGTCCGGGGTACCGATCCGCATGTTTAAAAAAACAGTATCGCGTATGACCCACCTCATACGCTTTTTACTTACCGATTTGGCCTTCCTTCCTTCCTTCTTCTGACAGCGCGTAAGGGTAAGGGCTCGAAAACTTTATATATAAATATATATATCCTCTATCTCCCTCCCCCGCCCTTACTACTCCAGAGAAACTTCAGCACGAACCGTGTCATTGGTCTTTCGTTCTTTTTCGATAACTCGCTATCGATCCTATCGATGACAATAACAATAATAATCGGGCAACAGAATTCGTATAATTTTTTCTTTTTTTTTAGGATTCCGTAGCTCGTGATTTATACGGGGAAAGAGAATAAGTCGAGAAAAAGGGAAAGAGGCGAAAGAGGAAATTATGAAATATATCTTTTAATTATATCTCTGTCAAAGTATCAATTACGGCGTAGGTCTTTATTGATATAAACGAGCGAGTACGGAGAGAGTAGCCAGCGAGCCCAGCGAGCCCAGCGAGACCAGCGATCCCAGCGATCCTATTATCCCCCTCACCTTTAATTTGATTATTCAAATGACGTGTAGGTGCTTCTGTTTCGAGTAATTCCGCACTCCAGCTAGCTCGGCATGTACAAAAGGTAATAAGATAAGGCTCGGAAAGCGACCCTACATATTCACTGATTCCGAGAGAGAAAGTTTAAAGAGGTCAAGGAAGCTGGTTGCTCGGCTCGGGGCGGGCGGAGGAGGAGGAGGAGGAGGAGGGGTGGAGTGAAGCAGCGGAAGAAGCGCGAAGGGTTAAGCAGGGATAGTCGGTTCAAGTTCAATCCTGGAAGTTCGCGGTACTCTGACACTGGCTCGGGGTCTCGCGGACTTCGGCTAATACGCCACCGGGAATGTCCCCTGGCGCCGGGCTCGTAATGGATTGCGCAACAAGGGTACGGCACGAGCGGCTGCTTTTGTGCTCCGGGTCATCTCGTAGCAGCGGCTGTTCGTTCCCCCCATTGAGCTCGGGCCATTGAAAGGTAAACTCCCGGCGAGGCTCCCTGCCCTTACCAACGAGTTGCCCCGCCGTACCGACCACTCGTCCCCCTCCCGCGGCCCCTCCTTCCATCCCAGCCAACCAACCAGCCACCTACTGCATTCCCTTATCGACGTCTGTCACGCCGGTGAAAGTCAACTTGCCTCTACGGCGGCGGCTTCGACGACGCGGCGCCCTCGGCTCCTGGGGCTTTTTACCTCGGCGTCGAATATTTCGCGTCCTTTTCCCTCCTCACACTCCCCGAGGAGACCTGCTCGCTCGCGTTCACCGATAAAGGCTCGATTCAGAATATGCATCAACAATGATTGCTCGCGCTCTTTCGAGCCTCCCTAGGCCCCCTCCTCCTCCGTGCGGCCGCCGACACATTGACGGCGCCGGGCTTCCGAATCCCTTTAAACGCGTTTCTTCGCGCTCGTCGAGGATTCCGTTTATTCTTCACCCCCCAGCCCCCAGCCCCCGGCCCCCACCCCGCCCACAACCATCCGACCCGCATTCGTTTAAATTATCATTATTTCATTAGCTCACGCGGCAGCCATTCTATTTCGTTGCGTTTGCATCGAGCTCCGCTTTGCGCGCACACATCCGCACGTAAACCCCGACAAAAGCTTGTTTTCGATTTTCACTTAAATTAATTATGGATGCAGTAACTTTCGAACGATGGAAAATTGCCTGCGGCGACGGTGCGCCGTACATTTTCCAATGCATCGGACAATGGACAACGAATGGAAAAGTAATTTTCTTCATACGCTTGCGTTATCGGGATGCTTTCGGTCGCCGTAGTCTTGTAAGTGGTTGTCCGGGCGGCGGGGCAGGGGCTGGTTTACGGGGCAGTTTAATCTGTTGGAGGATCCAGTGGAATTGGGAACGGTGGTGAACGGAGAGGTATTAATAAGGCAAAATGAAAAAGGCTAATCGGGGCTCGGTGCAACACCTGAGCGAGCGACGGCTACGTGCTTGCACTTACCGCGGTATATTCAACCTTGGATAGGAGCCAGTCGAGTGCTGGCACTCTTGCCTGAATTCGCCATTTGTAATTAAACGTGATTGGCTGCGTTTGTGTTACGCTCCGGGCGACTAAGCCTCTCGCGTCGCGCACACTACACAGAGCCACACGTAGGCACACGTAAGTCCGTGTAAGTAGCCAGGAGCGTGGGTGGTTGGTTGGTTGGTTGGTTGGTTGGTTCGTTGGTTGGTTGGTTCGTTGGTACGTTTGTTAGTTGGCCGAGTGTATGAGAGTAATAGCAGGCCATAGTCCGGGAGAAATTTCCTTGGCGGATTCTGTATCATTATTCAGCGGTACAAATATTGCCCGTGTATTCAAAAGGAGTTGGCTCGCGTGATTTTCTGGCACACCCTCGTACTAATGAGCTCCCGATGTTTACAATCCGCGCCATAATTACTACGAATTATTATACTGTCATTCCGCATCCTTTTCTTCTTAGCATTCATCCCGCTTCGAGTTCCCTAATTTTTACATCTTTCTTACATACGTACATCTCCCCCCCCCCATCGCCACATCCTCACCCAGTACCACCCACCACCACACCCTCAACCGCCCACCATCCGGAACAATACAGCGACCGTTTCTCGCCAACGTTTGACCCTCGTCATAATTATTTACTTTCAGAGTCTGCTGCTGCTGCTGCTACTGCGATAAAAAGTAAATTGTACAATAAAAGAATTAAAACAAAAAAAAAAGAAAAAAAAAGAACTCGTAATTATTGTACTCGCGGAGACGAGCTTTTCGAACGAACGTACACTCCTTGTAAATTACTTTTTATAATGACGTTACACTCGTACCCCATCCAAATAACGCCAAGCTCGGCTTCTTATTATTTATTTTTTCATAATTCATCAGCAATCGCGTCCGATTATAAGATCATTGTGTGAAGTTAGGCCAGAGTACGATTTTAATAAATATCCTATAATTTATATGTACGCGGATTGTTTCCCGGGCGGACAGCGGACCCTTAGGGGCAATACGTACGAAGCATACACGTACGCATTTATTCCTTCTGATTAGCATTGATTTACCGAGACGATATTAAGAGACTCTACGCTTCACTGGAACTTATTCCCAAAGATTTTTTTTATCTTCCAAATAGCTTCTGCGTTCATTGCTGACTCAGTTGATTGATAATGCCAGATTATAAGTAATTATTCGCCTCGCACTATCTTACGTAACTTTGATTTTTCATACATGGAAAATATTTTCGCCGATTTAAAGATAAATAAATCTCTTAACGATGATCCGTCGGTCTCTTTTAATTCGCTTAATCCCGTCCTTACGTAATACTTCGTTTTATTATATAATAGGACCATAAAACAATATTTCGTATAAGCAAATGGCGAAAATGAAACGGTGTAATGATAAAATAATAACAATTAGACAGACGAGTAGTTGCTTGTGCTTGTAGGTATTGGCGTAAATTAAATTAAAAATTTAATTTACGGACTTTACAATCCTTTATCAATGATTCGCTTTTCTGACTATTACGTCTAATGAATCGTAAGAAAATCGATGCGCGATAATTTAGCCCGGCGGTCAATGATTATTTTTGATGCCGCGAGCAGCAGTACGTGAAGCCGAAAGGAAATTGAGGAAATGTCGGCGCGCATCGCCGCTTCTTCCATTGCAATAACGCGGCAAGTGTTTTTCAATGTCCCGAAACGATCTTCGACGAGAAGCGATATTCCTCGGCTTTCGTAGGCTTCCCTAGGCTTTCATAGGCTTTCATAGGCTTCACCTGTAATTATACCCATCGGCTCTATTAAAATCTTCATTGTGTAATAATGGAACTTCAAGTGAATAATATTTAATAACGCCCCGTGTAATTATATACTAATGCGAGCATTGATTTTTAAGATAAAAGCCAAATTTATTACTGCCCGATTCTTACTTGTACTCTACGTGTGACCCCCCCCCTCAACCCCCCACCTCCGCCCCGTCATCCCGCTTACCTTCATTCTTCTTCTCTCTCTCTCTCTCTCTCTCTCTCTCTCTCTCTCTCCAAGTCTTTAAATATATTATTCCCGATGGGACGATTAAAAAAAAAAAAAAAATATCGAAAGCAGTTAATCTTCCTCGCGGGAAATAAAAACCATAGTCCATTAAATTCACTAATGATGGCCATTTAATTATGGGATTCCCGGGTAATAATATTATTAATTTTCTAAAAAGCGATTAAACTCTAATTGAACAATATAATTTTCTCTCCGTCGTATAAGAGAGAACGTGAAAACAAGTGTTAGCATCTAATAAAAAATGAAATCAATTTTATAAACATCAGCTTATATTATATTGAAATTACCATAGAAAATTATTCTAACCGTATTACAAAATCAGTGTAAATCCTTTAATGTTTCAAAATATCCTATAAAGATTTAACGTCTCTCTCTCTCTCTCTCTCTCTCTCTCTCTCTCTCTCTCTTTTATTTATTAATGTAATAAAGTACATAATACCGAGAATGAGATGGACCGAGCGAGAGAAAGGCGAGGTAGGGGGAGCGGAGGATAAAAACAGAATTTCTAATAATGTAACTTTAGCTAAAATAATCAATAACTCATTATATTTCAAAGAATGAATGCACTAAAATTAGATAAATGATAGATAATGAGTTAATAAAAAAATACGTGTTTTATGCTTTAAAAGTTTCTAGATTTTTTTTTTTTTTTTTTCGTTATTCACATTCAATCAACATATTTCATAATGGACTTAATTATTTTACATCACGTACGATTCGAGGGAAATATTAAAAACATTTTAAAAGTACAAATTACACGTATTCGGTAAACGTTTAAACATGCGAAACGAAATGATAATATATATTGCGGGAATTAATCAATTCTTTTAATTAAATATATCTTTTAACGTATGTGTAAATATATTATTTTACATTTACAGGTGAGTTACAACATCTTTCTAAGCTTCCAAGTTTTCCATTTCACGTAAGTCAAACGTACGATTTATTATTCTTATTTCTTGAAATACTTATTACTATTTGCAAGAGCCACTACGAGTAATTAATAAATTAATTACTTTTAAATTAAACGGCTCCATCATACGAAGGTTTTTCATAATTACTCGTACATAAAACCCGTATGACTTAACAAATACAACTTAATTCGTAAAATATGCATTTATAATGAAATTATAATAATGTACTATTAATAAGGATTTTTTTTTTTTTTTTTTTTTTTTCATGAATTTTAATCGACAGAATTCACACGAGCTTGTTTCTAATGTGATAACCATCTGAATAATATCTTACCCTCCTCTTTCCCCGCCTTTCCCCAGCGTGTCAATACGCTTCTTGTAATTGCACCTTAATTAGTTCATTAAATATAATTATATTATAGAATGAAAATTGCGCGGGATTAATTTGGCACG
This sequence comes from Ceratosolen fusciceps, assembly GCA_018883505.1. Classification (NCBI taxonomy): domain Eukaryota; kingdom Metazoa; phylum Arthropoda; class Insecta; order Hymenoptera; family Agaonidae; genus Ceratosolen; species Ceratosolen fusciceps. The sequence continues at coordinate 6,752,883 of RCIC01000006.1, read as the reverse complement.
TGTAAAAAAATAAGACGAGAATATTATTACCGAGACATTCCGAGCTCCTCGAGCGTTTCTTTTCTTTAGAATAAAATATGCGTGCGCGTACGTTGGCCAATTTTGTGGGATAGGGGGTGCGGGGCATAAAGTTAAATGATAATGCCGTGAGCCGAAAGGAGAAACACCGGCAGGCCCAGTGCGAGTCAACAATTAAGGATTTTTATGATAAGCAATTAATGTTTTATTGCATTAAAAGTAGGCCCGACGTACGGAAGGAGCGCCCTGGCAGTCATGAGCGGAGCTGTCGGCGACTAGAAAAATATACCCTTTCGACGCACGGGATAATAATTACAAAAATACCCCAGGCCGATAGATAGATAGATAGATAGATAGATTTCTGCTAGATGGATTAATTATAGGTTTCGTGTACGTTCGAAAGAATCATCCGAGGAATGATAATAAATAAGAGTACGGAGGGTTTTGAGGGATGGCCAGCGAGGGTCGGGGGGTGCCCGGGGGTACGTTGGTCGGCGCGTGGGCGTAGATGAGCTAGCGGCAGGAGTCCGTATCGCGGACGTGTACGAGGTGAGGGCGTGGAGAGAGGTGAGCGCGAGGTGGTGGGCAAGGTGCCGCAGCTCGTCCCGGCCTCTCCTCGTTCCTCTTGGCCACGGCTCGGCACCCGGGGCCGCGATCGGTTCGAGGGAAAGTTGAGGCGAGGCAGCCACGGTGGCGCTGTATATCTCCGTGGAACGACACAGTCTCGTCCAAGACAAGCGATCGCGTGCATTTTATGTCGGCGACGTGTGTTAGTGGCTACGCCAACGACTACGTCAGCTACGACGACTACGACGACGACGACGACGACGACGACGACAACAATAATAGCGGAGGCGGTGGAGGTGGCGACGGTGACGGGGCAGGATAAGCCTCGAGGTGAGTGAGTGAGTCACTCGCTATACGGTCGGGGTGGGCAAAAAGAGGAGGAAGAGGGCAGAGAGAAAAGGCGGAAGAGGCTCAACGGCAGCAACAGCAACAGCAACATCAACAGCAGCAGCAGCAGCAGCAGAAGCAGCACCAGCACCAGCGGCACCAGCTGCTGCAGCACGATCAGTCGTGGTGCGAGTGAGTGAGTGAGTGAGTGAGAGAGAGAGAGAGAGAGAGCAGAGCGTGGAGTGGGGGCGTAGAGCGCGGAGTGGGGGCGGTGCTCGAGGGGAATTACGAAAATACCGTTATGTGTTAAATCGGTCCCCGGGATGTACGGGCCGAGTCGGCGGATTTATGCTCGTCGTTGGCGTGCGGCGCGTGTTTCTACCTCGGTTACGTACTCCCGAGCGAATGGCTCTTGAGAAGTTTTGCAGTCGTGAAACGAGGAATAAATCCTACCTGCATGTGCCACCGCTCAGTGTTGTGCTCCACTCGCAAGAGAAATAATAAGAAGACAAGGTTGGTCGGGGGCAGAGCCGGGGCCGTAGGGAGGGAGGGGTGAGCGGGTGCGGCAGCGCGGGACAGAGGGGCGGCGCCTAGGGACTTGTGAAACGCTCATGGACTATTATAGGTAGTGGAATCGCTTGAATAATGATTATCTGTTCGAGCGAAGCTTCAACCAATGTAACGGAAGTCCTGCTCTGTCGTTTGTTTGTTTTTGTCTATCATTCTTCTTCTTCTTCTTCTTCTTCTTCTTCTTCTTCTTCGTATTCGGTTTTATCCTTTCGTCGCACGCGGTCGATATAATCATTGACGCTAGCGCCGCAAGTATTGCTTTATGGACGGAGATTTATCGGCTACTAGTATTAGACAGCCGCGAAATTTCACGGGAGAAAGTGAATGAAGACAATTGGCCCCCGCCATCTACCGGACCTTTCTTCTTCCGCGGTATTTCTTGGATCGCACGGGACCAGGAACGGGGGAGGAGAAAGAGGAGGAGGGGACCGCCAGCTGCTCCTCGATCCCCGAAGTCGGAGCAACGATTATTTCCGCTGTCGGACCTCTGCTCCGAGGATAAACGCGTCTTCGGAGCTCCGTGTGACGGAAAGGGATCGAGTGCTCCGGAGGAATAAAGGGAGGGAAGCATCGAGGGAAAGGAAAATTCTAAGCCTTCCAGCACGACGTGTGGCCGCGGTGTTGGAAGAAAAAAAAGAAAAGGAAAAAAAAAAGGAATGCCGCCACCGCCGCCGCCTTTCACACATCCCACTCGTGCGTAAACCTCGAGGTCGGCCATCCATCTAGTGCTCTAGAGCGGCGTTTTATAGGAAGTGAGGAGGGCAGGGGCTCGTCGAGAGGAAAAGAGAAAGCCTTTGGAATAAACGATCGCGGAAGAGGAGACCCGAGTGCGCCTACAATCGACGTATAAACTACGCGCTACTAAACGAGGATCCTCGCCGTGTTGTTGTTATTGTTGTTGTTGCTGCTGCTGCTACTGCTGCTGCTGCTGCTGCTGCTGCTGCTGATAGTGGTGCGGTTGTCGTCGTTGGCAGTGTATCGAGAATAGCCGCAAGGATGATGGTGTTAACGGCCCTGAAGCAGGTTGCGACCGCGGCCACCAATGCCGTCCACTCGGCGACGAGCAGCGGCTCCTCCGGGCACGGCCATCATCACCATAACGCCGCTTCCACGACTTCCGGTACGTTTGCAATTCAAATGTCCCGCGATAGGTCCGTGGCCGTGCGAAAGCGCGCGAGCTTCGTCGACGCACTTGGCCGCGTCGGCTCTCGACGTCGATTAAAACTCGCTCGCTCTTACTTTCCGGACGTGTATTTATTTATTGGCTCGATCGTCACTCGATGATCACCGAGACCCGACCTTCCCCACCCACCGGCTCCTCGTGTGCGCTCCTCGACTCGTTGGTAATTCAGCACCTCCGTGGCACTTGCCTTGCCTTGCCTTGCCTCGCCTTGCCTTGCCTCGCCTCGCCTTGCTTTATATTACCCCGCGCCCCGCGCCCCGCACGTAGTTATTACATTTGTTCGGCTCTTACGTCCCTCTTGTATGAAAATCGGCATAATTTACAAACAATGGACAATCGATAAGTCACGGGAGCTTCTGGAACGAACCGTTGCCTAAGCTAATTGAAAATTTAAAAAAGAAGCCCCCCCCTCCCCCGTAAACTCAATCGGTTCCATATAATAATATCTTACTGAAAATTAGTTATTCGATGAACGATGATTATCCCAGACAACACCGACCGTGGGACATCCGAAGCAAGCGAACAACCTCTACCTACTCTGTCGGATATTTTTGTTTAAATTTCAATCAATTATGATTAAAAACGAGAGAGAAATGAGAAAACTCGTTGACATTTTTAAAGGACGGACAATTTTGCGCGTTTAGTCAAAGTCGGCATTAAAACGCGGGGGTTCACGAAAAATAGCCGCTTTTATCGCACATTCGATATGATTATTTACAATTTTACATCGAATGAAAGTAATCTGAAAAAGTCAAAAGGCACAAGAAGCTCGCCCGCGACAACAATCTATCCCCATTATACGAAATTATAAATCTCTCTGTTTTTTATCGTTTTGAGATTTTTTTTTTAAGCGAGAGAAGACCCCCCTCGTATTCGTAACATCTACACAAGTACGTAAATAATTTTTACATAATGTTTAGAGAGATTGGCCGTGTAATGTATTTGTGACTCTGCAGAAAAGCTTCTTGCACAAAACAGCGCGTTACGCGCGTAAAGGTAAACGCGCGCGCGCGCGCATGCGTGTGTACGAGATGATAATTGACGTGTAAGGTAGAGTTGGGGGTCGAGGGCGAGGAGTGCGGAATCTTTTGTCGGCGCATGTGTGCCCGTGAATAATAAATAAACTTGACTCGGTCACGAAATGCATTCGTAATACATTATCAAAGTTAGGGAAGTACCGGGGCGTCAGCGAAACTTGTGACTGTCCGTGGCGACCCCCGCGACTGACGCGCACCGACCGTGAAGCTCGTCGCCGACGGGAAATGAGGATCCTTTAGCATGCAGACATCGAAGCCCGAACTCGGATGGACTAAAGTCACTCGGAGCAACAGCCCTCAGCCGCCAGGACCGCAAATTGACCTATCGCTTGCGTCCACGGTGACGGTCAAGTCGATCGAAAAGAGGGACAATTGTATCGGTACTTCGGGGCTCGCTCGATAGATAATCTCCGTGATCGAGGGCCCTCGGACCCGTTCGTCCGGGTCTTATAATTCCGTCCTGCAAGAGCTTCGGAGTCCCCTGACTCGAGCGAGAGTTGGCTGTTTGTGAATCTGCGAAAGCCCGACCGGGAGGATAAAGTCATTCGTCAGCAGGTCATCGGGTCGTCGGCTTAGCTCGGCTCCGGCTGCCATTACGCAAGGTCGTTCTGATTAAAGGCTCGCGCGTGCGCCCGCATCGCCTCCTCTTCACTCGGCATACAATACTTGATAAACATAATTTATTAGAGCGAGAGGTCGAGCTGCATTGAAAAATTCGTTGACATTACGAGAGACGCAGTCCGCGTCCTTAGTTCTCGGGGCTCGGCGGCCGTAGCCTCCCCGGAGGATGAAATTCATTCGGAATTCCTCGGCTCGCTGGCTAATCTTGTTCAAAAAGACAACGAAAAGAAAGAGAGAGAGAAAAAAAGTCATTTTCCGTTTAAATACGTATCCTTAAAAAAAACGCTTGTTTTATTTGATGTTTCGACTGTAGGTAAACAAAGCGCGCCTTTGGTCGCCATTGAATTTTGTAAGGAAGAACGCAAAATGCCCGTTAAATTGGTTCGGATTTTTTTCTTTTTTTCTTTTTTTTTATATATATATTATTGCTACTACTTCATTGAATCAATATTTTCAATGGCCGAGCGTTCGAGTAGACTTTCCAACGCGTAGCCGTTTTCACTTGTAAATCAGACTCGAGCAGTTAAACGAAGGATTCCTTCTGGCATATTTAGCTCCAGAGATGGATTCTCGGTGGATTCTCGATGGATTCTCGATGGATTCTCGATGGAATGGGAGGAAGTATCGGGCAGGATATTGATTGACCGATCGAGTCGCTGGCGATTATATGACAAAAGGCCAGCCTAACCTCTACACTAATTTATTGTATTTTATTCGCGAATAGCTTTTTTTAAGCCTCAGCTCACCAACAGTACTACAATACAACCGACTGACTCTCTCGCGTTAATTTAAATAAAATGTAAATCCCGATGCCGTGCCTCCGACCACCACCACCACCACCGCACGCTTCACGCAATACCATAATTGTAATAACAATAATAACAATAGTAACAATAATGATGACAAATAATATAACAATATCGATATATTGGGGATTAGCATTGAGAGTGTGATTTTAATAAAGTTCCGACGTTGAGGATGGCTCGTTAGCGAGTCTTGTCCAGTTTCGGTGAGTTTCTCAGGTTAAGAGAGCTTGTCTGTCGCGCGGGCGGAATATGGTAATCGCTGGAGAATAAGATTTACCCGGTTCGTTTGTATCTGACCATGGAAATACCAGATAAATATCGAGCCGAAGCCGTTGTAATGATCGACCCATTTCTTTCCCAGCGTCTCATGAATCGCATTGCTGCGCCTGATTTTAATTTAATTACCCGGAGTTCGGCATAGGATACTCGCCCCCCCCCCGCTCCTTTACCATTATGAACTTGTGAAATGAAACATTGAGGTAAGGGTCTCGAAGGAGGTTCCATTGGCCCACCAATACGATTGGATAACGAATTTTCGATTTATTTAAAATCGATACGTAAATACTTGAAAATTCGCGATTTCCCGCAGACTACGGCAAGCGATGATAATTTTCCGGAGACCAGGTGCAGGGGAAGTCAAAAGACGTTGACGCCGATCGGCTACCTTCGAGGTCGGACGAAAATCCCTTTCGTATGGTCAAGAGAGCAACGAACGCGCGCCAACAGCAACAATAATATTATTAATTATAATGCACTTGGGTGTTCGGAATTAATTATTTGAAGTTTGATTAACATAAGCTCGGATTGAGCGGGAAAACATGTCGGCCAACTCAAACAAGGATTATCGCACTCAAAACGGCTTACTCCTCCAGAGTCCCATGTTGTTGTTGTTCTTGTTGTTGTTTTTTTTATTTAACTTATTACGGGAGTTCCGATCCGATGATGCAACTCCGCGTAATCATCCCGACGTGCCCGACAGATTCCCTCCCCCACCGCCGCCGCCGCCGCCGCTGCTGCCGCTCTCGGGGACGATTGATACGCGTATATCCGCGGACGTCCGTGCGCTCCTCGGACTCTTTGATGTCCCGTGGATGTCTTGTGTCCTTGGGGTGCGACTTTTTCCCCTCGAGTCGAGGAAACGCTTTGTTCGTCCGGGAATAGATGTCCTTGATCCGGGCAGCGCGAGCTTAATCCCCGGAATTCTTATGGACTTTGTCAACTTTATTGTTTAATGCCGCTGGCCCCGGGGGGAATTTATGTCCTGTCCAGGAACTTTCATTGTTTATAGAGCGCTCTGACCAAGGCTTCGGCTTACGCTCCCTAGATTAGATCATGTCTTTTCCAACTTTGTATTTTAATTCCCCCATTGTGTTCTCTTAAACCCGATCGATTAATCTTCCCAAGAGTTGCGTCACTGCACCTTCGGCAGCGGCCAAATAAGAAATCCGTTCGCGGATCCTCCATCGGCTTAATCTCTCTCTCTCTCTCTCTCTCTCTCTCTCTCTCTCTCTCTCTCTCTATATATATATATATATATATATATATATATTATATATTACGGATCCGCGACCGTTCCCTGACCTTCAGAGTGACCTCTTCGTGGCTTCGATAGGCTCGCTAATTACTCGCAAGGACTCGTTGCAAATGTCCGCGCGACTCTTCTCCTCGACACCCATCTACGGCTGCTGCTTATTATTATTATTATTATTATTATTATTATTATTCCGTTCCGATTTCATCTTTCTTTTCTCTCTCCTCGCCCCCCCCCCCCCCGCCCAGCCCCAAAAACGCTACTCCTCAATTATTCGGACGATTAATCATAATCCCCGGCAATTAATGTTATTGCAGCGGCTTCTCGATACTCGTTAGGACGCGTCGCTCGCATAAATTACGTCGCGTACGCGGCCGCGGACGCTCTCGGCACTTTTAATTCTTCGGGCAAAATCCTTTCCACTTTTCCGCCAACAAACAATCAGAGCCAAGTCAACTGCAGTCGGGCCGCCGTTGAATTCTAACGACCTGTAAATAACGTTTAGAAGCCTTCGCATGCCATAGTTTATTTATATACGGATGTTAGCCACGGCCTTTATCCACGTAATTGACGTGTTTGTGCGCGCGAAATTCGTAACGACTTTTACATTAGAGTGCAATTATTCGCCAATACCGTCGGCAATATATATTTTTCAACCCCAATGAGCACTTGTTTTTGTTTTTGTTGTTGTTGTTTTTGTTTTTGTTGTTTTTTACATAACAACGTGCACGCGTCCGAAAAAAAAAAAAAAAAAAAAAACACGGAACGAGGACCGGAAGGGAAAGAGGAGGTGAAAAAAAAATCAAAGGCGTCGGCGGTAGTTTCAATCATAAAATCAAATATATGTTGTTTATAATGAAGGCCAGAGTCCCGATGGCAAATCAGGCGTAAAGAATCGAGGGCGGAATCGACCAATATACTTTAAAAGCCGTTACAACGCTCGCTAGCGATAACAGCAACTCGCCCCGAGGCGAGACCGGCGCATTCATTTATTTTACCCGAGTGGGCGCGCGAACTTTTTAATTTCCGCTAACACAAAGTCAACATCGGCCATTTCCATCCGTTTTTTCCACCCGATTTTTCCCTACCTTCCGCAGGCTCCCGAAATTAATACGCGAATTACAGGCGTCGGAGGCTCCCCGCCGGATTATTTGCCCCGCGATTCCCCATCTTCTGTCGCTGATTGACCGAAGGGGCCTGGCTCCTCGCTTGAGTTCCTCCAGTGTGGACAAATTTTTCTATGCTTTACGAATAAATCGAGCCCAAGCACGTTACGAGAGACGCTCGCGCACGCAATGTTATGATACCATAACTCGACGCAAATATTTACCAAAGACCAAGAGAGCGCCCGGCCTGCCAGGCTAATAATAATTCGCAGGCGATAATTATAATAGCATCGTCATGATTGGTGAGGGGCGGGAGTAGCAAGAGTAGTAGTAGCAGCAGCAGCAGCAGCTACAGCAGGAGCAGCAAGAGCAACAGCAACGGAACAATCGCTCGGCCATCGTCGCCGCGCTCCATAAATTAGTGCGATCGACACGTGCATGGAATTCAATTTCTAATAACGACCAAGTGCCTAAATGCACGGAGGAGTGGCTGAAACGGGGGCTCGCGCGATTAATCACGGCTCGATTGGCAGCTCACGGCAATCGATTGATCGATCGATCGCTGTTCCTGTAGCCGCTCCGACGCTTACTTGCCGATCGCTCGCTCCATTTCCACCTCGGGTCGTTTTTTCCCTCCCCCTCGCCCCGGGCTTATTATTACAGGCTTCGGTGGATGCTCTCTCTCTCTCTCTCTCTCTCTCTCTCTCTCTATGTGCTCGGGGTAAGTCGACGCCGAGGTGCTCTTTAATTGACGGAATGTAATTTCCAAGGTTAATGACCTTTCGTCTCAGTGCCGCGCGCGCAAAGCCGCGACAACATGAATCATTCTTGCCTGAAAAGAAAATTCCATTTTTAATGGAATACAGGGAATTTAATGCACTCACGGTACATTAGATGATATTATTCACCGGGATAGCTCGATAACGCTCGCAAAAAGAGATTGACACTTGAATTCTTTATAAATTACCTTCACTTACCCTTTGTCTCGATCGAGTTTTTCCTTCGCCCGGCCATTGTATGTGGCGTTTTCATTTTTATCGCTCGGCCGTGTCACTCGGATGAGCCACGAGAGCCGCCTAACGTGGGAAAATCTTTATTCGTTGCTAATAATACTTTACTTCTCTCGCTCTTTCGTCTCTCTCTCTCTCTCTCTCTGTCTCTCTATATCTCTCTCTATCTCCCTTTACCCCGACGAGAAGACACGACACGAGTCATTTTTATTATCGAAGCGCGTCCTCAGATCTTCTGATTTTCTCGATCGGAGTGATAGACAACGGCCCCGGCGTCTAATAATGACTTTCGAATACGTAGGTCATTGCGGGTCATTCGGTTGCGGGAAAGTAAGTGAAAAACGTTATTTCGGAACGATAAGAAGCGAATGGGGACTCCAGTGAGAACAATTGCCGCGTAAAGTTTTTCATTGGTTTAGTAGTAAAGGAACTTTCTACCGCTCGCATCGGTTACACAATTTCTTTGTATAAAATCGTTGACGTAAATGTTACTGCCGCTCGAATTGTAACCGGATAAACATTATTGCTACGAAAGAATATTAGTGAATATATTAGGGAATGACATCTGCGTTTCCCGAGTTCGGGGGAGCTCGCGCGGAAATGGCTTGATAAGGTGGAAAATCTCGTCTGCAGACACACTACGTACTCCCGATTCTTTGAGGGAATGTCCTCCCCTTCGCTTCATCGAAGCTTTAACTAAAGCGGTGAAGGAGCGAGAGAGTGAGAGAGAGTGAGAGAGAGAGATATGGGGGGGGAGGCGAGGTTACAGAGGTAGGAGGGAGGGTAGGAAATCGATGCCGCTCGAGGCTTTCGGGAGTAGCGGAACTCGCGCCGCCTCGGGCAACTTGGTAGATTGTCAAAGTTCACGGACGCTGGAGGAGATTACAGTGCCCGGATGGACGGCAGGCGAGCCGCGTCAATACGAGCGAGCTCATCTGGCACGCTTTAGCTGTTAATTCGCAATCGAGAAAGTAAGCAGCACGATCAGCGAGTCCGGACTTGGTCTGGGCTTGGTCCGGATTCCCCAAGACCTGGTACTTGCTTCCTAAATCTATCTAATATGATACGAATGTCCGGCTCAATAGGAATATACGGGCTTTTTGTTCGATGCCTGCGAACCGGAAAATACGGTGGGGGCGGATCGGACTTAAAAATCAGCTGCTTAATCTGTATATATGTATATACGCGTACACACCCATTCGCAGTTATTCCATTGTGACGAAGTCGCTCTCGGAATATACAGTACTTATTGTATAACCGAATAACTGTCGAAGCAATAATAACTTTCCATTCAATAATTATCGTACAATACGATTGTGCAAAGTGTACAATTTCAGGAGGTAGGGCGCGGCGGAGTGGAGGGTGGGGCACGAGGGAGATCGTTATTTAAAAATGCATTAATTGTGGAGTCGGAGCTCCAATGGGACTGAACAACAGCAGAGACAGGTTAATAGCGTCGGTACCAAAGAGGAAAAATAGCCTTTGGTCCTTCGTACAATAAATCCCCCATGAGAATGTCTTACTCAGTGATGTAACGCCCCGGGCGTCGCTTAGTATCGACATCCGCGTGACATCTTTGTCGGTATCAGGCTGCATAACCAGCATCCAGCGAGCAGCCTCCCTTAATGCTATTCTCCAGCGATGGCGTAGGCGAGCTGTTTGTTGCTGTCGTCCGACTCCCCTCTCTCTCTCTCTCTCTCTCTCCCCCACTCTCTGTGTTGTCCTCTGTCTGTACCTACTGTACTCTGATAAATTTCCCAGAGACGAGGGCACAATGGCTCTCGAGAGCAGCGTGCGGAAAGCTGATTATCGTTTGACAGTTTATCTACGGCTGGTGCACCTCTTATTGCGCTTATCGTAACTATCGAATGTAAACGATAATTGATTTTGAAGGGAAGAAGAGATGTCATTGCTCGTGAAACGTAATCGCGTTGTCGGAGCCCGTGTTATCTTTATTAGAAACTACCATAGTCGGCCTGTCATCTCGACTAATGCCTCGGATACGCAATTAGCGCACTGACAATTTTATAATTACGATTTGCATAAAAAAAAAAAGAAAAAAAAAAGAAGGAAAGAAAGAAAGGGAAAAAAAAGAGAACGTCCGTCGTTAACAATGACCCGCAAGGGTAAGCTCGGTTCGGTTGTAAAATGATTTAGCGCTCCGTTGTTAATAATAACAATGGGATTGAACGAATCACTCATACCGATAAAGTACGTGATTTGTTAAAGGCTTGCAGGGGGAATTCGCAGCAGCCGGCTCCATTACGTCCCAACGAACTTGCGTCCGAGTCCATCCATGCATTTATCAATAACTGGACTTGGTTATCTAATTAATTGCTTTAAATTTATAAATTTCTTTGCGGAGGCGCGTCGTCGGCCTGCGTCGGGAATAAGACGTAGACGAAGAAGCCGAGACGGAGTCAGATAATTTATATGCACGGCGACTAGTTTTGGCGCTGCAGGGGCGGGGCGGTAGGGGTGTGGTAGGCAGCGGAGGACTAACGAGCGTAGTTGAGCCAACGAATGACACTGATTTAGGTGGTGGGGTGTGGGGGGAGCTTCTCGTCTTTTTACGGGCCATTGTTTTAATTCGCCGGTTGGCGAGCATCGTGAATGCACAAGTAAAGTATCGCGGAGGGAGGATTTATTGTGTTTTTCATCTCGACGATTTGCGGATGTCAACTTCTTGAGCCTCTTATCCGGCTCGAGTGCTCGAGTAATAAAAATACGAGAAATTAACTTTGACGCGCGGGCCAAAATACGACTTACATTCCTTCCTATGCATTAACGATGAGAGATGGTGAGAGCTGGGCTGGGCTGTGGTGGGAGGGAGGGAGGGAGCGAGGGAGCGAGGGATGTAAAGTACACTTAGGATTACTTGTAATAATAATTAAAGTTCTCGTAGAATGGATCGCTCTCGTGTCAGTCTCCCCCCGTCCCTCCCTCAACACAATCCTTGCCCCCACGGGGAGGCTCATTATAATCCGAGGCTTTTGTGTAAATATTAACGTACGTAAGGTCGATTGAATATTTCGCGTTAGTGGCGATGGTCTCCGAATGGTTAGTCGCGGTGTCCGGCAGCTGCGCAATAATAATAACATTCGCGCGCTTATTACAAAAAGAATACGTGAATAGTCGTTATTGCGGATGAGAGGGAAGCCGTAGTAATACGTATTAGTAATGAAAATGTAAAGAAGTAATAAAGCGAAGGAAGCGAGGGGGGAGGGGGGAGGAGAGGCGGAGGAGAAGAAGACGAAGAATGAATGTTAAGGAAGTTGCGGTAGCCGGAGGCCGTAGATCTAGATGAGCTCGATGTGCGCGTATAATAAATTACGAGCTGAAAGAGGCAAAGGATTAAGTTAGGAACCTTAAGAAACACGGAAAAGGAAGGTGAGGTGGCGAGGTGGTGAGGTTGGAAGGACAGGGCGGGGGGATGCAGAGAGGTAGAAAATTAAAAGTCCATGTATTAAAAGTCGCGCCTTTGCGAAGCCCTTTCGTCTAACCCGATCCTTCATAAACGAGCCGTCGTCTTCTCGTTACCGTCCCCGTGCTCTCTCCCCCCACCCCAACCCCCCACCAGCCAACCCTGGGCGTCCGAGCTGCAGACGGCTCTTTCATGTGCGGGAAGCTCGGGCTCGCTTGCTATGCAAAGCCGTCGAATTCATTTTTGCAAAAGCGCTCCCAGGCATTATCCGGAGGAGGTCGTCTTAGCCCGTAATACACCCTTACCGAATACGATTTTTCCCTTTCGTTTAACTGGCTCGGTAGCGCTCTCCCTTCACGCGCCCCGCCCCTCCCCCCGTTCGCGTACCCCATGCCCCACCAGCCACCACAATGCCTAACCCGAAAACTCGCTGCCAGGAGGAAGATCGTGAGGGTCGCTGACCGAGCGAAGGAGTTGCCTCCCGAAGGCCTCGAGCGCTTTCGAAGCTCGTTCGTAGGATGCCTCTGTAACTACAACCCCCCCTCTCTCTCTCTCTCTCTCTCCACCCCCCCGTTCTCGGCTACAGGCAGTATTTCGGAACTTTCTGTAGACGTTCGCCTCTTATTAATAATACGAGTCGGCGTTCGTTCCCGGTTATTGTTTTTCCAGGCCCAGCTACTGCTTCCAATTTTACTTTGATCCCCACAGGCTTGTATGTGTATATATTGCGTGATTTAGCCGGTCGCCTTTTTACGCTTTCGCTGAATAATCCGACTCGTATAAACTTTTATATGGAGGGAAATCCATGCTCCGGATTGGCATTAATAACGTTATCGGGGAAAAGGACATTTCAACCTTCGTCGGGGGCTGAGAGCTTATTTAAGCGACAAACTTTTGCGCGGACGCTCAGCGAGAAAAGATAAGCAAACCGACATTTATTATCTTCCATTGGTTAACTGTAAATTCCCTTGGAAAATCGAGCTGAGATTGTTATTTAAATCTACCGTATTTGAAAACATCGATTTGGATTTTCCGTTGCCACTACTACCACTACTACCGCTGCTACTACAACTACCACTACCACTACCACTACTACTACTGCTGCTGCTGCTGCTGCTGCTGCTGCTGCTGGTGATGCTGCTGCTACTACTACTACTACTACTACTACTACTACTACTATGATTGTTACTATTATTATTATCATTATTATCATTATAAAGCGACGTTTGGGCATAAATCTACTCGTTAGAGTTAATTTATGTTATAATTTCATATTTTACACTCAAGTTTTGCGCACTATAATGCAAAACATTATAATTAATCTGAAAACATGTTAGAATTACGGGCAGTATAATCGGAGTTATATATAAAAAAAAAAAAAAAAAAAAAAAAATGTAATTATAATAATCTGGAATGCGGAGGTATAATTAAAAATTGCAGCGACAAGGACGGCGATTTTTTAGGGCAAGATGTTTAAAAGGACTGAATAATAATAATAATAATAATAATAATAAAGTTGAAAAGTTTGAAAGTATGGAAAAGTTATTTTCGCTCGGGCCGTTGTAGATTTAAAGAAAGTTTAGAGTAATAAATAAATACACATAAGCAGATACATGCATGCATTGCCAAACATCGGACTTTTCAACTGCTGTTTGAATGCGGAAGCCAGCGGCTCGTAAAAATCTTATTTCTAATGAAATCCGAGCTCGACTCGCACCTCTAAAAACTTGCTCGTTGTTCGGTAAGATTTTTTTAAAAATAACAACCGTTTTACTTTATAGAAAAGTAATAGCGGAGCCCCTCCCTCCCCCCCAGGCGAGTACTACGAATCGGGAAAGTAAAGGACCTTGCTTGCCATCCTCTGCGACGTGCAATGGCCCCCACCACGCCCCCCACCACGTCCCACCGCCAACGTAATTTTTTATTACTTACATTCCCTCGGAGCTTTTTTCCGTCAAATTTTTCTTAACTAAAATTTTACGCTCGCGATTCGTCTGATTGTACGTACGTGTGCAGTGGAGTAAGCAGTGAAAAGTACGGGGACGAGGACGGTATAGTACTAAGCGTGGCAGGCTGCGAGAGAATAATGGCACGGGAGAGAAAACGGCCCGGGCCTTCATGAAATTCATCGCATAGTCGGTACACAGTTTTGGGCTCGCGAGCGGCGATAACCGCCCGCATAGCATGCGATGATACCTCGATATCGCTCTGTGATCAATCGATCCTCAGCGATGACATACGACGAGCAGTTGTATAATTGATTTTCACTGCGAATCGCTTCCTATTCTCTCTCTCTCTCTCTCTCTCTCTCTCTCGCTCCATTTTACTGTCGCCGATTCTTCTCACTCGAGTGATTACGCGCATTTCATAATGAAAAGACGTCACTAGCCCATGAAATTATGAAAAATTCTTCAGTCCAGCGAACCCTGATTTATTATTTCGAATATTTATAAAAAAAAAAATTCCGTTTGATAGGACAGGTCGGACGTTACGGGCCTCCCAGGCATAATTTAACAAAGTGAAAAGGGGGCAGCGAGTAAATCTCGAATTTTAGTAATAATTTTAAACAAGGCCGCACAAATGACACTTTATGAAGCTTTCATTTTACCATTTATTCGACTGGACGGCGTACGCGCCCCTTTTTTACGTATAAAAAAATCTCCTTCGACTCTCGCATTGAAAGCGTGAAAAACGTTACACGTATGATGTACATGCGCGCGCACGTAGTTAAAAGCTTAAAAGTTCCGGGAGCGCGTGATAGAGCGCGCAGGAGATATGTTTATTTAAAAAAAAAAAAAAAAAAAAAAAAAAAAAATAGGCTGAGCGGACGGACGTGTGACGTAGTAAGCAGAGCAGGACTACTTTCTTGGCCGGGGCTTTTATTAGCGCTAATAACAAAGAGGATAAAAGGAGCTGAAACGGTATGGGCGGTTAGGCCGCGTGCGTCTTAGCGTCTCCTCCCACTCCGTGAGGAGCGGCAATGGCTCTCGGACAACTAATATCGAAGGGAATGAAAAATCCTCTGAAAAATCCTCTGAAAAATCCGGCCCCATTTGGCTTGAACGATGCGCAATCACTTTCAGAAACGAGTTTTGGGTAAAGCTATTCGATAAGACCGACAGTTCCACGGGACTTCGGAACTTTTAATACACGGGAAATACTTTCTGTTCTTTCTCGTCCTCGTGTCCAAATGTCCTGCAGGTCATCGAGCGGGCATAGATTAAAGAACGGATTCAAGTACCGGAAATGCTTCCATTCGTCTATGGGGGATAAGCACGTGATGCGGCACTAGTAGAAGTACTACGATGGGAAAATACTTTGCGGTAAAAATGAAAAAACTCCCGCTCCACGCGATTTCCGACGGATTGTCACAGCAATTCCTTGCGGATTTTTCCATAATACCTAATAATAATTCTAGAAATTACGTTAGAGTTGAGGGTGAGGGTGACGAGGGAACCGCCACTCCTCCCGAATACAAAACAACGCTAAGAACTCACAGTTCATAAATCAGATACCAAGTCGATCTTCTTCTTCTTCTTCTTCTTTTCTTCTTCTTCTTCTTCTTCTTCTTCTTCTTCTTCTTCTTCTTCTTCTTCTTCTTCTTCTTGATTGCCCCGACGCTTCAACCACCGACAATTTTGAATCTATAATTGAAAGTCCAGGTATCGATAATTGAGCTCTCCCGTCAACCCCGAGGGAAAAGAATTTTGTCTTCCCTGAAAGGGAAAGAGAGAGAGAGAGAGAGAGAGAGAGTGAGGGGGGGGTTTAAATCGAATCGTGATGTATTATTACACGAATTGTGAGATGGCGCGTCGTTGACGTGGCTGCGTAACTCCATCGAATACTTGTCGCTCCGTAATATTATTATCAGCCGTAACTTGTCTGCGCCCGGGGGATAAAAGGCCAAATGCAAAGTCGCGCGTCATTATGCAATTATTACTTTGGTAGTACCGGCCTCTCACTCGACGCAGTTTTCTTAAAGGCGATCGTTGTCCGCGATAAATTTCAGTAAGAGCATAATATATATATTATGCACGGACAGATGTAATTAATATCCGGCAAGCATTTATATTTGGCACCATTAATAACAGCCGTTTCTCTTAGCGGGCCTCGAGGAAATGCCCCCTCCCTCGAATGCTTTGTTATCGCGTCCCGGAGGCAGGTGAGGGACGAGCCCGTACGTAGCAGAGCAACTTTAATGAATATTTCGTAGGAGCCATTGTTTACCTGATCATACTCTCTCTCTCTCTCTCTCTCTCTCTCTCTTTTGACTCGCGATACCCTTTGACTCGAATCGTGGCTCGAGTTTCCTACTGATGGATGGGGCGTAAAAACGCCTCCAGTATGCTAAGTTACGCAGGATGTGGCTCAATAATCTCCGTACGAGGAGTGAACGACTGACCATTTGCCAGCAGCCGAATAAAATTAGATCGATTGAAAGAAAAGCAAAGGACATTAATTGAGCTGGAATTTATTTTTCCGGCGGTCGGAGCGAGTTTTACATTCGGTTTCCCAAATAAATAAACCGTTGGGTTCGATTTGTCTGGAAAAGCTAATTATTCGGATTGTGGGATGAGAAGGCAGGGTAAGGAAAGTAGGGGGGCGCGGGTGGGAGTACTGTCGGCTGCTTTCGAAATGGAAATACCAATTTTAAATATCAACAGTGGAGTTAACGTGACGTTTTATTGCGCCATCATAAAAGGGATAGAGGAGAAATTTTTCTTGGCTCCCATTCGGAGTCCATTTAATCCGGTGGCTCTTTATCATCGCAGGTCATTAAAAATATAGAAAAAACGCGTGTCAGTTGTGTAAAGCGTCGCGTAAAGTGTAGCGTAGCATAAATACGGGCATAAATGGGTAAATCGGTGAAACGTTCATTGGCGCGTTAACGTTAAGAGTGAGAAAATGCTCTTGGACGGGATCCTGTGGCGATGATGCTGCAGTCGCAGTGGTAGTCGCGAGGGCGCGTAGAGTTGGCGCGAGAGTTGGCACTTTGACTCTACATGGGGTCGTCGGGTCCGATTTGTCGGGCTCGGCCGAGGATAGCCGAGGATCGCCCGAGACAAATGGCCTGTCCAATATAGAGCCGAAGAGCTCACCTTTAGCCGCCAGTAATTTATCATTATAATAACAATAAATAATAAATAAATACATAATAATAATAATAATAATAATGATGATGATGATGAAGGAAGTCGCTCGTATAGTTAGAGAGCCACGTCCGACATCTTCTAAGCTCGTCGTTGCACTTTTATCTTGTCTCCTCTGCATGCCCGGCCTTATTATTTCTCAGTGCCTCTTCGTCTTGCCTTCTTTATCTCCGCAGGTGCCAATCGCCCAGGGCAACCGAAACGCATCGTAGCGACATTGACATTGACTGAAAGTCCGAGCACGAGCTGAATTTTACTCTTGGCTAATTCTTTGATTATGATTTATTATATTGGCCGGGTGAGGCTGACGTCCCGTATAACTAATTCACCTATAAGCCTATACGCGAGACGAAAACACCTCGCGCTGCTGGTATTTTTTACCTTTTAACCCATTGGCTTTGGAAGGAGCGGCGGAAGGAGAGGAATGAGAAAAAAAAACAATTAAATTCTTCTGACGAATGATTCCGCTCAATGAAAATTGAATAATACCTGACTCTGCCCGCCGTAAGTGTGCGTACGTTACGTGCGCGCGTTCTCTGAATACGTGATATTTAAGGAGCGAGAAGCTTTGCGAGAAAACTGCAGCGATTCTTTGAGCGTTATTAGTAAAGCCGTCGCCACTGAGCTGTTCGTTTAAGAAAAATGAGAGAAAGAGGGAGAGAGAGAGAGAGAGAGAGAGAGATTGAGTGGGTGGGAGGGAGAGAATCATTAAGGAAATGAATATAGGAGCTCGTATCGCGTGCTTTGGGGGCTCGCTCGATAAGAAAAAGAATTGAAATCTAGTAATTTTGCCGTAACGAGTTGCGGAGATAAAAACTGAAAGCGCAGAAAGTATTCGGTACTTGTTAATGAATCAATGAAGTCCGTTAAAAAGTTCCTTTGAAGCGCGAGTGTAGGGAGGAAAGCAATACGTACCGAGGCCGCTGGCTAATGAGCTTCCTAATAAATGGCTTCGAGCCTTCCCTTATCGGATAGCCCGATTATCGATAGCGAAGTGATGGATGGCCATGGACCACGGACCCGGACCCGGACCCGAGCGAGAAAAAACCCTTCGGCTGGTTGATGTAATAATACTGGGTGAAATGTCCTCGTTCCGCTCGACGCGTGCGTGCATTATCGATCATAAATTTCGCTCGTGTCGTTAAGGGGCAGGAAGCGGGGGTGGGTGGGTTTGAGAGGAGAGGAGCGAGACGTCCTACTCTCCCGTCGGTCAAAAATAGAGGACAAATAGAGGAGAGAGAGAGAGAGAGAGAGAGAGAGAGTGAGAGACGCCCGCGGTCGTTCGGTCAATTTTTCCGTTCCTTTTACCTCTCCTTTTTCTCCTCCCTTCCATCGCCAGGGGGATTTTATTAAATCTTGCAAAGCACCGTGCGCCGACAAAGCCGCCCCGTTTCTCATTCGGCACCAGGTCCCAAGGAAATCCTTCATTCTCGTTGAGAATTTCGGCGACGCTGCCCCAGAAAGACTGTTGATAAGCTCAGTGATTTTGAGGGGACGGATGGCTGGCAGGCATAATTTAATCTTTTAATAGGGATAAATACGGCAAACAAGTAATTGGGAGGGATTTTAAAGATGTCCGGTAGGGGGGGGGACGAGAGGGAGAAGGAACGAGAGCGACGACGGTCTTCAACTGCCGCATTTTACGGATTTACGAATCTCACCTACGCGCCGCGACTCGGGTGGACTGCTCGTCGCCGGATTTACGATCCCCCACGTGCATCGCGTCCTGTCACATTCAATACTGACGATGTAGAAGTAAACGTAATCGGCGGCCTAGTCGCGCTAAATATCCGACTTCGCGGGATCGCCAATGAATTATCAACTATGTTTTATTAATCGCATTCTTAACCCCAATAACCCCCGACATACGCGTTCGCTCTCCCCATCTCCGATCTCTCCTCGCATCGTTCATTTTAATTGGAGAAATACTGCCTGACCTTGCCTAGTCAGGCTTCACTTTACGTTATGCACATACGTCTGTCTAGTAAATGGGCAGGGTAGGGACGGGGACGGGGGAGTTCCATTAAATAGCCCAGTAATTTTCTAGCTCGAACGGATCGACCTGTTTAATCCAACGATCCTCCTACAAGACCTTAGTATTTAATCACTCATTGTGATATGAATTCTTTATCAGCCATACAAACAACTGCAACAACAACAACTACAACAACTACTACAACAATAACAAAAATAAATAAACGGATGAAGTCCGATTCTGTGCCCAACTTACAATAAATAATCTGAGCAACTTTGTGCTCCTCGGACTTACTTTCACAAAACATTTTAGGCATAATAATAAACAATAATAATAAACAATAATAATAATAATGATAATGACAACAACGAGAATAATGTTTGTAATATTTGTTTTGTCTTTCTTTCAGGTAAGACATAGAAATTATAGCTGCTCTCCGTCATCTTTGTCGCGTAAGTTTAATACGCCGTTGTCAAGTGTATAATTTGCTCCTCGACTCCCATTATAATAAGAATTTCGGCTTTCCTTTATTGCTTAAGGTTACTTTGGAACAAGCCGGGTTATTAAAACAAAATGAAAAATGACATTTGCCAGTGGTTAATGGGGCTGATAATATAATTTTAGGTCCCGGTCGGTAAGAGCTGCATCAAGAGCAGCCCGTTGTTGTTAAAAGACTTCTTTTCAGCATAAGAATGAAGAAATGACGGATTAAGATTGTTGGGTGGTTATTCGGTTGGCGGTGGCGGTGGCGGTGGCGTTGTGACGGGGGGCCGGGGGAGGGAGGTAGATGAGAAGTAGCTCGGTAGGCCGTAATTTGGATTTTGATTAGGATTTGGATTTGGATTTGGATTTGAATTTGGTGATGAAGGGAGGGACGGGGTTTATTGGAAGTTCCGGGATGAAAAATTAATTTCCAGAAGAAACAAAGTTCTGCATAATGAAAACATTAATTACCGGGGAATGTCAAAGAAAATTCTTGGCAACGGATGAATGAAGCTCGAAGGATAAGTTTGATCGTAGTTTGGGGGAGATTTTTGCGCATTTTAAAGGAGTCCCGGAAAAACAGGGAGAAGTCTTTGGTCCGCTACTTCCTTTGCCAATTCCGAGACGTAACGAAATAATCCGCGAAAGGATTAATCTCTCCTCCCAAGTCTTATAATATAAAACGAGTGCTACGGGGACGAGTGCTACCTAACGTCTTCCTGACATCCTCCTAACTGTTATACATACATATATATATATGATAATTTTACAAATTAGTGAAATCGTCATCGGCCGCGGCAGCCATTTCTTCCCTTATCGATTCCAGTCACGGACTCGATACCTTTACGCATTACTTTGGTCTGCGTAAGATATATGCCACAGGCTCGAACGGGCGGACGGTCGGCCGTTCGTGAACTACGTAAGGCGTCAACGGCACATCCCTTTACAAACGATTTAGAATTAAAATGTAAGCCCCAGCGCGTGGGAGATTATTATCCGACTAGAAATTCTAAAACTTTCGAATAACGTTCCCCAAACTACTCGAAAGCCGTTAAACTATCATGACTCCGTACGCTAAATACTACTTTACGGACTATTATTATACATCTCTGGCTTTATTTAAATATCTACAGATCCAAAGCTACAATTTACTTTGCCGAGCCGCGCGCTGTATTTATCTCTCTTTTTACTCCTTTCGCTCCGTATCCCATTATCATTATTATCCTTATAATGAGGAATAATAAGAACGGATAAAAACGTCTCTTGGTATTGACAATTTTTATGCAAGTAAGTATGTGTACTCTTGTACTCGCAAAGTGGAGCACCGGGGAGTTTAATAACTCGTTTCGAGAGCATTTTTCAACATTTTATGTAACACTCCCGTGATTAGCAATGGCTGCTACTCCACTGTCAAAGCGATCTACCCTACCTCCTCCTCCACCTCCTCCTCCTCCTCATCCTCATCCTCATCCTCATCCTCCTCCGCCCCTCGCCCCAATGCTCCCTTACATGCCCCCTCTCGTACTTGGGCTTCGATACATCATTAAAAATTCAGATTTCGTGCTATATCGTCGAGCATCCCTCCCCCTCCCCCCTCGCCACCACGGACATCTTTGCTCTAGTAATTTTTTTTTCCCTCCCTTTCTTTCCTTTCTCGTTACAGCCCCAAGCTAACTTGGCACTTTTTTAAAGATTCGCTTACTCCGCCAGGGTATTACTAATTAAGTAGCTTTACAACATGTCGCTTAGAATCAGCAATAATAAGTCCATCCACGTGTGTGTGTGTGTGTGTGTGTGCGTGTGTATGCTCCCGTCTACACTTTTACGAAACGTCCTATAAGAATTCCGGTAAAAGAATTTCTGCAGAAAGGATATACTTAGGGGGATTAAATTTTTATCTCTTAGAATATAAAAGAGCAGCGGAATTGAAGTGGAGACGATGAAAAAGAAAATTTATGAACGCAATCGATCATTTTCATTTAATAATATTTATGGTCCCGGGTCGTAGCTTTCGATAAGCACCGGGATGCCGAATCGTGATCCCCGTCCCTTTACGTGACAATATTAAAGGAACGCGACGCGTAATTGAGCACGAGTCATATTTACTTAAAAAACCTCTCTAAATACTCCCACGCAGCACAGCGACAAAATAGATACGAATACGGTTCGGAACAAACGGTGCCGTTCTCTGCCTTCCGTTTAATTGAGTGCGACAATCACATACGTAGAGACAAAAAAGAAAAGAAAAAAGGATCGGGGTGGGGAGTGGGGGAGTAAATTTGTAGAACAAAGTATTGGAGAGCAGGAGTATACGTAATACTAAACAAGTATTGATCCAGTGGCAATTTATCGTTATTTATTTTCAATTAGACCGTTACGGAAAGTGCATCGTAATTCAGCAAATTTACGACTCCTCGAAAATAGCGGCGCGACCGCACACGCACACTATCATTATATCTCGTTGCGCCCGGAATAACAACGCGAGAGCCCATAGAAAAAGCGAGGCGATGTCCGTGTGCGTGAGCTTGGTCGGCCGCGATTCAGTATTTGTGTGCGTCGGTGCATTGTGATGCCGCAGAAATGAGGTAAAAACGCGGTCGCGCTCGACAAGCCCAGATAAGGAGTATTACAGAGAAAGAGGGAGGAAGAGGGAGGGAGAAAGGAAGGTAGGTAGGTAGGAAAGGAAGCCCATAACCTAGAGGAGAGGGACAGGGTAGGGGATAAGCACAGGTGGCTTATTCCCAATTACCGTATGTTCGCGTCGCTGATTAATTCCTCTCTGGAATTACAAGAGCGGAGCCTAATTCGCGCTCCCGCTTAACGGCTCGGATTTTTAAATCCCTTTATCTCCGCCAGCGTATACTTATCTGCTCGCGGATAATGATACATACTTAGTTGAGTGTCGCTGGATGGCGAGCGCTTGCCGTAAAGACGCGTTCGCGAGTCGAATGCGTCATCGGATCGCTCGCATCCGATGCAGAGGAGGAGCCGCGTTCGATTGCTTCTTGCTTTTTAATTTTCTTCTCGGGGAAAGAACGGGGGGAGGGGGGAGGGGAGCAAAATGGCAGAGAATGCGCGGTCCTTTACTTTACCTTCGCTTCCTTTGTCTCTGACTTTATGAATTCCTTATTCCGTATTCCCGTGAAACGGCTTCGCCTCGCTCGATTTCAGCGCCGTTTCAAACAATTCCGAAATTTTTCCACAAGGAATAGTTCCTATTATTACCATTTCCTCAATATTTCCTAAATAATGAATTATTTCAACGATACTTTTAAACTGCGAATCACCCTGCCCCTGTCCCTGCCCCTGCCCCTGCCCCTACCCCTGCCTTTCGTACCATTTGGTTCCATTGGATTTTGAATGAAAAGCCTTAGGTACCCTTAGGTAAGGAATACAAGAAACAACGCTCCCGTTTCAATGCAGATTACGATAATACGTTATTATTTCCTGCAATACTCGCTTCTAATAATATTCACTTGTACAAATCGAGATAATGATATATTTCCAAAACGCCCTTCTAATCTATATAACTAATCATTTTCATTTTCATTTCTTTTAACGAGATTCTCTTTATTTAACGACTACGCGCAGCTACGTGTATTGGTATGAACTTTTTCGAGAGCGCGTCCCTTACCCTATTGTCGCCCTACGTTAGTCAGAATAGCGTCAAAAATTGTTAAATAAAATTTAAATAATATTCGATTAATCTTAAGCTCGCGGTTACGAAATCGTCCCATTAGAATTCGTAGATTATATTGATTATAGCTTATTAAGGGCTGCATTTAACAACCGAGCGGCGATTACGAATTTTATGCGAAAGCAGCACTTGTAATATAATCCTAATATAATCCAATAGAAAATATTAGCTTACCGGGGCTGACTGCTAATTAATAGTTGTAGAATTTTTATAATTAAAGGCTAATGGCGCGCGGTTCGCCGATATCCGCCAAATAAAACATTCCGCTGATTATGAATAGATGCGACGATAGTTCCTATCGATTACGGATATCTGAACTTTTTATTAATTACAATTTATGAAAATGCCGTGGAAAATATATAATAAAAAAAAAAAACACTAATGGCATATATAAAACGGATTTCAAATTAGACTGTGTTTGCACTTACCTACTCTAGGTTCTTTCACCCACTATCGCTGTGGCCCCGTATGTGCGTGCGGGCGCACAAGTAATTCCCCTAAAGCTCAAAATTTAATATAATCCATATTAAATGGATAAGCTGCTGAAGCAATTAAAACTTGTAAAATATTTTAATACAGCCATTACGGTTGTATAAAATGTACTGTAAACATTTATATATATATATATACATATATACATATGTATATATATATTTTCTCTCTTCTTTCGTAAAAAACTCTGCTCGAGCTTATACGCATTAGGAATTTGAATTAGAAATGAAAAAAAAAAACCAAAATAAAAAAAAAGAAGTAAGATAACGCGCGGGGTCGGGGAAGAAAAGTGAATAAAAACGAAGGAAGGAAGGAAGGAATGAGATCGTTAGTGGTTAGGAAAGAATAAGGTAAGGTTTGATATTTGCCGTCGGCTCTTATTGGTAAATTAAAAAATTTACCAGCCAATCCTGACAGGGGGTGGTTTAATGTCCGGTAGCAGTTGTACCTCAAGATACGCAGTAAACGAAACTATCTTTGCAGTTTTACGGCGAGCAGTAGAGTTTTTACGATGCATTTACGGTGGTGTACTTAAGCATTAAAATCCTTAAGAAGAAGAAGAAGAAGAAGAAGAAGAAGAAGGCCGAGGAGGCGGAGAAGGTGGAGGAGGTGGTGGAGGTGGAGGAGGGAAAAAATGGATGCGTTTAATCTGGAAATTACGTTGATAGTCGGTATCTCATCGGACTTGTATTGGAGGAAATTGATTTGGCTGGTCGGCGGTGGTGCTGGGGGAGGGGGCGTGGACAGCAGGGAGGATACTCGTGTTAGCTAGCCTTAATCACGGCATTAAAGGCTGGCAGGAATAAGTAATGCGGCCGCCGAGGGCCGCAATCGGGCACGCTGTTTAAAAAATGCAAATAGGCCCGAGCGCAGGGGGTAGGGCGTAGCGGGGATGGGAAGAGGGAGTGGTCACGAGTTGTCAGTTGTTGTTCGGGGGTGACTCGAGCGGATCGCTAATTCGCTAATTAAATCCCTATATCGCTTCAATAACTACTCGCTCGAAATATCGCGAGGACGTAATGGTGGTGGTGGTGGCGGTGGGGTTAAGGGACGTCCGGAGCAGGAGGAGTCCTTATTAATGTTCAAGTTATAAGCGGCATGCGGGTGGGTAGGGAGGGATGGAGGGAGGGAGGGAGGGAGGGGGCGATGGAGAAGGAGGAGCCGGGAACAACGCGCCGGCTGCGCGCCGTACACGTCGTCGGTCCCGCTGTCACTTTCCTGTCTCATCCGCTCTTAATAAACTCGGCAGGACGAGGCCAAGCGCGCCCCCTCCCTCCGTACCGTTCACCGGATAGAGAGTCAGCGCTAGAGAGGGAGCGGTGCGCGCAGTGACAGGCCGAACGAGAGACGCATATCGGCCGAATGAATTTCCGCGTGCGGCGGCGACGGTAACTACGTCCTCGCTTCCTGGAGCCGATCAATGAACACACACGCGCGCACACGCACAACGGGAGTGACACAGCGGCATAAGCGAGGACGGGGGCACACGTTACGCATAGAGCACACGTGCGCCGCGCATAATTATTACACTGGCTCGGGGCGATCCCAGTTAGAGGATAGACCGGAAATCACAGCCCCCGCCCCCACCTCTGTTCCCTACGCCCAACGGAGCGTCGTCGGTTTATAGCTTATACTGGCTAAAGGATCGCGCGCTTGATCGCTCTTGATCGCGGTAGTAGCGGCTCTGATTTCTCGGCAACGGGGTGAGCGAGAGGAAGAGGGAGGGATCTTGGCCTCGTTTTCTGCTTCAGGTGTGGCGCACTCGAGATCCCCCGCCGCCCCCTCCTCCACCACCGCCCTGATGATGCTTTGAGGAGAGCTGCGCGCCGGGCCTTTTCAATCGCTCCTCCGCTCCGGTATTGTTTCCTTAGGTCTGCATTGGCTCCGGAAAAACGCTCTCGATTGGAAATACAGCTGGTCGGTCGGGGCTAGGTAAGGGGGCGGGGCGGAGGGCAATGGTACTTTAGGAGGCTCGCTCGCCTCCTCCTCCTCCTCCTCCTCCTCCTCCTCGACTTTTTATGATTGTACCGCTCGGTTTTATTCCCCACCCATCCCCCGTCCCCCCCATCAAACTCCCCGTACATTTCGCCGACTCCTCCGCTTATATAGTTTTTATGGACGGAATCAATAATGAAGAAACGTTGGCTGTCTGCGCTCTGGATCGCAACGGATAATCTTCCGAGCACTTCTGAATTATTATTAACCCATAAAGGGATCGGAGTGGCTCACCAAACTATAATATTTACTTCCTATTCAATTAATATTCCTCCCGACATCCTACTCCCTCGCATCGCAGTTCCTCATTTGTTTAGCATGGCCTCCGACAAAAATATTTTCATTGTCGATGCCCCATCCCTACACCCCCACACGACACACCACACACCAAACGCACGCGGCCAGGAATATTCCGCCCAAAGTCCCTCGGCTCTTATTATTATTTATTACTATTATTATTATCATTATTATTATTATGATAGCCAACCAGCCTCTGAAGGGATTACGCTCGAGTTTATTTGGAGCCGACTATCAAAAACATTTTATTGAATTTAATGAAAAAAGGCACCGCGTCCACAAAGAGAATTTCATTAAGCCAGTTAAGTTTCTGGCTGCGACGTGGGGGCCGGGCTAAAGGGACGCATCAATTTATAAACTCTTCAAGGGAACGTGTCACTCTCACGGCGGCAGCGACCAAAGTAAAACAGTCTCGAGCAAACAACGCTCATTGCGTGCATTACGTTATACCTTACGTTCTTTACGTGCATTCGTTGCTCAAAGTACTCGACTCGCGAGAGCTCTGTCGAGGAGTACTTTTTCAATTTTTTTTCCCCCATACTAATTCATCGATCGGTAGGCTAGGAAGCGGCTTATTTAGCGGATAAGGGAGGAGTTATCCAGCTGCTGAAAATCTAATTTCAAATAAAGTAGTGTACGTTATCGTCACGTTCGGTCGAACCTAGCCGAACCCGAGCGAGCCCAACCGCTCCTGCCCGTCATTCGACACAAAGCGTATCCTCGCAGCATCCTGGATTACATTGATTTAAATATAAATGCGGGATTACGGCTCCGGGGTCCACTGGCAAAACGAGTCTTGTTATTATTCGCGATAATTTCTCTGGCAAGGAATCGAGGCTACGAAATCGGCCGACCGAGTCAGTCGCTCTACGGTCTCTACGGTCTAAGCCCACAACGTGTTTTTTATTTTTTTTTTTTTTTTGTTTTTTTACGCCGTCGATGAATTTAAAGCGCATCGTGGCGGGACGCAGGGGGAGAGAAAGGAGATCCGCCGGTCGAATCTCGACTCGCTAGCTTATCGTCAGCTTCGAATGAATGAAGGAGCTCGTCGCCCATCTTACGCAAGCTACGATAATTCCACATATTAAAATATCATCTCGACGGGACTACGTCTCATTGGCGCACCGCGTCTTACTTATTCCGGACGAGATCCGATCGCCGTTTATAGCGCGCCCCTACAAATAGCGAGCCGAGCGATTGCAAAAAGCTCGATCCTCGTCATTATTATTATGCCCCTCTCGCTCCACAGTCCAATTTCCATTTTCCAAAGGTGTTGCAGCTGCGGTGGCGGTGGCAACTTCTCCTTCTTCTTTTTCTTCTTCTTCTTCTTCTTCTTCTTCTTCTTTTTCATCTTCTTCGCCTCCTCCTTCTCCTTCTCCTTCTTCTCCTCCTACGCCTCGCGCCTCGGCCCAATCTAAATGCCAGAGCCAAGCGATTTGCAACTTACCTTATCTCTCTTACCGCCTCGTCCCCCTCCCCCCGCCCCGACCTACCGCTACAACCGGCGCCGCCGTCGACCCATTTATCCCTCTAACCGTAGACTTGATCGCTCGCTCGCGGCGGCCACGATCAAACTTTAAACTCGTGCGCCTCTCTCGCGATACCCCGACCGGCCTCTCTCGGATTTTTCTCACCTCCGCCTCCTCCACCTCCTCCCCGTCCAGACCGCCGCATCGCGGAGCTGCCGCTGCTGCTCTCTTTCCAGAGCGCGAGGCGCGCACTCGAGCTCCCGTCGCCCCCGGGGCTACGGAATCGTCGAGAGGGAATTAAAAGCAAGTGGAGAGAACGGCGGCAACTCGGCACGAACTTACTTGCACGACGTGCGTGTGTCAGCTTGTTAGACGACTCGGCCTCTCTCCTCCTCCTCCCCCTTCCTCCCCTTCGCCTACTCCCCCTTCGTCTCCTCCTCCCTGTGCACGTATATGCGCGTGCATACGGACACCTCCGCGCGCCACGTTCCCCTCTAGCCAGTTGAGCTCGCTCCGCTTGAAATTGGAAAAGCGCTTCGAGCGGAAAATTGACCTTGGCCCGTGATAATGTTTGAATTTTTCTCACTCATTTCGCAGTTATTACTTGCCAGTTCGGGAAAAGCTAATATCTCCCTACCATTGTACTCCCATTGTAGCCTTAATTTCATTGACCAGCTTTTATTCATTAATTTAGATAATTCCATCCTCTCTCGCCACCACTCCCCCTCGCCCCCCACCCCCCCAACCACCATACTCCTCCAGCTTTATCTCGTTATATTGACTTTTCAATCCTCCTTGTCCTCCTTGATCGCCAGCGACTTGCTTATGCAACGTATTTAATAGTCATTGTGCAGCTTTGGCAATTAAAATCAACTCGCAACGCTTACGGACTTATCCGTTTTCATAAGCTTGCGACAGTTCCAGCAATTACGAATTAAAAATCTTTAATGCTCATTGTTTATGCATAACCAGTCGCATGGAATTTTACCATACTTTCATTTTCCTTTACATTCTCCTTGCCTTTTTCAATAAATAAGACGCTTAACGGACGAAACAAAAAAAAAAACAAGATTACCATGGACATGGACGGACTTGAAAGAAAAGAAAAATGCTCGGTTATCATTCGGCGGTTTTCTAAATTTATGTTTCTCTATTAGTATTAGGAATTTTCGCGAGCGACCGAAAATTGCAAATGGGAAAATTAATAAGCGCCGACGGGATAAATTCTCGAGGAAAATCTAGGCTGAAATTTAGCTGGGAAATAAATCAGTAGGTGAACGAGTGGGTAAGCGAGGTCGTGGGGAAGGGAGGCTTTGACCGAAGCCCGGGCGAGCGTTTAAAATTAATTTAGCCCCGGCAACAACGAAAGCCATCGCCCCGGCAAATTGTTTTCGAATCCTCTCGATCGAGCAGATCTTTTTAATCGCGCCCATTTACCGTTCGCGACCCTTGACACAAGGAAGCAGCCTCTCCTCCTCCCATCACAACATGGGCGAGCACTACTGTCTCGGCACACGTGCAACCGTTCCCGGCATCCCCTTGGCCCTCGGGTAGTGATCCTCGGTCCTTACTTACCTTCTTCCTAGCGCCCTTCGATCGACTTTCTGCAGGAGGTCCGCTTGATTGCGTGGCTACGTGGGTGCGCGGGTACGCGCAAGTTACGGCAATCGAGGTTATAAATTTTAAATGAATTCCTGGCCGCCGCTTTAATTATGAGGGAGCTCCGATCTCCCAGGTCTGGCCGCCCGTTTTCTTTGAGGTAGTAGTGCAAGGGTTTGAGTGCAAGGCCCTGTTACGCGGGACAGCTGCTGCCGAAGCCGGTGCTGGAGGAGGAGCCGAGGAGCCCGGCATAATAATGCGTATCGATCGGACTTGCTTTTCTCTCTCGGAAAATTTTTCCTCACCTTTAACGCGCCCTCTTGCTGCTTGCTTGTACTCGATATAAGCCCTCCGGGATTGGTAAGCAATGTCGGCTTCATCGGCTCGACCTATCAGCCGCGATTTATCAACCCCCCCCCCCACCCCCTCCGAACGGCTTCGCTCCATCCTTAATTACGCTTTACCTACCTCGAATTCCAGCTTTTCCATTAATTTTTTTCATTTTTTTTTTTTTTTTTTTTTTTTTTATAATTACCAGCGAAAAAAGAGTAATGTCCTTCCAGCGCTTACTTTTCCGGCTATGAAGTTATACTTAAAATTTATTTTTTAAGGTATTTTCGCCGCTACAAGCGCCATTAATGGACACAAACAACGGACTCCGTTGACTGATATTGATTTAACATAATTTTTTATAGCTTATTAAAACAGTTCTTAATTTACGCTACGATAGGCTCGACGACCTCTTACAGCGTCCTTTGACGCTTACAAGCATGAATTTCAAAAGAATCCCTCGCAATTTATGTTATTGGCAAATTTTTAATATTCTAAGAAATATTTTAGAATTAAGTGTCCGTCGCAGCAAATGTTTTATCATTTATCTTGCATAAAGAGCACTTGATTCTTTATTTTCGTTGTCCTTGTTCGTAAGATCGGTTGTTTGGATCGTTCGTTGGATCTCTAATTCGTAAAGTATCGAATGTATTCTCCCCTATATATATATTATAACGAAAAGAAAAATTGTACTATTTTTAAAAACCTTTGACTTATAAAAAAAAACCAAATAGTTTCTCGTTTACGTAATCGTAATTTGTTTTTTGAAGCGGAAAGAGGTAAATTAAAAACGATGATCCTGTTTGTACAGAAATAACGCAAGTGATACTTATCATGGCTGCGTTAATACTATTTATAAGTATTTGTTGGAAATGTGGGCAATATTATTAGTTTAGTAAATTTATTTTTACATTAAGCGTTGCACAATATTATAATAGCAGAAGAGATAAGAGAATAATGCCACATCAATGTTGCGCAACAACATACGAACGTTCGTTCAACATTGAAGAATCTAAATATTCCTTACTTGTTGAATATACAAAAATACTAGAAATTTATGTTTTCGTAGTTGTCGCTCTATCGCCTAATTATACGCGCATACAATACCTTATCGTATTATTGTGGATTCAAATATCCAGATATTCGAATGGGGCGTATGCTGATACACCTGTAAAGTGAATGATAAATGATATTTCCGCGTGACCTGGATCGTCTTTTTAATCGGAAAATAATAATTAATTTTACATTATACATTTTCACGTACAGTGATTAGTAAACGTTAACGAGAGAATTTTCTCCAAGTCCGATGCCCTGCCAATTGAGCCAAAATTAATATGCCCATCCCTTTGTGATTGCTCCCCGGCACTACTTATCGCATTTGTTATTAAATTTTTCTTTTACGTCAGGCCTGATACCTTTGCTCCGCGGGACAAAACATTTCAATTACGGATTTTTAAGCCAAAGGCTTCTCGAGTCTTGCGTTTGTAAGCGACTACTCCAATAATAATAATAATAATAATAATAATAATAATAATAATAATAATAATATCGGTTTGCAAAAATCGCGACGACTATAGTAGGTGTAAAATTTAAAATGGCTCCCGCGCTCCGTATCCCGTCTACTCTCCATATCTACTCTTAATCAATCGCCTAAAGTCATCCACGCCCTCCCCTCCCCATCCCCCTCCACCGCACAACACGGTCTCGTCACTGAGCTAGTCATGGGATTTCTTACCGACTTCATTAAAGTTTCTTCTGCGGGTGACACGATATTTATTGTACGACAATCAACGTGAAAACGTTCGATTTGCCGAGAAAAGAAGCAGTTAACCCCTACGCCGGAATAACGACGTCAGAGAAATAGCGAGAGCGAGAGAGAGAGAGAGAGAAGGAGTTACTTCAAGCTAGAAAATCGCTTGAAATCTCTAATTAAAGTCAAAGAAAATATTTAAAAAACGATAATACGAATTCCTTATTTAAAAGTACTCGACTAAATTCTTAATGGCAATTGAGCCTCGCTCGAGCGCTTGATATAATAATTATTATTCCCATCGACTTTACCTTGAAAGAAGCTCATTTTCGCATTTCGAGCGCAATAGAAAGCGAGAAAGAAAAAAATAAAAGCAACTTAAATACGTTGCTACTTTCATGCAAACATTCCGGATATTTGTCTAAATATCCTTGAAAAAGCTCCGGAAGACCCGCTATTATTATCACTACGTATTACGTAGCTCCTTATCACCAAATAATAATTCCATTTCAAATACTTACGTACAATCTGCCCTTTGGACAGCAATTTCTAGCGCACGAATGATCTACTTCGACACGATATATAAGGATAAATTAGTTTACAGTCGAAACGGTCATTTTGGATTCCTGCGAGATGGCGCTGAAAAATGATAAACAATCTCGGGCGGGAGTGGCGAGAGATCGAAAACGATAGGCTCTTTGATATCTGTTAAGGGGGAGAGGACGAGTCGTCGTCGTGTTTTTGCCAAGAAAAATGAGGGACGACGATTGGGGCGCGGAGTCGTGCGCGGGGTTGTGCGCGGGGTTGTGCGCTCGCGCGTACATTGCAAAGTCGACCTTTTCGATTTCGCCGAGCACAGGCGTCGAAATGAGGAGAGCGAGGAAAAAAGGCACGAGGGCGGGGGCGGGGGGTTGTGGGAGGACGTGAGAAGGGAAGGGCGAGAGGGAGAGGGAATTTTTCCAATTTCAGAGAGGAAGAGAGCCAAGTGCGGAGGAAAGACTGTTGAGTTTGGCAAGCCATTCGCTATTTTCAGAGCTACTTAAGACCTTTCTAGTAAAGATTACCGTGAAAATCTACCTCTCTATCCTAATTCTTCCCCTTTTCCCTCATCTTCTTTTGATCTTTGTTCTTCCCTCTTATTGTCTCGAGCGATTTTCGATTATTAAGACAAGCCTCCAGTTATGATAAACTTACTTTTTCGAGCAGCCCTCGGTTATTTTATTCTCCTATATTATTATTATATTATTATTATTATTATTATTATTATTATTATTATTATTATTATTATTATTATTATTGCTGCTGCTGCTGTTTTCGTTGTTCTCGTCGTTGTTGTTTCACATTTTTCCGTGAGAAACCGAATAGAAAGTCTTTCAAATGTCTCCCCGTCCCCCCGACCCCCTAACCAGACTTTATATTCTTCATTAAAGTCGTGCTTTTATTTGA